>OY747131.1:6066094-7266094 GCA_963556465.1 Berberis vulgaris | reverse complement strand
AGGTACGTATATTAAATAGAAGTACTTGGTGTTCAATAACTCTACTGATGAAAGGCAATTCAAGTGATAACACGAGAATGCACCCTTAAATTAATGCCTCAATTAGCACCAAGGATGCATACTTTTCAAAAAACCCCTGTTTCGAGAGTCAGATACGTGTCGGACACGTACTCGCGTATGACCCGCGCTCGACACGTATTCGACATGCGGTCAACGATCAGGACATGTTGACTGAGACCAACACGCGCCCAACATGGTCCCGACATGGCCAGTGGTTTTTTTTCCTGTCTTTCTCTTGTTTTTTCCTATTTTCTCAGCTGGTTTTCGAAAATAGTTCTTGAATAAACACCAGTTCTACTGTATTCAACTGCAATCGCTAATTCTTCGATTCCTTCCGCCGGGGAGGGGAGTTGTTTCAATTAGAGCACCTCTTCACGCTGTTCTCAGTCTGAGGGTTCTTGGCTGGTGATTTTCATTTGGTTGTACATCAGGCGTCATCAAGGTCGTTTATTCGCTCGCTCTAAATTAGATAAATACACACAGAAAATGGATATTTTGCTATGTAATTTGATTTCACTGTTTCTGATGATTATTTTTCTCTTAGATACACAATTACACACTATTTTGAAACAATCTGTAAATTAGATACACTCTCCAGTAAAATTTGACTATTTGTGCATCTCTGTAAATTTTTCTATCTCTCTTGTTAAACTCTCTTCCAGCTTAAAAAGTAAAAAATTTAATATTTAGGTTGTTTATATTCATATGAGTTATAAAAAAATAAAAAGTAAATTTTGACCGTGTTGCCGAGTCCTAATTTTTTGGAAATTGCCGAGTTGCCGTGTCGTGTCCGTCTCCGCGCATCCTTGATTAGCACCAATGCAAATACCTTTTTTTCAGTCGATCTTATGGTTGTTTGATGGGATTGAGTTAATCTGTGATTTCTTATAGACATTTAAAATGGTTCTACCATGTGCTTGCCATTTGGACACAATTTTTGTTGTTCCAGACTTCCATTCATCTAATAATCCAGATCCACTCTTATATTTCTTGATATTAAAACTGGAACAGTTCTACATCTTTCACAAGTTGGTGTGTTGTTTTGCTTCCATTTATCTGATAACTCGTAATCCTGCAATAGGATGTTGCCAATGAAGCGGGTGAGGATGCTGCTGGTATTTCTGGGTCATCCTCATGTTCAGGTGGAAATCTAGTTTCAGCAGGTTAGAATATGATTATGTTTAATAGTTCTTTCATTTTCACTGTTTAAGTCAATTTCTAAATACTTCCCATTTAGCAGACCATGAAGCATCCTTCACATTGAACCTCTACCAGGACGGATATTCTATTGGGAAACCTTCAGAGGTTTGTTACTAGATTTTGAACTCTATGTGATTGATAGTAAAGTTGTTGAATAAACATGAAAAGGGTAATATGATTGTTAGAATACTGTTTGACAATAATGAATCTCATTTCAACATTTTATTTCATGATGTTTAATTTCAGATAGGAACAGTCCAGGCATCACTTCAAGAAATCCCAAAATCGTTGCATCCATATGATAGGGCATCTGAGACTCTATTCTCTGTATGTACAAACATGCTCATCATTTTCAGACAATAACTTCTGGAACTACACTAAGGAAAAACTCCTGATTTTCAATAATCTACTTCTGCTTTTCTCTTATTTTATATGACAGTTAGCTTTATTCATAAGGATGCTCTTTGACTTCCTGTGACTCACTAAAAAGTTGCATTTTGGAGTTCACTTGTATCGTGATTAATGTCTTTTCATGTGTTTGTTTTTGGAGGCAATTGAGTCAGGGCATTTGCCTGGAGATATTTTGGATGATCTACCCAACAAATATTTTAATGGGATGCTTGTGTGTGAGGTGGGTAATATTTGATCAAGAACTCTCAACTTATGAATATATTATAGATACTGTATACTATTATTATATGGTTTATTCTACAATATGAATGTTAGTGACAATTGTCTTTTTTCAAAATGAGATTAGTTTGTTGTTACACATGATGCTCTTGGTTGTGGGACACCTTAGAAGAATTCCAAGAAATGATAACCCAAGTAAACTATTGCAACTATCCAATTGACTTCTTTGTAGTTCTGGCACATGTTGTTTTGCAATCCATAACGAATGAAACCAATTAATAGGGGTAATTTGATCATTTGATTGTTTGGTTCCTAGTTTTGATTGATTTTGTTTCTTTTGCAGGTAAGAGATTATCGGCACTCTGTATCTGAAACAGGCGGTGGATTTTCCTCTGTGCGTGGCTCCCCTATTGTTAACAAAGTAAGCCTTCGGATGTCCTTGGAGAATGTTGTGAAGGACATGCCATTGATTTCAGATGATTCATGGACTTACAGCGATCTAATGGTCAGTGTGATCTTTAGGCCTGCATTATGAGAGGTGACTATACTTCTTTTTTCCAGAAAACATCATCATACCTTATGCATGTTTGATCTCTTGTAGGGAGTCGAGTCGCGAATATTGAAAGCTTTGCAACCTCAACTTTGCTTAGATCCTACTCCGATGTTAGATAGACTTTGCAGTGATCCTGTTCCCACTAAGGTTTTCAATCTAATGCTTCTAGTATGTGCTTGAAAAAAATAGAATTGATTTTTTTTTTATCTGAATTCTGGTTAATTTTATTGGCAGCTCAATCTGGGGCTGTGTGGAGCTCGGAAGAGGCGGTTGAGGCAGACCCCAGAAGTTACTGTTACTTCTAATAACCAAACCCATGGGAAGAAAGTCTGCATTGATAGGGTACCAGAAAGCTCAAATGGTAGGTCGGGAAATTCTGGAATCCTGTCAGGTGATACTACTCGCCAGAATATTCATGAGAATATGACTCTGCAAAATGTTCCAAACAGCACTCAATCATTCAGACCCAAAAACCTTGGAGAGGCTTCCACACCAGCTTTGCCTGTATTATCCAACCAACCCAAGTATCCATTGGGTATGGGATACCAAACAATTATGCAAGACCATGCATCAGGACCATCTATACATTCATCAGGAGTATCCCCTGCTGGACGGGACTTTATGGTTTCATACACTGATACAATGACCTCTAGTGTTTCTTCACTTCATGTCAAGAGAGAAAACCAAGATGGACCACTTACACCCTCATCAAAGAGATCAAAGCAACCACAACTTGGTCTTGATGGGCGGCAACAACATCAGCTTGGTCCGCAGTTAGACAACCTTCCTGGAACAGATATATCTTGGAGTAATCCATTGTTACTCCAGCAAAATGACCCCAAAGGCATCCAATATGCCAGTGTTTCCAGTCAAAAGTATCCTCAAAAGGTCCTTGAAGACTTTCCAAATCAGGAGAGTGGTTCCTTTTATTTGGAGCATCATGGAATGAGATACGGTGTCAAGGAGCAGCCCGAGGCAGAAAAACTGGAGAAGACAGAGCTTGATAAGAGTAGAAATGATTTCCATCCATTGGAGTCAGAGAACAATCAACCTGATCCACAACAGTTGCGAGTGCACCAAAGGCTACCCCAGCATCCAATGATGAGATCCAACTATCCTCCTCAGATGCAGTGGCCTAATCTTGGTCCATTTGTAGACAAAGATCCAAGAAAGGACGACCAGCTCCAGAAAAGGAAGCTAGCGCAGAGTCCACGAGTTTCTGCTGTACCTGTGGTTCAGTCTCCGGTATCGTCAAAATCCGGAGAACTTTCAAGTGGTTCTTTTGGACAGCAATTCAGTGCAGTTGCAACACCTACAGCTTTTGGCACATCACAGAAGGAAAAGTCAACTGCCATTTCAGGAGCAGCAGGTGGCGGAGCTCCATCTGTGACATCTAGCCCAAGTGATTCCATGCAACGTCAACACCAGTCACAGTTGCCCATGAAACGGAAATCAAATTCTCTCCCAAAAACTCCTGCAATGAGTGGAGTTGGGTCTCCTGCTAGTGTTAGTACCATGAGTGTTGTTCCGACGAATGCCAATAGCCCTTCAATTGGTACTCCACCTTTGGCTGATCAAATCATGCTCGAAAGGTTCTCAAAGATTGAAATGGTGACCATGAGGTACCCAGCATGTCAAGTTATTGTAGGTTATATTGCAATTTGCATTTATAGTTCAACTGTCGTCAACTTTACATGACCAGATTATCTGCCTATTGCCATATGAAATTAGTGGTGACCTACTGCCTAGATGACTAGATTATCTGCCTATTGCCATATGAAATTGGTGGTGACCTACAGCCTAGATTGGGCCAAACAATGTTTTATTTCTTGTTCAAAGTTACTAGTTGATCAATTATCAGGACGAGTGAGCATAGCGAATGAATCATTCTTGGTCTCACTCACAAAACCATATTTTTGTCCATCCATCTGTTTTTCTTTACCTCTCTTCACGATGCCCGCACTCCTCTGATTTTGTCTTCTCCACCCATCTCTCTCCCACTTTCACCCAGCAGCCTTGCTCGCTCGTCTCACCAAGAGTGGTTATAAATATAATGCACTGATTTTTTTTCGATTGTCTCATTTTACCTTTTTACCTCCAATTGTCAGATAGAGTTGCATAAAATTTGATGGTACAGTAATTCATCTAGAAATAAATGGTTGGCCTAGGAAAGAGTTCGTTGAGATCTCTCAATTGGCCCCTAGTCTTCTTGGATATGTTGCATGTTCTTGCACTTGGGTGGATCTCTCATTTTCACTACATGCTAAATAAGGGTGTTTTCCTAAATATAAATTAGTCACAGTGCTGTTGTTGTGATCTCCTATTAAGCAGAATATCTTACTCTTTCAGGCATCAGCTCAACTGCAAAAAGAATAAGGTGGATGACTACTCTGTAAGGAAACCCGTATCCTACTCAACTCAAGAGGTCTCATACAATCTCAAGAAGGCACTTGATGATAACGAAGATCCCAAGGAGCCATGCACAAGGCCATTGTCAAAGTCACTTATAGGTGGCAACATGAACATTTGTAAAACACGGGCTTTGACTTTTCTGCAGACAGAGCGTAGACCACAAGGTTAGTTTGTCTGCTTATAGTGAACTCTGCTACTAGATCAAAGTGTAAATGTATCTCTCTGGTGACACCCCCTCCCCTCTTTCTTTTTTTTTTTTTTTTTTTTTTTTTCTGTAGGTGTTGTTCACAAGGCACGGAATAGATTGATAATGTCAGAGAAACAAAATGAAGGGACAGTGGCAATGCAGTATGGAGACGTTGATGATGGTGATTTTCTAGCTGGAGAGGATCATCTACCCATATTGCCAAATACAGTATGTTCCTTCTTTAATCAGTTTTATTGTTTGCAAATGAGCCTTGAGTCATAAATTCCATGTGTTCAAACATGCATGAACGGATGAGTGTGAATGGCTTATTCTCGAATTTGAACTCTTCAATTATGGGCCAGTCTGAAGGTCAATCAAGTAAATCATATCAGATTAGATGACCCATTCCATTAAAAGAACAGAAACACCATATTTTGAGCAGCAGGTGACCTAATCCAACTTCTATCAGCTTTCAACTGGCATATGTTTTGGATTCCAGAGAAAAGGAAGATATCGGAGGAAGCCACGTCATTTTCCAAATTTTGATATATATTTTTGGTCAAAAAATTGTAGAAAATTTGGGAATATCGCATAAATTGCATACATATTCGAACTTTGAATTTAAGCGATATTCACTACGATATTTCGAAATTAGAAATAAAATTGTCAATTTTCTTTCAGTTCTCACATTACACTGGGCATCATTGAGAGGAGGTGTGAAGTTCTCAGTTGAAAATTTTGACACACTCGAGAGTTATAAAATTTGACACAGTGTCTATGTGAAGCAAAGATCTATGGAAAAGGTTGTTCCACCCTTGGTGCAGCACATTTGTAATTTTGTGCTTGGGAAACTGAGCTTGAAAATGGTGTGTGTTGTTGATGATGGAAATTCTTCGATTGATTTCTTATGAGGTGGTTCTAAACCAATTTTATATGTTAGGATGGAAGATCTACTATGTGCTGTAATAACTAGAGGAGAGTGAGCCAAAAGGAAGGCAATTAAATAAGACGCAGAGATCGGCAAGAGAAAAGGAAAGGGAGAGATAGAGAAGACATTGTACAGTAGTGCTCTATTTTTTGGCTTTTTCCCTGCTGTTATTTTTATAAAGTTGCATTCACATGTAGTTGCGTTGATATGTAGTCAAAGTAGTAAATATTGAGCCTATCTCGATATTTCTCGAGATATCCGGGGTTTTTTTTTTTAACCTTTTTCAAATTGCTTTGAAATAGACCATTGGGATCGGTTAGATGATGTAACGATCTTGTATTTTCTGATATAAATTGCTAAGTATTGTGATATATCAAACATTTCTTCAACCCTTGCTAAAAGTTGTCAACAGTCTGGTTTTAGATTATGGTAGTGTGTTGACTGGATAGCTAGGTTGTTGAAATCACGAGGTATGACTAGGAGGCCTTGACACCTAGGAACTGGAGGCTGTTTGAGTTCATATGATTTGTTGTTACAAAAAAATATATATTTTCTCTTTCTGCGTCATGTATTTCGTATATTTCTTTTCCTGATTTCTCCCATCTTTTGTTGTATCAGCATTATGCGGACTTGCTTGCTGAACAATTCATCTCACTTGTAAGTATTTTCATGTTGTGTCCATCGTTCAGAAACCCACTTCTTAAATTTAATGTTGTGTTTGCATTGAAGTTAAAACTTTGTTCATTGTTCATGTAGATGGTACGTGAAGGATATCAACCTTACGAAGATCAAGTGCGACCGAAACCAACGAGTATCTGCAACGATCAATTTAATGCTAATGGAGTCCCTTCAAATAGTATGGCATCTCAGATGCAGCAATCCGTAGAAGCTATTTCAGGCCAATCATCCAGTGCAATGACAGCACCACTTAATGGTAGCCATGCATCGATGAACTCATGTCAGAGTCATCCCTCCAGCGCACGGGTCTTGCCTCCTGGAAACAACCAAGGGTTACAGATGTCACAAGCATTAATGCAAGGGGTTTCCATGCCTTCTGTACAACAGTTGGACCCACAACAATCACTGCATCAACAACAGCAGCAGCAGCATCTCCTGATGCAGCCACATGCGCAGCAAAGATCCTCGCTGATGCCTCCACTTCCTCTAAATGCTATGGGACAGAACTCGAATGTGCAGTTGGGTACCAATATGGTCAACAAGCCAAATCATCTACAGCTTCAGTTGTTACAGCAGCAGCATCAGTATCAGCATCAGCAACAGCAGCAGCAGCAACAACAACAACAACAACAACAACAACAACAACAACAACAACAACAACAAATTCAGAGGAAGGGGATGATGGGACTTGGAACAGCCATGGGTATGGGAAGCATGGGAAGCAACATGGTTGGTGGCATTGGAGGTCTTAACAATGTCATGAACATTGGGGGTGTCCGAGGAATGGGGGGAGCTGGGAGTTCATCACCGATGGGACCTATATCTGCTGTTGGCAACATTGGTCAAAATCAAATGAATTTTTCCCAGGCTGGCAATTACAGCAATGTAATAACCCAGCAACTTCGTTCGGGGAACATAACCCCTGCTCGAGCTGCTGACATGGCATCAAAACTCAAAATGATGCAGAGTCGAGCTGGCATGTTGGGTGGTCCTCAGTCAGGGATTGCAGGGATGTCCGGAATAGGACAGATGCACCCAGGCTCTGCTGGTCTTTCTATGCTTGGGCAAACGCTAAACCGCACTAACATCAACCCATTGCAAAGGACAAACATAGCACCCATGGGTCCACCAAAGATGATTCCAGGAACAAGTATTTACATGAACCAACAGCAACAACTGCAGTTGCAGCAGCAACAAATGCAACAGCAACCACACATGCAGCAGCAGCAACAGCAACAACACATGCAGCAGCAACAGCAACAGCAACAGCAAATTAGTTCTCCATTACAAAATGTTGTTTCATCTCCACAGGTGGCTTCGCCGTCAGCCATGTCAATCCCGCAACAAATTACTCAACAGCCTCATCAGCATCAACAGTTCAGTCCACAACAAATGAACCAACAAAATCCAATGAGTCCTCAGCTGAGCTCCGGTGCAATGCCCCCATTAACTGCTATCAACACAGGGAACGGCCCAGCCAGCCCACAGATGCTCGGTTCAGTTGGTAGCATGACCAGCTCTCCCATGGAGCTGCAAGGCGCAAATAAAAGCAATTCTGTTAATAATATGTAAGTAGGATGCATGATTGGAGATAAAGCGTTTCATCATGCGTGCTCTTCAATTTTTTCTCCTCTCCAACAACTATCGGTGGTTGATCAGAGTCAGAGATGCTGAAGTTCTCATTAGCAGATCCATCCAGTTCAGTTTACCATCAAGCATCCCCCTCTGTGAAGTAAGCCGGATCTGAACAGACTGTTCAATAAAACTAGAACATTATCATTTTTTTTCCTTCATATGGACTAGTATAAGTCAGTTATGGCAGTAGTCAGGAACAGGCAGGCAATTGTCAGTCTATATGATTTATTAGCCCTAGAGAAGAACATGAGATTAAATGAAAATTAACTATTTAGTTTTTTGTTTATTTGGTGGTTTTTTTTTTACGCCATGCTAATTTGCCACCCTAGCAGCTCCAATTATGTGCATTTAACATTTCTACTTGTGAACCCTATTTTCGTGCACCTGGCCATCTCTTTTTCTTCCATGCATCTTAAGCTGCCAACACAAGCCATACCCACACCTCCCCCACCCCATTCCTCATTATTTCTTCATCTCCATTCTTCTCTCTTCCTCGTTCTTCACTTCCTTTTATCCTCGCTAATCCCATCCAAAACTTTTTTGATAGTTGATGAAATAAATCAAAGAAGGGAGTAGCCTTTGAGTTTTGCCTCAACATTGTACAATGTTATGAGTTTAGCCTTTGAACTCTCTATGTGTTAAACATATAATTCTCGAAGAAGTAAGAAGAAGTAAGTTTTAAAGTTTGTCAATCGAAATTACAATTTTCTATGATTAATTTCTCAAAAGTTTATATTTCACCATTTCTATGATTAACTTCTCAAAAGATTCTATTTTTTTTGGATTTAAGTAACATGAGACAAACCTTTTTGGGTTAACGAAATGTAGTAGTTCTGATAGAATAAGGGGGTGGTATTCAATAACGGATTTTAATAGATTGTGAAGGATTTTAAAATTCAGGGGTATTCAATTAAGGATTTAAAATAATACATGTACATCTAGAGGTATTCAAATATGGATTTTAAAGGATTGTTTTAAAATCCATCAAAATCAGGGGTATTCAATTCATGTTTTTCAAAATTACCAAAATCAGGGGGTCAAGAAGTAGTGGATTTTAATAAATTTGTTAAAGTTATGGATTTTGAAGGATTTGTGAGTGAAAAATATACATAACATTAGTCATTCCAAATCCAACATTCCCCCTCATATTTCAACGAATTTGTATTGATCATTGTAAAATAACACCACCATTTTTGTTGAATGACACCACTACCTTTCCTTCTACACATTCTCTTCTCTCTTCACAGGAGCAACACCACCTCCCCCGACAACTTTTGGCCACACCACCACGCCCTACCACCGTTGGCTGCACCACCACTCGCACTTCCTCTTCTCCTTTGTTTTTGTTTTTGTTTTTTGTTATTATTATTATTCTTTTTTTTCTTCTCATTTTCTTCCTCTTATTTTCTCTTCTTCTTGTCCTCTCTTATCTTCATCTCTTGTTTTTTTTTTTTTTACTTCTTCTTCTTATTCTTCTTCTTATTCTCTCTCTCTGTTTTTCTTCTTCTATTTTTTTCTCCTCTCTTCTTCTTCTCCCATGTTTTTTTCTCATTCGTCCTTGCAGAGGTTCCTGCGAGTAAAGGTTTTCCACTTTCCAAAACCTTCGCGAGGGCAAAAAGAAGAAGAATAAGAAGATGGGAGAAAAAGGAAAAAAAAAATAAGTGGAGGAGGAGAAGAAAAAAATAGAGAAGAAGAGGGGGAGAATAAGAAGATGAAAATGGGAGGAGGTGGGATGAGAGGTGGCGGTGGTGATTGATGGAAAATAAGAAGAAAAATGTTTTATGAAGTAAAAATATCTTTTAATTTAAAGTAAAATTCTCGTAGCATGAAAACAATTGTTTAATTGATGTTTTGAGAGATGTTTTATGATTTGTGTTGGCATGGATAATAATGTAGGTAATGTTCTTTCATTGTTTCCTATGACTAATAACATATTTATAAGAGTGTATTGAATTTATAAGAATCTATAGAAATCCATAACAAACATTTATAAAATCTACAAAATCCAATCATTTTAAATCCATCAAAATCCTTTGAAATTTTTTAAAATCGACGAGATTTAAAATCCTTCAGAGTTCATTCAAATCCCGAATTGAATACCTCTTCCTAAATGAATTGGGAGCAAGGCACACAGGTGACCCAAATTTTGTTTCACTAATATAGAAATTTCAGAATTACTTGAACTTTTGTGAGAATGATTTCCTCAATATATTAGATCTATAAAAGAAATTGAAAGAACCATTGGAAGAGCTTTATGTCACGTGCTGACCTTTTTCCCTTGGCTAACACGCTGCCCACTAGCGTCACACTCCCGTCGGACTAACTAGTCAAGGCACTTCGATGCTTGGCTAATGCTAAGTGATGCTACGGAAGCTTAAGTGAGGAGAATGCTAAGGCACAAGTGTTTAGGCTTCTTGAAAGAATGCTTTGTATTGCTTGAGAGAGTTTTACAAGTGTTTTCTGATATGTACAAATGAATGCCAAGGCCTATTTATAGGCCCTTAAAGTCCTAGAGGCTTCTAGCCTAGAACCTTCTACAATCCTCCTTCAAAGGAGTATTCTCTATGCATCTAGAAAGTTCCCACCTCCAAAGGAACCAGAAATTACAAGGAGGCTTCTAGAAAAAACTATACAAATCTGTACAAGGGTGTTCTAGACCCATCCATGCTAGAACACTCTAGAGAAAGCTAAGCTAGAATGTCCAAGAGCACTCTAGAACCTTCCGGAGGCATCTAGAGAAAGCTAAGCTAGAATGTCCAAGAGCACTCTAAAACCTTCCGGAGGCATCTCGAAAAGCTTGCTGCTCCATTGGGCCTTTACGGGCTTACTGCCAGCGTCCATATGGTGCCTTGGATGCCTTGTTGCCTTGGTGAGGGATATTTTTAGAGATGGCTCGTGACATTCTCCCCCACCCAAGTCCTTGACGCCCCCGTCAAGACCGTGCCTCGAACTCCGTGATCTTGCCCTGGAATTGCCATAGGTCGCCCTCTTTCTCCCATGAGGCCTCACTGTTCGGTAGTCCCTTCCATCGAATGAGATACTCATTATAGCTTGGCACACCCCTCCGTCGGATGAGCCTCTTTGCCTCGATGCTCTCGATCTTTCGATCAAAGGAAGTCACGACCGCGGTTGGTGCCCGATGTGACTCGCCCCTCGTTGGATCTTCTTTATCACCATGGTAGGGCTTGAGCATGCTCACATGGAACACCGGATGAATCTTGAGTTTGGGCGGCAACTCAAGCTTGTAAGAAACTCTCCCGACCTTCTGTAGGACGGGAAATGGCCCCTCGTACTTCCGCACTAGTCCCTTGTGCACCGAGCGGAAGACCTTGAACTATTGTGGCAGCAACTTGACCATGACCATGTCGCCCACTTGGAACTCGAGAGGGCGTCTATGCTTGTCCGCCCACTTCTTCATCTTCTTAGACGCCTTGTCCAAGTATGCCTTCGTTATATCAAGCTGCTCATGCCACCCTCGTGCAAGCTTGTACGCAGCGGGGCTACTACCCGTGTAGCCCGACGCAACGGCTTGTGGAGTCAAGGGCTGCTGGCCCATGACGATCTCGAATGGACTTTGTTGCGTTGATTCGGACCGCTGCAAGTTGAATGAGAATTGAGCCACATCCATCAACTTGGCCCAATCCTTCTGGTTGGCACCCACAAAGTGCCTCAAGTATAACTCCAACAAGGCATTCACCCTCTCTGTTTGCCCATCGCTTTGCGGGTGAAAGTTTGTTGAGAAGTGTAGACCCGAACCCAAGAGCTTGAATAACTCCGTCCAGAATTTTGCTGTGAACCTTGGGTCCCGATCACTTATGATGCTCCGAGGCAAGCCCCAATACTTCACCACATGCTGAAAGAACAACTTGGCGGCTTGCTCGGCCGTGCAATCGCGTGGGGCAGGTATGAAAGTTCCATACTTGGAAAAGCGATCGACCACCACCATAATAGAGCCATACCCATTAGACTTGGGCAAGGCCGATATGAAATCCATCGATACACTCTCCCATGGCCTTTCTGGAATCGGCAAAGGCTGCAATAGTCCTGCCGGTACACGTTGCTCTATCTTGTCTTGTTGGCACACAAGACAAGTCTTCACATAGGCCTCGATATCGTCCCGCATATGAGGCCAATAGTAGTTCACCTCCAAGAGTGCCAATGTCCGCTGCATCCCCGGATGGCCAGCCCACATTGAATCGTGGCACTCCTTCATGATGTCTCGCCTAAGATTATCCCACTTAGGCACATAAATGCGACGACCGACGGTGTAGAGCACCCCATCCTCTACCCAAAACCGTCGAGTCTTCCCCTCCTTGGCCATCTCCATGAGTCCCTTGGCCAAGGGGTCTTGAGAAGTCCCCTCCTTGATCCGATCAAGAAGGTTGCTAGCGGCGCTGCTTGCGCTAGCGAGCATGGCCTTTTGGCTGAGAGCATCAGCAACAACATTAACTTTGCCCGGCTTGTACTCCATGACATAATCGAACTCTGCTAAGAAATCTTGCCACCGAGCTTGCTTGGGGCTGATCTTCTTCTGATTTTGAAAATAACTCGTAGCCACATTGTCGGTCATGATGGTAAACCGACTCCCAAGCAAATAGTGCCTCCAAGTCCGCAAGCAATGAATGATGGCTGTCATCTCCTTGTCATGCACTGGATACCGTCTCTCGGTATCATTGAGCTTGCGAGACTCATAGGCTATGGGATGCCCCTCTTGCATAAGCACCCCTCCGATGGCAAAGTCTGATGCATCGGTGTGAAGTTCGAACGACTTAGCATAATCGGGCAAGGCCAAGACAGGTTCCTCGGTGACTGCCTTCTTCAAATCATCGAACGCTTCTTGGCATTTCTCACTCCAATGCCACTGCACCTTCTTCTTCAGCAAGTCGGTCAGTGGGGCTGCTCTCGCCGAGTAGCTCAAAATGAATCTCCGATAATAATTGGCCAGCCCAAGGAAAGAACGTAGCTCCGAAACGTTTTTGGGTGAATCCCATTCATTGATGGCCTGTACTTTGTCCCGTTCCATCATGATCTTTCCAGCCTTGATGCGGTGCCCCAAGAAAGACACCTCGTCTTGGGCGAACGAGCACTTCTCCAATTTCACGTACAGCTCGCTCTCCCGTAATGCTTGAAAAACCTGTCGCAAGTGATGCACATGTTCTTCCAAGTTGTCGCTATACACGACGATATCGTCGAGATAGACGACTACAAATTTATCCAAGAAAGGCTGAAAGATTCTGTTCATTAAAGTGCAAAAAGTAGCCGGGGCATTGGTGAGACCAAAAGGCATCACCAAGAACTCATAAGACCCATAGCGAGTGACGCATGCTGTCTTTGGCTCATCTCCTTTGGCTATGCGCACTTGCCAATACCCCGATCGGAGATCCAGTTTAGAAAAGTACCTGGCTTTACCGAGCCTATCGAAAAGATCGGCAACCAAAGGAATTGGATACTTGTTCTTGATGGTTACTTTGTTAAGTGCTCGGTAATCGATGCACATACGCAAGGACCCGTCGTGCTTGCGTTGGAACAATACTGGTGCACCGAATGGGGCCTTGGATGGCCGAATGAACCCTGCGTCCAGCAGCTCCTTGAGTTGCTTGCGTAGCTCTTCCAATTCTGGCGGTGCCATCCGATAAGGAGCCATGGCTGGAGGCCTAGCCCCTGGCTCCAGCTCGATCATATGATCGACTTCCCTTCTTGGAGGAAGTCTCTTGGGTAGCTCTGGAGGCATGACATCTTTGTACTCTTTCAAAACCGCAGCTACCTCCTTCGGAACCTTGCTGGGTTGAGGCCCATCTTCGATCAACGTGGCCACAAATGTTGCTTGCCCCTTTTGCACGCCTTTCTTCACTTGAATGGGTGACAACATCTTGGCCTCCACGATCTCCCGAGTGACAGGGACAGAGCATGCTTCTCGATCCTTTGCAATAGTCATCGACCCGTCCCTTTCTAATGTCCATGGCTTCACCGTATCCATGAACTCCATGCCCAGCACCAATGAGAAGTCGTCCATCGTGACGACAGTCAGGTCCACCGTCCCCTTCCATTCGCCCAAATGAAGGGAGACGCCTCGTGCTACACCATGGATAGGCACCGGTGCTGTGTTGACAGTCTTCAAGGTGCCTGGCTCCTTGGTGTACTGTACGCCCAACCTTGTTGCCTCCTTCAAAGCAACAAAGTTGTGCGTTGCACCCGTGTCGACGAGTGCCTTTGAAGCCTTGCCATTTACCTTGGCTTCCACAAACATAAGAGCGGATTTCTTCGAACGGGGCAGCGTACTTACCTTAGCCACGTTGCTTTGCTTCACCGTAGCCTTGACGCTGCTTAGCAAGCGCAAAGTTCCCATTTGCGCCTCGTCCCCCGATGATTCCCCGGACGATCCACTCTTGCCAGCGATCATCGCATTGAGCTTCTGTCGCTGTGGGCATTCCCTAGCCCAGTGCGGCCCTCCGCACAAGAAGCAATCGCGGTTTTTCACCTTGCTATCCGAGAAGGACTGCTTGGCTTTGTCCTTCCTCTCGAACTGCTTGCCGCCGCTGCTACTGCTGCTTCTTTCAGTGGGTTTTGCTCCCCCACCTTTTCCCTTGTTACCGCCGCCACTCTTGCTGCCGCCCTTGTGGCTTCTCGAATCAGCCTTGTATTCGAACAAGGATTCGGCAACTGCGATGGCCTCCGCAAGTGATTGAACGTTGCGTCTCTTTAACTCTTGCTCAGCCCATCGTTGTAGTCCATCCATGAAGTAGACGAGCTGAGTCTTCTCCGGCATGTCCGAGACTTCAAGCATAAGAGAAGTGAACTGCTTGACGTACTCTTTGATCGACCCCGTATGCTTCAGTCCACGCAGCCTCTTCATAGCAACTTCCTCCGCATTCTCCGGATAGAATTGCCGCTTGAAATCCGCCTTGAATTCGTCCCAAGTCTTAAGCGAGCAAAGACCCTTCTTGATATCCGACTCACGCCTCCTCCACCAAAGGATGACATCATCACCCAAGTACATGGTGACGGTGGTGATCTTGGACTCATCGTCGTCCAAGCGCATCGCGTCAAAATATTTTTCAATACTCCATAGGAAGTTGTCGAGCTCCCTAGCATCGCGCTTCCCATGGTACCTTGGCGGCTCGGGCACCTTCATCCTTGGTCCCTCTCGTACAGTAGCACTATTTGCCACAGCCGCCTTGCATAGGTTGACGTCCGATTGCAAGGACTCAACCTGCTCCCGGATGGCTTGGAGCTGCCCCATCAGCGTGTCCTTGAGCTGGCCCATCTCGTTGCGCATGGCATCCGCAACTTGGTTGACGAGAAGTTGAGTCTCGTCCTTGGCTTCCTCAGTGCCAAGCTCAAGGTCATGGACGCGGCTATCGAGTTGCTCGATATCCATAGTGACGCCAGCCAACGTCCCATTGAAGGACTCAACCTTCTGCTCCATCTCCCCGACGCTGTCTTGGAGATCGCCCACGGTCAGCTCCACCTTGCCATACGATCCTCAAGCATGCTGGTCCGACTAGTCTTTCTTCCAGTCTCCTCGACCACGGACCCTCCAACATCACTCTCTTTGTTTCCCGACATGATCAGATTGCTCCGCACCTAACCTTCGTACACACAGCAGCTAGCACAACGCAACTTCAGCAAGACCGCCCCTACGATCGTCGCTGCTCTGATACCACGTGTCACGTGCTGACCTTTTTCCCTTGGCTAACACGCTGCCCACTAGCGTCACACTCCCGTCAGACTAACTAGTCAAGGCACTTTGATGCTTGGCTAATGCTAAGTGATGCTACGGAAGCTTAAGTGAGGAGAATGCTAAGGCACAAGTGTTTAGGCTTCTTGAAAGAATGCTTTGTATTGCTTGAGAGAGTTTTACAAGTGTTTTCTGATATGTACAAATGAATGCCAAGGCCTATTTATAGGCCCTTAAAGTCCTAGAGGCTTCTAGCCTAGAACCTTCTACAATCCTCCTTCAAAGGAGTATTCTCTATGCATCTAGAAAGTTCCCACCTCCAAAGGAACCAGAAATTACAAGGAGGCTTCTAGAAAAAACTATACAAATCTGTACAAGGGTGTTCTAGACCCATCCATGCTAGAACACTCTAGAGAAAGCTAAGCTAGAATGTCCAAGAGCACTCTAGAACCTTCCGGAGGCATCTAGAGAAAGCTAAGCTAGAATGTCCAAGAGCACTCTAGAACCTTCCGGAGGCATCTAGAGAAAGCTAAGCTAGAATGTCCAAGAGCACTCTAAAACCTTCCGGAGGCATCTCGAAAAGCTTGCTGCTCCATTGGGCCTTTACGGGCTTACTGCCAGCGTCCATATGGTGCCTTGTTGCCTTGGTGAGGGATATTTTTAGAGATGGCTCGTGACATTTATCTGCTATGAGAATTAGGGATTTTGTGAGTTTGACACTCATTAGTTTATGAGTGATTCTACACAGCGAGGAAACGGGCGAGGAAATGGGCGAGGGAAGCGACGTGGCGGGGTGGGGACCGTCCTGCGCGCATCCCGAGCGGGGTGGACGGTCCCCACCCCGCCACGTCGCTTCCCTCGCCCGTTTCCTCGACATTTAGAATTCCTCTTAGTTTATACTTATTAGAGTTTGGCTCTCATTTTGAAAATTAATTGAGTCTAACACTCGTTTTCTGACGGAACTGTTAAGTCCACGTCGTTGACTGGTTAAGATTAATTTTTCGACCATTTTACCCTTACCTAGGATTAAACCATTGGAAGAGCTTTAGGGGCTATGAGAATTAGGGTCACACCCCGTCCCTCGCCCATTTCCTCGCTCGTTTCCTCGCCATTTAGAATCACCGTTCTTTAAAACTCGGGTGACAGAAATCTCAAAGCAAAGCACACATTCTCCCAAACTCCCAAGTGCCAGTCAACAGCGGCAGAACCTGAAAACAACCAAATTCTAGGGTTTCTGTTCACTGATCGATCAACAGGTAAATAAAAATCCAAATTTCCTTCTTAAAATTCCCCATTTCTCCAAATTTCAGTTTGGGGTTTTCTGATTTTAGGCTCAATTTAGGGTTATAACTTGTTGGGGTTCAAATCTAATTTGTTGAATTTCTATGTTTGGATGGATCAGATGGGGTCGTCTGGAAATGGGGTTGTAGAAATCGATGATTTGGAGAGTGGGTTGTTGCCAGATTCGGCTCAGGTTTCTAAGGAAGACAGTGAGAGTGAAGAAGATGAAGAGATTTTGTATACAGCTTCCTTTGAGGAGATGGAGGAGCACTTTGTCAAGTATCAAACTGCTAAATGGGTTCTTTATTCTTTGCTTTTTCTTCTGGCATGGGGAATTGGTTTGATCATGTTTCTTTACATACCTGTGAGGAGATACATTTCGCGCAAAGATTTTCGGTCGAGAAAGTTGTATATTACACCAGATGCCATTGTTTACAAGGTAATGTAGCCAATTGGTGCGCATATGATGTCTACTTCATTGTTCCATTGCTAATTGTGCAACTTCTTTTGGATCATATGTCACATTAATGAGTAATTGTGTCTCCTTCAGCATTACATCCCCTTTGCTAAGAAGGATCCCTTTATGTCATAGCCAATGCAAATTTGTGGAAGTTTGCTTATGGAATATATGTATTCGTTTGGATTCTTAAATAAGTTCAGTTTACGAGTTAACTGTGTTTGGTTTAGGAGATAGTATCTCGTTGAAATACTAACAAGTAAGGTTATAGTTAATACTTTCTCATTTGTAGTAGGTCGCAAGGCCAGTGCTTTTTCCGTGTTTTGGGGCGCTCAAGAAAGAAAAGCAAGTATTGCTGCCTTCAGTTGCTGATGTTGTAATTGAACAAGGTAAAAACTTGATACATTAGATTGGATAAATTTCTTGCCACATACGTGTTTAGGTTTTAGTGGGTTGTTTTCTTCAGTACTATCCTGTTGATTGGTTTAGAACTTGTACCATCGCTCTGAATTGATATTTAGTGCCAGGTTGGGGTAGCAATATATCCATACTTGAGCTGAGAGTGGTTTTTGAATTTCTCTTTGCTTTTTTTTAACAAAGTCTAATCAAAAGGGAAAACTGAAGCTATGAATAGCGACATATAGAATATTTGTCTTTTGCCTCAAAACCACAGTAGATCAATGTGATTTCATGCACACATAATCCAATGTTTACTGCAGTAAGCAGTATTCAGATGTGTGCTTTTTCACTCTCTCTTCTTAACCATCATTACGTTACCTCTATAAAAGGTTAAAGAAAGAAAAAAATAAGAAGATTATCGTTGTATCAATGGTTCTGTGTGTGTCCTTGCATTTTGTATCAGTATAATTAAGCTGTGAGTTTGGATGAATCATTTAGCCTCATAAACTTATAATTACTACATGAGTTTTTGCGGAAGGGCACATACTCAAGCCTGCCTAACAATGCTACAAAATAAGTAAATAAATAAATAAATATCACAATTAATTCATGTTAATACATATCTATCACAAATGCAATCAGTACATGCTGATATAAGTATCAAAAGAAACGTCAGTAATTGACTCTCAACAAAAATAGGAGAGATGCACATTAATTGCAACATGTGAAGGTAAGATAGGTTGAGGAATCATTTCCATCAAATCCCGAGAACTGTGAGGTTTGGTTGAATGAGAGTTTTGAGGCATGTCCTAATCTTCCTAATTCATTTGAGATAAAATTGAGTCTGTAATAATCTCGAATTTCATGTTATTCTCCTTTAGTCTTGCGTTTTGGCTGTTTGCAAAGAAAGTTTGATATGTGGGCTCATTAGAGATGTTGGCAATAAAATTGATATTTTGAGGAACGTCACAGACTAAAGACTTTCTGTTGAATAAATTGCATCGTCACCTTTGTTATTTTTAGATGCATTTGAACACATATACCAACTTGAAACTTATTTACCAGAAGAAATATTACCTATCCGGACGAGCATCTCAGAGTATAGTATAAAAGTGTGGGTGAGCTGAGTTCTAGGTGTTTGTTTGTATTACATGTCTAACTCATTTTGCACTCTCACCGGAATTTGGTGTTCTTCTGTTTATCAAGTGGCCAACTATGAGGGGAACACATTGGAAAGATTTGTTTTATGCGGGGATGCCAGTATTCATACTCTTCTACTATTCCAATCGTGTTATTTTTCTTTATATATATAAGCACGAGGTCTCCCCATCCATTACCTTTTAATGTTTAAAGTATTTTTTAATGTTCTTCTCAGGGTATCTGCAGTCTCATTTTGGTGTCTACTCTGTTAGAATCGAGAATGTGGGTGTTAGAAAACCACCAAGGGATGATGTTAAAATCCAAGGCATTGCGAATCCAAGGGATTTCAGAAATGTAATCGAAACTATATCATTTATTCGCTTTCTGTGATTAAATTGTACAGGTTTTCACTCCTGCTTTTTCCAGGCTGTTCTAATGCGTCTTTCAAACATGAAAAGTGAAAATTACTCTAGGCAAATCTCCAGAGATGATCTTAGAGCAAGTCAATCTACTGCACAATGGGTATGCTAAAATAGGAGTCCACTCACATACTACTTATGTTTGAATTTGAGCTTTATTTTAATCCATTATCATTTTCTTATATATGATTCAGTTGAAGGACACTAGCTACAATTTTTTAATATAGGGCACTTTGGCTTTGGGAGCTTGTACCTTGAACCTTAGTCTTTAAAGAAAGGCACTTGTACCAAAAGGGTTTCGTGTTTTCAAGGAGGTCTTGCTATCTTATTCCTTCAAAGTGACCCATGATCTATACTGACTATATTTTTCACTGTCTTTTTCTTTTTGTTAGTAATTTTGTGAAAGAAAATTTCGCCTATAAAACAACTTGTAATACATTTCTTAGGGATTTTAAGTTAAAAAGATAATCTCTACTCTTAAACTTGAGAGTTATAGATTATAGTTAATTAGGGAGCTGCAACTCTCAGGAAGCTTTTTTCTTGAAAGATTAGAACTATCCCAAATACCTGAAATTGTGGGAGTTAGTTCAAACTCTCAGTGGCTATGTCGATCAAATGAAATTTCTAAAACCATAATAATTTATCTTTTCCATTGGCCCTTAGTTCCTCGTGTTCATGACTTGCTTGTATGATAATGTCTTCTTGTTATATGTGGTTTACGTGAAAGTCCTAACACCAAAAATGGTATTTTCTTCGACTTTTCTCTTATGTTTTCTCTAGTTACCTTCTCTGTACCAGGGATAGCAATAGAGTAGGTATGGGTTAGCATTTTGTATATTTTGAATAAACCTGACACAATATGGTTCAAATGTCAAACCCAAACATCCCTACTGATAAGCCCAGACATCCTTACTCTTTACATTGAAGTTCTCCCTATCCAATTGTTCTTGAGGTACTGATAGCTTCATAGTTAGAACAACATTCATAATGTTGAAAGGTTGAAATTTTTGTAATTGTAAATTATGAAACGTTAAAAATGTAAGTTGTAATTATTTAAGTTCATCATGTCTCGTTTATTATGAACTTAACTTTGTTTTTTTGTAGTAAGAGGTATGCATGGTTTTATTCATACCTTAACTATTTTTTATTCATACCTATTTTTTTATAGGTTTATTGATACCTTAACTATTGACCTGATGAACCTAAGGTTTTACCCCTTGACGGTCTTTCAAATAAAACATGATTAATTGGTTGGTAAAACGAACATGAAATGTACACAGGTTGTTGAAGCCAAACACATTGGGAAGAAGACTTTATGGTCTATTTATTTAATTTTTTAAGGGCGTCTTTTATGATCAAAGCCAATATTTTTTTAGAACAAAGATGTAGTTTCTGCATTTTAGTGAAAAGCACAAACTTATGCATCACAAGTCATTTTCATATACCTCTATTTTAAAGAGGTACATCGCCAACTTCGTTGTTCTGATTTTGGTGCAAACTAATTAGCTTTAACAACACTGCCAATTTACAGAGTAGTGCCATTGATTCTCATATACCAATTGGTTAAGTATTTCTCTTGCATGTTAATTGCAGATGTATCCATCAAAATCTTTAAGACATGATTCCGAAGAAATAATCTTACAAAAACTAGAGGAGGTTGGAAGTTCTGTGAAGGTAGGAAAAATTTCCTTGTTAATCTGTTATTTCATAAGACATTTCTGCTATCTCCCAAGTTTATGTAATGTTTTCACTACATTACTGCAGAGGGTCCAAACTTTAATTGAGCAGCAATCATGTCAAACATCCGAACCTGTAGATTGAAGCAAATGCACTCAAGCCATCTGATTTGGATCACCAAGTAAGGTTTATTTTCAATGTGTTTTGTGTGGTTTCAGAAATTGAGTCACCTTGAGAATTCCATTTTTGTGATCACTACTTCTACAATGCTCTGCATACCAAGTATGTTGTGGATCTAAAGATAGGCTGTAAAAACCTTTTTCATATGTTAAAGTTTGCTCTCTCACATTTCAAAAAGCCTTGTCAAATGTGAGACTAATCCGTAGTCACATCTTTTCATTCTTTAGTTTGTTATGGTCCTTAGTTTATGTTCAGTTTGCATCCTTTACCTGTTGTATGATTCTATGTTCTGTGAAAGTGATTGCTTTATGATCGAAATGAAAAATTTGTTAAATTGTTCTATGTTGATTAGATCCCCGTCTGTTGGATGCAGGATTGTAATTCTTGACAGCTCTTACAAACTGTTTTCTCGTTCTCGTGGAATTCTCTAAAGGAATCATTTTCGATCAAATGCAGGAATGTCACAAACGAATTGGTGTATTGGAGATGCTCTAACAGTAGATCCAGTCAATGACTCGATGCAATCATCTCATCTCGGTGACCAAGAATTTTCTCTACAATCTTGTCAAACAAAATCAGATACAAAAACAAAAAAACAGTTGAAGTTCAAGTATAGGAAAATAGGAGGAATTGGATTGGTGAACATAAGGATGGATGTATGGATGGAAGAAAAGAAAACTGAGTGTTTCTTCTTTATTTGCTTTCTTAAATTTGCAAATTTCTGGACAAAAGAATTTCTCTTTTGCATTTGCACTTTGCAGTTGGTATTTGGTTTAGGATTAGATACAAAAGTAGGCCTTAATATCTTAAATAAAATAATGAAGGTGTAACAGAAATGAGCAATCATTAATCTGACCTTGTCCTCACCACACAAAAGTTCAAGATGGAAAATTCAAAATTAACAATGAGGATGATTGGTTATTAGTGCTTTCAGGATACACTTAAATAGATTTCTTCACTGTTCTTCTGTTCCCATAAAATCACAAACACCAAATATTATTCGTTAATAGTTTATTAGAGCTTAAACACAATGCGATCACTACATTATCAAAAATACTATATTGTTCGCTTTGGGCTTAAGATCTACATGATTTTAAAACGTGTAGTACTTTGTAAATTCAAACTCGTACATATATAACACATTCTCTTTCCTCACCAGGCAATGTAAAACTATAATATCTTTTTGGTAGCTCGCCCAACCCTTCTTGGGATTCACGAGCTTATTGAGTTTTGCCATCACGAGCCTCTCTTGCACCCTCCCCTCAGGTTCACCCACATAAGGTATCACAATCCACCCTCTAAGGGAGTTCAACGTCTTCGTTGACACACTTTACCATCACAATTCAAAGCAAACAATATAGTATTTTGGGCCATGATAATAAACCAATATTTGGCCACAAGAAGATGAGTTTGGATAGAAAATATAACTCCATTAGACCAATGTAATCTTTTTACAATTTCAAAAGAAAGTTCAGGTCAAAGTGTCTCACTTATCCTAATCATAAAAGAGTTAACTGCAGCTGTATCCAAAAGAATCCATGAAGAATCAAACAACTCATGAAAGAAGTCAGCTCCAATCTCTTCAGCTGCAGCACTAAAAGCAACCCCAAATGCATTCCCTTGAACTGCTCCCAGCCGTGGTTTCCCGCACACCCCTACAATTAAAACCTTGTTAGTTTCTTGTGCTACACAAGCACAGATCATAGGCTTCGGCTTTGCACCTTTCTCCCGCAAAGCATCCATCAAGAAATAACAGAATTTAGTTAAAGCTTGAGGATAACCCAATAATTTTGTATCTGCTGCATCTTCAAGTTTCACCCACCTGAATTTTCTCCCGCTTCTAATAGACCCACTCTTGGTTATAGCTGCACTTCCTTGACGAATGATTGCCATTTGTATCTTAATTGCAGTTTGCATCCCCTTCTTTAAGGTATCGAGATTGCTCAAGGACAAGGCATCATAGGCCACTCCAAACTGTTGAGAAGCACAAGATCCATCTGACTGTACAAATGATTCCAGCAATGCAGTAATCCCATACACCACATCGGCAGCAGATACCTTCGAGCTATAGCCATGCAAGCGCAAGAAACTCCGGTAGTAAAATTCATTGAGTCCATACTCGGGTAGAAGCCGTTCAAACTCATCTTTCATTTTGTGCTTTACTTCATGGTTCATGTACTGAAATTTCTGCTGACAGTCAACCAAGGCAAATCCCATTCTGGCCAAAAGAAGCTTGAGTTTCTTCAACCCATTGTCACTCCAAGTCTTCAACTTGGTTGCAATGTAGGATGAACAAATCATAGAATCAAATAAGTTCCACTCTCTTAACAGCATCAACCTCGGCTCGTCTTCATAAGCAATTCTAGATGAATCTGGTGCTCTGATTTTTGTCCCATCTTTGAGGGTTACTGAATTACTTGCGCCCACATTTCCCAACTCCTGGATCCATCTTTCGAGATCCATAACACCAACAAGGTACCTCTCGTTGGTTAGTCTCTCATGAACAAACTGGTCAGTTAAAGAGACACAAGCTAACCAAAGCAACTCCTTGTTGTTCTTATGAAGAGAATATGAGAGTTCAAACATCAAACAGCCAGAAGGCTTTCCATGGAAAGTACCCAAATGATAATACTCTTTCTTAAGCTTCCTAAAAAGCTTAATTGGGTCTTCTGATTCTCCGTTAACTTTTCTCCGCTTACGACTATCAGAGCCATCGTTATCTTCATCCTCACTTTCACTCTCACTGTCACTATCATCATCATCAGCATTCTCAATTTCATCATCGCTATTCAAATCAGATGCATTAGCAAGAGCGGAGACATCAAAATCGTAGGCTAAATCAGCTTGTTGCTCATCATCATTAGTATAAAGAACAACAACCTGGTCATTTTGCTCATTGAGGTTGTGAAGATGAATTGGGCGGTGACTATCAACAACGAAAACACGAACAAGAGGACCTAGATTTAAAATTCGGTGCAGATCACGATGGCAGCCCCAATTTATAAGAAGAATTGAGACAGGATTGTCAAGATTAGCACTTGCTGCATACTTGTGGATTTCCTTGAACGATGAGACTGGATAGCAAGCATAGCGAACCGAATCAGATTCGAGGACATGGAATATGATCTTAAGGGCACAAAGAGAATCCACATCTGATGTTGATGGAAAAATCAGTAATGGAGAAGAAGATGATGCCAAAGCCGAATCACGCAATCGAGAATAGAAAGTTGCAACATTCTCTTCCCTCACCATGTTTTACTAGTGTATTACAACAGCTATAACACAAACAAATGCAAAAGTGAAATTATAGACAGAAAAACAATCTAATTACCCAATTATTTCAGAAAATCTCAAATACCCATCTATCTCTATATCAAAACCTAAGAAACCCAGATCGAAATTTTGCTTTTTTAATCAAAATTTAAAATACCCATCATTCCCTAGTCAAAACTCGCGAAACCCAAATCCAAAGTTTGAATTTTAATCAGATTATCATATATTGAGCAACAGATAAAGGGATCGCGATAGAGACCTAATAAATTCAATATTTTTGGATTCTAGATCGAAATTAAAGATACCTAGATCTAGTTTTTGGTTGATAAGATGAAATTATTGTAAGAAACGAGAAAGAGCGAAGTGCTACCTGAGACGAAAGTGTGAAACTGCTGCGGAGAAGTCGCTGCTCTGCGTTCTTCTTCTTCTTCTCTCGCTGGGCATGTGAGATCTCTGAGAGAGAGACGTGTGATATCTGTTTTGAGTTTTGAAATTTTGATTTTCGAAATAAGCCCGCCAAACTTTTGTGGGTTTTTGTTGAAAATGATATTACATTACCCGCGCTTGCCTTTTGGAATGAATGAAAACTGAAAGGATGAGGGTGGGGGAGTCCCCCACACTATTTCATATCGACAGAATGTTTGCTTCTAGACCTAGTCTAGTGGGTTAAGCACTTAAGCCAATTCACCCAAATTAGCCCATTCCCAAACTCTCAATCAAGGATTGGGATTTCGTTTTTCGAGTTAATTTCGTTTCCCGTGTTTTAAGAAATATTTCGTTAAATATTTTGACATGTAAAGAAAAAACGTATAAACTTTGATAATATATGAAATATATATATAATGAATTTCGATGGTATATTAAATAGGTAAAAAACAAGATGCAAGTAAATAAATGTATTAAACACATTAAATGAACCCAAAATTATTATAATTAGGAATCAGGGGTTAATTTCAAATTTTAATATATAAATAGAATAAATGTTAATTAGAAAATTAGGGACTGATTTAAAAAATCAATAAATAATTAAAATAAATGATAATTAGAAAATAACCTTGAAATTTACAAAAAAAAAACAAAATTTGCAAAAAAAAACATTGAAATTTACGAAAAAAAAACTTCAAATTTTTTTTGAAAAAACCCTCGAAAAAATGTTATTTTTTCTTTAGCCTTTTTTCTTTTCGTAATTTCAAAAAAAAAAGAAAATTTCAACGAAATTTCGCTAAATCACAATCCTTGCTCCCAACCATAATAAATTTTTTTTTTGTCGGTACCCTCACTCAGTACTAATCCTGAATTAAGGTCCCTGCATAAATTAATAAAAAATACAATGTTCCCTCCCAATTTCCAGTCAAGTCAATTATGGTCTCTTAGTTACTTATCACCGTTAAGTTCACGCCCCCTACACAAGGAACGAGATTTTGCGAAATTTCAATTTTTTGAAATTATGAAAAGAAAAAGGGTGAAATATATAAATATATTTTTTCAAGAGTTTTTTCGAAACATTTTGAGGTTTTTTCTTTCATAAATTTCATTTTTTTCGTAAAAATATAAAAACTAGCTACCAAAAATTACATTTTTTGAGGTTCTTTAAACAAAATTTAAAATTTTTTTTTTTTTTTCGTAAATTTTGAGGGTTTTTTTTCTAATTATTTATTGATTTTTGAAACCATCCCTTGATTTTCTAATTGTCATTTCTTCTACTTATATATAGATTTTTTAAACCACTCCATAATTTTATAATTATATATTAATTTCATTTATTGGTATTTAGACTTCATTTAATGTGTTAAATAGATTTATTTAATTGCCTCTTATTTTTTCATATATTTCAAATACTCTCGAAATTCATTATATATATTTCACGTATCCTCGAAATTTATACATTTTCTCATTATACACAGTAATATTTCTTAAAATCACGAGACCAAAATTAACTTGAAAAACGAAATCACAGTCCTTGCCCCTGCATATAAGCTCCCAAATACCCACCCCGCCCCATATTTGATTTTTTTTTAAAATCATCATTGCCCCAATTCCAAGTGGTCTACTTTTATTTGTGTTGCGCATTGTGATATGCAAGTTGTTGTTTTGTCTATTCTATCGATGATTTTTTTTTTTGAAATTACGAAAAAAAAACAAAAGAAAGAATATTATTTTTTCAGGTTTTTTGTAAATTTTGGGGTTTTTTCGTAAATTTTGAATAATACAAAAACAACTACCAAAATTTACATTTTTTCGAGGATTTTTATACCCATCTCTTTTCTTGTGTTTTCGACTTCTCTCACTTCCCTTTCCCTGTCTAATCTCTATGAAATCAACCCCACGAGACTTGTGTGTCAATTTCTTAAAATCCTTATTCTATCAAATTCAGGGTGTTGTGTTTCTCTATATCTCTTTCACTAATTTTAGATTCAATTAAGTCTACTGAAGTTAACTATAATTGAAAGGGTATGGCAAAAATCTTAGTTGAATTGAAAAGAGTTCAAAAAGCTTGCAAGTTGGATCATTTGGGATTAATCTCATGAAAATGAAAAACTCTCTCATGGCTAACAACATGAATAAAGAAATCCAACTTCACAAAATCGACTTCAATTGCAGTGATTCTTTAATGGAATCGAGAAAGGTTAATTGAACAAACTAACCAAGAGGAGGGAGCACTGAAATTGATGGTTTTACTTATTGGATGTGGAGGGTGTTGAAATACAGATAACAGAAAACAAAAAACAGAGTTGAAGAACACACCTGAAACTGATGGAGATCGAAATGTTGGCAACAAAGAAGACAAAGAAGCTGGCCGGCGGCCGAATTCGTTGGCAACTTGGTGTTGATTAGCTGGAAATTGCAGAGAACAAGTTGGAATTTGATGGGTTTGATGATGAAATTGAGTGGAATTGAAGAAGATAAGAGAAGCGAGAAGAATGTGGTGGAAGGGTTTCCACTTCCTCTTATGGCTATAAAAGAAGGATGGATTTCCCCCTTCTTCAATCAATCCTCCAAATCAAGAGTTGTGAATGTTTGTTTGCTAGGGTTTATCCCTTTTGTGGTATGTGAAAGAGGAAGAAAGGGAGGCGAGAGGAGAGAAAGATTTGTTTTTTGTTTGGTTTTGTGTTATATGCAACCAGCGTATTTGTGTGGTGTTGTTTAGATGCATGTATTTGTAACGTCATTGACATTTTGTAACTCTCTCTATTTGTAATCTTTTGATCTCACTAGTAAAGTTGTTATTTGTCGTGGACATAGGCGAGTTTGTCGAACCACGTAAATTAATTGTCTCCGATATTTGTTAGTATTTTGTTTGTAGCTTCACATTTCGACATTTGTAACGCTTCCGCACATAACAAATTGATATCAGAGCCGAGGGTTAGTTCTCGGGGGTTCGTTTGAAGCTGCATGAATCAGTGGTTGGTGAAAAACATGTCAAGTTCTGGATCAAATATGGTTACCGCTACAGTCGGTAAATTTGATGTCGAGAAATTCAATGGAAATAATAATTTTGGCATGTAGCAATGCGTTGTTCTGGATGTGTTGGAAAAAAAGAATTTAGATGATACTTTGGGAGACAAGCCGGAGAAAATGAGTGAAGAATAATGGAACAAGCTGAATCGACAAGCTTGCGGGACAATAAGATTGTGTTTAGCGAATGAGCAAAAATATTTCGTTATGAAAGAAACTTCCACTAAGGCGTTATGGAAAAAGTTGGAAGACAAGTACATGACGAAGAACATCGAGAATAAGCTCTTCCTCACGAAGCAACTTTTTCAGATGAATATGAGACCCGAGATTACTCTGTCTGAGCATTTGGATGAGTTCAATAGACTTATTGTCGACCTATTGAATTTGGAATAAGATGTTCTAGAAAATTACAAGGCTTTGTGCATTTTGAATTTCCTTCCAGAAGAATATGAGCATCTCGTTATGACTTTATTAACGGAAAAAAATAATTGAATTATGATGAAGTGGCTACGGCGTTGCTCAATTATGAATTCAGGATGAAGGATCTCAAGATCCATCGGGATGCAATGTCAGAAGTATTGGTAGCGAGGGGAAGATCTGAAAAAATGAATGTTGGTAATAAATGAAGATTGTCAAGAGGAAAATCTGTAGATAGAAGGTTTTTGCCGAAGGATGAATGTGCCTACTGTCATAAGAAGGGCCATTGGAAGATTGACTGTGAGACATTGAAAACTGCAATAGAAAAAGAAAATAAAAAGTCAGATGCGAATGTAGTGTACAATTTGGATGAAGATGAGGATGATGCGTATTCGTTGTCTGCAACTTCAGCATTGGTGAGTTATTCTAATGAGTGGTTGCTTGATTTAGGTTCTACCTATCATATGTGTCCCCGTAGGGACTGGTTCTCTAACTTTAGAGAGATGGATGGTGGTGTTGTCTATATGGGCAACAACGATGAATGCAAAATTGCAGGAATAGGTAAAATCAAGTTGAAGTTGCATAATGGACTTGTTCGGGTCTTAAATGATGTTCGGTATGTACCCGATTTGAAGAAGAATCTCATATCCGTTAGTGCTTTAGAGTCCAAATGTTACAAGGTTTCGGTAAATGGTGGAGCTCTAAAGGTTGTTTCTGGTGCACTGGTGATTCTGAAAAGCGGCTCGGAAAGGTAACTTGTACTGCTTGCAGGGGAGTACAGTTACAAGGAATCGAAAAGTTGAATCTGGTGGAGCAACTTGTGTTGTTGAAGGCCCCATGGATGTTGCTTCTGGTGGAGTTACTATAGCTCCAAAGATGTTTGTAAGGAAACCTCGACGGTTTGGCATTTGCGTGCAGGTAGTAAAGGTGAGAAAGTTCTGCATGAGTTGTTGAAGAAACAATTGGTAGAAGATATGAAGGTGTGCAGTATGAAAGTTTGTGCACATTGTGTTTTTGAAAAATCTGGTTTGAGACTCTATCCTAGACAAGGTGGAGTTGGTTTGTTAGCTTGAGCATGCTTTAGTATATGGCACCTTCGAGTGTATGACACCTATGAGCGCGTGTGGAGGGGTGACACCCTCAATCAGTATTGGGTTGTTTATGTTTGTTAAAAATTAGTTGCTTATTTTTGTTCATGTTTGTTGTTGTCGGCTCAGATTTGTGAAATCTTCATCGATGTGGAGAATTGTTGAAATACAGATAACAGAGAACAAACAACAGAGTTGAAGAACATACCTGAAATTGATGGAGATCGGAATGTCGGCAACAAAGAAGTTGGTCGGCGACCGAATTCGTTGGCAACTTGGTGTTGATTAGCTGGAAATTGCAGAGAACAAGTTGGAATTTGATGGGTTTGATGATGAAATTAGGTGGAATTGAAGAAGATAAGATAAGGGAGAAAAAGTGGTGGAAGGGTTTCCACTGCCTCTTATGGCTATTAAAGAAGGAGGGGTTTCCCCTTCTTCAATCAATCCTCCAAATCAAGAGCTGTGAATGTTTGTTTGCTAGGGTTTATCCCTTTTGTGGTATGTGAGAGAGGAAGAAAGGGAGGTGAAATGAAAGAGAAAGAGAAAGAGAAAGAGATTTGTTTTTTTGTTTGGTTTTGTGTTATACGCAATCAGCGTATTTGTGTGGTGTCGTTTAGACACATGTATTTGTAACGTCATTGACGTTTTGTAGCTCTCTCCATTTGTAATCTTTCGATCTCACTAGTAAAGTTGTTATTTGTGGTGGACGTAGGTGAGTTTGCCGAACCACGTAAATTAATTGTCTCCGATATTTGTTAGTATTTGTTAGTAGCTTCACATTTCGACATTTATAACGCTTCCGCGCGTAACAGAGGGGAATATTGGTTGTGGAGTTGGTGGTTTATTTTCAAATAGGGGACAAGTGGAAAAGGACGAACGGGATAACACGTGGCTATCACCGGGTTTTGGCATTGTTGCCATTAGCAAAATATGGCGTGAGTTACATGCAAAGGGGGTGCTAAATATAATGAGTGAAACTAGGAAATCAAGTTTAGCAATTATGTTTTGCAACTAGAATGATGTAGCATCGTCAAAAAAGGTTTTTTACAACCTCGAGATAAATATAAAATTTTGGAGATTTTATCATTTTTTCGAGATCACGCCACGTCACCCCGATTACAAAAACCTGATTCCCTATCATTTTTGAAATATAATAGTCATAATTTGGGAACCACGAACGATTGACTGGAAATTAATGGAGACAGGGGAGTACAACAAAATAACTTTTTTGTAATCATGATCGAACACTTATACTCATAGGGTGAAAAACAAAAGCAAAAACAAAAACAAAACATAGATTTTTCATCCTCATAGTAAAAATTACATTGTAAGATAAAGAGTACCTTATGATAAATTTGAGTCAAACAAAAATAAGAGAAAGAAGGTGGTCGAAAGAAGGGAACTACCTTATCTTCCTCAACTCTGAATTGGCTGGAGTAGGAGGAGATATGGGTGCAATTGATTTATTCACTCTTTGTTATTGTGTGAAAACAAAATGAGTTTTCCTCGAGTGGAGATGTACTTGGAGGTGGAAAGCCAATTTTTTTGGCTTAGTTGCTTAGGTGGACACTCCAAAAGAAGCTTTGCGATATTGATGTAACATGAAAACCACATAGCCTTCAAACATGCTTCATTTTAACCTTTGGGGACGGTGACGAAGCCTTCAAGCATGATTGTTGAAGTAAAAAAATAAATGTATAATGGGCAAGCCAAAAGCCGTACAAGGAAATCATAGATCACCCTCCTCTTTACACTTTTATCAACTCATTTGCATAGTTGCCCCGATTCCATGCATGGATGAAGAGAGACAAGTTCGATCATCATAAGGGGTTGCATTTTCTGAACTTCCCCTCTTGCATGGAACGGAATAGAACAGTTGGAATATATCTCTCACCAAAGCTCAGAAATATAACCTTCCAACATCCAAAGCCATCCACAAAATAGTCAATAGGGTTCATGAACAAGACATGTATTATTACCAATTCATCTCTGTTTATCTTTATCCTAATAAAGGCACTCCAATGGGTTTGCATGCATCAATTATCGATGAGAATTCACAGATATACATAAACATGCAACTTGTATGTATAAGTGAAGAGCAGTGTCCGACTAACATGCATATTTCCTTTGTACAATACCAATGCTTCTATTAACCAACCAAGCATACATCAATTATCGATGTGAATTCATGAATACATAAACATGCAATTTGTATGTATAAGCAAAGTGCAGTGTCCGACCAACATATTTCCTTTGTACAACACCAATATTTCTAATAACCAACAAAATCAGATGAAAGAAAGGGGGGTTGCAAGGGTTAATGAATGCAAGTGTATGTTTTATGTATTTTCATTGGAAGGTATTTATCTGTCCGTCTGATCAACTGATAGCTTGATGTTTCTATTTTAATTGCCAAGGGAAAGTATACACTGTGATTAGTTTTCCAGCATTTTTGGGTCTCTTTGCAATAGCAATGGCAGCGACAGCAGCAGCACCTGAGGAAATACCAACCTAGCAAAAAAAAAGGAAATTAGCTATTTGTGCAAATTAAGATAAGAATTGAAGCAAAAAAAGAAAAGAAAAGGAAACCATTATAATGAATTGCTCATGTACACACCTACAACCTATGGAACCACAGAAGTAGAGTTTAGCAAGTTTTGAACATACTAGAATTATGCAAAAGGGGGGGACACCTCAGAACAAGCGTGGTCCAGCTAGTTCTTTTTCTTTTTCAGGAAATGATTTTGAATGCATACTTTTCTTTAAAATAGACAACTTAATTAGGTATTATAGTTAGGCTCCGTTTGGTACACGGTAAAATAATGCATAATGCAAAAGTTTACGGCAGTTACATAAATTTGGTGCTTGGTTGGCTTTATAGAAAATGGTTATTGAAATTTGAATTCAAGACCTTTGCATATCCTAGTTATAAAATTTTGCAAAACTTTGCGGGACAAAATTTTCCGTATTACTTTGCAAAACTCTCACCATCTCCTCGAGTACTTTCAACCCCTTCATAAACACTCAAACAATCACCACTTTTACAACTACCATCGTCGCAACTACCATGACCACCATACCATAACCATCACAACCACCACCACCACGCCACTACCACTGTCGCCTACTACCATAGCATAATCACCACCACCGCCACCACCACTACCATCGCCACAACCACCATAGCCACCGCATCCATCACTGCCACCACAACCACCATCACCACCACCATAATCCGCGTCACAACCACCACCATTTTAACAGCCACCGCCATTGCCGCCACCACCACCATCGTTGTCCACATTCGCAAACAGCATCATCACAATTACATCTACTACCATCATCAACACCACCCACAATAATTTTCTGATTTGCGTTGATTTTCTTTAATTAATACCAAGCGTTCGTAAAATACGTAATGCATTATAAACTAATGCAATGCAAACTAATACATATGCATCATTTTACAGTGTACCAAGCGTTAATGTTGAGGGGATAAAGACGGCTAGGGAAAAATATGAGGGCAATTTTGAGATTAAAAAAGTTTGGATGTTTTCTGCTAGTTAATGGTCTTGACCTAATAATCAAGACGGAAAATGGGGGTCTAACTGGATTTTGAGAACTAATGGAGACCAAGGAAAAATACACCATTTTAAGTGCATCCACAACTACTTGCTTAACCACCACAAAATGTTAAAAACTTTCTGAGTTCTTACTGTGGTAGAAGCACCATTTTTGTAAATGATTATTTTGCGTTATTCTCAATTTCATGACATCGTAGAATATCAATGCATTTATGATTGGATGAAGTGACCAGATTCGATGGAGCACATTAATGCAGACAAAAATCTTAAGGAAGTAAACAAAAATGTATTTTTAGAAGGCTTATTATCTAAAAATCACAAAATTATAGTTGTATTTCCATATGATTTTAAAATGTTCTTCTTCAACCTAAGTTCAAAGACAAGCTCGAACAGGTTTTCCAGGTTCAAACATGGTTTTGATTTCAAAGTTCAGACATGAACTCCCAGAATTCAGGTTATGTAACTTGAGACCTTGTTGGTTCACTGCATTCAAGACACTTCAAGTTTCATGTATCATCACATTTCAATACATATTCATATATTCTTGGCATTGTCAGTTCCATGGTGCCTAATACATATTCGTCTAATAAATGCTAGCGTTTCCACACGATGGTCTGTGCTACCACATTAATACACATACAATATGGCGAAGTAGCTAATTACCGTAAACCAACAAACAGTGTAGTTGATCCCCTAAAATGGATTTGCTACTCGTGGAAAAGAACACACTGGAGTTGATTCAACAAAAAACGCATACCCAAACAGGTCTCTCCTACGATAGTTGTTGGAACGTCAACAGCAGGTAAACAGACCCATTGATGCACACAAATGACAGATGTATTCAACAGAAGAATAGAAGTTTCATAATAGGCTTAGAATTGGAACTGCATCTCTGGTGTGTATCCCAGTGCGTCAAGATGAGCAGCCATGGCCTTGTTCATGGGTGGTGGACCGCACCTCAAGATCTACAAATTGAAGATCAAACAGTATGTTACTTCGATGAGTGCAGGGGGTTAAGTGAAATCATTTAAACCAGAACATCAAAAAATTCTTTCCAGATAATAGATTTCTTCAAATCAGTAGCTGGAATTTTGAGTAAACATATGGCAGTTTCCTATAATAAAATAAGAATGCACTACACGTACCTGGATATCAGATGCTGGAGCTGGTAAATGTTCTTGAATCATTTCCTTTGATACAAAACCCACCCCGCCGTTCCACACATCAGGAGGCTGCAGAGTATGCAGGCAGTTATATGTGAGAGGGCAATTTAAGCAACAAAAGATATAAGTCGCAAATGTAAGACTTAGAAAAATGATAATGTGGTCTCTTCATTTCATTTTCTTGGATTTCTAGTATATCTACAAAGGCAGTCTAGGTGGACAGCATCACACAGGTAAACCCTGCTCTCAACTTGGGTGTAAATATCCTTTGCACAGAAAGCAGCTCAAACACTAAATTAATGCCTCGGAAAGTTTCTTCCATTTGTTTTATATGTTAATGACCAAAGCTTTTAAAAGGAAATCCAATGTGAGCTTTAGTTAAGAAATCAAACAATATTCACTTCCTAGTAAATAAACCATGGTGAACTCGAATTGGCCTTCTCAACTCTCAAGTCACTGCACTGACCCACATCCAAGTTTTGCATTAAGGCTCAATGTTCACTATACTGTTAAACAGCTAAGTATATGATCTACATGCCCTTAACTGCTTGAGCTAAGCACCAAGCTTCCCTCTTGGACCTAATGAGACTGACTAATTCCTATGTCTCTTGGTACCAATCAACCAACAAGATAAAAACAATATGGTTTTAAAAAATTCCACATTGACCCCCTGTTAAATGTCAGAAATGGTTGGTTGGTTCGTAGATGGACAGCAGGGAGGATTCAATCTATTTGATGATACATCAAAATTGACTGTCATCGAAGCCGTACATGTGGCAGAAAGCATGCATCACGAGAATTTGGGGTCCCATCTATTGGGCCAACTCGTAAAACCCAAAAAAGTTTAAAGCCAATCATAGAAGCCCAAACAAGGCCCATTATAAGAAGACATAATCAAAGCCTGAATGCCTAAACGAGTCAAAGCCCAAATTCAGACCCGACACGAGTTCTCTCATAAAAAAATAGGAACGTTGCACAAAAAAAAGTCGTGAAGGGAGTTACGCCTCCACGGACGCATCTCCATAAAGGATGAGCCTTTTACGAGAAACATTTCTTTCCGTTGCGCTTCACATGCGTAAGTCACTCATAGAATTAACCACGACTATTATAAAAGGTAAAAGGAACATTCGACAAAGGTATGCAACTTTAACTGAGTTTTGTTCAAATTTACTTTCTTCTTCAAACAAAGTTGTTGACTTAAGCATACGAGTGCCTTCGACCATAAAAAAGGTGGTCCTTGGCAGTCTAACATTTGTTTTGCAGGTCAAACTCACAAGAGGACGAGATTTGGACGCATCACTATTCACGGACGAAACTTGGTTGGATATCATGTATGAGAAAGAACGACGCAATGTTACTGCTTATTCATAATGCCCTGATGTTACATGATTTATTTCATTCAGGGAAGGGTCATTCTTTCACATAGTTTCTCTCTTTGCACATTTCTTTTGTTAGAAGAAACAAACCATTTAAGAGTTCTAACATGTTATGAAGTGTGCACCAAATCAACCAATTTAATCATTAACCTTTTCTTGAAGGAACTTGGTCACTAATCTAGAGTATAAAAAAGAACATAAAAAAGAACAGATGATGATATAACTATTTCACACAACAACAAGAGGTTATCGACACCCAATGGTATTCACCCAATTTATAAAAAAGAAATTCTCTTGCAACCAAGCACTACAAGATTAGAAGGCCATGATAGCAAGATTGTATGAGAAGGCAACTGACCTGATTTAAGACATAGTAAACTTTGAAGCGGTTAGGATAGTTACTGGTAAGGCTTTCTAGCTCTTCCTGCACACATCAGATAGAATTACTTCAATCCACCATCATCAATCACAATGATAACCAGACTCTGCTTTAACCAAGTTTGTTTTCATATACACGCTCTTGGGCTCACGTGAGTTCATAAACCATAGATAGTTAATAGAAATACCAAAGAAAACCCCAACCGACATCCCCCCTCTTTCTTCCTACAAATTTTTTAATCAGAAAATGATGCACTAAAGGCAAGTGAGGGAGTTCAAAAGGAAAATATCTTAAGGAAAGCCGGGTCAGTGTTGAAAGATAATTAGAATAGAAGCTGCATTAGGTGAGTGAACATGGATGTCAGGGACAACAGATAACCTTCATAGAAGTAGGTACTAAAAGCAAAAAACTAATAGAGGGTCCTTTGTCAAATGATATACTATAAAAGTATGGAAATGCATAATGATTCTTGAGGTGTATTGGCCAATTAGGTTATTGAGTAGTATCTTGGGGAAGGGCAAAAGATAAATGGAGAAAAAAGTATTTTATGTCTGCGGATGAGAAAAAAAGAGACTCGTAAAGTTGCACTAATCTTCAACTACTAATAAATCAAACTATGAAACAAGGGGAACAAGTGATATAACATAGACTTAAAGTTGAGCCTTGATGGTCTAATGGGTGTGAGAGAGAAGCAGAGGAGCAGGATATCTGTCATGCTGGTTAGTATTATGCAGTTAGCTGTAGTTACTTTTTCCTTCCCAGAATGTCATTGTAACCTTTTGAAAAGAAAATTTTAGTTTGAGAGTTCACATTGTACATAGAGAAACAAACTGAACATGGAGAGAGATGCAGTTACCTTCAAAAGAATGTCATCGACTGTGACATTTGCATAAATCAGATGTACATTAGTTTTGTCAATTGGGTTTTCCAATATGGCTCTAGCAACCTAAAAAAGAGAAACCAAAACATTACCCAGAAACTGTCCAAGTTTCAAATAAGTAGAAACACTTTGAAGTTTTTGTTTACTTGGAACATTGGTGTAATGCCAGAGCCACCAGCAAGCATTCCAAATGCTCTAACTTGATTCGGTTGATACTTGAAACGCCCCTGTAAGCATCAAGATGTACCACATCACGTAATTTTAAAATAACTATTAAACCATCAGATACAATTCCACATTCTAAAGAAGCAGCATCTAAAGAGCCAACCATAAGTAGGGAATCTTTCCTTGACTAACTTTCTCATTGAAATTATATCAATAAATGGTTAATTTCACTACTTGGATAGTTTTATCACTTCAGTAAAATATATCGTAAACATCATAATAAAGAAGACCATGCAATGGCACTGACAGAAACTGTCTGAAAGTGCAAGAATGCTTACCTTGGGTCCCTTCACAGCGAGGTAATCACCTACACGCAGCTCCCGAAAATGGTGGGACATTCTTCCTTGTGGATACATCTACTCAGACAACAGCCAAAGCATAAATAGAATAAAAAGTTCCCAAGGGACAATATCTACTGAAGACTCAAGTAATGAATACCTTTATAACTAATTCAAAATATCCAACATCTGAATCCAAAGTAGTCGGGGTGTAAGGTTTGATTACTTCTTCACCAAGACTATCCTTTCCCCTGTTCCAGCAAACATCAAACATTTAGGAGGATCGTCCTGTTTAAAACCCAACTATAACTACTAACAACAAAGAAGATGTTGCACATGCAGGATGCAACCACTTTATTTGTAGTAATTTAAAAAAAAAAAAAAAAGTAAATACCATACAGGCCCGGCCCTGAGTAGATTAAAAGAATTCGCCTACGTCTACATTTTCTTTTTTAGGTCAACAAGGGCTACATTTTTAGAGTTCGCATCAGACCCCTAAAATCTCAGGGCCTGACCTGATAGCTTATAGTGTTTCAGTCTTATAGCATCGCAAGTAAAAGCATTATCATAGTAAAAACCGAAAGATCAAAAACTTCGGTCACATTTTTCTATTGATTTCTAGAATAGGCACTTTTTCAGTGGGGCCATCTTCTGATGCTACAACTTTATAACAAGCCTAACCGAATGAAGGTTAATGCTTATGTGCATTATTTAATGATCATCCTGATTAATTTCTTAAACATTGCAAGTCAAAAATGAAGGCTGATCACTAACCTGCAACTTATGTGTTGTCCAATTGGCAGACCCAAAACTGAAGTAGGTGTAGGAAGAGCAAATCTAAATTTGGTAACATTTTGGCTGAGCTGAGTACGCTTGACAAGTTTGAACTCCTTGAACTTTTCAGAGTCTAAACCACCTGTAAGCACCAGTCACTGTTTTAATCAATTTACATGCTAGTGTCTCAAATTCTTAGAAGAACAAAAACTTTCAAATGTAGATTGAGGTGCACATATAAACAAATGGAAGATTGCCAAGATAATTCCAAAAAACCTATGTGATAGTGATACGACTTATATATCAACACTGAATCCTAAATTACATGAATATTTAAACAGAATCATTACAATTGGTGGAAAGAAAAAATAATCCCCATCTACCAACGTAACAGTGATTTAACTTTGATAACGTACTTGCACAAAAATTGATAATGTGGATATCGGTTGCAAGGGAGCAATCACACCGATACTTGATTAGTATCACACACCTTACTGTTCACAATGTTAAATAATCACAAACTAGTTTATATCATAAGGTATTTTGGAGGAAATATTAAATCTAGCGGAAGTGTGAAATAAACCACAAACTAAGAAAACCCTGAGAACTAGAAGCTATACTAGACGTTTAATTATTGAACTAAGATAATTATTAAGTTGATTAACTGATATATTAGAAAATCTCAATATTTGTAGCTCCTTATATGCAAGCTAGAAACCTACTAAAACCATGAAAATAACTCTCTTTAAGGTATCCATGCGATAGTAGGAATTTCCTAAGACTAGTAGACAGAGTTCTAAAAAAACTGCAAAAACAGAAATCAATAAAGAATAGAGATAAACAAAAATTCATGCTTCCTAACAAAAGTAAAAGAGATTGGGCGATCCCTGACTTTTTGACTAATGAAGTGTGCTACCTGGTGATAAGCTAAATCCACATGTACAAATAGTAATGATGTTTAACACATTTCCATAGAAACAAGGTAGCATCCACACACAGGAGTAGATTATCACAAAATAAAATTTTTATTATGGCTCCATCGCAGCTTTGCCACAATTCCTGAGACTCTCGGGGCGACTGTCAACACCTTGTCCCGCCCCATGCCCCCAGACAATCTAGATGACTAGCATTTATTTACGAGAAAATGTTCGACAATCAGAACAAAAATAAATCTGAAAATGCTTTTTCACATAAGGATGTTGAAATGAAGTAAGGAACTAATACTTCACTTGAAATGCAGAAATAACTCAAACAGATAATATCCCAAGTACAAATCAATCCAAACTTGAAAGAAGAAGCCATCTCAAACAAAATAAAAAAAATGCAGAATTTCTAATATCTCTAAAAGTGTAAAAAAAACAAATTGTATTACAATCATTTAACCTGAGGCACAATCAGAAAACAGATGAGCTTACTGAAGAAATGGCAATTGAGACTCCATCGAGTTGATGACATACCTTTGGCAAATGTCTTAATAATGATAGTGAGAATTTTTTTATCAAACAAAAAGACCAACCAATAGTAAAATCTCGAATCATTTATAAATAAAAAGTGAGTTCATATGAAAAACTGAAACAGATTAGGCAGATCTCTAACTGTTTGACTAATGGAGTGTGCTACATGGTGGTAGCAATACTAAGCTTAACACATTTTCATAGAAACAATGTACCATCAACAGGGGTAGAATATCATCAGAATACCACAATACAGGCCTTTAACCGATCCAGTGCCGATAAGACATGACATGCATTTTCCATTTAAATAAAATAATGAAACAACTCATTAAATCAAGTGCACGGAAAACCTATATTAATTAACAATATATTGAATAAATTGCTAAGAATTTACTAAATCCTTTAAAAGAAGAATTTTCGACCAATTTGAAATCTGTTGCATCAGAAGTTGCAACACGTCACTCATAAATCAGAATTTTTTAACCATGCCCTTGAGAAGCTATAAACCTTTAAGATTTCCAGCTATAAGCAAATATCTTTATTAATTTCTTCATACATCTAAACTCCACAATTATCACAAACCCAAACATGTTTAACTTGATGGTCCCTCTAAAATCCCTTTTTCGCTGAAAAGAAAAGGGAAAAAACAAGGGATTTTGGAGGATGAAATTGAAATTTTACTTCCAGGCCCCCAAAAGCTTAGTAAAACTTGAGAATTTCGGTATGGGAATCAAAGAGTAGATCACAAAATTGAATAACAATCAAATGTTGTTGCAAATCAGATACATTCTAGAAGGTAAAGCTGAAAACCAGCTCATTAGAATTGAAAATTTCTTCACGTCCCCACAAGAAGATTATTTAAACTTGACATTTCAGTCAATGGGTACATTACAAATTTAAACTACATTTAATCAAATGCTATACTCAAACATACTACTGTACAAGGATTTTAAAACTGAAGACCAGCTCATCACAAAATATAGTAAAATGCATTGAAGATGAGAAACATATTTTGAGGGTTTCATCGAAACAAGCCAAAGAAGGAAATGAAGTAAGATCCAATAACAATAAAGTCTTAGAAACAAGATGAATAGATGATACCTGAAGGTTTCTTGGTGAAAAAAAAGTAAAGAGCCCCAAGAGCAATGGCAACCAGAGCAACAACAATACCCAGAAACTCAACACTGGGATTCTCCAAGAAATCCATTCTGATCTACCAAAAACGAGTCGTGATAACACAACACAACCTCCTTTGATTTAATTACATAAACTTTATTTTGTAACTGACAATGAGTAGTAGACAAGACAGGTGAGAAACAAAACAACTCTCAAAGAGAACAAGGTATCTGTGTCTCTATCTATATCTATCTATCTACCCACCCTTCTTTCTCAAAATTCCTCTCTACCCACCCTTCCTTCAATGTTCAATCTACCCTTTTTCTTTTATTACCTAACTGTGAGTGTGAATGTCAACTCTGGTATAATGGAATTTAAGGTGGCCAATCAAATTCACCTACCCTCAGAGACTCCATGGCATTTTCTTGACATGTGCGTCACCAATGTAGAATATTGTTTGTTTATTAGTAATATATATATATATATATATTCTTGTATATTTTAATAGAAATAGATGGATAGCTTATGAGCTTATGTACGTGTCATTGTCGATAGGAAATCTGTTGGAGCATCCACAGTTTGAGGGGAAATACAAATTTTAAATTGGATTAACATCTCCAAAAATCACATCCATAAGTTTCAATCCGCTAAAAAAAAAAAAAAAAATTGTTTGCTTTGTGTCCATGACATCACTTTTACGAGGACCTGAGCTATGCTGCGTGAACTCTATAATAACCACATTTGATGTCAGCTGTTTTCTATACTCCACATCAGTACTTTTTCTACTGCCTTTCAACTGCAATAAATCTATTGGGAACCTGAGCATTCATGAACAAGAAACATGATATTAGAATAGGATTTTTAAAGTCTACCCGGCCTCTGGTTGCAACTGCACAACACTGATGATGAGAGCAATAAGCAAAAACAATTTCGATTTATGTTCAAGCCTCGTTAACTTGGATGTCATGATCACCAGGTTGATAATTGGCTTGATGAGTGGGGATCTCAAGTGAAGAGCTTATTGATATTTAAATTCTCCATTGAATAAGTAAAGACCTGAACCTGTGCTGCACTTTCGTTATGGTCTAACTACTAGAATGAAAGATGCTACTATTTCTAATCAAGAAATGTGATTTCTCAAAATATGTCCAAATTTCACGAAATATTGCCTATTTTGGAGTTATCAAAATATCTTTTGAAATTCAAAATATTTATTTCTTTCTCAGGAAAATTTCCTTGAGAAAAAAAATAAATATTTCAATCTCCATATATTTTAACCTGCTATAATGTTATTTTAGTATCAAAAGTTTGTTATGTGAGTGATTCTTATGTAATATGTAGTTTGTATAACACTGTGAGTTGTGTAAAATCTTTTATGTAGTATTTAAGAGTTTAAAATACATAAACTTACATTGTTTAATTCGAAATTACAATAAAATTTTTTATGTTTTTTTATACAAAACAAAACATTTCACGAAATATTTCTTAAAATTATGACACCAAAATTAATTCAAAAATGAAATCACAATCTTTGTTTCTAATATGCCACAGCCAGCTATCTGGGTGTTCATAATCAGGAAGCAATTTAAGAAAATATTAAATGTACTCCTTACCAGATTCAATGTACTCCTCACAAGCTTGAAATGGAATTGAACTCCAATTTAAAGAATGAAGAGAGATCCATGATTAAATAGCTACCGAACACTAGAAAAACATTTGGACAATTATCTCTTTGGGATGTTTACATTAAATACAGACATCGTCAACTTTCAAATGGTCCTTATTGAGTTTATTTGCTGTGGGAAGAATCCCCATAAACATCTTCCAAATGAGCAATTTAACTCTTTCAAGCAATTTTTCCTTCCAAATCAGAGATACTAATGATAGATGTAAAGCTTTGTTAGATGAAACAGGATATTGAGAAGAAGTAAGCTTATAGAAAATTTTTATAAGCTAATCCCTGCCCTGGATGCAATCCAAATTGGAGTATCCACTTCTAACTAGGGATTAGGAGGTACACTTTGAATGGGATTTGAAATATGATTAGGAAAGTAAAAGTTCAGCAAGGGAGTGTTCCAATTGAACACATTCCCAATTTTATCAAGAAAATGACAAATTGTCATTAAATGGGGGATAAACTCACACAGCCCTAACCGCTAGACCATAACATCATTGGTTGAAAAAAGATATTAGTCATATGGAGGTTGTTCTTGCCCAAATATTTAATAAAATATAAAGCTCTTAGTATGATAGGATTTGTGGCGCAACGGATATTAAAACGAATAAGGAAATTCCAAGATTTCAAAGGGAGAGTAAAAGAAGGGGAAGAAATTTTGTAGAAGAATGAGACTTTAGTGAGATTTGAATAAGAATAACTAATAAAGAGGATGATAGTTATGAGAAAAAGATAATTTGATTGATTGATATTTTGTTCATTGTTTTTACAATGCTTGGTTTTTTCTGCTTAAAAAAAAAAACCTAATCCTAGCTAAAGTAGAAATAAACCGACTATTCCTATTATAACACCTAAAACAATTAAACTTGTTTAATTGAAATCCTAATAAAAGTCGAAAATCCTAAACAATAAAATTCTAGAAACCTACCATGTTCTTATATCAGCCTCATCTTCTTTAAAATGACTTGTCCTTCAGTTGCACATCAAGAAGATAATGCAATCACTTCTATCTGATGAGAATAACATGATGCAAATAATTTTCCAATGCTTATTGCGTCTCTTTGTGCTCTGCCAGTGTTTACACGCCTGCATCTGACTGGGTCCAATTTTCCTCACAGATCTTTTAGATATTGGTTGTAACATGTCATGAAAAATGAAACACACTCATCACGTTGAAATATCCAAGAAAATCATGAATATGTTTTTCACCAGAATTTGATTTATCGTATAGTACTGCAGATGGATCTACATAAGTTGAAAAGATTTGTATATTCTCCTTTGTATAAAGAGGGCCTTGATCACATGATTCGTCCTACGCTCGAAAGTAAAAAAAATTTCAGGAAAGGCTGTAAATTCATATTAAGACCAGTAAGTTGACCAATTTCTGTATAAATTTGCCAAATTTGTTCATGTCCCAGAACCTCCAATGGAAGATTAAACAAACCCAACCATAACGGAACTTTAAGGAATGGAATGGCATGGCATGGGGAGGTGTACCCCTCTGCCACCTATGAACTGAGAACGTTCCCCCTAACCAGCTATGTCTTCTCGGAAGTGATGTATTGAACGTTCAATATGAGATGTAACTAAGAAATCTCCTTGGCTAATGGAAAAATCTCTACTCAGTTTTGTAGATCCCAAACCGCTTTAAAAGTTGCTATAAGGAGACAAGTAAGGTTATGAAATTAGCAGAGATCTACCGAGCAAGAGCCACGTGCCAATTTGCTCAATGAGCAGGGTGAAGATTCCTAAATTGGATTCGAGGAGGAGAGTGTGAAATTCAAAGTCGACGAAGCAAGTGCGATTAAACTTGTTGAAGATGATGGACATAATATTCAGAAGAACACAACACTAGCCATGAAACTGTATCGCGCAAACCACACTTGTACAACCCAGAACGAACAAAAGCCTCTAAGAACCAGATCTCGAATGTTCCAACAACATGCAGATACCACACATGTTGGAAATGTGGCTCAATTTAAATTAGCCCCACATCGGATATGGACTCACATTATGTGAAGTTAATAAGGTTAAGATATGTCTAGCAACCGGGTCTTCTGGGGGTTGTAAAGCCCAATTGGTAAAACCCAACACCTGAGAGCTATGAGTGTTTAAATTGGAGACAATATCAATGTTCAGAATATATTTCTTATCTAACAATCTCAAATGTTCATTGTGTTCAGTGGCTATGGGGATTTTGGCCCCATAAAAAATTTATAGTGTTAGAAGGCCAGAAACACGCATTAGTTGACACGATAAAATCTTGGCAAGATGAATTAGACTTCAAAAGGAAGGGGGATCATTCTACTTTGTGTGACAAGACAATTAAATTGAAATTAATTGAAATAGAGAAATTATGTGGTGAAGATTGTAAGAAAATGTAAGTGGGAAGCAAGTAGAATTAAATCAAATGTACCCTTTTAGGGAGTGAGGGAGAATGCCACCCATCCCCCTTGAGATGCGCCTCACGCCCTCACCCCCTAGAATTTTTGAAATCAAATTGCTTTAGAGTTTAAGGAAACTAGAATCATATAAGGAAACTAATAATCATAGTTCAGACATATAAGAGCATCTCCAAGGGTAAAAGTTAAATTGGGATGTCAATCATCCCTCATTTTAACCAAAAACTAAATTTATGAGTCTCCAATTTATTCATTACTCCAACCGCATTTCCCATTTTAACTTTTTCATTATTATTTAAATATATCTTCCACTAATTTTAGGAATCCTCATGATCGGATAAGAGATAAGGAAGAAAATAGAGTTTTATTTTTATTTTTTAAAAATATTTTTTAGGATTTATGGGATGGCATGGATGCAGGGAACAAATGCCTAGTTAAAATGGAGAGATGTATAAGGTATCCCTTGGAGTATGTTTTTTTCCACATGAGGCTCCCAAAATAGTTTTTTTGCCAATTCAAGGGATCCCTTGGAGATGCTCTAAAACACTATAATAAGAGAGGAACTAAACCAAACATAAGTTGGGAAATTTTCAAATCCGAACTTAGATTGAAGAATTTATGTTAACCGTACTAGATCTAAAAAAGTATTATGCAGTTGAAAGCTGTCACGCCCCGATTTTTGAAGAAAACGAAAATCCTAAAATTCACGTAGAATTGTTCGTTTTTCCAAAACTCGGGACGTGAAAATTCAATAACAAAAAAAATAATTAGCAGCAACAACTAAAACATAATTTAGAAAATTAAAACAAACTAAAAATAATCTAACCATGAAACTCTAACGTCGCTAGCCCCACTAATGAAATTCCACTAATGCTGCTCATAAATCTTTAAATTTGTGAAAGGCTAAATGACTATATTCCAATAAGAACGTACCCAAGAAGCATAAACTTACTTGGGTCAGCGAGGTAGCTGGTATGAGTAATCTCCATCCTTATAAATAAAATAGTTACATGCTTTAACATGAAAATTTCATAAACAACAAAATAACACTCAAAGTCTTGTAGTTCCTCAACGAGGCAAACATGTCATACTACAAAGTTCTGTTATGCTTAAAAGATATATTTATTTTACCAACACATACAAAGTGAAGATTGGACGTGGTAAGTCTGACAAAAAAAATGTTAGTAGACTTATCATCATGCACAAAACGTTTTAGAAATAAATGAATAAAATTTTTAATTTATCGTTCCTCATTAGTACGATTATTTTCAAATAAATACAGATCATATTCATAATCACCATTATTTAAATGTCAACCAAATACATTTTACTTTTAAGGAAGACATGTAGTTCTCATTCTAAGATCGAATGAGCATTTAGATTCTTCCATTAAGGCAATCATGCACAGAAATGAAAATCTCGCTTCTTTCTCACAATCACACTACCCTCCTTATGCAGAACACACCTCACCCAAGTATGTCTTCCTTGCCTTCGAAACCACTCGGAGCGTACATGTTCCAAGTGGGGTGCCACATCGAGGAACATGTCATCTCACCCAAAGTTCGATCCATGATAAACATTTCCTAAATACTACACGTACTACCTAACTCACATGGAATGACGTACCGATATGCAAGCAAGTCTGCATACCCAAAATTATATCACACGTATACAAGCAAGTCTTTATACAAAAAATTTTCTTTTTTTCACATTTTTCTTTTCGGAGTTGTGGAAAAGAGCATAAAAAAATCAATTAATCCTCAATACTCTTTTACGGTGACACTTTGTCAACCATAAACACATCGACCACAAATAACATTTTTATAAGTAATTTTTTTTTTCATAACAGAAAACAGGGATCAGACCCTTTCCATATAATAATACTTCTTAGCAAAACAATTTGCATATCAATCAAATGTAAGTTTATCATATGATCACATACTAATCACGTATTTCAAGTCATAACGTAAAATTACAAATACTAACTTACATAACACTACTAACACCCAAATTTATTTACATGGTGAAACTCTAGCACACCCAAAATGAACCTAATAACTAAAACCACCTAGCATGCTAATTAGCCCCATTAGATCAAAACACGATCCCTAGTTATGATTGACCCTATCACCATGAGCATAACAACGTACATGAAAGCATTATCAAAATGATAAGTACTTGATCAACTTCTATATAAGATACGCTCATATTATATAAGATATGCTCGTACTATATGAAAATATCACCACCCATATAAGGTCATATAAGAACAATGTACATGAAAACATTATCAAAATGATAAGTACTTGACCAACTTTTATATAAGATGTACTCAGACCCAAAAAGTAATACAGTGATGCATTACTGATAATACATCGTTGCCTTATTAGAATACACTCCACCTTCCAACCACTTTCATATAGCTAACAAGCTCATGTATGAATTGTGGTAAGGTGAGAAGTATGCAATCTATTCAGCTAGTATATGAACTAGATGGAGAGATACCATGGGCTAAGTTTAAGCCTTTTATTTTTTTTATTTTTTTTATAGCAAGTTCCCTTCAAGTCAAAAACAGGTAATGCAATGGGTAGTTATAACCAGGACCCTAACGCTGACATGATGAACCATATAATCCCTAAATACAATTTTTTGTTTAAAGCAATGTTTATTTAGGCAAAGATATTGTAGTGCTTCCATCAAGTACCAATTACATCAGTCAAAAACAACCCACAAACACAAACAAAAGACCGTATGACTGTTCTAAAGATATTCATTAGAAAGGTAGTTGTTGCAGCTCCATAGACACTATCTGCTAAGAAAATCTAATGTCACACCTACCATGGAAATTTATCATGCAAGGCATTGTCGAGTAGAACTCACAAATTTTAAATGTAACTTATAAACCAAACATTATTAAATTCACATAATTAATATAAGAGATGGGAGAATCACTCACTAACTTCTACTACTAAAATTTTGTTATACAAGGGTTTTTAAAATTGGATCAGTGACTTTTTTCTACCTCGAGTGAGATCTAACCGTTGGATGAACTCCAAACAAATAGTATGTTTTTCATACGTGTGTTATGAATCTACGGATTTAATATGAAAGTATTCTGACCTCTAGAAGGTCTCGATCCACTGAAAATACTAAGACTGCGCAAAGCTGTCTTTATTACGGGATTTAAGTAAAAACCCAGTTTTAGGTTTTTTCTCTCAGCTCATCTAATTCTTATGAAAATACAATAAAAAATTCATATTTAGGATTTATATTTGTATTAAACCCTAATTTTAATCAATTGATTCATTACAAAAATAAAATAAAAAAGAACGAAGAAGACTCACCTTTATATATCCAAAATACTGACAACATATATAATAAAAAAAAGTCAAATAATAATCAAATATCAAAGATTGAATAATTCGATAGAGTTTAACTCACTATTCTGTCGAAAATCACAAAGTTGAAGCAAACTTTTTTTCTCTTCGCCTCCTTTTCTTCTACGTAGGTTTTTCTTTTCTTTTGTGTGTGTATCCAAAGGGAAGAGGTGACTAGGGTTTTCTTTTAAAATGTTTTCAATTATGGATTACTAAGTTTAGCAAAATACACCCACCACTCATCTTTTACCCATTCCCAACCTAAACTTAGGTCCCAAAATTCATATCATAAAATATTTACATATTTGTAAATACTACCAATTAATAAATATTATCAATAAATAAATATTATTAATGATTAAAATAGTAATATTATATTGACAAGTGATTTGGCGAGTATTACAAAAACCTTGGTCACTTGATAAAGAAAGCGATACATAAGATTGGAAGAAACTCCCATTCGTTGTAGATCATTTGCTACTAGTCTGTTTGTTAATGTTGTGAGCTTTGTGAACACATTTGATTTTGTGAAGGCAATTGTTCCCCAATCCAACATGGACACTAACCAGAGATAATTGCAAAATGGGGGTGTCTACATATCCATTGCAAGGCTTAATTTTATATTTGGGTCACAGGGCAAGCTTCAACTGTGGATTGCAGTCTCAGGCACAAGAGTCATGGTACCATCTAGATGTAAAAATCCTTTTAGTTGACAACCACGAGCAAATATCTCACTCACAAACTCAAAACGGTGAGCAAACACTCAAATGTGAGACCAAAGGATATCCAAGCAATTGACAAGCTCCAAGGAGGAAGGCAAAAGCAATGCTTTTAGTATCTTCGTCTTAACCTTTTATGAATTGCAATAATAACATATCAAATGATGAGCATACACTCGAATGTTAGACCAAAGGATACCCATCATTTATAAGTGATGAGAGTATTTATCATGAAAGTCATCTGAACAGTTATAATGAAAGTTCCCCCATGAACAGTGAATGAACAATAAAATGTCATCAATCTGATTTTTCTTTTCAATTTTGCCCTTTCCAACTCTATGGTATTTATAAGAAAAATCAAAAAGTGATAAGGGGTGTTGTGTCATTCAATTGATCGTTCTTTCAAGCCGTATCTTATTGGGGGCATTCTCCACACATAATAGTGCCAACCCGAGAATGTATGGGTAACAAATCGACCACATAAGTGCAAGTGGTCGACGGTATATGAGTGACCAATATCGAGCATAAGATGATTTTGCCTTATTTTCATTTGGTCGAAGTCTCTAGTTGAGACATAGGTGAGAGCATTCAAGTCGTTGTGTATTTGGAGCACAATAACAATGGTTGCACAATGCTCCAATGAATTGCCTCAAGTGAATGCATAGTCTAGTTAAAAATTTAGACCACGTATTGGAAATTTAGCAAGACTCGAATTGCAAATTGCATCACCCATCTTCGCCTCGTCTCGTCTTGTCTCTATTGTGAAACTGTGGTGGCATTTTTTTAAAAAATGCTTACTTCTAACTGAACGATCTTTTGCATGGACTATTTGTTTTGCTTCTGAATGAGCTGCTTATTAGAAACTGTAAAATAAAAAAAAGTGTTTGTTTTTAGGTGTTGAATGAAAACTGGTTGACAATTTTGCCCTCACTGAGGAGACACGTATAGGAATAGAGAGATGGTGGATTGAGAACCCGACATATACTGTGGTGATCAATTTGTCAAAGCTTTCAAAACTATATGCTACATAATGAAAACTACATGCTATATGAGAGGGAGAGTTGAAGAGATGAAGAAAAGCTTGAAAAATACAGATAAAGAAACACAAATATGAAGGAGAGAAACGAGATAACTTTTTATCGTTGGAGGTCCTTTTGAGAGTAGGTAGAATGACAACACTTGGTGAAGAGAATGAAGGTGTGTCGTCAAAATTTAGCCCTAGTTATTTTTAAGAAGATGGGGGCAACAATTGTCATTACAAAATTATTTTAAAGTTACTATTTTAATAGTTTTTGAGTTAGCACTCAGGCTCCACTTGGTATACGGTAAAAGAATGCATATGCAAAAGTTTACAACATTTACATAAACTTGGGTGCTTGGTTGACATTGCGGAAAGCAATTATTGAAATTTGAATTCAAAACCTCCACATCTTCTAGTTATAAAATTCTGCAAAACTTTGCGGGACAAAATCTCTCACATTACTTTGCAAAACTCTCATCGCCTCCTCTTACTCGAATTCTACTCCAAACTCCTTAAAAACACCACAACCATCACCCCACCACTGCCATTGCCACCACCATAACCACCACCATAACCACCGCACCACCTCAACCACCATAACATAACCACCTTCACTACCACCGCCACCTATACGATCACACTACATGTACCTTATTAACCACAACCGCCACCAACTTCACTACTACCACCACTATAACTACCATAGCATAACCACCACTACTGCTATAGCATAATCACCACAAACACCATCATCACTAATATCACCGATGTGACCACCATAGCCACCACAACCATCCACCATTATCATGACTGCTGCTACAACCATCCCTACCATTATATCCACCGAACCACCACAACCACTACCATTTTAACAACCATTGTCATTGCCGCCACCACCACCACCACCGCTCACATTTGCAATCACCATCACCACAATCACTTGTTCAAACTGTTTTGATTTCTTTAATTACTACCAAGCGCTTGTAAAGTAATGCATTGCAAATCAATGCAATGCAAATATGCATTTGCATTAATTTGTAAAATGTATTATTTTACAGTGTACCAAGTGGAGTCTCAGTGCTAAATGATCAACACCTCATGTTCCTTATTCCAATCAACTTTCTTATTAAGATTTCTAACTTAATTTCATTCGGAAGCAAAAACAAACACCTTCTGTGTGTCTGGTAAGTCTTCTATCCATCGCTCTCCTTGTCTCTCACTCGATCTATCTGACTGCCCATGCCCACTCGTTTGCTCTCTCTTCACTCACCCTAAAACAAGTTTAGAGGATCTCCACCACTACTTTGCTGCGAATCTCTCTGGTTCTCGTGCTAATCAAAAAGGTAAAATTCCCTCCCAACTTCCACATTGATTTGGAGATGCATTGCATTTCTAATTCTCATCGACTGCGTTTCTTTGTATGCCTCTCTTTGTTTTCAATTATGTTTTAGTGGGATTTTCTCCATTTTTAACTTATAACTTGCACTCTGCCTGCTTATGAAATTTTCATCAATCTATTTAGCTCATATTTGCTTCCAATGTTTAATAACTCTGTCTACTCGTGGATATACTCCTGAATAACTAACATATTTGACGGATGCAGACAAAGCTATGCTCAACAGCTTTGCTCATAATGTAAATGACATCAATGTTGCAATGACATAAGAAAATCAGGCAGCAGTTGTAGAAGACCATACAATAGAAAAGAATGACAAAGAATTGGTGGAAGAACATGAAAGTAAGTACCTAAATGAAATTGTGCCCAACTCAAACGAGGATGATAAAGTAGGAGAAGTCAACAACATACCGGCAGCCAATAGTTTAGGTGCAAAGAAAGAAAACAGCTCCCAGGATGATGGTGAGAAATTCGGGCACCGCAGTGTGATACAACTCACCGAAGCATAACTGAATAAAGCGAAATGTTTCCTTCATCTTCCTGAGATTGAATATGCGTTAACGATGATAAATGAATACGAAAAGGGGAACGTAGTTCCTTCTACATTGCAAGAAGCTATTGCAAGTCATGGTAAAGATGTAGTGAAGGCAAACTACATTTGGTTAAAAGATGTACGGGAAGAGGATAAGAACCGCACATGCAATAGATTGAAACAGGAAATTTGTCAGGTTCCTGAAGAAGAGCATGAGCCAGGCCTCTCCAGTGATGATGATGTGTTTACAGAACCGGCTGCAAAGACGTTCTCTAACACCCACACCAAAAATTTTAGACTCTGTCCCCGGAAATCAAATAGAACTAAGAAAGCAAACAAAATGTACAAAGGCTGAGTTGGTTTATAGTCTAGGTTTGTTTTGGTGAATCCTCTCTTGTGAGAGTTTGTTTCAGTATTTGCTTTTACTTTTGTTTCATTTGTATAAAGGTTTTGGAGTCCTTAAAACCCAGCTCAATTTAAAAAAAAAAAAAAAAAAAAACTCTGTTTACTCTCTTAGTAAACCCTAAGATAGATTTTTTTTTTTTTTTAGATACAACACAACTTAGGGTGTGTTTGGTTGCACTCATTCCATGGGAATAAGAATCCTATTTTCACTTGGAATAATATTTTGGGTGTTTGTTTTAGATTTTATTGATGTGTGAGGGATGCCCGCACGTGCCACATATTTCCACATTTGATGGGAATCCGACGCCTCGCTCGTACTGGGAATATGATTCACGGGTCTCTTTTCTCTCTCGCTCACGGGTCGCTTGAGCCCTTCTAAGGAGCTAGGAAAGGAGAGAGGGATGGGTGTAACCACCCACTCTCCTCGAGATAAGCGATGAAACGCATCTCGAGGCAGTTTCGCTTATCTCGAGGGGGATGGGTGGTTACACCCATCCCTTACCCTCGCTCCCTAAAATTTCTGCGGGTCGCTTCTCTCTCTCGCTCTGCTCTTCGTTGCCAAACCAAACCAAACTAGGGGTGGGCATCCCATCCCACGATCCCGTTCCCGTCCCGATTTTTCGGGTCTTAATGGGATTGAATAATTTCATCCCGATCCCGTCCCGTCCCGATCTAGAATGGGATGGGATGGGATGAAGATTTTCAATCCCGCCAATCCCGTCCCGTCCCGAACTAATTTTTTAATATTAATTATTAATATTTTTATTTACTTATTTATTTATTTTATGAACATTTGCATAAAATGTTCAGGCTTCCAGCAGCAGGCTTCCAACTGCAGTAGGCCTTCCAGCAGGCCCAGGCCTTCCAGCAGGCCCAGGCCTTCCAGCAGATTGGATCTGAGATGAATCAGTTCATGTTTGGGGAGAAATCCATGGTGAAAGTTTGTTGTTTGGACTAGAGATTGGTGTTTTTATGATTATTTGAGGTTTTTTTTTATATGGGTTTTCAATTTTACTTAATTTAAGGTTTGTTCAGGGTTAAAGATGAGATTTTTTGGGGGTTTGTAGATAGATTGTTTGTGTTAATTGAGTGGAGAAGGGGGAGTGAGGATGTCTTTTAAGAGCATTTTGCAGGATATGAAGGGGGAGTTTGGGAGTATTTCAAGGAAGGGGTTTGATGTGAAGCTTGGGTATGGGTTGAGATCCAGGTCGCAAAGAGTGGTGGTGAATGATGCATTGATAGTGCCGAGTATTGATGCTTTGAAGCAGAGTTGTTGGGCGAATATGCCGCCGGAGCTTTTGAGGGATGTGTTGATGAGGATAGAGGCATCCGAGAGTGCTTGGCCACCTAGGAAACATGTAATTGCTGTTGCTGGGGTTTGCAGGAATTGGAGAGAAATTACTAAGGAGATTGTAAAGACGCCGGAGTTGTCGGGCAAATTGACATTCTCCATTTCGTTGAAGCAGGTTTGACATTACAATATTAATTTGTTAAATTAATCTGCTGTTATGACTGCTCACATAAGCTCATTTTTATGCAAAATTTAGAAATTGATTATTCTCTTAATGTCCTACAATGTGTTAGATTTATGGATATTGCGTGTAGTGGGAAAGATTCAGTTTCATGGAATTACTAAGCGGCTAGTCTAAATTGTTATTTACTGCACACTGGATAATTTCACTTCACTAATAATTTCACTTAGCACGCTGATCCCGTCCCGTCCTGAACCCGTTTGGGATGGGATGAGGTCAGGATGAAGTTTTTCCCATTCCATCTCATCCCGATCCCGTATGAACGGAATGGGATATGGATGGGCATATCTCGTCCCATCCCGTCCCGTGCCGACTCCTAAACCAAACCACACCACGCCTCTCATCTCGTCGTCTCTCTCCAGCATCAGATCTCCATGGAAGACCTCCTCTCATCTCCGCGAAGACTCACGGAGATCTCTTTCTCCTCGTCTCTGTCTAGCATCAGATCTCTTCGTCTCTCTCCAGCATCCGATCTCCATTGAAGACCTCCTCATCTACAGCATCAGAGACTCACGAAGCTCTTTCTCCTCGTCTCTGTGAAAGGCTGATCAAAGACCTCCTCTCATCTCCGCGAAGACTCCATCGCATCAGAGACTCACAAAGATCTCTTTCTCCTCGTCTCTGTGAAGGGCTGATCGAAGATCTCTTGATCTCCATCGCATCAGAGACTCGATCTCTTTTGAGCGTTTGGTGACGGATTGGCAAGGTATTTTTATTTTGTACCGAAACTCAGATTTGTGCAATTTTTAGCATCTATTTGAATTTGTATCATCTTTAGATCCCCTATTGTTATTGTTATTGTTTAGGAAGACAAAGTTGGAATTGCAGTGAAAACTAAACATGAATGAACAACGAATGAAAAAAAAAAAATGGGGTTTTCGAATCAGTAGGAAACAACACTTACTTCTTCGCTAGTTCTTGAGTCTCAAAGATTGTTCATTTATTGCTAAATTAACTGCTCCTGAAGAAACAGCTAAATGGGTATCTCAGAACTAGTTTTATTGATCAATTACAGTAATTACTTGTTTGTTGGATCAGTAAAGTGAAGAACTTTTGTGGGTTTTGTGTAGGCGATTTCAAGTCTGAAACAGTGTTTTGGGGTTGATTTTAAGGGTTTAAGTGATGTTTGTGAGTGGGTGTTTGGTAGTTTAGTAAAGTGTTCGAGAGAATTATTAATGGAGGATAGGAGAGATTTACAGATCAATACAGTGAGGCAATTGTCTTTACGATCAAATGGGGTTATGAAATCCGCATTATTATCAGGGAAGGCTACTCCTAGAAGTTCTCCTTCTTTTCGGAGATTGAATTCGAGTTGGTCGCCTAGAAGAGATGGAAGAGGAGGGGGAGGGCATTTTCAGTGGATTAGGAGCATTAAATTGTTGCTTTGGTTGATTTTGATTACTCTCTGGGCATATTTAGGATTTTTTGTTCAGTCCAAGTGGGCTCATGGTGATAACAATAATAAGGAAGCATTTGTTGGGTATAGAAGTAAAGCAAGTGATGAAGTTTCCTATACGAAGGAGAAGCAGCCATCAGATATGGTTGGGAATGGAAGGGTTTTGATTGAGAACAATGCTACTAGTGGAAGCAGAATTTCCATGGACAACCAAACATTAAAGTTGGTCAAGTCCATGGCATGAGATGCCATGACATGGGATGCCATAGAATGGGATTCCAATTCCCACCTTAGGATTCCATGCAACCAAACACACCCTAAGTGTAAAAATAATTAAAATTAGAGAAACCCAAATTGTTACTTTCAATAACTTCAAGTACTAGAATCCCCACTCCCCCATTTCGATTGGTTTTCAGGGTTTCCAATTGTATTTATAAGAACGTATCCAACATTCGCATGAAAATGTAAGTGATAATGAAGCTTTTTCATCCCTGAATTTTGCATTCCTATCCAACAAACTCCAATGGAAGGCTTGAAAATTTTATAAGTTGTAGGGCTCAGCAACTTGAATTTTTCTTATATAGGAAACCACCTTATTATATCCCACGATTATGAATGTCACCCCCCATTGAGAATGGAGTGATATAAGATCTAAAATTCCTTCAACATGTGAACTTCTCCACACTTTGCATAAGAGTGGGGGGATAATATTGTTTTCCCTCCGATTGTTGGAGCAGCACTTTGGGGTGGAAAGCCAAATTTTTAGCTTTCCATGACCATGGGGTGTAAAGATAAATTAGAGTTGATGGTGTCATGCAAATGGGAGTGGGCAGCCAATTTGGGGAAAAATACTTCTGTGTCATGCCCTTATGTGATTGTTCGATTCTCCAACACACCTACCAATTGCATCACTATAGATTCTTCCCAATATTCCGTTCCCAGCTATAGATTCCACGTAGGAGAGGTGGAACCATTCACTATCTGCTACAGTCCCCTTTTGCTTTGAACACAAATCAAACACTTCTCCTCAAAGGAATATATGTAGATCTAGGGTCTGAACCACAATTAATGGATGTGTTAGAATAAAGACTTTTGGCAACCAGAGTTATGCCTTTCAAAGTGGTACACCCTTAAGGGTAGTGATTAGTTTTGGGCCTCCCAAGCACCTCTATTGCTACCGTATTTATCTGAAATGATGAACCTGCACAGAGCCTCTGGCATACCTCCATAACTATTTGGCCAAAAAGGAATGATTTAACTAATAAGGTAAAGGCAACGACTGTCAACGTGTGACCTAGTCGAAGTGATGGGTTAAGATCAAGAGATATCGAGGGTGCGGCTTTGAGATGTTCATTATGTTTTCTTTGTACATACAAAGAAAAGATAAAATTCCGCATAGTTCACGCATTTTATGATCGCTGATTTTCAAGGACGTAACAATGTTAAAGTGTCTGAGTATTTGGTATTCGGGTTTAGCGAACACCACAAACTAAATAAAGGATTCTTCAAGAGGACTATGTTTGGTTCTTCCTGCTTCACTCAATGTTGATAATTCCATGGTTTATCTCTCTTACCACATGCAATTTCAAATATACTTTTGGTAAAATTTTTGTTTCATGCAATGGACTGAAAAACTTAATCTGACCCATTTCTAGTGCATTTTGTTTTTACATGTTAAATTTTGAGGATAACTTGACAAGGTTGATTTCTTCCATCATGTAATAGGCAATGTCTACTTTTGCACTTCGTAGTTCTTCTTAATATTGATAACAAACTAAGTTGTCCGGTAGTACAGGTTCTATTAAAGATCGACTCGATGCAATGTTCGTTGGCATTTCAAGTATACAGGATACTAACACTCATCCAAAATTTCTGGTCCTACTTTGTCATGTTTCTTATCAATTCTTCTTCATGTGCTGATTGTGGTCATTTGAATTTGTTACAGTTTTTTTACATGGATCCGTTGTGCACATTTTAATTTTAGAAAATTTGGTGGGGAGTCAATTGATTATCTTTAAATGATTATTGAAGTAATAAAAATGGAGTTTACAAATTTCATGAAATTCGTACTTTTTATTTTTTTATTAAATTCTATGGCTAAGTGAAGGGCATGAAGATTGTTGCTATTGATTTTTACTTTGTTCTCTCTTGCAGCATTTCAGACCTTGGTCAGACTTCAGCGCCACGTGGTATACTAGTATATAATAGATGTGGATGAATGATCATGAACACAAACAGACTCTCACATAGAAAGAAATTTGATTTAAGGATCCAGTAGCAGCAGCAGCAATGGGGAAAAACATAGTTGTAAGAGTACCTGTTCTGATAGCAACAGTAGCTGCTTCAACAATCATCGTCTTCTTCCTCATCCCCATTCTCTCCCCCTCCTCCACTTGCCACTGCCCACCTCCACCACCCACTAACACCAACGCCCATCTTTCATCCCCATCCAACTCCCAATTCTCTCCTACAGCAGACGATATCACGTGGTGGAAGAACCTAATTCAGCAAAATGAACTCCATGATTACCAAGAAACTAAGAACAAGCTCCGCAAAGGCATTAACCCTCGCACTCGGGATCAACAACTCCAAGACCTCCTTCAGTAAGTTTACACACATCTGCTAGATATTAATTTTGGGTTTACTTTCATTTCTAGATCTAGGGTTTCAATATCAGATCTAGGTTTCCTTCCCAAATCTTGGGTTTCAGATTTAACTAGTACAACTTTTCTCTCAGATACAAAGGAATATCTCATTATGAAGAACCCGAAGCTTCAAATCATACAACCCTTCCATGCCCTGGTGAATTACTTGTCGAAGAACACCACAGCAACTATGGAGAACCCTGGGCAGGAGGCCGAGATGTATTCGAGTTCCTTGCCAATTCAATTCACCTAGCACCAGACTCGTTCATTCTTGAGATTGGCTGTGGCACACTTCGTGTGGGTACACACTTCATCCGTTTTTTGGATCCAGGACACTTTCATTGTTTAGAACGAGACGAACTTTCTCTGATTGCCGCATTCAGGTATGAACTTCCCTCTCAAGGTCTCTTACATAAGCGCCCTTTAATCTTGAAAGGAGAGGATATGGATTTCAGTAGTTTTGGATCTGGAATTCAGTATCATTTGATCTATGCAAGTGCAGTCTTTCTTCATATACCTGATAAGCTTGTTTGGATTGGATTGGAGAGGTTAGTGAAAAGATTGAGACCTTATGACGGGCGGATTTTTGTTTCACATAATATAAAGTTTTGTTCTCGGTTAGGGGGAGACGAATGCACTAAGCGGTTGTCAAGTTTAGGGCTTGAATACCTTGGAAAGCATACTCACGATAGCTTTCTATTCAATCATTATGAGATTTGGTTCGAATTTAGAAGATTCAGGGTTTAGAGATTGATGCAATTGAGTTGGGACTCAGAATTAAGGACGCAAGCTGAATGTGCTAGCATGTTGTTCAATCGTTATGAGATTCGTTTCAAGTTTAGAAGATCCAAAGTTTATGAATTGGTGCAACTGCATCATGAATCAGGATATGAGGAAGCTGAATACGAATGTCTGTTGTTCAATTTAATGAAGCTAAATTGTAGCTTCTTTGCACTTGCTTTGTTGCCACTCCAAACCGCCATTGTTTTTTGCTAAGTTGAAGTTTTCATTTCATTTGATAATGGCGTGTTTGTTTGGCTAAATTGGATTCACTCTGTTACTCAGAAAGGTTTTCTTAGACAAGCAAGTACATGATTGAGGATTCATCTCTGAATACAATAGTGGAGGATGTTTGCATAACCTGTTTGGATGATTTATGTTAGAAATGTATCTTAGGCTCCATCGTTCACTGATTATTTGGTACTGGTATTTTCAGAAGGCTAAAAGTGCATTATTATTCAGATACATGAGCTAGTTATTTTTTTTATTTTTATTTTTATTTTATTTTATATGTTTATATAGACTACGAAACTCAGTTACATACTTGTTCTACTACCTCAAGAGATGCACGTCGAGGGAGAGCTGTAGGTTTTTTTTTTTTTTTTTCCCTTATCAAATAGAGTACACCCAGTGGATTCCTTAAAACGGTCATTTTTTCAGAATATGTTTGAGTTATGTAATGCCCGTCTTCTAGGCTGTTGAGAGAGTTCCTTGGAATTCTTGCGAGATTATAGTCTGACATAGTTTTTAGTTTTACTTTGTAAGTTTACTTGCGGAAAAAATCTAACTGTCGAGGGAATGGGCGAGGAAACCAGCGAGGGGGGATCGTCCATCCCCCTCGCCCATTCCCTCAACAGTTAGACAAGCTCTTACTCGCGTGACCTAGAGTAGATTTTCGAATTCTTGAGATGCATGTACCTCCTCTAATCTGCCGTGTCACCCTGAGTGCAAACTTAATTTTCTATAGCATTTTGGAATGCATCCATCAAACACTATTTCATGGAATAACTATATCTAGAGCAAATATATTAGTATAACAAATTAATTTAGCAAGTGTTGAGTGCTTTATAGTAGTAGGTGCATTTAGTCCACACTCCACACCAACTGAAAAGTAACAGCAAAAAGTTGCATTAGTATTATACTTCAATGCTAGTCATTTTTTAGTTGGGCCTTTTTACAATTTTACATATTCTCTTTGAAACACAGTTACAAACATATAAAATTGTAAAAATGATCAACCCTGACAAATAAATGGCTGACTAATTTGGCTACCTAGAATTGTTTATTATACTTGCATTCAATATGGGTAAAATGCTTGTATTGTTATTTTTTTATGAATAAAAATGTCTAAAAAGAATGTATAAATAAAATATTGGAACTTTCGCTTTCTTTTCTTTTTCTTTAAAGCTTGAACTTTATTTACTAGAATAAAGATCTTAAGAAAGCTTGTAGAAAATATGCAAGGTAAAGTATGGGTTAAATGTCAAGATATGGATGCCCAAATGTCACTATTGCTAATCCAAGGATGTTGATAAATACATGATGATCTTTCAAGCAAACGAAAACGAACCGTGATAATGTGTTGTCACAAGAAAACACTGGTGGCTACTAGGCATACAATCACAGAGATGTCGTAGGCATGTGTAACAAGTAACAATAGATTTCAATTATTAAAATCAAGTAATAGACTTTATTTTATTTCACTTTTTTTAGAACAAAGTTGAGTAATAGATTGGTAATGGCTCCGACTTTTTGACACCACTGATGCGTACAAAATTCGGTTTCTTGTAAGTTTGACCTATAAAATAAATGTTAGATTGCCAAAGACCACCTTTTTGTGACTGAAGGTACTCCAATGCTTAAGTCAGTAATTCAGTTGAAGATAGAGATAAATCTGGATAAAACTCAGGTAAAGTTGCATACCTTTGTCGAATATTCTCTTTACCTTATATAATGGTCGTTGTTAATTTCCCACGAGACTTAAACATGTGAGGTGCAACGATGAGAGATGTTCTCTGTAACAATCTCCTCATTTATGAAGATATATGTCTTCAAAGGCATAACTCCCTCCACGATTATTATTTTTTGCAACGTTCCTCCTCTTTAAGGGAGAACTTTATTGGGCCTGGATTTGGGCATCTGTCTATGATTTATTCTTACAGACATGTTTGGGCTTTCATGACTGGGTTTGCCCTTTTTGGCCTTTATGAATCAGCTTGATTTTAGGATACTTGATCCTTGTGATGGACGATCTCTGTCACGTGTATGACTGTGATGATAGTCTTATTTGATGTATCATCGGCTACTCCCCTTTTAGTTAGTAGGTATGCTGACGTGGCCACTAACTCGATAACGGTTGGACTTTCGAGTTCATCATTGCCTTGCATTTAATGTTGTTAGCAGCTTTTGGTGGGTTTGGTATTTTGATTTCTTGTTCATTAGTTCGTTTTTGCGCGCATTTTGGGATTTCATGCAATCATCATATCTCCCACGTTGTCCTATGAGTAGTCTCTTATTGCTCGGATCTATAAAAGAGGGTGTGATAAGTTTGTTTATCTTTTTACGCTATCTTCGAAATTAGGCTTATTCTTATCTCTTCTTCTTAGTTTTCCTTGCTCTTTTACTCCTTTACGATGTCTGCCGGCGAGACGCTTGCTGCTTGTGAATTTTACTTCTTGCCCAAGAATGTTTCTTAGGCGATGTTGAATAGTATTTGTTCTGAATATTCTCTGCCATCCGACCTTGAGATCATTCTGCCTAGGCAAAACGATAGTCCTTGTTATCCAAGGATTGGTTATATTGCACTTTACCCGTGCATGTTCCAATCTGGCCTTCGATTCCTGGTCCCAGAGATATTTTGAGAATATTAGATGTTTTTGGCATTCCTCTTGCTCAAATGGGTCCTAATGGTTGGAGGATTATGATTTCTACTTACGCGAGAATTATTCTTACTAGCATTCCCTTTTCCGTTAGGGTTTCGCACTTTGTGGTTGGTCTGTTGGTGACTAAGAATATTTGCTTCCTCCGATCTCCTGTCTGTTTTGGAAAGCTTAATCAAGGACTGGTTGAGATTATGGTTTTCTACTTCTGTCGAATCAGGTCACTTTAACTTGCAAGGTCGTCAGCTTATGCGATCGTTCCGAGTCCCTAATAAATGGAGGGACCTATTATTGTCTGTTTAATAATAAGTGTCAGTGACCATTTCTTGAAGCTTCTTGTGGTTCTTGTGGAGGTGTTCTTTTTTTAGGACATTGTAACACATAGTGGCTTGTACACCACGAACGAGACGGAACGCGCTTCGCTTACTAAATCTTGAGCTGTTGAGATCACTGCTCGTGTTGTTCCTATTGGTGTTAGTGATGCTAGCATTGATAGGAAAGTGAGCTCTGGCAAGGTTGTTATGGGTCTCGATGCTCCTGTCAACATTGGTGTTTCTAGCTGGACTACTAGGAAAATGAAGCTTTCGAGGCCTGCAAGTCCATCAAAGTGATTGACGATAAGCTCTGGCCATGTTTCCAAGATGAAACGACTTTCTAATTATGCTCGTGGTACTACTAGGATCGCTCCTCGTCAGAGTTCTTCTGATAAGAAGGGTGGGAAGGAGGATGGTCTTTCTCTCAAGGAGGTCGAGGAGATGAATCTGGCAGTGGAGATGAGCAAAAAATAAATAACTTATCCGTTGGACGATAATGAGAAAATGCTCTTTTCGACTTATGGTTTGCCCTACTTCGTTGAATAGTTGGATGATGATCCTTGAGTTATTGACAACAAGATGCTTCAGCTTGTAATGGAGCAGTCCAAGGATCCAAATACAACAAAGGCTGAGTCTGAATTCGAATTTGATCCTCTGTGAGATCGGTGATCGTGGTCAAAGTTATGAGGTTCCTCCTCCATCTTCATTTATATTTTTGTCGATGACGCAATGGAGATCCTAGTTTATTCTCTTGTTGGTCCAACTTATGTTGTTGCTACCACTATTCCTTGCCCTACTCCCGCCACGATTGTTTCATTGTGAAAAGGCAAGATTGGTTTTTTCTGTTATCATCGCTTTTTCGAGTGTTCTTTCGAGCGTTGGGGGTGGATCTTCAGTGCTCCTTGATCCCTTAGTTCTTCATCCATGGATTGGTTGTAAAGATCCCAACCCGGAAGACATCCGCATTAAGTCGGACAAGGAGTTTTGTTGGTTTACATAAATTAACGTGTAAAATAGTGCGCGCAAGTTGATCAACGAATGGCATAGGCGAACAGTGGAAAGGCATCTGATGCATGTACAAGAGCCTAGCAGTCATCTCGATTACGACCTCAAGCAGATAACAGATGGGATGAATCACCTCACTTATGCTGGGGTGATGGGGTCGGGCTATGCTGTTGATCGTAACCAGTTGCCTGCTCTTGAAAAGAATATGGTGATGCAGTTATTGGTGTTTTCTCATGTCTTCATCAGTTGAACATGTTGAAAAAGCATTGCGCCGAACAGGAGAAGGCAGCCAGGGCTGATCAGGCTTCTTTGAGGTAGGTGGAGGCTGCACGAGATACATCCGCAGCTGAGCTTGAGTCTTTGATGGTCAAATTGAACGGAGTCCGTACTCGGTTGGACGAGGTGGAGAGAGAGTTATTCGTTGAGAAGGTTGGTCATGATGAGGCCATGCGTTTAGTTATTGAACAATCCGTCAGCCGTGAGATCGCTGAAGAGTGGGTGGAACAGTTAATAGTTGTGCTTGACGAAGTTAAGTCGGATATTTTTGCAATGTTGACCATCATTGAAGGACAACTCATCTCGACTAAGAATGAGCTTGTTGCAACCAAAAACAGGTTGAGGATTGTGGAAGTGGAGGATTGGAAGAAAAATTGTTGATGGACGAGTCGAGCTTCTCGACTATATTGAGAGGGATGGCGTTGATTTGTCCAAGTATCGTTGTCTAGTCGATCAAGTTTTCGAAGATGAAGATGGCATGGAAAGTATTCCGAGTCCTTCAATTGATCTAGTGGACAAAGAACCATCATTCCCTCCTCCTTTCAATCTGCTCCATCATCTACCTTTGTTGTCGAAAAGATAACATCATCTCCTCCTGCTACTGACGTTGTTTCCCTTCTAACATCATATGCTATTGTTGTCGATGCTTCTACCGTTTCTTCTCCATCTGTTCTATCTTCTTCTCCGGATGTACATAATGATTTCATGAATATAAAACCTTTTATTTTGATAATCATGTGTTGTTTTTATTTTACTTTCTGTTTCGTATGCTTTCCCTTTGAAGTCGTGATTCGTCTTGGATCAGTCGTGTTGACTCATTGTATATGATAGGTGTGTGTTCACCTCGTTATTTGCACTCTTCGTACTCTGATAATTTAGATTTGTCCGTATTTTATGTTTCTTGTGCTCATTTATTGACCACTCGAAGTTTTTATTTCTTCGGTCTTGTCAGTAGACCCCGGGAAGAGAACTTTTAGAAAAAAAGGCATCGAACCAATGGGAGGTCCAAATTCAACCAGCAAGAGACCGGGAAGCTGCAATCGGCAAGGCATAGGCATGAACATGTAACAAGTGTGGTGAAGAAAACGTACAAACCATACACAACCTTGAAAACGAGTGGAACAAACATACTGAAGTCCATGGCGAAATGGGAAGACGTCAACTGGCCGCTCATTATGAGAAGAGGCCCGGAGGGTTGAGATAAAAGTAAGTATTGTTCTTTCCACAAGGATCACAGACACGACACCGAATGCTGCTACAATATGAAAGACGAAATTGAGCACTGGGTTAAAAAAGGACGACTTGATTAATTCGTCGGGCTGCCAAATAAGCAACCCAAATGGAAAGAGAAGGCGGACACCACTGCGGGATCAGAAAAGCAACCCGGAAAACTAATATACGCCCTACACTGCATAGCTGGAGGAAGTAAACAATCAAACCAACCAAAGAAACAACCAATAACATCACCCACTCGAGCTGATCTATATCGAAGTAGAAGCGCCAACACCATCAAATGAGACCAAAAAAACCACTACGACAACTCACAATGGGAAGCACGGAGAAATTTGCACTTCAAGCTAGGATCAACCAACTGACATAATCAGAAGGCCTTACTGACAAATGTAAGCTCAATCCACATTATCCATGACAAGGCCAACAACGCCTCCTCCATTACCAACAATGGAACTGATGCAAACAAATTTGATTTAACAAATAAAACTTGATACAAAAACAAATGAAAGACTCGTCACCCGGTGCTAATGTGAGCATGATTGGACAATTTGGGGTTGGATTCTACTCCACCCGTCAGAACCACCTGTCAAAAACACACACCCAAGGACTTGATCAAGAAGCATTTCGAGTTCATTAGCTACCTTACGACAACAATATATGTAACGAACGGATTTCAAAACTACAAGAGAATCATAAAGGAAGAAGTTGCAACGAACAAGTTAAGTCCACTCAAGCCAACACCAAAGCATATTCCAAGGCAATACAAAACCAAACCCGACAATCAGAAACAAATGCCCTTCGAGCAACAAGGGTGCGTAGCAACCAACCCCCTATCGTTGTAAGAAACAACATCAATCGAGCAGCAGTCGGAAATATGCAATGCATATTCACATATATACTCTTCAATTATAGATTGTTAAGCACCGAAATGAAATTATAAATAAAACTCCAAGTTCAAACTCTCCATCTAATGCCCAAACAGTAAAATTAAGGCTTTAAAGCTAGACAATGCGAAGCAATTGGTATGTCAAGCCACGAGCAAAACGTCAGGGCACGTAAGTCAAACACAAATAGCAAAATTCTAGTCTAATCAACCACAAAGTAAAAATTGGGATGAACAAGTCAACTTACTCGTAAAAACTTCAGGTCGAACTAATACGTCAGACCAACGGACTAAAAGTTGGGACATACAAGTCAACTTACTCGTATAAACTTCGGGTTGACTAATATGTCAAACGAGCGAAGTAAAAGTTGGGACGAACGAGTCAACTTACTCGTATAAAACTTCAGGTCGACTAATACGTCAGACCAACGAAGTAAATGTTGGGACGAACAAGTCAACTTACTTGGATACACGTAGCAACTCCCTTTACAAAATGCTAAACCCTTACTTGTTTCCATCCCTACATAGTTGCATCCGTATGAAAATTTTATTGAACCTTTCTACGCAGTCTGGGGAGGGTGTCCAGCTCGTGAGAGCCAACTCTACCCTTCTCTCTAGCACGTTGGACACCTACCCCAAACACTAATCAGACACAAGGACCAGAATGAGTAAATTTTTTCAATTCTTTTTTAAGGAACTGCGCAATCAAACAAGTGCTAATTAGTTGCGATAATGAAACTGAATATTACACAATTTTGACTCGTTTCCTCAGGGTGCATAAGCGTAAAATCGATCGAGAATCTCCTCAACGCTGCAGATTTTAAACAGAAGAGTTAGTATTATTGTCAACTTTGAGATAAAAATTGGCACTAGGAATTTCTAAAAGAGTTGCTATTTTGAATGGGTGATCCATGTCAAATTCATACTAAAAGCTTATCTTCATGTCATCCTAGAAAGTCAAAAGTTAACAATAGATTATGTCTCGCTCTCACCTAGTCTCATTCAATATTGCAATTACATTTTCCGTACTTAGGCTCTCTTGAGGCCTTATAAAAATTGGGGTTTCTTTTGAGATCCAAGTCCATATTTATTACATTGATTAGGGTGTGGACACACTCTACGTGCGTGTATATTCAATATATTTTATTTATTTTAAATACTCAATAATAAATAAAAGTTAAAATTTTAGGAAATTTGACTAAGGGGCTATGGGCAATGATAGAATAGAAAGGCTTAAGAATGGATTCGTAATCCCACAACTGTGCATGCACATCCGTGAACAATATTTACCGTTCCAATGAGCCCATACTCATTATAGAGTATGTGTGAGTGCACGCTACGCATGCCAATATTCATTTTTTTACCCTTTTTTTTTATTGACTTTTGATGCGTTCAAATCTTGTCCTCATGTGAATTTGACATTCAAAACAGATGTTAGACTGCTAAATACCACATTTTTGGTGGCTGAAGGCACTCTGATGCTTGGTTAACAACTTTGTTTGAAGAAGGAAGTTTTCAAACAAAGTTGGACAAAACTCAGTTAAAGTTGCGCACCTTTGTCGAATGTTTACTTTACCTTATATAATGGTCATTGTTAATTCTCTGCATGACTTAAGCATGTGAGGTGCAACGAAAGTAAATGTTCTTCGTAACAGTCTCATCTTTTATGAAGATGTGTCTATGGAGGCGTAATTCCCTTCACGACTATTTTATCATGTAACGTTCATCTTCTTTATGATAGAACTTGTACGGGCCGGGATCTGGGCCATAATTACGACTTCTTCTGATGGGCTTGTTTGGGTTTTTATGAGCTGGTCCGATAGGTGGGGTACTTGATCCTCGTGATGGATGTTTTCTGCCACGTGTATGGATGTGATGAAGGTCTATTTTGATGTATCATCAACTTTCATATATATATATATATATATGAATTTGGGCTTAGAGCTGAGGTTGATAGTTAAATCTCTAATCCATGTTAGCTCAATACTCTTCTAGATTTGGAAAGAATAAGGTGGTATTTGTTTTTCTTAAGTGTTCATAAACTAACTTCTAATTGAAGTGGAAGTTCTCTATGAGCTTCTAAAAGAACTGTTGTTCACTTCTGAATGAGTTGCTGATTAGATGTTGTAAAATTAAAGATGTTTGTTTTTATGTAATGATTTGAAGTTTTTTTGACGTTTTTGCTCACCACCACAATTTCCACCGCCACCACAAACCACTAACATTAATTCCCCTTCTCCACCTGTATTATTTATTCCAAACACCATAGAGATCCCCCTTCCACTACCACAAAATACAATCCTATATCTTTCTCTATTCCTTATACAATCTTAAGAGGAAAAAAAAAGTGAATGAAGAAAATGAAAAGGGGGAGGAGGAAATGAGGGGAGGGGTGGTGGTGGTGGCAACACTGCTCAAGTAATGGAGAGGAGTTAAGAAGAGGGGATGGTTGGTGGAGAAATGGAAGCATAGTAGTCATTATAAATTAATTGTAAGGTCATTATTGGAATGAATTTTTATTAAGCATTCAATGCTAATTGATTAGCACCCCTGTTGCTTACTCCAATCAGAAATTTAACTTTTGATCAGAACTAAAAACAAACACCCTAAATTGGGTATCCCACTTTTTTATTAAGACTCCTGACTCTATGCAGAACGAACAACAAACACCATCTGACCTTTGAAAGTAATATAATAAATAGGGCACCATGATGCATAGTAAACTTTTCCTACCAACCCAAAAAGAATGGGACTTACATGCTAGTTGTAGAGTGCTATGTAAAATGTAGGGGTGGGCAAAAATCGATTTAAATTCGGTTAACCGACCAAACCGGTTTTCAAATTTGGTTCGGTAACCGAACCGAAATATGAGTAGAAAGAAAATAATTTAAATCGAACTGAACCGATTATAAACGGTTCGAAATCGGTTTACGATTTTGAACCGAACCGACCGATTAATTATATATATATAAATAACTAAATAACAAGTAGGTGTCAATACTTGATTAGTGCAACAAATGCACTGTAATACACCCTGTTGCACTAAATCACCCCCTTCTCTCAAAGTTTTCAATTTTGGGCTAAAAATTAGGTCTATAAAAAATTGGGTCTGTAAAAAAATTGGACATGTTTTAATGAAAGTCTTTCAAATGCTTGAGCCTGAAATTTCGGCCAAACTGAATCAAACCGATCCGAAATTTGATTCAACCGAATTCATCGGTTTACAAATACAAAATTCATTTTGGTTTGGATTTTCAGCAAACCGAATGAAATCGGTTCGAAATCAATTTGGGGCTCAAAACCGAACCGAACCGACATTGCCCACCCCTAGTAAAATGACATATACCATAAAACAAGATAGTATGCCTATTTAATGAAAGTGTGGGTAAACATGAGTTTTTCACATCGTTGTTTTCTGCATCTTCACATGGCTTTCTTTACACGTGGCAACCCAAAAGCATCCATCTTTACAAAAACACCCTCAATACCTTTTCAATTAAAACTTTATTTACTTGTAATTATGTCTTTTGTATGAGTGCATTTTTTAAATATAAAAGTTGAGCATGACCGATGCGCACACTATTCTTGAAGCCAATTTTCATTATAGATGTTAGATTAGATTATCGGGTAAGGATGCAAATGGGATGCTCCAGCATGAAACCCGACTTGATAAAGTGTAAATAGAAAATCCAAACCTGATCCGTCGCCAGGCCTACCGGCCAACATTTGAGAAGTAGAAACCAAAGGGGCGGAGATCCAAGTGTTGATTAAATAAATATATGAACAGAACAGTGAAGTTTTGAAGGTTCATTTTGAACTCTATTCTGCATTTTCCTTGGAAGTAATTAGTACTGATGGACATCACCCAAGAAGAGATCAGTGCCCAAGCTCAAGTATGGAAGCACATGTATGGCTTCGCGGAAACGATTATGCTACGGTGTGCACTTGACCTAGGAATATCAGACATTCTCCATGCGCACGGGCCAATGGCACTGACCCAATTAGCAAACGCGCTACCACAAGAAGATTCAATCAACATTGATCGATTCCATCATGTAATGAGGTACTTAGTTCACATGAAACTGTTCACAATCACAAAGGATGAACATACAATGGAAGACAAGTACACACTCACCCCTGCATCAAAGTTACTAGTAAAAGATAACAAGAAATGTTTGGCCCCCTATGTGATGTTGCAAACACATCCTGAAGAGTTCTCCATTTGGGAACATTTGATGGAGTACTTGAATGGCAAGAAATCATATTGGGAATCAACCTATGGGGTGTCGATGTATGAAAAGATTGAAACAGATCAATCAAAGTATAATAACATGGTTAATGACGCTATGAACAGCCATACTATGTTCATGATCCCAGCCCTTGTGGGTGGGTTGATGAAGTCAAAAATTCTCGATGATGTTAAGTCATTAGTCGATGTAGGAGGAGGCAGTACGGGTGCAGCTGCTAAGGGGATAGCTGATGGATTTCCTCATGTTAAGTGCATTGTCATGGATTTGGCTCATGTCATTGAGAGTGCGCCAAAAGATGGTGGTCTGAATTTTGTGGCCGGGGACATGTTTTCCTTTATTCCCAAAGCTGATGCGATTTTTCTGAAGGTAATATTCTCATTTCAAATCACATCTTTTAATGATAAATCAGTCAGCGTCGTCAAGAGTTTTAATTGTTAAATTGTCATATATTCTAAGCTCAAGTTACTAAATTAGAAGTACGTCTAGCAAAGATAAATGATAAGGTCAGCCATGGAATGGACTTCAATCTCTCAATATCTATTACCAAACATGCCCCATGTTATTCTCAAATTCTTCAGATTTTCTTTAAGCAACCTTTATTTCCATTTTGCAGTCTGTTCTCCACAATTATGACGATGATGTCTGTCTGAAGATTTTAGCCAAATGCAAGGAAGCAATTCCTTCAACGAAGGGAAAGGTGATTTTGGTGGAGATTGTGGTTGATGTTGAGACTTTGCCAGAATTCTCTTCTGCAAGATGCTGCATGGATATGGAAATGATGTTAATGGGAGGAAAAGAAAGAACCAAGCAAGAATGGGTAGATCTCTTAGACAAAGCTGGGTTTAGTCACCATGAGATTATACCTGTAATGGCCATCGAATCAATTATTGTGGCATATCCTTAAGAGTCAATTATATGCATATCTAAGATCAAGATTGGTCAATCCAAATAAAAGCTAGGTTGAACATATAGTTCATCGACTTTATTAAGCACAATTTATGAATTTGTCAAAATATTCACTATGGGTATTGTGTCACATTTTTTGGTTGGTTTCATTTTTTTAGCATCTACTAAAAGATGAAATTAAAGGATATGATTGACAAGGAGTGCTTGTTCATAAAGGTGCACTCTGTTTCACTTTTGGTTACGAAATCCAATATCTCTTCTTGAAATCCATTTGCACCATCCAAATGAAAATAATAAGGGTTCAGAGAGTTGAAGATAACATCTTCGCCATCAAGAGCAACAATGAGTTGAAGAACACCATGCATTGATGGGTGGTGAGGACCCAAAAAAAATAATTGTTAATTGAACTAATATTTAATATAACGACTAATTACTTTGAATTATAGCATACCTAGATAAATAGGCAGGGCAGTATAGTGGGTATCTACAAATAATCTTATTTTTTTTTTTTTTTTTTTTGTTCAAACAAGAAGATTTTTATTAATGCAAGAAAGAGGAACAAATTACAACGAGAAACATTCCTAAATCAAGGAATGCCAAGACACTATGAAACTGTCAAAACCCAAATCCCTAAATAGATTACAAGCCGTCCCCATTCTCCACAACAATTCTCTAATCTCGATAAAGATAGAGTGCTCTGATCTGTTTAGCCCTTCAAATACTCTTTTATTTCTTTCTTTCCACACGCACCACATGAGTACGTGAGGTACCCTACGCCATAACCACTCCCCCCGACGGGAAGGATTAGTTTGAGACCACCAGCTTAGCCAATCCAAAATGGAGCCTTGAAACATCAAACTCAAACCGAATTCCACCAAGAAACTGGTCCAAATAGATTTGGAGAAACTGCAGTGAAGCATCAAATGGTCCAGAGTCTCGTCAGATTCGTTGCAAAGCACACAAAGACTCCCAGTGTGGATTCCTATTTTCCTTAACCTATCTTTAGTCAGGATCTTCTCATGCAAAACTGACCAACTAAAGAAATTAATCCGAGGAAAAATGTTTTTCACCCAAACCAGATTTTTGTGGGAGAAAATGAAGGGGTTAGAGTGGGTCTCATAATGAGATACAGCCTCACATTCAAAACTCTTTTAAATTTCACATTTTGTAGAAAGGTGATCTATTACAAAAGTTTGATTTTGCGTCATTACAGTTTTATTTTATTGGATTATTTATTTCTTTCTTGAAATAAAAAAAAAAGCCGTAGAAGGAAGAAAGAAAAAAAAAAAACTCTCTAACCCTGAATTTATAAAACTATTTTTTATCCATTCAAATTGATTATGGTTGCCAATGCGTGAGTTAAACTCCAAGAGGAAGAAACCTTCTAGGAACAAGGTGCTATATATATCCCTTCTAAGAGCATCTTCAATGGAAAATTGCGGAATTTCATACCAAAATAGCAATATAATGAAGAGTATGATTGACAACCTAACTATGATTTGCTCGTATTCTAATTGCTCAAAACTCTTAATGGTTAACCAAATCCGAAATTAACAGACATACTTGCCTTGGACTTGTGACTGTAAACACCCTCTTGCACAAAATGTGACACAATACCCATAGTGAATATTTTGATAAATTCATAAATTGTGCTTAATAAAGTCGATGAACTATATGTTCAACCTAGCTTTTATTTGGATTGACCAATCTTGATCTTAGATATGCATATAATTGACTCTTAAGGATATGCCACAATAATTGATTCGATGGCCATTACAGGTATAATCTCATGGTGACTAAACCCAGCATTGTCTAAGAGATCTGCCCATTCTTGCTTGGTTCTTTCTTTTCCTCCCATTAACATCATTTCCATATCCATGCAGCATCTTGCAGGAGAGAATTCTGGCAAAGTCTCAACATCAACCACAATCTCCACCAAAATCACCCATAGGTTGACTCCCAATATGGTTTCTTGCCATTCAAATACTCCATCAAATGGAGAACTCTTCAGGATGTGTTTGCAACATCACATAGGGAGCCAAACATTTCTTGTTATCTTTTACTTGTAACTTTGATGCAGGGGTGAGTGTGTACTTGTCTTCCACGTCCTTTGTTATTTTGAACAGTTTCATGTGAACTAAGTACCTCATTACGTGATGGAATCGATCAATGTTGATTGAATCTTGTGGTAGCGCGTTTGCTAATTGGGTCAGTGTCATTGGCCCATGCGCATGGAGAATGTCTGCTATTCCTAGATCAAGTGCACAGCGTATCATAATCGTTTCCGCGAAGCCATACTTGAGCTTGGGCACTGATCTCTTCTTGGGTGATGTCCATCACTACTGATTACAAAGGGTTTTTGTGTTTGGAGAGATTGAACTTGGTTGGGTGCTCAGAATCCAGAGTGAAAACCTGATGCCTTTTTTTTCTTGAGAAATGAAATGGAAATTCTAAGTGTCGAGGAAATGGGCGAGGGAAGAGGATGCAACCCGAATGTGTGCTTCGAGATGTGTGCAATGAATTTTGTTATGCCAGAGTTTAATCCTTATTATCATTTTGGATGGGCAAATTTTTAATTTCTCTCTCTCAATAATAGAGGGTAGGTAAAGAAGAAGAAAATAATTTAATATTAATGGTGAGGGAGAGGAGTGGACGTCACTCTACCTCAATTACTTTGTTTGTTTGTTTGGTGAGGCAGAGGAGAGGATAGGAAGTGAATCTCAAGTTTCCAATTTAAAATATTTCTAAACTTTCAATTCTACTATTATTTATTTTTAATTCTTTTAATTTTACTTTGTCTCAACAATAAATAGTAAAATTGCACTTCGAATCGTAATATAGATATTAGATCTCAACCCACATAGATAGATTTTCCGAACCTTCAAAAGGATCCTCCCACCTATTGCAGCGCAGGTATCAATCCAATACTTCTTCTTTTTTTCTTTTCGAAATTTCTTCTTTTTTTCGAATCTCGATCTCCCATTTTATAGACGGCGTTAAATTGATGCGTCCAAAAATCATTCTCCTGTGATTTTAACCTGCAAAACATGTTAGACTGCCATGGACCACTTTTTTGGTGACCGAATGCACTCCGATGCTTAAGTTAACAACTTTGTTTGAAGAATAAAGTAAATCTGGACAAAACTCAGTTAAAGTTACATCCCTGTGTCGAATGTTCCCTTTACCTTTTATAATGGTCGCGGTTAATTATTTGCGTAACTGCCAAAAGTGTGATGGTTTAGTGGTTGAGCAGTAGCGGGATGGTATCACTAGATCATAGGATCAAACCCAGCCGGCGGCATCTAGGGTGGGAGGGGTTAAAGGATAAAAAAAAATCTGCGTGACTTAAGCATGTGAGACGCAATAAAAAGAAATGTTTCTCGTAACAGTCTTCTCATTGATGGAGATGCATTCGTATAATTGTACCTTTCTCCATGTCTTTTTTTTGTGCAACGTTCTTTTTTTTTTTATGATAAAACTCGTGTCGGGTCTGGATATGAGCTTTGATTCACTCGGGCATGAATTTAGGCTTTGATTACATCTTCTTATAGTGGGTATTGTCTGGGCCTCTGTGGTTGACTTTCTTCTTCTTGGGTTTTACAAGCTGGTCTAGTAGATGAGATGTCATATCCTCGTGATGAACATCCTCTGCCACGTGTATGATCGTGATAATCGGTCTATTTTGATGTATCATCAATAAGTTTATAAGACTATAAACCCAAAGTTCATTTTAATTTTTTTGTCTAAAAATTTGCTACTTAATTTAAGCATATAAATGTGATGTTAAAATTGTTAAAAATAAAAAATAAAAAAATGAATTTGGGCTTAGGGATGAGGTTGATAGTTAAAATCTAATCCATGCTAGCCCAATACTCCGTTAGATATTGAAATAATAAGTGAATAATCTATGAAAGTAATCTAATAAAAAATGTACCATGATGCATGATAAACGTTTCCTACTAACACAAAAAAAGTATGGAACCTACATGCTAGTTGTACTCTGCTATGTAAAATAACAAATACCATAAAACATGATTGTATGCATATTTGTTGAAGTGAGGATAAATGCGGTTTTTTTTCATCATTGTCTTTTACATCATTGTCTTCACATTTTCATGTTAGGGATGGGCATCCCATACTGCAATTTCGATTTCGTTTCAGCCCCATTTTGTTTTATTCCAATTTTTTTGAAATATTTTGGGATTTGTCAAACTCAATTCCAATTCCGTCGCTACCTAATCTAGAATGGGATGAGGTCGGGATAGAGATTTTCAATCTCACTTATCCCATCCCATCATTAATTAATTTATTTAATATTTATTACTATTAATTTTAATCAAACTACTTTTCTACAAGAAAACTTATCCGAGTAAGCAATAATTTATTTTTTAAATATTTTATGCCTTAGTTTATCTCCAATCATTATTATCATTTTTGATGGGCAAACTTTTAATCTCTCTCTCAATAGAGTTTGTCTAAATGGCGAGGAAACTAGCGAGGGGGAGGGATACAACCTTCCATCCCCCTCGGGAGGCGCGCATCCCGAGGGGATGAAGGGTTGCATCCCTCCCCCTCGCTGGTTTCCTCGCCGGTTTCCTCGCCAATTAGAATTCCCGCTCTCAATAATAGAGAAAAGGTAAAGAAGAAAGGAATTTAATATTAATGGTGAGGCAGAGGAGAGGACATCACTCTACCTTAATTATTTTGCAGCCCTTCTAGGCGGCAAGGAAAGGGGCGAGGGAAGGGGTTTTACCACTCATCTTTATCGAGATTCATGAAGGTGCGCATCTCGAAGGGGATGAGTGGTCACACCCCCTCCCTCACCCCTTTCCTCGCCATTTAGAATTAACGATTATTTTGTTTGTTTGTTTGGTTTCGATTTGTAAACAAACTAGTGTAATACTCGTGCTGTTGGCACTACTACAGAGTACATCGTACTTTAACGGAATTGTCGAATAATTGCAATTGGGTTTTTCTTTCATTTAAAAAAAAACACTTACGATGAATGAGTACAAAGAGTAAATTTCAACAGAGTAAAGAGATTTCAACACCACCACAATGTTTGAGATAAGTTCAACAGAGTAAAGAGATTTCAACATATATATGACAAAGAATTCAGTCAAGAAAATAGTGGTTTGAACACAATGCTCAACACAACAAAAATGTCATCAAGCTCATGCTTCAAACGGTTAAAACAAACACATTCAAACGATAAACCAAAACGGTTAAAACAAAATCTCATGCTCCACATAGGAAAAATCTCACATAAGCAAGTATCACATCAACGAAAATTGGAAATACCCATATCTTTGGAAATACCCAAAAATTATAAAAGATGGATTTGAATCGTACCTTGAGTTTCTTCTCTTTGGTTGCTCTTCGAGTGTTCATGAATGAGTACCACCACCACCACCACCACCACAATGTTTGAGAGTTGCTGGGAGTTGCATGTAGAATGGGTTGCAAGCCTTCAAAGCCCTCAGCTCTTGTAGCTCCTTCTATAACCTCCTGTTCTCTAGTGTTTCACAACATCTCTTCAAGTACTCACAGTCCACCTCTGTTTTCTTCAAATTTGTTCTGAAAATTTCATAGATTTTCATTGAATCAGAACTAAAATACAAAATTTGAAACACCCATTAAAAGAGATTAACAAAGGTTTGAAAAAACAAATAAAAAAGGTACCTTGCTCATCTGTTCTGAAACCAAACTTCTACTTGTCTGGCTCTGAGATTCAGCTGTTTTGCTAATTCAAGCTTTTGTTTCTGAGATTTCAAACAAATGGCAAATGGGATTAGAGAAATTCACACCAAATCAAATAAACATCATAACTTTTTAGCTATCGTTTTCAGATTTACTTACTGGGTTGAGAGGATTGTGTTCTTTGAAGCTTTCTTCAAGAAAAGCTGATTGATGATCTTTGGAGAGTCTGAGCTTCTTCCTTGTTCCATTATCATCATCATCACTTGCTCTAGAAGAAGCTCTCTCTTTGGATCCATTTCAACACCCAAAGGTTTAGAGTTTCTACGTCCTCCACTTCTGTGAATCGAGAAATCCATCTGGAAAAATAAGCAAAGATATAACCCAAACAAAAAATAACCCAAACAAAAAATAAGCAAATAAGTAAATAAAAATCAGTAAATCATTCACATTCCAATAAATCACCGAAGCCTAATTTCAAAAATGTGTAAATCATCACCGAATCGAAGAATGAAATCAACAAAAAAATAAGAAGAAGAAGAGATAAAAAAAAAAACTGTTTTGCTTTGCTGAAAGCAGAAAAAAATCTGAAACAGATCTGAAGAGGAGATCTAAAGAAGAAGAAGGATCTTACCTGGAAGGAGATCTGAACTGATTTCTTGTTCTTCTTCAGTTCGGTTCTCTCAATCAGTGAGTTCTTTACTTCTTCAGCCAGGTATCTTCTCAAACTTCTTCTTCTTCTTACCAGACTCAACATTGGAGGCACCGACGAAAGAACTGGAGGAGGGACGGAAAGATCTTCTTCTTCGTCGCGATCGCGCTTCCTACTTCAGTGGCGATGGTGGTTGTGCTTTCGGCGCTTGGAGGCGGCTCCATCTTCGGGAGATCTGTGATGCTTCTTGGGTTAGGGTTTGAGCAGTAAGGAGGAGATCTGTGATGCTTTTTGGGTTAGGGTTTGAGCAGTTTGTGTTGGAGAGTTTGTGTTGTGTGTCGAAGGGATGAGAAGTTGTAGAGTTGGGGGGAGATGGAGGAGAGTTTAGGGCTGAATATTGGAATCGCAGAGGAAGAGACGGGAGGTGGTGTGGAAAGATTGAGGAAAGCATTGGGGTTAAAATTTTCCACTTAAGTTCTGCCAAAGATATAACATTGCCACGTAGGACAAACACTTGCCACGTAGGACAAAAACCTCTTTAAATTGTAAGATAGATATTAGATCTTTTGAAGGATCATCCCACCTATTGCAGTGCAAGTATCAATTCAATACTTTTTTTTTTGAAATTTCTTCTTCTTTTCGAATCTCGATCTCCCATTTTATGTCGATCTATTTCATTGTCATGTCACAAATTAATATTTTTTTTATGTTGCTTTGCGTGTGTAGTAGGGGGCAAATGGAGCCGAAAGCTGAAAAAGATTGAAATGAGAGAGAAGGTAAGTTGGCAGGCAGGGGCGGAGCTAGGATTGCTGACTAAGGGGGGCAAAAACAAAAGTTTGAAAAGACCAACTTATCCCTGAACGTGGTTTTCCGAACCAAACGAAGATTTTTTTTTTCTTTTTTAACTCCCAACAATCCCACCCTCACCAACCCTCTCACTCTCTCCTCTCCTCTTCTTCTTCTCTCATATTTTCTCTCCCTCACAAACCTTCTCTCACTATGTAATCTCTCAACTCCAACTTCGTAGCAGTTGGCTATATCGAATCCTGAAACGCGAACATATCAGTAGCAGAGATTTGTATAGAAGAGGAGGAGGAGGGGAAATCTAAACTTTTAAAATAATCCATAATTTAATTTTTAGTGGAGTCAAGAGCCAAGATTATATACAAAATGGGGCAATCTAAACTTTTAAAGAGGGACAATATAGAAAAATATGAATAATTTAGTGGGATTTTTCATAAAGATAAGGGGGGCAACTGACCCCCTTAGCCAAAGGGTATATCCGCCCATGTTGGCAGGAATAAAAAAGAGAGACAGAGTAAAAAAGAAAAGAAAAATAGAGGGTGGGTTGGTGGGAATTAAGAGATATATTTAAAAAAAAGGGGTGGGTCGTGGGAAATAAAAAAGAGAAATAGAGATATTAAAAAAGGCAAACTCTCTTTTACCGTTCCAAAAGTACTGTATATATCATTATTTCAACTTTTTCCCTCCCACACCATCATTTTCCCACGCCACCACCTCTCTTTCACACAATCAATAAAAATTTAAAATTTAAAATTCTCCCATATCTTACCGTTCTCCGTCTCTTTTTCATCAGATACCACCTCCACCCCACCACCTTTCTCCCTCCCGCCACCACCATCTTTCTCCCTATTTTCTCCATCAAGTACCACCACCACCCTCGCCACCTCTTTGTCCTTAAAAACATGGTACTATTTCTTATTTTGGTTCAATTTAAACGCTCAATTAAAACCGATTCTCAAGCTTATTAAAACATGAAAATTGTACTACTCTGAGTCATTTAATCAACAAAATTTGAATGAATTAAAAATATTGTGAATTGAGCAACTTATGGACATTTTTCTAAACTCACTCAAAACTATAAAAAAAGGGTATTGTCCCTAATTTCGGCGAATTGATACGCTCAAATAAGATCTATTCTCAAGCTCATCAAAATATAACAATTGTAGTACTCTGAGTTACCTAATAAACACAATTTGAATAAGTTGAAAATGTTATGAAATGAGCAAGTTATGGTCATTTTTACTAAAGTCATGCAAATTTGTCTCGTATGAAAATGGGATAGTGTCCCTAACTTTCGGCCAACTTACACTCTCTATTGAGACAGATTCTCAAGTTCATCAAAACATGAAAAGTGTAGTATTATGAGTTATCTAATAAAAACAATTTGAATCACTTGAAAATATTTTGAAATGACCAAGTTATGGTCATTTTACTAAAGTCGCGCATATCTGTCTCGCAATGAAAACGGGGTAGTGTCCCTAACTTTCTGCCAATGTAAAAGCACAAAAAATATAGTACTCTGAATTATGTAATGAACACAATTTGAATCATTTGAAAATATTTTGAAATGAGAAAGTTATCGTCATTTTACGACAAACACTCAAACTGTCCAGAAAAAAGTCTGTTTTCACCCATTCGCATTGGGCAATGCGAGGAGGAGTCTTAAATTCGCCTACACCTATGCAAATTAAAGTCTTCAATTCCCCCAGATCTATGCGAATGTGAGACTTCCACTTGCACTCGCCCAGACCTTTGCGAATGTTTAGAGTATATATTTTTACCCCAACTAACTCTAACCCTAAAGTTTAGAGTATATATTTTTTTACCTTAGAATAGACTTCTGATTACGCCCAAACAGTACACGCGGTCAATTGCAGTAAAGATTGGGGTGTCGATCCCACGAGGAAAAGCGATCTACAAAACAAGGTCAAGGAAGAAAAAAAACTACGCGAAACTAAATGTAAGAAATTCTAGCAATTTTAAAATGTGAAATTGAATTTAGTTTAATAAAAATCATGTTTAGAAAAATCACAAGGTTCCAAGAATCCCTCATAGATTTCACTCGCCAACTAGTATTGATTCGCTATGATGACTCGATTACGTGTTTCACATCCCAAACATCATAATCGGAAGAATAGTCTTTAATGCATTAATATATCCTAATGTAAATGGATTTTAGATTTCACTTTTTCTAGAAAACACAAAGGTTGGTCATATGTGATATCCTAAACTTACGATATATCCGGAGACAATAACATAATAAAAGACGATCACATATAACTAACCTGCCGGAATCAATTGATCCTTAAAAATTCCACACATAAGAAAAACGTGACTAAACTTATATGGAGAAGAAAAAGACAACCACCGGAATAATAATCTACGAAGAAATTGATGAAATCTTTGTCACTAAAATAACATAAATTCCTATATTAAATAAAAGTGATAATCATAAACACCATTATTCACCGTGAAAGCATAAAACGAATCAAATACTAATTAAGTGTGTTACATCTAGGAGTTCGTCTCTTCACCTTGCGTGGAGTTTAGTGATGTATGGCGAAGGTGATGACAGCAACATCGGTGTGCACCCTGCTAGACAACATCTTCACTGCTGGACAGCGTCGAGCAGCAGTCAGCGTCGAGCAGCCTGCTATGTTGCGTCCCGCGCTCCCTGCCGTGCTCGTTCTTCTCTGCTGTCCTGGACAGCCCTTGTTGCGTACTCTCTTCTTGTTCTCGGCTGCTGCTGCTATCCTTCTATTGTAAAGAAAACAACCAATTTAATTTACAAGCAAACTCCTCATTGGTCCCTCTACAATTGGGAACAAAAGTTCTGCTTCTTTTTGTGCAAATTCACTAAAATCAACCCCCCAAATACAATTAGAAACCCAAAAACAAAAGGGCCCATTTTGATTCAATTCTGTTTTAATAAAAGGAGAAGTGTGTTTGGCTATGTTCATCCATATCACTTCTTTGTACCACCAAAATTCAAAACTAATTTTTTTTTCTTTGGTTCTCTTAATCTTTGGCTTGAGTGTCTCCAGTTCCACTTCGTCAATTTGTCTATGAATCACAATTATTCACCACGCTAATGCACTTTTGTCATTTAAACTCCAAATCTTACAAAAATACAAAAATAAAATAATTAAACTAAAATACACTATTTGAAACACTAACAAACATAAGTTAGGAGGTATATTATGTAATAATTATGTGAATATCAACTTCCACTTTAAAACTGATTGAGGGCAAAAGTAAGGATGGTGGCGAGGGTATCCAAGACATGATATTTAGCAAAAACAATTATGTATTTTGTTGAGTGCCAACAACACGGATATTATATTAGTCTATATTACAATTCAGAGTGGTATTTTACTATTCATTTTGATTGGGACAAAGTCAAATCATAAGGATTGAAGATAAAAATGGTTGGGATTGAAAGTAAGGAAATGTGTGAGGGTTGAGACTCATTTCCTATGATGCATGTTTGTAAATATAAACATGTAGAAGGGCAAAGAAAATGAAAAAATTGGTAGAATTACAGTGGCGGAGAGAAAAAATAATGCATTTTTTAAAATGAAAATTATCATAACTATCTACTTAGTTGTCAGATTTTGATAAACTCGGTATCATGGAAACTCAATTTTGAAGATCTTTCCAACAAAACCAATGATCAATACAAAAAATTAAAATTTCAAAATATGTACTTATTATTAAAAACAAGCAAGTGTTTTTAATATGTTTATGCCTGAAGTATTTTAAATATTTTTCAAAAAAATGAACAAACATTTTAATGAATATTCAAACAAAGACCTTGAACATTCCATCGATTCTAATTTTAACCGAGTTTGATTCTAAAAAATTAATATTTTTACAATAAAATTGGCAAGTACCTGAAATAAATTAGTTTACAATCTAAAATATGTTTTTAATTTTTATTTTATGGAACTGATTGATGACAATGGTGGGATGGTGTCCAGTGCAGGATAATTAGCAATAACAAAAAGTGTATGTGGAGTGCCAATGACATTACAGACTAGGATTGAAAGTGTGTGTAGAGTGCCAATGACACAGGTCAATATTTGTGGATTGAAAGTTGGTGAGAGTGTCCAGTGAATGATAATTACAAGATAGAGTGCCAATGGCATGGGGAACACATTTTTCAACTTTCAATCCTAGCAATCTTTTATCTACAATATTTAGTTTATTCCAATCAGCAATGAATAGTACACCATCACTCTGAATTGTAATATAGACTAGTATATTACTCATGGCGTTGGCGCGATAGAAAGTATATGGTGATATTAGGATAAAAATTTGTCAAAGTTTTTATTAGATAAAAATATTTCAAACAGTGGAAGTGGAGTTTGGGTTCTTTGTTTAAATATGCATTAAGGAGGCCTTGTCACTCCTTTGAAAAAATTGAAAATACTAACGGCATGAAATGTATTATATATTATTTTGAAATGCAAGCGGTGTGAAATGTATACTTTAAAATTTTAAGTAAAGAGGAGGGCATTCCAGTATGAATGAGGCGGAGCGTGCGGCGCTTACTGAAGCGCGAGCTGCTGAGATCGTTGATCGTGTTAGCATTGGTGATGCCAGCATTGATGGGAAAGTGAGCTCCAACAGGAGGATTATGGATCTCAATGGTTTTCTGAGCGTTGGTGGTGGCTCGACCACTATAAAAATGAAGCTTCCTGGGCCCGACATCCCGTCAAAGCAACTGGCGATAAGCCCTGGCTGTATCCCAAAGAAGAAGCGGTTTGCTGGTTCTAATCATGGTGCTGGTCGGACTACTCCTCGTCTGAGATCATCTGGAAAGGAAGATAGGGAAGAGGTCGCATTTCTGTTCAAGAGGTTGAAGTGATAAATCAAGCTCTGGAGATGAGATCATCTCTACTCATGGCGTGCCTGATTTTTCCAAGTGGTTTGATGAACCCTCTGTGTAATGTTTCAGCTTTCCATGAAGCAGTCGAAAGATCCAAATATGATGAAGACCATAGCTGACTTTGATTTCAATCCACTGTACGACGAGGAGGTTGTTGCATGTGGTTAGGGTTCTAACTCTCATCTTCCTTCACCTTCTCCTATTCGTGTTGATGACCTAGCGGAGTTGCCTACTTCTTCGCATGCTTGTCCCACTTCTGTCACTACTGCATGTCCCACTGCTACCACTATTGCCTTGAAGATACATGGCAATAGTGGTTTTCTGTTGTCACTGCTGCTCCGACTGTTCTTCTGGCTGCTGGGGGAGGGGTTTTAGTTCTTCATGATCCCCAAGACCTTTATCCATAGATTAGTTGGAAGGAACCCAACCCTGAATCATCCATATTAAATCGGATGGGAAGTTTACTTGGTTCACAGAGATTGACATGCAGAACAGTACATGACAGCCTAGTAGTCATCTTGACCAGGGTCTCAAATAGATAATGGAAAGAATGAATCACCTCACTTATGCTGGGGTAATGGGGTCTGACTACCAGGTTGCGCGTGGTCAGGTGTCCTTCGTGAAGAGGAAGATGCAGGACAAACAATGTTTTTTCCACGTTCTCCATGAGTTTGATGTGCTGAAAACGCAGTGTACAGAACATGAGAAGGCAATTGAGACTGCTCGGGCTTCGTTGAAGGAAGTGGAGGCTATCCAGGAAAAGTTTTCTATTGAACTTGAAACGTCAGAGACCGAGTTGAACATAGTTCGTGATCGGCTGGATGTTGTTGAGATGGGGTTGTCCAGTGAGAAGGTTGGTCATAATGAAGCCATGCGTTATGGTGCAATCTGCCAGTCCTAAGGTTGTTGAGGAACGAGTGGTGCAATTAACGGTTGAGCTTGCTATTGCTAAGTCAGACGCTTCTGATAGGCTAACCACTGGTTAAAGAGAACTTGTATCAGCCAAGAACGAGCTTATAGCAGTCAATGATAAATTGAAGATTGTAGAGGCGGTGGATTGGAAAAGGTCGTTGATGGTCGAATTGACATCATTGATTTCATGGAATCGGAGGAGGGTCTCAATCTAACTAAATATCATGGTTTGGCTGACCAGGCCTTTGAATACTGATGAGAAATGCGTTCCGGATCCGCCAAGTGATCTGGTTGATGAAGAACAGTCGTCTCCTCCTTCGTCCAACCCCGCACCATCCTATGTTCTTGTTACTTAAGAGAAAACTCCATCTCCTCATGCTGCTGATATTAATGCTCAGCCTCCACTGACTGTTCCTGCAAATGATGCTCTGATTACTTCTACCATCTACTCTCCAACTGTTGTATCTTCTTCTCCTGATGTAACCGAGTAGTGAAATGTATGACAAGTTCTTTTTTGTTTACTCTTTTGTGTATTTTATTTTTTTTGTCTGTTTTGCATTGATTGCTCTATGATCTTCATGTTTTTTCTGGTAGATTGTGTCCTTGGAAATTTTCGTATCGTAACTTGTCTGACGACTGGACTAACCATGATATTTGGCCGATGGGCTAACTTTTTTACTCTTACTTTGTATATCTTTTTGTCTAATTTGGTAGCTTAGACTTGGCTGAATTTCCGCCTTTGAACTTGCTTTTTGGTTGTCTTGAACTATTGATTCATCTTGTCTTCCTTAAGCACATTCCGTGGTTTGACTTGTTAGTCTGCCCAGGTGATTTTACGACTAAGTCTAACTTATGTGTCGAGACTTTTATAAATATATACTTCATGGTCTGACATGAGACTTTTATAAGTATTTTTCATGGTCTGACATGTTGGTCGGGTCAGAAGGCTTTACGAGTAAGTCTGACTTATATGTCCAGACTTTTATAAGTACGTTTCATGGTCCAACACGTTGGTCGATCCAGAAAGCTTTACGAGTAAGTCTGACTTATACGTCCAGACTTTATAAATACACTTCATGATCTGACACGTTGGTCGGGCCAGAAAGCTTTACTAGTAAATCCGACTTATACGTCCAGACTTTCATAAGTAAGCTTCATGGTTCGACATGTTGGTCGAGCCAGAAAGATTTACAAGTAAATTTGACTTGTACGTCCAAACTTTTATAATTGTGCTTCATGGTTGATCAAACCAGAAGTTATTTGGGCACGTCTGACTTATTTGTCCTGACTCTTCCCCCTTTTATTAATATTTTTGAGTAGATTCCTAGTCTGACTTTAATGTCCTGGCTGGATTAGGTTATTTGAACACAAGGCAAAGGGTTTTCGAAATTTGGAAGTCTTATTGATAATATTTCTTCAAATGTTCGACATTCCATGGTCGTGGTAATTGTTCCCCTTTTGAGTCTTCCAACCAGTGTGTTTCTGGTCTGTTGATTTTTACCACTTTGTACGATCTTTCCCAATTTCATTTTTTTAATCGTGTCTGGTTCTTTTGTATTGAGTTGGATTTTTTCTGAGAAACCAATCGCCAATGTTGAACATACGGGGCTTTACTTTTTTATTGTAGTAACTTGCCATCCATTGTTGGTCACTCTGCTTGTCCGTTCGCTTGTGGGTAGGCAGGCGCTGAGAAGTGTTGTTTGATACTTAGATTTTCGCACAACTTATTTAACTTTCTTTCCTTCGAATTGTTTCTCATTTTTAGTGACTGATGCAGATTTAACTAACCTTAATAAATAGGTTAATTTAACCTAGTATTAATAACTGCAAGTGCACAATGTCTAACTGGTAGACAAGGGCAAGTACAGGTTGATCCCACAAGGACTGTGGTTGGAATTAAATTTCAGAGTTGACTTAAACTAATTTAAATGTGGGTTACAGCAATCAAAATATCTAAACTAAAAATCAAATTAAAAAGTAAAATAAAAAGTTTTTAAGAATATGAGAAGGGAAACCAAGGTATTGAATCCACCAATTCAGTTTTTCAAGTTATTTTAATCTAACTTATTATTTTCTAAAGCGAGAAGCTTTAGGGATGGGAATCCCTTGCTTGCATCGATGATGTGATCGTTAAGAACAATTCAGTTTTAAAATCCAATGTTACAATTAACTTCAACATAAATTATAGACTCCTAGCATTGAGTGTCTTATTACGGCACACTCAATCACAAGTCTAATTTATTAAGTTTCAACTCCTAGCATTGAGTGTCTTATTACGGCACACTCAATCACAAGTCTAACTTAACCAATTAAAACTAATGCTTTAAATATTAGTAAAGAAAACTCTAACTATCGACTAGTCTAGATCAAATCCGATATAATCGGTGAAAGTAATTTATTAATACTCAGAAATTAAATGTATTTTACAGTTAAGCACATAATAAAATAAAAAGTCAAACTAGAACAAACTCTTGAAACCCAATTGGTTTCATCTTAGCCTTGGCGAAGGGTTTAACTCTCCATGGTAGCGGTAGTCACTGCATCAGTGGAATCCATCTCAGCACGAACGCGAATCTCGAAAAAATGATGCAAATACACTGTGGCTTCTCAGAAAAAAACCGGGGGTGCCAATAACTGCCAAACCTTTCTCTCTCGATTTGAATAGAGAGGAGGCGGGAGCGCAGGCGGGAAACCAGAGCCGAAGCAGGAGCACTGATGGAGGTCCTGCTTGGGCGTGTGGGTGTGCGTCCGGAGCTGACCGACATTGGGTGGCAGCCGATATACGAAGAGAGACCGAGACGAAGAGAGGACAGAGAGGAGAGGAGTAGGGGTTGTGCTCTGTCGTGAGGTGGTGGAATAGGGCTGCGGCGGTGGTTGTATTGCGCGAAGCAGTGAGATGATGGTCGTGAGAGAGATATGGGAGAGAGGACGAGAACGGGTGAGAAAGGGCGGTGATGGCGAAGCTCGGTGGCGAGGTGAAGATTTGACGTGAAACAGGGTTGTCACGCCTCTGTTTCACAGTGGTGGTGGTGCTCTGGTGGCAGGCTCTGTGTGTGTGTGCGTGATGGTGGTGGTTGTCTGTGTGTACGTGATGATGGGAGAATGCAGACAAGGCAGGTGGAGGTATGACGGTGTAGTGAGGACATATTGGTGAGGTGAGGTGGTGATGGCGGGATTATCGCACTGTCGGCTCTCCTATCGAGCGAGGATTGCCGGCAGGGTGGATTGGTGTGGTGGCTGAAAATTAGATGAGGAAAACACCAGTAGGAAAAGATAGAAGAACCTCTGAAATTAGGGTTATTGGGTTTTATAGAAAATTAGTGTAATTGTGTTGGGTTAACTGCACCCCCCTCTTCGCTAGTCAATACCAAATTGCTTATTATTGCCTCGAACTCCGCATTAATCCGTTAACGCTCTGAATCCTGAAAAATACAAAATTTAAATAATTAATATAAAATAGATTGTCAAAGTGAATAACAAATATAAATTGGGTTTTATTCTGTGTAATAATTAGGTGAATATAAAATACCCCCAAACCTATATTTTGCTAGTCCTCGAGCAAAACTATAGAAATAAAATTCTAACTCAATTTCGCAGGAATCATCGGTTGCACTTACCTTAAACGTTCAACAAGGCTTTAAACCCCTAGATTACCTCTAGTGGACGAGTTATAGTCGCGTGAGGGTTTCCAGAAATGTTACCCACAAACATTATGATCATAAATTTCCAAAACATGGTAAATTAGTCTATTATCCTCAGAGTAAGAATCTAATTGCCAAAATTTTTTGAAAACAACTAACAGTCTCACAATAACATATCAAAGAGTCTCACAACAATTTAATAATATCCAAAGGTTAAATAAATTTCATCAATTATTCCCAACTCGAAGTGTGTGTGTGCATTGCCTTATCAACATAACTTTTCATTTCAGAGTATAACAATTACTAAATCTCCTGTAGAAAGTTTGTTTTGACTTCAAACCTCTCATGTCACTCACAATAAAACACTCAGAGATTTGGTATTTCACTCAGTTTATATGTGAGGAAAAGAGTAAATAATGGAAAACAATCATCTCACATATAGTAATATGAAGAACAGACTTTTCAAGAATGGAATGAACATGATCTCATGGACAGGAATATCAATTACTTTTGGGAATGTTGAATCAAACACCATAGGTCTTGGTTGTTAAATCTCCACATCTACAGAACCAACCTTTACCTAAGATCAACTAGGACTTTGTTGGGTTGTAACGGGGCTTGGGTAATGGTTAATAAGGAGTGTCAAAGGATTCTAACAAAAATTTCTAGGAATGTATACACCCATTTATCTAACAATTAGGACTGGCAAGAATAAACCAATGTTGCACATCATCAATTTTTCTTCATTCTCACATCTTTATCCTCATTGACATTTTTTTTTTACATAGAGGATTTATGAAATATCTCATATTTTGCTTTTTGATGCCCTTTTTACACCAAGTATATCCATCCATACACATTCCCAGAAAAGTTGGGTAAAGGTTAATGGGTTAACAAATAAAAGTTATTCTAAGGCTCAAAATGCTACAAAAAGGTTAATGTTATGGGTAAGTTAAAAGGCTAGTTAATGGTCTAAAGAAAGAAAAGGAAAAAAAAATGCCTAGATCATTTCCTAAGTTCGGGTCAGTATTATGACATCTCAATTGAATAAGCCAAGAAGTTCTAGTGTAATAATTCAATTTTGATGTCATTCCCAAAGCAATTGATCAGAAAAATGAGAATAATGAGATCATCAACGAGATAATATGGACTCAAGAAAAATCAGAGTTTATGTATAACCCTCGGAAAAAATAGAAAGGTTCAAAACTTTCAGGGTTAAGTCTCCACTATTATTCTAAGGTTTTCTAGCATATATTTCACTCATCAACTTCAAGTTATGCTAACATGGCTCATGGTGCAAGAATGGTCGAGTCGAAAAAATCACATGAAATATATTTAACTTAAAGATAATATCAAACCATATGTTTTCCTTTTGATATATAAAAGTGACAAGTGAAAGCATATATTCCTCAAATTTAAAGGCATACTTGAAAGCACATCCTCTTCATTGGAAAGAAATTTAGATTTTGAATGCATTTTCAAATCAAAAATTTTTCACGCAGTCATAATTAATTATGTATTCAATGGAGATTGAGTAGAATACAATAGTAAATTGTGAAATAAATTTTAGTTCAAAATTTCTTGAAAAATGCAGAAAAACTCATAAAACTCACCCCCAAACCTAAACCAAACATTGTCCTCAATGTATAAAATGATGATCATGACAAATGTAGGAAAAAGAAAAGATGAGAGTTAGAGTGATATGACCATGGGAAAGTTTTTACCAATTTCGATGAAATCTTCCACCAATGAACGCTCAGAGACATAAGAACTGTGGGCTCATCATGATAAATTGATAGAAACAATACAGGACACAAATGAAAAAAAAAATTAAAAAAATTAAAAAAATATTACATGTATCAGTTGTACGTCAAAATTGTTACGGAGCTAACGAGTATGAGTGAAATGCAACTAGAAAGAACTCGAAAATCAATCCAGACTAACCATAATGACACAACTGAAGCTAGGCTGCCTCCTAGGAGCGCTTGGTTTAACGTCGTCAGTCCGACATACACGCTTCCTCAATCTGAGTACACAGGATCCTCTAATAACAACACATCAACCTCGACTTCTGATGTAGGCATCTCTAAAAATGGTTTAAGACGCTGACCATTGACTTTAAAAACACGACCATCTTTGTCACGCCCCGATTTTTCGAAGGAAACGAAAATCCCAAAAAGCCACGTAGGATTATCCGTTTCCCCCAAAACTCGGGACGTGAGAATTCAATAATAACAGAAACAAATAGCAGCATCAACTAAACAACTAAAACGAATAAAAAGTCTAACCCGGAGAAGACTGGCATGGCTAGCTCACTAGCGGAACTCCAGTAATGCAGCTCAAAATCTCTAAACCTGAAAGACTACTCGGCTACATTCCAAAAGGAATGTACCCAAGAAGCAAAAGCTCACTCGGGTCAGCAATAAAGCTGGTGTGAGAAATCTTCATCCCAAAAATCAATAAATCCGCACATGATAACATTAAAATAAACCAAACAATAAATAACCACACCATCCGGTAGTTCCTCAATGAGGCAATGGTGTTATCATCCTAATAAATAAACATGCATTATTTATTACTAATAAATAAAATTTATGACTTATCAATCCTCATAAATGCAACAACAATACAATTCATAATCATATTAGACTATTATTGAAATATTAAACACACACATTTTTCTACCTTTAGGAAGACGTGTAGTTCTCATTCAATGGTTGAATGAGCATTTAGTTTCTTCCTTAGAGGTAATCATGCACATACACAAAAATAAATCTCGCTACTTTTCCACAATCGCACTCTCCTCCTGTGCCGAACACACCTCACCCAAGTGTGCCTCCCTTGCCTTCGAAACCACTCGGAGCGTACATGTTCCAAGTGGGGTGCCACCTCGAGGAAATGTCATCACACCCGAAGTCCGATCCATGGCAAGTATTCTTCCTAAATCTACACGTACAACCGAACACACATGGAACGGTGCACCGATATGCAAGCAAGTCTGCATACCCATAATATCACATGTATACAAGCAAGTCTGTATACAAAAATTTCACGTTTTTTTTTTTTTTTCTCGGAGTTGTGGAAAAGAGCATAAAAATAATTAAATCCTCAAAACTCTTTTATGGTGACGCTTTGTCAACCATAAATAAATCAATCACAGTATCCACCATTCTTTCGGGGAACAAGTAATATTTGACACATTGCCAATTCACATATCTCATCTCTTTGCATCATATGAAAAACAATATGCACACCAATTCGCATAACAATACAAACACTAAAGCTAAAACAAGTGCGCAGTTAAATTCCAACCAATATCTAATGTTTATTTAATAAAATATAAATTTGCTGGAATGCGAGTGCAACCCATAGAATCATGTAGTGAAAGGATCCACTTATATCAAATTATGTTCACTAGTTATTCATGCATATATAATATACTAGATTATAGTATAACACAGAACCATGTAATGAACAACAAAATTCAACATATATGATCACCAATCCACAAAAGATTACTAAAAAAAAATGGTTCTTCTAAACTTGTCATGAGTTGAATTTCAAACCAACTAGTGGTTTAAACCAATAAACTTAAGCTCAATCCCCTGATCCAATCTAAATGATGAGGGGGCTCATCATGTATAACTTAACAGCTGTAACTAAACCCAAAAATGACTAGCTCATGATTTAATCCTAATCAACAACTTTGCCAAGAAAGTCATATCTCCATATGGCATACAGCATCGGTACACATGTAAACAATCCGAAATATATTTACTGTGAGCTCCCAAAAGAAATGAAACTTCTCAACTTTATTGCTAATGCAACAAAAATACACCAGCAGTAAAACTTGCCAACTAACATTTGCAGTCAAACAAACAACACACATTATATTAGCAAATTTGTAAGAACAAATCACTTTGGTAGTTTTGAAACACATATTATCAAAATTTGTGAGTCCATTCATTTCGGTGGCGCATTTCATCAAACATGTAGGGGATAAAAACAAAACATGAAGGAAAAGAAACCTCAAACAAGCATCATAAATAAACTAAAAACAGTTACATGGGGTCATCATCACTCCACATTCTCAATTCATACAAAAATCTCAAAAGGAAAATGAAGAAAAACTCACATACAAAAAGGAATGGAGAAAACTCACCTTTAGTATGTACACTGATAGACTGCTGACCATGTTTAACCTCAAAGCTTCCCTTCCAAGCAATTAACATCACATCACATCCCTCTACAATTACCACGGTTATATATATGTACCACTGTATTTTGTGTTGACACAAAAATTTGCAAGAATAATCAACAGTATGGTGTTTGTGTCTTTTGCTTATGTAGCATGTCAAGTTTTCACAAGTACAACTCCATATCTCATAGATTTTTAACATGTGATTGTCATTAAAAAGTTGTGAATGGGGTTTAATATTTTATTTTATTTATTTATTTATTTATTATTATTATTATTATTTTTTTGTATACCCATACTTATAATCCCTTTTGAAAATTATCTACAATCATTAACTGTTGACATGATGTTAATCAATAGCTTAATAAATGTTGACCATCAATAACTTAATAACTTAATCACTGTTGTTCATTAATAACTATTGACATGACAAGTTAACTTAATATCTATTGACACCATGTCAATCACATGTTTGACAATCAATCAACAACTGCAAAATTTCACAAGGCATTTAAAGCAAAATGCAATTTGAGCAAATCGAGGCTGTGATTGCAAATCAAGAAAAGTAAACTGACACTGCGATTTTTTTTTTTTTTTTTTTTTTTTATTGCGAATCAAGAAAAAGTGGAACTGACACCGCAAATCGAAAAGTGAAACTGACACTGTGATTTAATAAGGAAAAGTGAAAGCTGCGATTTTTTTTTTTTTAATTTTTTTATTTATTTGCGAATCAGGAAAAGTGAAAAGACACTGTAAATAAAAAAATAAAATCTGACAATGCGATTTAATAACGAAAAGAAGAAACTGACATTGTAAATATAAATCAGATACAGAAAACAAAAAAAAAATGTAGCCCATACACAGAAAATAGAAAACTGAAAACATGGAAGAGAACCCCTCTCCCATCCTTTCAATCTTTTCGACGTTACCTCATATACAATAAGCCTAATCAATTATAATACAAAAACTTAACAATGATAGAGTTGTACTCACTGATTTTTGCAAGAATCCAAAGTTCCTCTTTCCAAGCTCCTCCCACTTTCAACGTAGGATTTTTTTTTTTTTTTTTTCTTTTTCTTTTGTGTGTGTGTGCAAAGAGAAGAAAAATAAACTAGGGTAGTGTCTTTAAAGGAAAATTTAGGGTTTTGTTTCTTTTATATGGTGGGTGGCTATTCGCCCCCACCGAACTTCCGAATTCGCCCACCCTATTCCACAAAATAAAAATCCTACTTATTAGTTTAATAAAAGCCCACAACCAAGTCCAAATACAATTGGGTAACAACCCATCAACATTAGGGTTTACAAAAGAAATTTTATATATTTATTTAATTAGGCGGGTATTACAATATATACAACTCAAAAGAATCTCGTCCCGAGATTCGGTAGAGGAAGGTAAGTAGGAAATTAATTCTTAAATAAACAACTACACATCACATTGACAAATAAATAGCTCATATGTATGCCCATAACTTAATGAAGACAATCACACAAAAATATAAATATTTTTCAGTAAGTAGAAAAATTACGGGGTGCTACAATATATACAACTCAAAAGAATCTCGTCCCGAGATTCGGTAGAGGAAAGAAAGTTAAGCGAAATTTCAAAAATGCAACTTGTCAAACGAAAGAAGATTTTAAAATAAAAATTTTCAATTGAATTTTAATTGCATAAATTTTTATTGTCATTGAAAAAGTAGTGGTGTTACAATATATACAACTCAAAAGAATCTCGTCCCAAGATTCGCGAAAGGGTTAACTAAAGATTCAAGATAACAAACCGCTACAAGAAAACGACACTGAATAATGCCATCCACTATTGACATTAAAATAAGTTAGTCACAGAAATCTCATCTCGAGATTCACGAAGAAAAAGAAACAATACTAAAAGTTCAAGGTTCACCCTTGTCACTTTATCTCTAGACCGTCACACTACTACTCTCCCATATCCACATTCCGAGGATCACCTAGACTCTACCCCAGCCTAGGCTAACCAAATGCTCTGATACCAAACTGTCACGCCCCGATTTTTCGAAGGAAACGAAAATCCCAAAAAGCCACGTAGGATTATCCGTTTCCCCCAAAACTCGGGACGTGAGAATTCAATAATAACAGAAACAAATAGCAGCATCAACTAAACAACTAAAACGAATAAAAAGTCTAACCCGGAGAAGACTGGCATGGCTAGCTCACTAGCGGAACTCCAGTAATGCAGCTCAAAATCTCTAAACCTGAAAGACTACTCGGCTACATTCCAAAAGGAATGTACCCAAGAAGCAAAAGCTCACTCGGGTCAGCAATAAAGCTGGTGTGAGAAATCTTCATCCCAAAAATCAATAAATCCGCACATGATAACATTAAAATAAACCAAACAATAAATAACCACACCATCCGGTAGTTCCTCAATGAGGCAATGGTGTTATCATCCTAATAAATAAACATGCATTATTTATTACTAATAAATAAAATTTATGACTTATCAATCCTCATAAATGCAACAACAATACAATTCATAATCATATTAGACTATTATTGAAATATTAAACACACACATTTTTCTACCTTTAGGAAGACGTGTAGTTCTCATTCAATGGTTGAATGAGCATTTAGTTTCTTCCTTAGAGGTAATCATGCACATACACAAAAATAAATCTCGCTACTTTTCCACAATCGCACTCTCCTCCTGTGCCGAACACACCTCACCCAAGTGTGCCTCCCTTGCCTTCGAAACCACTCGGAGCGTACATGTTCCAAGTGGGGTGCCACCTCGAGGAAATGTCATCACACCCGAAGTCCGATCCATGGCAAGTATTCTTCCTAAATCTACACGTACAACCGAACACACATGGAACGGTGCACCGATATGCAAGCAAGTCTGCATACCCATAATATCACATGTATACAAGCAAGTCTGTATACAAAAATTTCACGTTTTTTTTTTTTTTCTCGGAGTTGTGGAAAAGAGCATAAAAATAATTAAATCCTCAAAACTCTTTTATGGTGACGCTTTGTCAACCATAAATAAATCAATCACAGTATCCACCATTCTTTCGGGGAACAAGTAATATTTGACACATTGCCAATTCACATATCTCATCTCTTTGCATCATATGAAAAACAATATGCACACCAATTCGCATAACAATACAAACACTAAAGCTAAAACAAGTGCGCAGTTAAATTCCAACCAATATCTAATGTTTATTTAATAAAATATAAATTTGCTGGAATGCGAGTGCAACCCATAGAATCATGTAGTGAAAGGATCCACTTATATCAAATTATGTTCACTAGTTATTCATGCATATATAATATACTAGATTATAGTATAACACAGAACCATGTAATGAACAACAAAATTCAACATATATGATCACCAATCCACAAAAGATTACTAAAAAAAAATGGTTCTTCTAAACTTGTCATGAGTTGAATTTCAAACCAACTAGTGGTTTAAACCAATAAACTTAAGCTCAATCCCCTGATCCAATCTAAATGATGAGGGGGCTCATCATGTATAACTTAACAGCTGTAACTAAACCCAAAAATGACTAGCTCATGATTTAATCCTAATCAACAACTTTGCCAAGAAAGTCATATCTCCATATGGCATACAGCATCGGTACACATGTAAACAATCCGAAATATATTTACTGTGAGCTCCCAAAAGAAATGAAACTTCTCAACTTTATTGCTAATGCAACAAAAATACACCAGCAGTAAAACTTGCCAACTAACATTTGCAGTCAAACAAACAACACACATTATATTAGCAAATTTGTAAGAACAAATCACTTTGGTAGTTTTGAAACACATATTATCAAAATTTGTGAGTCCATTCATTTCGGTGGCGCATTTCATCAAACATGTAGGGGATAAAAACAAAACATGAAGGAAAAGAAACCTCAAACAAGCATCATAAATAAACTAAAAACAGTTACATGGGGTCATCATCACTCCACATTCTCAATTCATACAAAAATCTCAAAAGGAAAATGAAGAAAAACTCACATACAAAAAGGAATGGAGAAAACTCACCTTTAGTATGTACACTGATAGACTGCTGACCATGTTTAACCTCAAAGCTTCCCTTCCAAGCAATTAACATCACATCACATCCCTCTACAATTACCACGGTTATATATATGTACCACTGTATTTTGTGTTGACACAAAAATTTGCAAGAATAATCAACAGTATGGTGTTTGTGTCTTTTGCTTATGTAGCATGTCAAGTTTTCACAAGTACAACTCCATATCTCATAGATTTTTAACATGTGATTGTCATTAAAAAGTTGTGAATGGGGTTTAATATTTTATTTTATTTATTTATTTATTTATTATTATTATTATTATTTTTTTGTATACCCATACTTATAATCCCTTTTGAAAATTATCTACAATCATTAACTGTTGACATGATGTTAATCAATAGCTTAATAAATGTTGACCATCAATAACTTAATAACTTAATCACTGTTGTTCATTAATAACTATTGACATGACAAGTTAACTTAATATCTATTGACACCATGTCAATCACATGTTTGACAATCAATCAACAACTGCAAAATTTCACAAGGCATTTAAAGCAAAATGCAATTTGAGCAAATCGAGGCTGTGATTGCAAATCAAGAAAAGTAAACTGACACTGCGATTTTTTTTTTTTTTTTTTTTTATTGCGAATCAAGAAAAAGTGGAACTGACACCGCAAATCGAAAAGTGAAACTGACACTGTGATTTAATAAGGAAAAGTGAAAGCTGCGATTTTTTTTTTTTATTTTTTTATTTATTTGCGAATCAGGAAAAGTGAAAAGACACTGTAAATAAAAAAATAAAATCTGACAATGCGATTTAATAACGAAAAGAAGAAACTGACATTGTAAATATAAATCAGATACAGAAAACAAAAAAAAAATGTAGCCCATACACAGAAAATAGAAAACTGAAAACATGGAAGAGAACCCCTCTCCCATCCTTTCAATCTTTTCGACGTTACCTCATATACAATAAGCCTAATCAATTATAATACAAAAACTTAACAATGATAGAGTTGTACTCACTGATTTTTGCAAGAATCCAAAGTTCCTCTTTCCAAGCTCCTCCCACTTTCAACGTAGGATTTTTTTTTTTTTTTTTCTTTTTCTTTTGTGTGTGTGTGCAAAGAGAAGAAAAATAAACTAGGGTAGTGTCTTTAAAGGAAAATTTAGGGTTTTGTTTCTTTTATATGGTGGGTGGCTATTCGCCCCCACCGAACTTCCGAATGCGCCCACCCTATTTCACAAAATAAAAATCCTACTTATTAGTTTAATAAAAGCCCACAACCAAGTCCAAATACAATTGGGTAACAACCCATCAACATTAGGGTTTACAAAAGAAATTTTATATATTTATTTAATTAGGCGGGTATTACAATATATACAACTCAAAAGAATCTCGTCCCGAGATTCGGTAGAGGAAGGTAAGTAGGAAATTAATTCTTAAATAAACAACTACACATCACATTGACAAATAAATAGCTCATATGTATGCCCATAACTTAATGAAGACAATCACACAAAAATATAAATATTTTTCAGTAAGTAGAAAAATTACGGGGTGCTACAATCTTTGGGATCAACAATCTCCACAACTCCATGTGGAAACACTGTTTTCACCGTGTAAGGTCCAGACCATCGAGATCGCAACTTGCCAGGAAATAGACGCAACCGAGAGTTAAATAACAAAACCTTTTGGAAGGGTTCAAAGGACTTGCGAAGAATGGATTTATCGTGAAACGCCTTCATTCGTTCTTTGTAGATTTTTGCACTTTGGTAAGCATCATTCCTAATCTCTTCTAACTCATTAAGTTGGAGCTTACAATGTGATCCAGCCTCACCTATATCAAAATTAAAGGTCTTGATAGCCCAGTAAGCACGATGTTCTAATTCTATAGGCAAATGACATGCCTTACCAAAAACAAGTATATATGGAGACATTCCAAGCGGGGTCTTAAACGTTGTCCTATAAGCCGAAAGAGCGTCATTCAGACGTTGTGACCAATCCTTACGGCCTGGTCGAACAGTTTTCTCTAAAATATGTTTAATTTTTCGATTGGATATTTCAACTTGCCCACTTGTTTGTGGATGATATGGAGTACCTACTTTATGAGTGATGGAGTATTTCTTAACTAGCAGTTCAAACGGTCTATTACAAAAATGAGAACCACCATCACTTATAACAGCACGCGGAGTACCAAAATGAGAGAAGATGTTATCTTTTAGAAATTTGACCACAACCTTGTGGTCATTCGTTTTACAAGGTACCGCCTCTACCCATTTGGAAACATAATCAACAGCTAAAAGAATGTAAAGATAGCACAAAATGCATGGGTGTCCCGAAAAATAGTCGGCCAATAAAAGCCACACTGCAAAATCTTTGCAGCTGTCTTTTTAGAACTAAAGTGACCTCCACACGCCTGATCATGACAAAAGGAAATGATACTATAAAATTCACTCTCTAGAACACATCTCCTAATGACCTGATAGGGACAATACTTAAATAAATAAGGATCGTCTCAGAAGAAATGTCTGACCTCAGCAAGAAATTTAGTCTTATCTTGTTTAGACCAATTAGAAGGGAGTTGACCTGTAACAAGGTAATTCACAATATCTGCATACCAAGGTAACTGGGATATAGCAAGTAATTGCTCATCAGGAAAGGATTCATTCAAGGGCACATCTGCAGTGGATGATTCTACAAGAAGTCTAGACAAATGGTCAGCTACAACATTTTCGGAACCCCTTGTCCTGAATCTCAATATCAAACTCCTGTAACAATAGGACCCAATGAATCAAGCGTGGCTTAGCATCCTTTTTAGAAAAAAGGTACTTCAGCGCTGCATGATCAGTAAAAATGATAACGTTGGATCCTATAAGGTATGATCTAAATTTTTCCAATGCAAAGACAATAGCGAGTAACTCCTTCTCCGTGGTGGAGTAATTAAGTTGCGCATCTTGTAGAGTTCTACTGGCATAATAGATAACATAGGGCTTTTTGTCCACCCGTTGTCCTAAGACAACTCCAACCGCAAAATCAGAAGCATCACACATAAGCTCAAAAGGTAAATTCCAATTAGGAGGTTGGATGATTGGAGTTGAAGTCAACAATTGTTTAAGCTTTTCAAAGGCGTTCAAACAGTTTTCATCAAAGACGAAGGCAGAGTCCTTAGCAAGTAAATTGCATAGAGGATGAGTAGCCTTGCTAAAATCCTTAATGAACCTACGGTAAAAACTAGCATGGCCTAGAAAAGATCTAATGTCTTTCACCGTCTTCGGTGGTGGAAGAATCAAGATTAAATCAATTTTTGCTTTGTCAACTTCAATGCCCTTGTTATAAATTATGTGCCAAAGAACTATACCTTGCCCAACCATAAAATGACATTTCTCCCAATTCAAAACAAGACTTTTCTCTTCACACCTCTTTAACACTAGGGTTAAATAATGCAAACACTCATCAAATGAATCCCCAAACACGGAGAAGTCATCCATGAACACCTCAAGAAACCTTTCAACCATATCCGAGAAAATACTAAGCATACACCTCTGAAAGGTGGCGGGTGCGTTACACAACCCAAAAGGCATTATCCAATAAGCAAAAGTCCCAAAAGGGCAAGTGAATGTAGTTTTCTCTTGATCCTCGGGTGCAATGGGGATTTGGTTATAACCATAATATCCATCAAGAAAACAATAGTAATCATGTCCGGCTAACCTCTCAAGCATCTGATCGATAAAAGGGAGAGGAAAATGATCTTTCCTCGTGCCTGAGTTCAACTTACGGTAGTCAATACAAACTCGCCATCCGGTGGTCATGCGGGTAGGCACTAACTCATTCTTATCATTTGTGACTACAGTTACCCCTAATTTCTTGGGAACAACCTGAACTGGACTGACCCAAGAGCTATCCGAAATGGGGTAAATAATACCAGCATCCAACAATTTGAGCATTTAGGCTCGGACAACATCCTTAAGATTAGGATTAAGTCTACGTTGCATTTCACGTGAAGTTTTGGCATTATCTTCGTTATGAATACGATGCATGCAAACAGTTGGACTTATTCCTTTAATATCCACTATAGTCCACCCAAGTGATGCCTTATGTTCTTTCAGAACGTTTAGCAACTTACTTTCCTGTTCAACAGTCAATGTCGATGAAATAATAACAGGTAAAGTATCATCAGAACCTAAAAACTTATACTTGAGGGTGTCAGGTAATGGTTTAAGGTCAAGCTTGGGTGGCTTCTCAACCGAAGGGACGGGTTTTGACTCACTAAGTGTAAGGGGTTCAACTTTAGACCTCCATGAATAACCAGGAACCATACTAGGGGATGCATCAAACAAAGCATTCATTTCCTCAATGGAATTATTAATATCGAAGTCTAAACCAAAATGAATCAAACAAATCGTTAAAGGATCATCTAAGGCGGACTGCAAAAAGGAAATTTCCACCAAACTCTCAATCATGTCAACCTCATGGATATCTTCAGACTCGGGGGGTTGTTGACTAACATTAAAAATGTTGAGTTCGACAGTCATGTTGCCAAATGAAAATTTCATAACTCCATTCCTGCAGTTAATAATGGCATTGGATGTGGCAAAAAATGGTCGACCCAATATGACTGAGATGTGACTCGAGGGATTGTGAACAGGTTGTGTATCAAGAACTATAAAGTCCACAGGGTAATAGAATTTTTCAACCTTGATAATGACATCCTCTATAACAGAACGGGGGACTCTGACAGACCTATCTGCCAATTGCAGTGTTACTCTAGTCGGTTTTAACTCACCGAGACCTAATTGCTCAAAACAGAATATGGCAACAAATTAACACTCGCCCCTAAATCCAATAATGCCTTATCTATCATATGGTCACCGATAATACAAGAAATAGTCGGGCAACCAGGATCCCTATACTTAGGCGGGGTTCTGTGTTGAATAATTGAGCTCACTTGCTCGGTGAGGAAGACCCTCTTTTGCACATATAGCTTCCGCTTCTGTGTGCAAAGATCCTTCAAAAACTTGGCGTAGCTAGGAACTTGCTTGATAGCATCGAGTAATGGGATATTTATGTGGACTTGTCTAAAAATTTCCATTACATCGTTTACATTTGTTCCTTTCTTTGCCGGAGCTAGCCGTGACGGAAACGGGGCTCTAGGCAAGTAAGATGCCTGAGTGGGGTCTGAGTCAACAGAAGCATCTGTAGAAGGTGAGGCTTTATCAGCCTCCTTGTCAGATGGAGATGCAACCTGCTTTGACTTAGACGTGGATGCACCGATACTCAAATCGGGCACTTGTACTCGATTGTCAACCTGTTTTCCACTCCTAAGGGTAGTAATAGATTTGACATATTCATTGTAGGACTCGGATGTACTACCAACTGCGAATTGACCCTTTGGGTTTGGAACAGGTTGACTAGGAAATCTCCCTGGCTCCCTCTTAGAAGAAGACTGAGTAATCTTACTCACAGCTATCTCAAGTCTATTGAGGGCTTGAGATTGGTGTTGAGTCGTGGTTTCAACTCAGATATGTCCTTAGAATTCTGCTCAATTATACTTGCTGAGTGTTGCAAAAACCGATTAATCGTTTCCTCTAAACTTGATGTGTTGGATGGAGAAACTTGGTTATGGTGAGGCCTAACAAGGCTAGGGGCTTGAAGAGCCTGGGAAACAACATGTCCCCCTTGGTGTGGGCCATGGGCCCAAGAGAAACTTGGATGTTTGGCGAACCCTGAATAGTAATAGTTAGGTTGCGGATTATTGCCAAGTCGCCGTATCGCATTAAAAGTGTTGATTTGCTCAACATAGTATGCAGGATAATCGTTTTGCAAGTCACAATTAGCTATTGAATGACCAGGACTCGAACATGCAACACATATTTCAGATGAAGCGTTTGCGGGAAGTGCAGGTTGAGTCAAATTCAAGAGTGCATTTATCTTTTGAGTCATGGTCATAACAGTCGTCTCTAACTTAGAGTTAGAAGGGGGTTGAACAGATGTATCTCTAACTTCATTTATACCACCCTTACGCCTATCAGACTCCTTTCTCGAATAATCCCATTGCTGAGAATTTTCGGAAAGAGTTTCAAAGAATTCCTATATCTCATTGACACTCATCTTCATTAATGACCCACCACTCCTAAATAGACTTCAATTTTTTTTTTTTAATATTTAGTTTTTTATGCAAGCCTAACCTCTATATGAATATGACCTAACTCTAAAAAAAAAAAATTGGGAAAACCTAATCAGGACCTATATAATGCGCAAGCAAGATGAATGACAAACGACCCTAGATAAGTACCTAGCAATACAATCATTCAGATTGCCTTCGGGTACTGCGCAGCTGATAGTTATAGCCCCACGAAAAGTCGAGGTTTCTACAAAGCAAATTAATCTCGTGAGAAACTAATTTACTAGGTAGAGGCTGTAACGTCTGGTAATCCCTACAAGCACTCCTTTTTATTACCTATGTTTGTTACTAATCAAGGGCTGAAATCCATTTTAATTAGCCTATCCGCGGGAGAGAGCACGGAGTTTTCCAGAATAAAAAATATCCTGAAATCTAATTGCTCCTACCTCCTTTTCTACCTTCAGCTTAAAGTGTAATGCCAGTTTCAGAACTATTCCAAGATTGGATATGTTCCTTCACTTGACTACTTTAAACTTTCAAGTTTCAAAAGAGGGGTCCTATGAGCGTCTTGTCCTAATTTATCTTGCTACAAATTTTAATAGTGAAAGCTTAGGTCCCTAACCCTAAAATAGATGGTGGTTAACCTATCCGCCGGAGAGAGCACATAATTTTACAGCATCAGAAATATCCTCAATCTATTCAAATTTGCATGCTATTCTCACTACTACAAATATAGGCTTGCATAGCGCTTAAAAATAGGCATGCAAGGCGCGTACTTGAATAGCGCTTCGTTAGATAGCGCTTTATTAAGCGCTATCTAAGCGTTGATTTTTTTTTTAATTAACTTCAATAACGCCTTAGAAAGCGCTAATTTTTTTTTTTAAATTAGCTTGAATAGCGCTTTTATGAGCGCTATTTAATTTTGTTGATTTTTTTTTTAAAATTTTTTTTTTGATTTTTTTTTTTAATTAGCTTCTAAAGCGCTATTTAATTTCGGTGAATTTTTTTTATTAACTACCATATAATATTTTTTTATATAATATTTAATATAATAATGACAACGTTCAATCAATCAATAAAGACACAACATGATAACTAACTGTTTCTCATTCATTCAAAATATAATTTAAGCATTCATACAAAGTGCAGCAGGTAACGGGACCCCTAGCTGTTTCTCAAATTCCCATCTACCAGTCAATATATAACACGATCGTACACACCTAAATGATCAACTGCACATCATTGATGTCCAAACCCCTAGCTGCCACATTGATGTCCAAACCCCTAGCTGCCATATCTGACAGGAATCTCCATGGGGTCCTTCTTCATATTAGCTGGAAGAGGGGCTTCGATTGCTCTCATCAACGACATTTCTCGTATCGACTGAGGTGACCTATTGAGTTCTTGCTTCAATGACAACTTGGCTCGTTGCAGGGATTCCAATACACCCCCCAACTCAATAGGAATCTCGTGACATGGTCTTGCTACTTGGATTTCAGTCCCTGATGATTCACCTTTGTAGATACTCCCATTCATTTGAAAAGAAGAGAACTTTTGCCGTGCAAGGTGCTCAGAGGGCCCATTTGAATGAGACGAGTTGTTCGCTGACCACTCTTGCCTTTGGGTCTCATTTGATTTAGCCTCAAGGTTTTCTTGGCCAGAGAATGAAAATTCAGGGGAACCAGTTTCCGGTCCATGTGTGGAGCTGTTAAATTGTTGCTCCTGTGAACTTCTGCTTTCAACATGTGGAGGAAGGAATCTGCCAGGAACTGATTTAACCATTGCATCTCCAGAATGGCAAACCTTTTGCACAACCTTCTTTTCTCCTTGGCTAGGTGAAGGAACAGTATAACCAGTCTCTGCAGCTTCTACCCTGACCTCATCTCTTTCTTCGATGACATCAGACTGATTCCCATGTTCATATGAATCCTGTTCATTTCAACAAGAACTCATCAGTTAGTGCAAGAGATGACCAATCTGAACAAAATATGTGTATCATCAATCAATAAATCTAGTCTATAGAAATTTCACGAGGAAGTGATCCAGATCAAAGTGAAATGCATACAAGTGCAGCCTAGTGCTACAAATACTGGCAAGGTTATTCAACAACTAAAGTTGACGCTAATTACAGATTTCAGATATATATTGTTTAAGAAGGGCGATTAACTGAAACAGAGCATAAGGAAAACTTAGGTAATGCACCTAAATCAAATCCCATCCAAGAAGAACGAATCATCAATGTGTCTTAATACAAGGACAGATACCACATCACATGCCATTGAATGACTGACAAACTGGCTAATATACATCATCAAATAGCTCTCGAGATGGCTCCTTGCTACACATGTTTAAATTTTGGGATGAACTGATATTTTTAAGGGTGATTTCTTCACCCAAAGAATCACTCCAACAAAAATCAAAATATAATGTGTGAACTGTTGAACTTGGTTCCCTCCCATTCTAGAGTGAGTAAAATTTTGGTAAGTAGCATTTAGATCTCTCTGAGAAATCATAAAATCTAAGGTTCAATGGTAACTGTGCCAGGTGGGTTGGAGGTGATCCCAGGGAAAATTTACCAGTAGATCTTAAGAAAGTGATGAATAGAAAAATACGTACTCGAACTTGCTGTGAGAATGTACTCAACCCGAAGTCTAATATTTTGAGAACACCGTAGGAGTCCAACAGTAAATTTTCAGGCTACCAGAAAATGTAAGACACGAATAGTGAGTATTCATCAGAAGAACAAGAAGTAACATCCAAATTGGCCTAGGAAGAGTTGCTTAAACCTTTAGATCTCTGTGGTACACCCCTCTGCTATGGCAATAATCAACAGCATGGATTAGTTGTTGAAAATATCTTCGACTCTCGTCCTCCTTAAGCTTGCCATTGTTGATCTTACAAATTTAATTCATTGTCAAGATACGAGGATCAACACAAAACTTAGCTCATATTGAAGGCTATACGTACGCACAATGATTGCACATGCATGAAGCAATAAAGTTAAAAACATGTATGTTGTACGTCATAATAAAATTGAAATTGACAACCACATACACATTCGTTGATTTGATAAAATCTGCAAAGCAAAACACTATAATCTTACTATTTTGGTGAAAAGCTCTTTCCCATTGACATATTCAAGCACTAGGTAAATCTTCATTTTGCTTGCCATAACCTGAGCAGTAAACAAGAAGGGCAATCATAATTAGTTACTCAAACAAGCATTGAGAACAACTTAAATGTGATTCACTTGTATGAGGAATGTTAACAAGGAAACCAACCCTATCACTGTTCATTTATTTACTTTGTTTCATTTTTTTACAAGTTAGCTAGACTTCAAGATGCCAGGCTTCTTGAACTTCTACCTCCAATTTTTTTTCCTCAAAGACAAAGGTCAAATTAAAACAAAATAAGAGAGAGAGAGAGAGAGAGAGAGAGAGGGGGGGGGGGGGGGGGGGAAGCACTGATTGTTTATGAGAACTTCCACAGTAAGTTTACATTACTTTCCAGCACAACTTAATTTCTTGTTGATTGTTTGAATAAATAAATCCTATAGTTATGACTATAACGAATTAAAATACTACTTTTGTAATATGGGTGCCAATGTTTAATTAAGGGGTGCACAATTTTTGTTTCGTTGAACAAACATATCACATTTTCTTTATAATAATGAAAATTATGTACTACTTGTTGGACGTCAACTGTGCTCATTCGACCTAGTTTAATCCATCATATTTTATTTATTTGCTTAGCCCCACCAAATACATAAATTCTTGGTTCCACAAGTGATGTCAAATGTCATCTTTCTTATGTGACATATATATTCTTAGGGTGTTGCAATCGATAAATTGTGAAATTATTTCGCATAGTTTATTTTACAAAGATCAAGTATCATGGTCATAGTTTATTTTACAAAGATCAAGTATCATGGCACGAGCAAAACACTAGTAATGCTATGGCTAAATAGGGGATCAAATATCCTAGACAGTGTACACTAGAGAAGTGTCACTCATATACAAAACCACTGAATTTGAATGTTTCATCAACCGACTAATCACATAAGTTCATAAAAATATGAAATAATTTATAAATGTATTGGACTCTTACAAACGCACAAGGTGACTTTGTAATTGTCAAACACACAATTCTCCATACAGTCGAGCAACAAAAACAAATTGAAATTTGGATTTATGTGACACCCACCCACGCACACTTAATCTAGAGTAGACCATAGCTACTTCCCCCAAAGATATTGCCTATACTTATCCATCAAATCCAACCAATTCAAGAAACACTTGAAATAAAAATTAGAACTTAAAATGAAACTATCAACAAAACAAACTAAACAGACAAAACACACATGAAATCTTCATCATCACAGCAACAAAACAGATGTATGTACAATATACCTGACCAGTACGAGCTCTGCCGACCAAATAACCATCAAGTATATTTCTAAAAGCTCAAATAACCATCAAGTATATTTCTAATAACATTATGCCAGACTTGTAAATAATCCGCCTTTTTTAAATTGTCAATTTTCGGTGTAATGGTCTATTTGATGAAAGAGACCTTCATATTAGAATCTGTGCATTTTGAAATTTCTATAGAACACATGGATGAATATCATCGGCATAGAAACCCCAAACCCTTGATTTGTTCATTGCTCCTTTGAAAGTTCATTATGATTTTCACTTTTTACATTATGCACCCAACAAAATATGTTTAAAAAGATGACTAAATATTACTACTGAATCAAGTCCAAAACACACCCTATAGATCAAACTATCACTGACATAAAAGTTTCTGCCAATTCAAATACTTAAAAGTTCCAATTATTATCAAGGCTTAAGAAATAAAGAATGAAAATGAGTGAATAAACTCATACCTAGATGATATCAAACAGTCCTCTGCTCCTCAAATCATACTTCACTTCATTCCCATTCTCTCCTTCTCCTCTTCCATCCTGCAAACAAATGGTCAAAATCAGAAAAAACCCAAAGGAGAAATGGTAAAATTAAACACAAAAAAAATGGTTTTTACCTGATGGGCAGAAGATGGCATGCGCTGCAAATATGGCGAACTCAGAACCTAAAAACCCCAAACCCAAAATTTTAGAGATCTTGATTGAGTGAAGAGCTCGATTGGGGGAAAAGGGAACTCTCTGTTTGTTGTATTTATAGAGAGGAAAAACAAGAGAAAATAGAATTCCCTACCGAACAGTAGCATAAAAATCCCTAATTCAAACAAATAATTCTAGCATACTGCATTGTCAACCAATTCAAAACCCAATATGCAATAAACCCTAACAATATCAAAGATATAAACTTTTCAACAAATCATCCAAGAAAACAAATGCCTTAAGCTAATCAGACGATCTTGAGAGTGCAAAGAGTAATAGTTGACCTAATTCAACTTGGAATCGATTCGTTGTTGTGAATTATCAATAGAGATAGATGAAATTACTTGACTAAAAAGTTTTCGATCTTGAGAGATGAAAAACTGACGATCAATTGGAGAAAGAAAGAGAGGAGCACCACAGAAAGACAGCAACAACACTCCGTCGAGAAAGAGCCAAAGCTCGAAAGCGAGAGAGAGTGAGAGCGGTGGAGTGAGGGAGGCAGGGAGAGCAATGGAGAGAGTGAGAGCAATGGAGATAGGGAGCAGGGCGAGAGAGAGGGAGGGAGAGCTACGCACAGAGGGGGGACGAGAGAGAGAAGGAGGTTGTTCTCCCCTTCTAGGTTAGATCGAGCGTGCTTTTAATAAAATTTGGGTGAAATAAGCGCTATCCTAAATGTAAGTAGCATAGCGCTTCCGAAGCGCTATGCAAGCACTTTAAAAGCGCTATGGTAGCTTTGGTAACGTTTTTTCTCATAGCGTTTTTTAAAGCGCTATCTAAGACATAACTAAGATAGCGCTTAACTGAAAAAAAAAATTAAAAGCGCTATTGTAGTGTTTTTTTTGAATTTTTTTTTTTAAGACAAATAAGCGCTATCCTAGTGCCCACTTGGATAGCTCTTTAAAAAAGCGCTATCTAAGTGGCGTTACCTAAGCTAATATTTGTAGTAGTGTCTAGCTAAAAACAAAACAAGCAAAACACACAGTAATCCATTTAGAAACCGCGTGCAGATGCGGTGGGAAGAAGTTACCTCAGGCGTGAACCTCTCTTGGGTTACTTGCGACGCCGGGTAGAAGTCGAGTTGACATCGATCAGAAGCACCGTCCACCTGACGGCTCGCCGACTTCTGAGAGTGTTCACGCGATAGCAACCTGTAAACAATTCAAACCCTGTGCTTTTTGTTTTTGTTTGGTTTTTTTTTTTTTTATGCAACCTGTAATATATGCTTCCTACCTGTTAATACCTGCAAAAATAAAAAAAATAAAAACAAAAACAAGTATCAAAACTTCTAAGACTTAAAAGAAATAACTAAAAAAATAAAATCAAGCCTATCCTAAAAGCAAAAGCAATCTATATCTGACCTAAATTAATTTTTTTATTAACCTAAACTACAAATTAGTGAAAATAAACTCTTAAATTCAACCTATCCCCGGCAACGGCGCCAAAAACTTGATGCAGATTTAACTAACCTAAATAAATAGGTTAATTTAACCTATTCTTAATAATTGCAAGTGCACAGTGTCTAACTGGTAGACAAGGGCAAGTACAGGTCGATCCCACAAGGACTGTGGTTGCAATTAAATTTCAGAGTTGACTTAAACTAATTTAAATGGGGGTTACAGCAATCAAAATATCTAAACTAAAAATCAAATTAAAAAGCAAAATAAAAAGTTTTTAAGAATATGATAAGGGAAACCAATGCATTGAATCCACCAATTCAGTTTTTCAAGTTATTTTAATCTAACTTATTATTTCCTAAAGCGAGAATCCCTTGCTTGCATCGATGATGTGATCGTTAAGAACAATTCAGTTTTAAAATCCAATGTTACAATTAACTTCAGCATAAATTATAGACTCCTAGCATTGAGTGTCTTATTACGGCACACTCAATCACAAGTCTAATTTATTAAGTTTCAACTCCTAGCATTTAGTGTCTTATTACGGCACACTCAATCACAAGTCTAACTTAACCAATTAAAACTAATGCTTTAAATATTAGTAAAGAAAACTCTAACTACCGACTAGTCTAGATCAAATCCAATATAATCGGTGAAAGTAATTTATTAATACTCAGAAATTAAATGTATTTTATAGTTAAGCACATAATAAAATAAAAAGTCAAACTAGAACAAACTCTTGAAACCCAATTGGTTTCATCTTAGCCTTGGCAAAGGGTTTAGCTCTCCATGGTAGCGGTAGTCACTGCATCAGTGGAATCCATCTCAGCACGAACGCGAATCCCGAAAAAATGCTGCAAATACACCGTGGCTTCTCAGAAAGAAATCGGGGGTGCCAATAACTGCCAAACCTTTCTCTCTCGATTTGAACAGAGAGGAGGCGGTGATGGCGAAGCTCGGTGGTGAGGTGAAGAATTGACGTGAAACAGGGTTGTCACGCCCCTGTTTCACGGTGGTGGTGGTGCTCTGGTGGCAGGCTCTATCTGTGTGTGCGTGATGGTGGTGGTTGTCTGTGTGTACGTGATGATGGGAAAACGCAGACAAGGCAGGTGGATGTATGACGTTTTAGTGAGGACGTATTGGTGAGGTGAGGTGGTGATGGCGGGATTATCGCACTGCAGGCTCTCCTATCGAGCGAGGATTGCCGGCATGGTGGATTGGTGTGGTGGCTGGAAAAAGAGGAGGAAAACACCAGTAGGAAAAGAGAGAAGAACCTCTGAATTTAGGGTTATTGGGTTTTATAGAAAATTAGTGTAATTGTGCTGGGTTAACTGCACCCCCGTCTCCGCTCGTCAATACCAAATTGCTTATTATCGCCTCGAACTTCGCATTAATCCGTTAACGCTCTGAATCCTGAAAAATACAAAATTTAAATAATTAATATAATTCAAAGTGAATAACAAATATAAATTAGGTGGTATTCTGTGTAATAATTAGGTGAATATCAGTGACAATTATTCTTGGGATTCGATATCTGCATATTATAACCTTCCAGAGAAAGTTTTCTATTTGAGCTTCTCCGATCTTTGCCAGCGACACTACTTCTACCCATTTGGTGAAGTAATCCACCGCTACAAAGGCGAATTTATTTCTGTCAAACACTGAAAGTGGTCCCACAATGTTCATTCCTCATTGTGCGAATGGCCATGGACTACTCATCTGGATTAGGTTTTGGCCAGGCATGTTAGTATATGGGGCTAATCTTTAACATTTGTCATAAGTGCGAATGAGTTTATTCGCACCCACTTGCATTGTTGGCCAATAGTAACCCGGTGTTAAGGATTTGTGGGCTAATGTTCTTCCTTTTGGATGGTTCCCGCATATGTCGTAGTGAATTTCTCGTAGAACATAGTCGGCATCGTCGAGTGAGAGACACCTTAGCAGTGGTCCAGTGGCAGACCTTTTGTAGAGTCTGTCATTAATCAGTGTGTACCGTGATGCTCGGTTTCGCATTTTATGAGCCTTATCCGTTGGAAGTGTTCCACTCTGTATGTATGCCAGGATTGAAGTCATCCCGTTGTTCTCCTGACCCGTTGCACATGTTTTCCGCACTTGGTTTTTCTAGTACGGAGCTCTCATGTATTGTGACGAGCGGATTATCAGTTTCTTCAGCTCGTGATGCCTCCTTCGCCAACTTGTCAGCTCTATCATTTTCTGTTCTTGCGCATCATTGAATGGTTGCAGCTTGGAAGCTTTCCATCAACTCAAAAGTCTATTGGTGGTAGGCTTTCATCCGAGCATCTTTAACTTGGAATTCGTCATTCAACTGATTGACCACCAATTTGGAGTCGGTGAAGACATTGATTTCTTTCACTCCTAAGTGTTTGGCCAGCTGCATCCTGACTATCACTACTTTGTACTCCAGCTTTGTTGTTTGAGGTTTTGAAACTAAATTTTATTGTCTTTTCTAATATTACGCCTTTTGAGTTATACATGATTATTCCTGCTCCACTTCCCATCTCGTTGGATACTCCATCATAGCGCATTATCCATTCATGATCAGTTCGTTCGGTTTGCTCTTCCTATTGATTCCTGTTTGGTCGACGTTCGTTGATGTTATGTGAATTAAACAATAAAAGCAGCTAATGCTTGAGCTTTTATTGCAGATTTAGGAGCATAACTGATGTCGAACTTCCCGATCTATTGCCCATTTCACCATGCTTCCGTATAGTTCTGATTTGTGCAGCACTGACCGAAGTGGTTGTTTGGTCATGACAATGATGGGATGAGCTTGAAATTGTGGTCGTAGCTTTTTTGAGATACGACCAAGTCGAGTGTCAACTTCTACAAAGTTGGGTAGTTAATATCTTCATCCGCAATTATCTTGTTGACGTAGTAGACTGGCTTCTGTGCGCCCTTTTCCTTTCGTATCAATGTTGAGCTGACTACATGTTCGGATACTGACAAGTATAAGTACAACGTTTCTCCTGTGTTTGGCTTTGATAACAGTTCAGTGCTTCTGATATACGCCTTCAAGCTCTAAAAAAAAAATTCACATTCTTCACTCCACTTGAATTTTTTGTTTCCTTTCAAAATTTTGAAGAAGGGAAAACATTTATCTGATGACTTGGAAATGAATATGTTCAATCCTGCTACTCTACCATTGAGGCTTTGCATACCCTTGATGTTAGTTGGCGAATGCATATTGAGGAGTGCTTGTATCTGTTTCGGATCAGCTTCGATTCCTCTCTGATTTACCATGTACCCAAGGATTTTCCTGATTCTACTCCGAATGTACATTTTCTAGATTCAACTTCATTTTTTATCTTCGAAGCTGTGAAAATGCTTGCTCGAGGTCTTTGATGTGGTCTTTTTTTTGCGTAAGCTCTTAACTAGCATGTCATCAATGTACACCTCCATGGTTTTGCCTATCTGATATTTGAATATCCTGTTCACAAGACATTGGTATGTGGCTCTCGCATTCTTCAGCCCGAATGGCATCACTTGGTAACAGTATGTACCTTTTCTGTTATGAAATATGTCTTTTCTTGGTCGGGCGGATGCATCTGTATCTGGTTGTAACCAGAGTATGAGTCCATGAAGTTTAGGAGTTTGTGTCCGGCAGTGGCGTCCACTATTTGATCTATTCGTGCGAGTGAGAAATTGTCTTTTGGGCAGGCCTTGTTAAGATCTGTGTAGTCTACACATACTCTCTACTTTCCATTATTCTTCTTGACCAAGACTATGTTGGCCTGCCAGTCCAGATAATGAGATTCCTTGATCATTCCTACAGACATTAGACGATGCACCTCCTCGTTTATTGTTTAGTTGCGTTCTGGGGAAACTAGCCTTCTTTTTCTGTCGAACTGCCTTCCTGCCCAGATTGACTTGCAATCTGTGAGTAATGACGGAGGGATCAATGCCCACTATGTATTTCATCGTCCAGGTGAAAACGTCTTGGTTGTCTTTCAACAGTTGGATCGGCTTCTTTGCTAGTTCTGGGTGGATTTTTGTGCCACTCTGAACTTTTTTTCTTCCCTCTCCACCATCCAAGTGGATTGTAATTGTTTCTTCTTCTGGTTGTCTAGTATTTGTTCGACCTATTGGACTAATTGAGGTGTATTGTCTTTTGGGAGGTTGGAGTCAATTTGACCAGGTTGCTGTAGTGGCTCTTTTGGTCATGGTGGTGATTGCTATCTATTCGGAGCTTTCATTGCTGCATAGTGGCATTCACGTGCAGCTAGTTGATCTCCTTTGATGATATCGTCATCAGTGCGATACTTCAGAAATTAATGCATGTTAGAAGACACTGCACCCATTTCGTGTATCCAAGGTCGACCGAGAAGCATGTTGTTTGTGGATGGAGCATCAACAACAAGGAAATTCGTTAACTAGACTTGTTGTCTACTTGGTTCTCCTGCTTCAATTGGTAATCAGATCATTCTAAGTGGGCGACACTATTATCCGCTGAAACCCACCATTGGCAGATTATTTGGTGTAAGCATTTCCTTGGTAAATTGCATATTGCGGAACACTGTCAGGTACAGAAGGTTGGTTGAGCTTCTTGTGTCAACCAATACTCTTTTGATCTCCCATCTGGCTGTCAATACTGAAATCACCAAGTCATCATTATGTGGGAAATGAGTTCCCTTCGCATCCTTCTCGGAGAAGAGATTGCAGGTTGCACTGAAAAGAAAGTTTTTTAACATTAATTATTTTGCACATAGTTTGTGATTATGGCTATCCACCATATGTGGTTCCACCATATTGTAAAAAACACTAGAACATTGTATATAACCACCTCATGCTATGAGGTAGCGTAATCTTACATATTGTAAGATCTAGGTGTCATGCTAGGAGAGTATGCTCTTGCCTATAAATAGGTCTCCTTAATTTGTATCATATTGTGTATGGGTGAAAATGATGTATCATATTGTGTATGGGTGAAAATGAGGTAGATGAGAGTTATAATAAAGGTGAACAATGAATAAAATAAAATAAGGAACCCTTAGTTCCCTTTCTTTATTTTTAAATATCTTATCAGCACGAAGTTGTGAGCAACTAAGTAAGACGATTGTTCTTCGATTTATATCGTTTATTTGGTATTTTCTCCCCAATCCGAGCAAATTGGATGTAAGTACTTTCTAACTTGAAATTAGTTTCATATTACATGAAATTTGATTATGATCAATTTATGATTACTATTTCATACAAAGATTTCGTTTACATTGCAATATGGTACAACGTAAATTATTGGTCATTCCATATCATAAGCTAAATGTTTTATAACACCGTAGAGCATCATTTATTTTGATATCAGAGCTTGGAGATATTATACTTTAGTAATGTGACCCTTGCCATTTTCTTATAATATTGTTTTAATCCTTCTATCTACTACCTTTCAGTTATCATGGGTCCGTGGGATGATTTTATATTTACTGAGGATTACATTCACATTAAAGATGTGAAAGCTCATGAGGAGGAAATCAATTGACAGTCACTTGAGCTTCTAGAAGAAGTGATCCATCGAGAGTTTAGTACATGGGTATTTAGGGACCACAGACACGTGAAAGTATTGTTCGTCATCATATAGTCTCCCATCTAGGTGTTGTCCACAAGACTTTGGAACGAATGTGTGATCGATCTAAATTTAATATCATGGTTTCTTCAGGCTTTTGCTTGAGGTGGAGCAAGTGTGGACCCTTTATGATCCACTGGCTGCCAATGAACCTTGTGATGAAGGTAGTGGCTAATGCTTAGATGGAGTCTATCGACCTGGGTGGTAGACTATTGAACCAACTCATCACTATAGACGTGAGGTTGGTTGAAAAGGTTCTGCATAGAATGGATTCTATGCTTTCTTTCAATGCCATCATATGGTTGAAAGGTTGCAAATGGTCTGTTGGATCAGTAGTGCTATCATAAGCTTCAAACTTTGGAGGAGTGAACTTCTTTGATAGAGGAGTTCTCATGAGCGCGTCAGAGAATGGCGGTCTAGCCAACTTGTAAAACACGTTGGGATATGTGACTCCGAATCTGAATGAAACTGGTGGAGGAATTCCATCGCTCTGGGAGCCATCTATTTGTGGTTCACTGCCTTCTAAATTTGGTCGTCGAAGTTCGCAGAAACTTCATTGTTTTCTCGAACATGGTTGGCAGAGTTATGTTGTGGTGGCATTTGAACATGTTCGACAGACTGAGCACGCTCCTGAGCAATGTTCTAAAAATTGCTAGGCAGTAGGCGAGCTACAAGCAGGGGACTAGTGCCTAGCGCCTAGGCCATTTTTTTTAATTACAATAAATAATTGAATATGGGGAATTTTAAAGAAATAATCATGAATACTTTTTTTTGAAAGACAAGCGTGCCACCAGTGGGTATAGAACCCAAAACGTGGGGGTTAACCACCACAAAATTAACCATCCAACCATGCTACCATTGGCAATAATCATGAATACTCATACTAGGTATTTGCAAAAATCAAACCAACGTTTTGGGGAATTTTAAACTTAGACTCTAAGTTCATATACAAGAAATAAATAAGAATTGTCCAACACAATCAATCAATAGCTGAAGACACATGTAACACAATGCATACATAAAATAAAAAAGTGTTTAAATTTGTTGAATTCATTAGAGAAATAAAAAGTGGAGAGTGATTATTAGCTTACAACGACTAATTCTAGGGAAGGTAAGAGAATTGGTTAAAACAGACCAGAAGTAGAAGCAAGTAGAACCCAAACTTGAAGAAGCTTACAGCGTAACTGAGTGAGTCTTCCTATGTGAGCCCAGAAAGCAGTCAATTGTTGGCCACACATGTTCTGCTCGATTGTTGCTTCACCTAGTAAGCCCTACTGCCGATTCACCCACCACCCTGTAGCCCTGATCTTCCCATTGCCTTCTCTTTTTGTCTCATCCCCATCCTCCTCATCCTCCTGATGTATCTGCCCTCTCCATCACTCTCACACACTCTCTCTCTACCTCAATTGTTCTATTTCTTATTTATTTAGTTTTCCTTTTTCAACTGCTCTGCAACCTTAAGATCGAATGGGAAATAAGAGGAAAACTTTATTTAGGTTGTTATTTGCACCGAGATAGGTGTTATTTGCAACCAAAAGATAACCCGCCCATACCTAGTCGCCGCCTAGGCCGTGCAGAATTCGCCTAGGTGTCCGACCGATTTTTCCCACCGCCTAGCATGTAATCTGAGTGTTTCTTAGACGCCTAGCACCTAGGTGACCGCCTAAGCCGATTTTTAGAACACTGTTCCTGAGTGAGCTTGTCCACAACTTTAATCAGATAATCCATCTGGACCAAAAGCTGGTCCACACAGGGATCTGTGACTGTACCGCCAGATGTTTGAGACGATTGGACCACCATTCCACGTTGTAATATTATGTTACCTGATATAGTTGGTTCTACTGTTGCTGGATTTGAGGAATGCCTTATTGGTAACTTAGTTCCACTAGTGGAAGGATTGTCTTGATTGTTGCTGGGTTGAGGGTTTGTGGAGAGTTCCATTTGCTCTAACTTTTTTGTTGTTGATTAGGGCTAAGGAAATTTTCAGCTGCAAACTCTCTTTTAGAAAGGAAATTGTCGTTCCCTAAAGACGACGCCAAACTAATGTGTCCAAATCATGTCCCCTAGAGATTTTGATATGCAAAATAAGAGTTAGATTGCCAGAGACCACCTTTTTGGTGGTCGAATGCACTTTGATGCTTAATTCAGTAAATCTGTAGAAGAGAACTTAATCTAGACAGAGTTCAGTTATAATTGCATACATTTGTCGAATATTCCTTTTACCTTATATAATGTCTATTATAAATTTTTTGCATTACTTAAGCATGTGGGGCATGATGAGGAGAGATGTTATTTGTAACAGTTTCCTGCTTCATTGAGATACGTCCTTGGGGGAGTGATTCCCACCATTACTCGTCTCCTCGTAACGTCTCTCATTTTTTAGAGGGAGACTCGTTGGGCATGGATTCAGACCTTTGATTACGATATGTTCTGAAGGGCTTTTTTGGGTTTTAGTTGTTGAACCTGCACTTTCGGGCATTACGAGTCGGACCTTAACTGAAATACATGATCCTCGTGATGGCGATCTTTGTCATATGTACGGTAGTAATGAGAGCCTTATTTGATGTGTCATCACTAATAACCAACAGGTGATTCCAGATGATGATTTGGGCATCTAACCCAGTCGAAGCTTTGATAGTTTCCTTAATTTATTTATGTTTTTATAGTTATTTATCTCTGGACAAAAAAAGGCTAAATTGAGGAAGACAATGAGTTGTTTTTTGTTAGTTACGTTTCCTAATTAAAATGGTTTCCCTGATTCACGGGTAAAATAGTTATAGTTATTAATTACATAACAATTATTTATTTATAGTGGCTGATGTGTCAACATAATTTTGTGAGGAGCATATGATCCAGTCCCTGCTCCATGGAGCCGGCGATCTGGACTCATACTAGATATTGAGAGTGGACTTAGACAGTCAATAGCTATTACAGAAGGTAGTGACTTTTTGACACCACCATTTTTGCTGAAGGAGACACTACTACTCCCCTTTTTGGATGTGTTGAAGAACGCCACTAATATAAACCCTTCTCTCACAACCGTTCCTTTTTTTTTTTTTTTTTCATTCTTCTCTATAGGAACAAGAACTACCACCATCGCACACCCTTGTTACCGGCCACACGACATTGGGATGCACCACCCGCCACTACCTTTCATTTCTTCATCTTCTCATTTGTTGTTGTTCTTCTTATTTTTAATTATATCTTCCTCTTTGCTTCTCTCTTCTTCACCGCCAGCGGCACTATGCCTCCTTCCTTTCCTCTCATAATCTACTTCTTTATCTCATTCACACGAATCTGCTCAAGGGCAAAAAAAAAAAAAAAAAAAAAACAGATCAAGGATAAGATAAGAAAAGAAAAGGAAGAGAATAAGAAGGTGGTGGGGGCGGGGTGGTGCCGTAAGCGGTGGTGAAAAAGAGAAGAAAGATAGGAGAAGAACTCGAAGAAAAAGAAAAATAATGAAGAAATAAGAAGAATAGATGAGAGTGTCACCGGCTGGTGGGCGAGGAGGTATTGTGGTGTTGTTCCCTATAAGAGAAGAGAGGTGGTTGTGGGTTTTTTTTTGTTCATACTTTTTGGTGTCCTTCAGTAGGTGGTGGTGTGATTCAGAAAGGTGGTGTCCATCAGCGAAATTAGGGGTGTAAAAAACTTATTGCCTTACATAAGACAAGTTGTTCATTTTCAAATTCTTCAAAACAAAATTCACATTAAGACAAGTTGTCTCCATAATTACGCAGGTTGATTACTACCTGCTGTGACTTTTTGACACCACCAAATCCCCTTTTTGACACCACTATCCCTACTTGCTTTTTGACACCGCCAATATGAATCCAAAACTTTCAATTCTTAAAATTTTCTCTCATCTCCTCTACCATTCTCAACGGTTTCTTTCCAACAACAACAACAAACGCTTCATTCCCACCGTCGTTGTTGCCGCCGCGACCACCATCACTTCTCTCCTACCCCGTCACATCTCCATCACTGCTCACCTGCCATTTTTTTTCATTTTCCTCTGTTCTCTCTCTTTTCTTCTCATCAACAGCAGACTGCAATAATAACAATGAATGTTTGCAGCTGCCTCGCCATGCCAATCACCATTACCCCCTCCCCCCCTTTTTTTTTTTTTTTTTTTTTTTTTTTTTTTTTTTTTTTTTTTTCTCCTTCGCTCTTGCTCGAACAAACGCTAGGAGTTACAGTGTTAGAAAGTATTTATATAATTTTTTAATTTTTATTTTTTGGTATCCAAACAAAAGAATTATTTAATTTTCCATGGAAAGTTGTTGAGAATCAAACAATAGTTAATTGTTCCTTCCCGGCATAACCATTTCCTATGTGCCAATGAAACCAAATCTATCCGATCCACTGATTTTTTTCTCTCTAGAAAGAAAAGATCTAGAATCAATAATTCTATGCAATCAAACAGACACAAGTTGTTATGGATGTTGTAAATGGTGGCCTATGCATGGTGCATGTGTCTTGTTACATTTGGTCATCACAAACTATTGTACAGATTTGAATCTACCAAATCAGTATTCATGGCTAGCTTGTCATTTTTGATTCAAAATGTCAAAATTGGACTTCAAGTCTCCAACCACACCATCTTTAGTTACATCTCGCAAAAATTGGAGTCTGACTTTGACACAATGGCCATGCCATAAACAAGTTTGGTTACAAGTGGCAATCAACATCAACTAAAATTATATCATTGTCACTACAGACTACATTAATCATTCTACCAATTGAGATATTTAAAATGGGATAACAGTACCAATTAGATGGTAGTAATGAGAGCCTTATTTGAGGTCATCACTAATAACCAACAGGTGATTCCAGATGATGATTTGGGCATCTAACCCAGTTGAAGCTTTGATAGTTTCCTTAATTTATTTATGTTTTTTTAGTTATTTATCTCTGGACAAAAAAAGGCTAAATTGAGGAAGACAATGAGTTGTTTTTTGTTAGTTACGTTTCCTAATTAAAATGGTTTCCCTGATTCATGGGTAAAATAGTTATAGTTATTAATTACATAACAATTATTTATTTATAGTGGCTGATGTGTCAACATAATTTTGTGAGGAGCATATGATCCAGTCCCTGCTCCATGGAGCCGGTGATCTGGACTCATACTAGATATTGAGAGTGGACTTAGACAGTCAATAGCTATTATAGAAGGTAGTGACTTTTTGACACCACCATTTTTACTGAAGGAGATATTACCACTCCCCTTTTTTGGATGTGTTGAAGAACGCCACCAATATAAACCTTTCTCTCACAACTGTTCCTTTTTTTTCATTCTTCTCTATAGGAACAAGAACTACCACCATCGCGACCCTTGTTACCGGCCACACGACATTGGGATGCACCACGCGCCACTACCTTTCATTTCTTCATCTTCTCATTTGTTGTTGTTCTTCTTATTTTTAATTATATCTTCCTCTTTGCTTCTCTCTTCTTCACCGCCAGTGGCACTATGCCTCCTTCCTTTCCTCTCATAATCTACTTCTTTATCTCATTCACACGAATCTGCTCAAGGCAAAAAAAAAAAAAAAAAAAAAAAAAAAAAAACAGATCAAGGATAAGATAAGAAAAGAAAAGGAAGAGAATAAGAAGGTGGTGGGGGCGGGGTGGTGTCGTAAGCGGTGGTGAAAAAGAGAAGAAAGAGGAGAAGAACTCGAAGAAAAAGAAAAATAATGAAGAAATAAGAAGAATAGATGAGAGTGTCACCGGCTGGTGGGCGAGGAGGTATTGTGGTGTTGTTCCCTATAAGAGAAGAGAGGTGGTTGTGGGTTTTTTTTTGTTCATACTTTTTGGTGTCCTTCAGTAGGTGGTGGTGTGATTCAGAAAGGTGGTGTCCATCAGCGAAATTAGGGGTGTAAAAAACTTATTGCCTTACATAAGACAAGTTGTTCATTTTCAAATTCTTCAAAACAAAATTCACATTAAGACAAGTTGTCTCCATAATTACGCAGGTTGATTACTACCTGCTGTGACTTTTTGACACCACCAAATCCCCTTTTTGACACCACTATCCCTACTTGCTTTTTGACACCGCCAATATGAATCCAAAACTTTCAATTCTTAAAATTTTCTCTCATCTCCTCTACCATTCTCAACGGTTTCTTTCCAACAACAACAACAAATGCTTCATTCCCACTGTCGTTGTTGCTGCCGCGACCACCATCACTTCTCTCCTACCCCGACACATCTCCATCACTGCTCACCTGCCATTTTTTTTTCATTTTCCTTTCTTCTCTCTCTTTTCTTCTCATCAACAGCAGACTGCAATAATAACAATGAATGTTTGCAGCTGCCAATCACCATTACCCCCTCCCCCCCCTTTTTTTTTTTTTTTTTTTTTTCCTCCTTCGCTCTTGCTCGAACAAACGCTAGGAATTACAGTGTTAGAAAGTATTTATATAATTTTTTAATTTTTATTTTTTGGTATCCAAACAAAAGAATTATTTAATTTTCCATGGAAAGTTGTTGAGAATCAAACAATAGTTAATTGTTCCTTCCCGGCATAACCATTTCCTATGTGCCAATGAAACCAAATCTATCCGATCCACTGATTTTTCTTTCTAGAAAGAAAAGATCTAGAATCAATAATTCTATGCAATCAAACAGACACAAGTTGTTATGGATGTTGTAAATGGTGGCTTATGCATGGTGCATGTGTCTTGTTACATTTGGTCATCACAAACTATTGTACAGATTTGAATCTACCAAATCAGTATTCATGGCTAGCTTGTCATTTTTGATTCAAAATGTCAAAATTGGACTTCAAGTCTCCAACCAGACCATCTTTAGTTGCAACTCGCACAAATTGGAGTCGACACAATGCCCCTACCATTGACAAGATTGGTTACAAGTGGCAGTCAACATCAACTAAAATTATATCATTGTCACTACAGATTACATTAATCATTCTACCAATTGACATATTTAAAATGGGATAACAGTACCAATTAGATGGGAGTTGCTACGTGTATTCGGTTGTTTGGCTCTTTGCCCTCAATTTTTTCTTTTAGATATAACTTTTAATAAGTACTTGGTGTACCCAATCGTTTTATGTTATCCCAAAACAAAACACCAAGAGAAGAAAATTACTCATGTTGTTGATTGAAGACTTTGTATAAAGAATTTCTTACTGTGAACTTTTGGATATAAGATTTTTTTAGGTTCTAAATTCAATATACGATATAATCATTGCAACAATTTTGAATACATACTAGTTTTGTTAATACCTCTATGGTAAATAAACACAGTGAAATTTAAATAATGTTTGACTGACTTTTAGGTTTATAGATAATGATTACTTTTATTATTTTATTTAAGTATTAATTACCGCTCCTAAACGAAAAAATTTCACCATCAAAAAAATTTTTATTGATAAAAATTTATTAGTCAATGTTACTAAGTAGCGGACCCAAGATTTTGATCAAGCGGGGGAGGTAAAATGGCAATGCCAATAACTTTAATTTCCTACCCCAAGCTAATAATTTAATAACAAGTTTCCACTAACATTTGATAGTGACACTCAAGTAGACATCATATAATTAAATTACAAGGTGTTCCAGGATTAGTTTCTACTAACATCAAGTAGACACCCATATAAAAATACATAAATTATAATTTAATTAAAAATATATAAATTACAACTGTATTTGTCATAAACTTGATCTATTACTAATAATGCGAGGGAGAAATATATATCAATTAACAAAAATGTTGTATTCCATGAGTATCAACTATTGAATGACAAATCATTGCGCCGAAATGGAGAAATTAAAAGAAGTACCGGCAACGCTTTGTTTGTTATTTTTTCAGTCTAGCCATAACGTCTTTATTCTCAATTTCGGCCAACATATCCATTGAGTGTAGTTAAATCAAAATCTAACAATAGTACAAATATGTATGTTCATCCAAGTGTTAAATCAAAATCAAACACTAGTCAAAATTAGGTAAATATATCCATCGAGTGTTAAGCGAACAGACACGACATTGGACCCAATAATAGGTGAGGCAAACATTAACCATTCATTATTATTATTATTATTATTTTCAAACACGAAGATATTTATTAAAGAAAGAAATGAAAACAGATTACAAAAGGAATCATTCCTTGATAGAGGAATGCCAAGACACTATAAAGGTGTCAAAACTCAAATCCCTAAACATATAACAATCCGAACTCATCCTCCACAACAATTCCCTAATCTCGGTAAAGATTGGCTTAACTGGTTTGTTCTTGAAAAAAACTATGAAGGCAAAACTTTGTAATGAGGTTGAAGTTAGGGTTCCGGCAGACGACATATGGGAGGTCTATGGCACTACGAAGCTCCAAAAAATTGTACATGAAGTGGCTCCTAGTTTCATCGAAAGTGTTGAGTTCATTGAAGGTGATGGAGGGGTTGGAACAGTTGTAAAGATAGTACTTCCACAAGGTATGCATGGTTATAGAAACCTGATTTGTAATAGGTTTAATTAGCCGCATTCATTGATGAACCTCGCGATATATAACCAAACATGCATGATTTATCTAAACTCAAGTCACAACATACCTGTTACTCTATTAGTAAGATATTAATGTTAATTCATGATTTCTCTTTTCTGCACAATATTAAAAGCACAATATTAACAAGTGTTTTGGTTGATTGTGTTATATAGGAACACCTCATCTCTTTACTTGTTTCAAAGAGAAGTTCATAAAAATCGATGAAGAAAAGAGATTCAAAGAGGCTGAAATGGTTGAAGGAGGATACTTGGATCATGGATTCAGTTTCTATAAAGTGTCTGTTGAGATCATATCAAAGAATGAACAAAGTTCCATTATCAAATCGACCATCACTTATGAACTTGATGAAGAGTTTGCAAGCAATGCTTCTTTTGTTTCTATCAAACCACAGGAAGCAATTGCTATAGCTATTGGAGAGTATCTCGTCAACAAGCAATATAAGTAGCTAATGAAGAAAATTATGTAGCAAGTCATCGGAGATCCACGAGATGTAGGAAAGGAAACAAGAAATAAATATGAAGCCTCGTTTTTTATGTCTAATCATTAGGGATCACTTACCTCAAGAGATTGTGATCGTTTTACTATTTTTATTAATATAAAGGTAAAGGGTCCTTAAAACCCTACTTGCTTCTCAAAAAAAAAAAAAAAAAAAATAGTAGCCTACACAAAATTGCTTCCATAAATAGTATTTGCATGCAAAAATGTTGATTCAACAATCAAAATGTGTTTTTTGTAAAAATCTCTAGGATGATGGATGGTATTGAGCTGGCATGGCTCTCTAGAAGTGTTCTTTTTGTAAAGTGCATTTTCAGGAAGTCCAAATGGTTGAACAAAAGTTTGCTTAATTATATTAGACTTGTGCAAATGGTGCGTCAAGGTTTTTATAGGATCCCAGAACCCACTAAAGATACCGCAAGCTAGGTTTGAACCCATGACCTAGTGGTACCATCCGCCAAGCTCTAACCGTTGAGCTGTCAAGCCATTGGCTACTTTATTTTCATTTATATGAAAAACCCTTTTCAATAATTGAAGGACTGATCCTCTGTGTCCCTTTTCAATAATTCGACCATGACCATGAAATTGTTTACATATGGGGTGAGTGTTGAAATTGTTTACGTATGGGTTTGTCTTATGTGTAACATTATATTATATTTGAGAATTTGCCAAATAAGGAAAAACAAGTGGATGTGAGAATTGACATCATAAATTGCGAAATGTCACACATTCCATTGCGACTAAAGTTTTTTTTTTAGAAGGTGATCGTGTCGCTGATGGGTATCAAACTAAGACGTAGAATATAAACCTCCACTGCCTTAACCAACTAATCAGGATAACATTGACATTGCGACTAAAGATTGTTGGAGGGTAGAAGAACAAATATATTTTTGCATTCCTACGTATTATGTGTTCTCAATGGAGCCTATGAGCTCGTCGGAGAAGAGATTGCAGGTTGCACTGAAAAGAAAGTTTTTTAACATTAATTATTTTGCACATAGTTTGTGATTATGGCTATCCACCATATGTGGTTCTACCATATTGTAAAAAACACTAGAACATTGTATATAACCACCTCATGCTATGAGGTAGCGTAATCTTACATATTGTAAGATCTAGGTGCCATGCTAGGAGAGTATGCTCTTGCCTATAAATAGGTCTCCTTTGTATCAGATTGTGTATGGGTGAAAATGAGGTAGATGAGAGTTATAATAAAGGTGAACAATGAATAAAATAAAATGAGGAACCCTTAGTTCCCTTTCTTTATTTTTAAATATCTTATCAGCACGAAGTTGTGATCAACTGAGTAAGACAATTGTTCTTCGATTTATATCGTTTATTTGGTATTATCTCCCCAATCCGAGCAAATTGGATGTAAGCACTTTCTAACTTTAAATTAGTTTGATATTACATGAAATTTGATTATGATCAATTTATGATTAGTATTTCATACAAAGATTTCGTTTACATTGCAATATGGTACAACGTAAATTATTGGTCATTCCATATCATAACCTAAATGTTTTATAACACCGTAGGGCATCATTAATTTTGATATCAAAGCTTGGAGATATTATACTTTAGTAATGTGACCCTTGCCCTTTTTTTAGAATATTATTTTAATCCTTCTATCTACTACCTTTCAGTTATCATGGGTCCGTGGGATGATTTTATATTTACTGAGGATAACATTCACATTAAAGATGTGAAAGCTCATGAGGAGGAAATCGATTGACAGTCACTTGAGCTTCTAGAAGAAGTGATCCATCGAGAGTTTAGTACATGGGTATTTAGGGACCACAGACACGTGAAAGTATTGTTCGTCATCATATAGTCTCCCATCTAGGTGTTGTCCACAAGACTTTGGAACGAATGTGTGATCGATCTAAATTTAATATCATACTCGCGCGCATCTATCATGTGAATGATAACTTGACAAAGGTAAACACAGAATATTCGAGAGTAAATACACTCGTGTCATTAAGGCTAGATACAATTGCACCTCCAATAGTGAATGTAACTCCACCTCAACCTTGCCGCTTGGAGTCTAATCCAGCCACACCTATTATGATGTTTATGAGATAAGAGCAGAAGATGTTGAAGTAGCTACAAGTGTATCTCCTGATAGTTTTTGTGAAATTGATGGTCCACATATTCATCGACTAAAACATGGTGGATAATAGCAGATAAGTACTTATGTAATAACCAATTTGGAAACCATCGGGTTGTAACAAGATTGATAGAACGTGTATGGATTAGTAGAATAGGCTCTCTTATAAGATATAAATTTTGATGTACATAATAGTATGATAGTGTGATATGTATAACAACTTTTGGTTTATAATTTATTTCATCCATTTTAGTATGTTGATCATAGACACTTAGAGGGCATTTATTTTTTCTTCTGAATAGAGTTAGAAGTCTTAATAAGAAGTGGGACACCTTATTTAGAGTGTTTGTTTGTAGTTCTTATCATAATTTCAACTTTTGATTGGAGTAAGTAATATTGAAGTGTTGATCACTTAGCACTGAGTGTTGACTCAAAAATTACTTCAATAGTAACCTTAAATATAATTTTGTAATGACGAATGTTGCCCCCATCTTCTTAAAAACAAGTAGGCTAAATTTTGACGGCACACCTTCATTTTCTTTACCAGGCATTGTAGTTCTACCTACCTTCATAAGAACTCCTCAACGGTTATAAACTTATCCTGTTTCTCTCATTCACTTTGTTTTCTTTCTTTGTATTTTCTAAGCTTTTTTTCATCTCTCCAACTCCCCCTCTCATGTATTTTCAAGTTTTCATTATCTAGCATGTAGTTTTGAAAGCTTTGACAAATTGATCACCAACGTATAATGTGTCTCCTCAGTGGGGCAAAATTGTCAAATAGTTCTCATTCAGTACCTAAAAACAAACGCCTTTTAATTTACAGCTTCTAATCAGCAACATATTTAGAAGCAAAACAAAGAATTCATTCAGAAGCTCGTTCAAAACTTCTAACTCCAGTTAGAAGTTAGCTTCTAAACACTTAAAACAACAAACGCCACCTTATTAGAACATCTAATTCATATGTAAAATCCATGTATATACATCTTATTAGCTCCAGTTAGAAGTTAGCCAAAAATATGTAAAATCCGAATCAGAAGTTTCATTATATATTTTTATTTTGAACATCTAATTCATGTATATAGATGTCGAATCTTGCAAAGCTTGAGTTTCAGTTCTTGCTGTTAATGGTGGAAACTATATGTCTTGGGAATTTTATGCTAAACTTCATTTACAAGCTAAGAAATTATGTGATACTATTAAAGAAGGAAATCAAGTGCATGTAGAAGATAAAACATCTGCGCTAATTTTCTTGCGACACTATATTCATGATGATCTTAAAAATATATATCTTACTGAAGAAGATCCTTTAGTTTTACAGAAGCCCCTCAAGTACAAGTATGACCATCAGAAAGTGGTCATACACCCTCTTGCTCAAAATAATTGGTTAAACTTAAGATTTCGAGATTTTAAGACAGTGTCAGAGTATAATTCTGCAATGTTCAATATTGTTTTTCGTCTTAAGTTTTGTGCAAACAACATGACAGATGATTGAGAAAACATTATCTACATTTCATGCATCAAGTGTGCTCCTGCAGTAGCAATATCAAGAAAGTCATTTTACTGATTATTTTGAATTATTGACGTGTCTCCTAGTAATAAAAGAAAATGCTAAGGTTTTAATGAAAAATCATAATATAAGACAACTAATGAATTTGTTCCACGCCAAAAACGTGGTAACCCTATAGGTTCCAAAGATTTAATTCTCTGAAAAGGAAAATTAATACAAATTTATGCCATATTGCTCCTGAAGAAACAATTCTTGAAACTCATGTAGAATATATACAAGCTCCAAAAGAAGCTATAAATAATGCTCCAGAAGTAACATTACATAAAGCTCCCTAAGAGGTTATGTTTGAAAAATAAAATTTCTCCATAACCCCATAAATGATATTGAACCAAGTAGCAACCTATGTCCCTGAAGTGATTCTAAAAGCCCCAATGAGGCTCTGGTACCTGACAATAATGAGATTTCAAATAGTTAGGAGAAATGTGGAATCAAAATGAAATTGTCATCAATGACATATTTATATATGTGGTAGCTACGGAACTGTTAAATGGTCATGATATTTATAATGATATTGAACCAAGTAGCATCCATGAATGTCAACAAATAATGATTGGCCAAAATGGAAAGATAATATCCATGCAGAATTGCATTCTCTTGAAAATCATGGTGCCTTTGGACCTATAATGCAAACATCTAAACGTGTAAACCATGTTGGTTTCAAATGGGTGTTTATAACAAAAAAATGAGAAAATGAAATTGTCAAATATAAGGCAAGATTCGTGGCGCGGGGATTTCTCCAGAACCAGATATTGATTGTGATGAAACATATTCCCCAGTTATGGTTATGATCACATTTTGAAATTTAATAAGTCTAAAAAGTTGATATGAAACTTCTGGATGTAGTAACTGCTTACTTATATAGGGATTTAGACACAATTATTTACATAAAAATCCCTGAAAGTTTATTTTGCATGAGACAAAGTCTAGAAATACTCACTCGATAAAACTATGACGTGCCTTATATGGCTTGAAACAATCTGGCAGAATGTGGTATAACTGTCTTAGTGAGTATCTTTGTAAAGAAGATTATATAAATAATCTCATTTGCCCGTGTGTTTCTATTAAGAAATCTATTATTGGTTTTGTTGTAGCAGCAATTTATGTTGATGATATAAACCTTATTAGATCTACTGAAGGCGATAACAATGCTGCTAATTATTTAAAGAAAGAATATGAGATGAAATACCTGGGAAAAACAAAATTTTGTCTCGGCCTGTAGATCGAACGAACCAATAGTAAAATATTAGTCAATCAGTCACGATATACTCAAAAAAAATGTTAAACACTTTAATATGGACAAATCTCATCCACTTTGTACGCCAATGATTGTCCGATCTTTGAACTTAAATAAAGATCCATATCGATCGAAGAAAGAAAATGAGAAGATACTTGGTCCTAAAGTGTCATGTTTAAGTGCAGTTGGTGCATTGTTATATTTGGCGCAAATGTACAAGACCTGATATAACACTTTCGATTAATTTATTAGCACGGTATAGTTCTGCACGTACACATAGACATTGGAATGGAGTTAAACAAATACTCAGTTATCTTCGTGGGACAAATGATATTGGTTTGTTTTATTCATGTGATTTACCTAACCATTGACACCTAGATGGCTATGCAAAATTTGGCTATCTATTTGAACCTCATAAGGGTCGCTCAAAGACAGGTTATGTATTTATGAATTGCAATGCAGTTATTTCTTGGTAGTCTATTAAACAAACATTAGTGGCTACTTCCTCAAATCACTATGAGATTATAGATCTGAATAAAGCTAGCCGAGAATGTGTCTGAATCAGATCATTAATTCAGCACATAAGAAATAATCGTCACTTGTCATCAGATATTGATCAACCGACTCCAATATATGAAGATAATGTTGCATGTATTGTTCAAATGCTAGAAGGAATCATCAAAGGAGATCAAACGAAACATATTCCACTAAAATTCTTTTATCCATATGAGCTCCAGAAGAATCACGTGATTGAAATCAAACAGATTCGATGTAATGACAACCTTGCAGATCTCTTCACCAAAACACTTCCAAAATCAACATTTAAGAAATTAGTTCACGGGATTGTTGTGCGTCAGCTAAAGCATCAGAGTCATTAATATTTTAAGGAGTCATTATCCAGGGGAGTATCCAGAAGTACTCAACAAGGAGCGTCGTCAGGAGTGTGCTACATTGATATTAGCGTGATGTACTTTTTTTCCTTCAACATGATTTTATCCCATTGGGTTTTTCCTGTCAAGGTTTTAACAAGGCATCATTATGCGCACCCACCATCTTTCTAAAGAATGTTGTACTCTTTCAAATTTTTCCACTAGATTTTGGCAAGGTTTTAACAAAACTACATGGTGGTGGACATCCAAGGGGGAGTGTTGTGATTGTGGCTATCCACCATATTGTTGAAATTTCTAGAATATTCTACATAGCCACCTCATGTTATGAGGTGGCATAATCTTAGATATTGTAAGATCTTTGTGTCATGCTAAATGAGTACGCTCTTACCAAGGCCTCCTTTGTATGAGATTATGTAGGGGTGAAAATGAGGTACATAACAATTATAATAAAGGTGAATAAAATAAAATGAGGAACCCTAATACATACTCTATATTTTCTCAGTGCAACCTGTGGCATTTTGAATACTGCCAGTAAAATAATTACATGACTAGATTCACAACCAAATTCCATAAGTTAATTGATAACAAGTCCAAAACTAGAACTCATTGAAGTTGGAGAGAAATACACAATCTACTAGCTCAACTAGATACTTGCAAAATCATGAACTCTCAATTTCTGCGTAACTAATGAAATAAAAAAAAATATGAGAGGAAAAAAAATGGATCAAAACTTTTGGCCTTTTCATTCGTCAAACCAAATCAATTTCTTTCATTTTCATGATTTCCTTCTCGTCTTTGCCTATTTTTGGCAATGAGGGTTGGGTTTTAAAGGGGTTTTCAAAAATAGAAAACAAGATAATGTTGCAAAAGGCTAAGAAAAATAAATAGTAAGAGAAAGTCAAACTATAGTATGGGTGCAACAGGTAAAAACCACTACCTAATTTTTGCAACTCCAACGGTGTGTTTGGTTGGATGAAATCCATGAAACATTCCCTCCATACCCAATTTCTCGCCAAATTGATTTAACAATTAAGTTATTTTTATGGCCACAAAATACTTGTTCCTTGGTAATTATGGCATCATCTGGAATGAAATATTTTGTTGCTAAAGAAGACTAATTTTAACAACAAATCACTTTCCTTGTTAACGAATATTAAATCTTATTCATCCCTCTTTAGTAAGGAAATATGTTTTCCTAGACAATAATCACATTATTAGTAATGATTCGATTCGTTGATAATGATTGATAATTTTTTTCATTAGATTTTTTCTTGTTAAAGCTCGTTTATTAATTTATAGCAACAAAGTAATATTTCATTGAGAATTGTCACACTATTGGCAACGTTTTTTATTTTGTTGGAAACAATATATTTTTTAATGAAATCTTTATAGCTATGAAGAAAGATTTTGTTGATAATTATAACATTGTTCGTAACAAATTGTTTTCTAGGTAAAAACTGATAATTATTTTCATGAAAATTTGTTTCTCATTAAAGTTCACTAACTATTTTATAGCAACAAGTCATTATTTTGTTGGAAATTGATATACTCACTACAAAAAATGTTTTATTTACTAACAAATTTTATTTTCCTTGTTAATATGTTACTATTTCTAACAAAAATAAATTTAATTGAAAAAACCATAGAGTTGTCACTTTTTGTAACAAAATCTATTTTGTTGGCAACTTTTCTTTGTAAAGAGGTGGCGAAAAATATTCATTCCAAAACCAAATTCCCACCAACATTATTTAGCAACTAAATATTTCTATTTCAACGAAATTTTAGTTTTTTAGTTATAATGATGTCATTTATAATAAATTATTTCATTGCTAATAAATATTAATATTATTGACAAACATTTTCTTAGTAAATGCACTGTAACACTTGTTTGTGTCTCTTCAACAATGAAACTAAATTTTCTCTAGTTAATTACCAAGTTATTGCAACGATTTATTTGGTTACTTATAATGAATTTTTTTTCATGAAATTTTTTTTATATTTAAAACTCCTAGCTTCTTTATAGTGGAAAAATATCAATTCGTTTAAATTTTTTATTAGTAGCATTGATATTATTTCATCTGAAAAATCAAATAAAATTTATTTAACAATACAACATTATTTTACTGTTAATTATAATATTAATGGTAACAATTTATTTCGTTGCTAAATATTGATAAAATTTTCATGAACTTTTTTCTTATTAAGACTCATTTTATTATTTACAACAATTTAATTTTATTTCATTGGGGATATAACCAATTTCAATAACATGTAGCATTGAAATGCTATTACTATTTTGTTGCTAATTATAATGGTGTTATTGTGAAATTTTTTTCATTGCTAAAAGTGGTAGATATTTAACATAAATCTTATAATCATGAAAATATTTAGTTCTACTTTATAGTGACAAAATATTATATATTGGTCTCTATTATATACGTTGCAATGATTTTTTTATTGCAAAAAATGAGTAATTTGATTTAATATGCTATAAAGTTGCTTCACACAACACAATTATTCAAATAGCTCAATTGGTAAATATTGCAACAGATTTTAATATAGGTCAGGAGTTCGATTCCCGTTGAGCCTAAAAATAAATATATTATATATGAAATTCCATAGTGGGGTTTTATCATCAAGAGTGGTGTCCTTAGAGTTTGGGACCTAGTTAGGTCGTCTCTTAGACAACTTTAATATATAATTTTTTTATTGAAAATAATTTCCTTGGTAATTGGTAATGATACCGATATTCATGCATGTTACCAACGAAAAAGTTCTATGATAAAGGTTGTTACCTTTGCCAACGACATTTTTCCTTAATGATTTTAAGATTTTTCGAGAAAAATTTTGTAGGTAAATAAAATAGCTCTTGCAACAAACAATTTGTTGGTAACGATATTTCATTTTTACCAACGAATTTCCTTAGTAGTTGTCAATATTACCAACAAAATATTTTCTTGACTTAGCATCATTTTTACCAACAAAAACTGTAATTCCTTGGCAAATACCTTTAGCTACGGGGATGCATCCAGGAACCCACTAACGAATTTTTTCCTTGTTAAAAGTATTTTTCAACAAAATTTTGAGTTTTGTCAAGGACATTTTTTCTTGAAAAATGCCTTAATTGTTGTAGTTCGATTTGGATAAGTTTTAAGTAAAAAACATATAATAAGAGGAATACATAATTCTCGAGTTTTGTAAACTGGATCAACCTATACGAAAAAACAAACAAACACCACATCGTCTATTAGAACCTAAATTGAACCAAACTGAGATTGTTTGTTGTTAAATAATTAATAATCGAATTGAACCGAGAAAAAAACCCCATTTTCTTAATAAAAATTCATTATGAACTATTTCTTATACTCAATAATGTAATAACATTTGTCTCATCATCACAATTACATTGGATATCTCAATCTTTTATCTTGGAGTACAAAAATGAGTCATAATCCTAATCATAGAAGGACTCTTTGTTAAATAAGTTTTGATTTTGTTATTTTTTTTTTCTAGCATGTGAATAATATTATTTCGATCCAGTCGACAAGCAAAATCAACTGACTATTTTCAATAAAAAGAAAAAGGTTTGGTTGGGCTCATTTCGATCACATTTCTAATTATTTGATTAGTGGTTTTAGTTTGCATTTGGATTCTATGATTTATATGAACTTTGAGTTTGGGTCCCAAATTTGTCCAAGTTTGAGTCTAGGTTTCAAGAACACGTTGACCGTTAACTTTTAGGGACACGTGTTTTACCTTTTTACCAAACTTGAGGATGAAAGAACTGGTGAACTTTGGCCAACTTACCTTCTTGCATTCAGGTTGCATATAACTGAGGAAAGATGCCTCATGTTTAATTAAATTCGCTAATTAAACACACATCAAACATATTAACTGGTAACAATAACTTTTTTCTTCTTACTTTTTCAAGTGACCCAATTGCCAAGTACTAATTAGAATTGGAGAAAATTAAGATGCGGGTGTTGAGTTTTATTAGAGTATGTAGGGCTTGCACTCAACATAGCCAAGAACAAGTCCAAGATTGATTAACCTCTATAAGAAGAAAAATACAAGAATATGAAAGTCAAAATAGTTAAAGTAAAGTCATAATAGGAAAGTCAGAAAAAGACTCTACTTTGTATAAGAAGTTTTAAGTTTCATGTTTTCACAAGGTTAGGTAGAAGTTAGCTTATATAAGTTTTTATTCAGTCAAGGAAAAAAACAACAACAATAATACAATTCTCCACTTATTTTCTTTACATGGTATCAGAGCAACTTTCTTTGGTGACCTAAGACTTCGGGGATTCAAGCTCTTCCCCGCCTCCAACGACTATGCAATTTGATCGATAGACACAAGAGGCGGGGAAGGGAAGACAACAGCAATAGCCTGCCTCAATCAACCAATGACAGTAACAGAAAACAACCTTCCACCACAGCTTTGTCGCATCTCTCCACATCAACCAACAGATTGAATCTCGCCACCAAAGATCCCAACTTTTTTTCTTCTCACAAGCAACTGCAACATAGCAACGCACAAGCAACAACCTGTGACACAACAATGCAGTCTGTTCTTCTCAACGAAACAACAAATCTTCTATAACGTAGCAACTACAATACTCAGATTTCTCTTCCGCGCGTAGCACAAAAAAAAAATACCAACACCAATGTTGAGCAATACCAACATTTATGCTAAGGAAGGAACTTGGGAATTAAACCAGAGAAGCTCACAAACATGTTTAAGGAAGGAATGCAAAGCATTGAGGTTCAATTACTACCCATCGTGTTTAGAGGATGATAAGGTGTTGGGCATTTCTCCACACTATAAGGCCACTGGTTTCACATTCCTAATTCAGATTAACAATGTTCAAGGGTTACAAATCAGGCACAAAGGTCGTTGGGTCCCCGATACAGTATCAACTGATGCCATTCACTTTAACCACAATATGTTAAGTATACTACAAATATTTTTTGTCAGTCAAAGAGTTTCCTAAGTATCGCACAATGTGAATAAGATGAATTACATGACATATACTAACAAAATAGGTTGTCATATAATCTACATGCCCACAGGTAGTAAGCATTGGGAAATACAAGAGCATTGAGTATAGAGTTGTTATAAACACGAGCAAAGAATGCCTCTCGGTTGCTACATGAGTGAGACAATCAGGCCTCTTCCAGAGCTCATCAAAGAGGGTGAAAAAAAGTGTTACAAGAAACTTAAGCTTTGATGCATACATAAAACTTAGAATTGGTGAAAAAGTACTACGATGGGAAGTCTCCCCAGATAAAATGAGCTTGTAGAAATGTTCGTGATGTTTTACTTTTATTATCATCATGTAGTTTTTTTAAATCTATTCGTGTAATAAAAGTTAAAGATGAAATGAAAGTTTTATGCCATTAGCACTACAACTATCTTTCCTGTATATCCTATATTTATTCTAATACCTATGATAATAACATCTACTACTATAACGACAATTGAAATGTCGGTGTCCTTAAATGTGTCACAATTGTGATCTTTCAAGAATGCCCCCTCTTTATTTCCTTTATTTAGACTAATACCCATGTTAAATGCAGCAATGGTCCTAAGTCACTATAGTTATTTTTGTTAAGAAATATTTAGATTTGGTTGAAATCTATGGTCCTTATCTCCATTTAGACAAATGATCTCATACTACTGGAAATTTTTTTTTACAAAATAGCCACCACCCACAACCAAGATATGACATTATACTCAATGTAATTTCAAGAGAAAACAAAAAAATGGGAGGGTGATTTTGATATGGCAGCGACTATTTGGCACCATAAGTTGCTCTGACCTACACCACAAAATTTTTTTTTTTTTACATGCTCTTCCACACTACCCATTTAAACCACAATTCATTTTCGTCTTCTGTCACCTTCTCTTCTTAAGAACAAGAACATCAGAAACAACATGGAAGGGGGTAGCAAGGAATGGGGCGATTGATTGCGAGGGACGGGTAGAAAAGACCGTCGACAATGAGATATAGAGGAGATGGAGCCACAACCACCATCGCCCCCTTCTTCTTCTTCTCCTTCCCCTCTCCCAATTCGCCCACTATCTCTTCTTCTCCCACTCTCTCTCAGTTCCCCTATCTTTTTCTCCCATTCTATTTTTTTCTCACACAAGCCATCACCTCTCCCTCTCCTTATTTTCCTTACCTTCTCATTTATGTCATAAATTTGATTTTGGAAATATTCATTTGAAATCAATCAACAACAAACACATAAGAAATAAAATCAATAGAAAAACAGAATTACCAACAATCTAAAAACGTACAATCACTGCAAAAAAAAAATGAGGAAGGAAACACTACAAATGACAGAAAATGGGCCAATTGTAGTAGCCCATGTCATTGGAAAAATCCAGTCGCAACGGCACATGCGAATGCAGTTCCCATACTCGAATGAGTTGCTGCGACTGGGATTTTCCACACGCATGTGCTGCTACGATTGGCCCATTTCAGATTTTGTCATTGACTTTCTACCAACTTTGATGCTCGATTGAGACCAATTCTCAAGCTCATCAAAACATAAATAAATGTAGCACTCTGAGTTATCTAATGAACCGCAATTGAATCACCTAAACATGTTTTGAAATGAGTAAGTTATGGTCATTTTACTAAAGTCACTCAAATCTTTTCGGTAAAGAAAATAAGGTATTGTCCCTAACTTTCTACTAACTTTGATGCTCGATTGAGACTGATTCTCAAACTCATCAAAACACAAAAAATGTAGTACTTGAGTTATCTAATTAAATTTTTTTGAATCAATTGAATATTTTTTAAAATGAACAAGTTATGATCATTTTACTACAGTCACTCAAAACTGTCAGCAACGACCAAGTCGCAAAGGATCATGCGAGTGCAAGTCTCCCACTCGCACAATCATATGCGAGTGTAAGTCTCTCACTCGTATGATCCGCTGGGAGTTTAAGTTTCCCACTTGCATTTTGCAGTGGGTCATGCAAGTAAAAAACTTACATTCACAGCAGATCATGTGAGTGATATACTTACATTCGCATGATCCTTTACGACTTGGTCGTTGCTGGACAATTTTGATCGACTATAGTAAAATGATCATAACTTGCTCATTTCAAAACATTTTCAGGTGATTCAAATTGTGTTTATTAGATAACTCAGAGTAGTACATTTTTCGTGATTTGGTGAGATTGATAATCATTCCCAATCGAGTGTCAAAGTTGGTCGAAATTCAGGGATAGTACCATGTTTTCTTTATCAGATAGATTGAGTGACTTTAGTAAAATGACCATAACTTGCTCATTTCAAAACATTTTTAGGTGATTCAAATTGTGTTCATTAGATAACTTGGAGTAGTATATATTTTATGTTTTGAGGAGCTTGAGAATCGGTCTCAATTGATCGCCAAAGTTGGTCGAAAGTCAGGGACAATACCCTATTTTTATGTTTTGAATAAGTGAGTGCTAGGTTGTTTTGGAAAGAGATGAGAAGATGGGAGGCCGACGGTGTGGCCATTGTGATGGCCACCATCGCAACACCATCTCTTCTATCTTTCACTGTCGCGTGCTCGATTGATGAACTCTTTTGGGTGAGTCGAATGGAAGTGGAATAGAAGAGAGTGACAGTTTAGTTGGGAGGGGAGAGAGATATGGAGATTTTGATCGAATAAGAGGGAGAAAGAGCTTCCAATCGAAGAAGAGAATAAGAAAATGGGAGGGGAAAGAGAGCTTTCGATCATTTGAGTTTGGGAAGGAAGAAAGAGTTAGGTTTTTCCTTTTATGGGTGGTGTGAAAGAGAACTGTGGTATGTGACAGAAAGTGCATGGTGTGGGAAAGAAAAAACTAGGTGGGTGGTGTTGGAGAGAGTAAGTTGTGGTATCAATTAGTCGTTGCCTTTTAATAATTGCAAGTGTGAAAACAAGTTCTAAAAATCTTCTTGTTTTAGGATTGTACCATCTTCCTTGTGGTTTGTCTTCCTCTTAAATAAAAAATTTCTTGTTTGACCCAAAAAAAAAAAAACAAACTCTAAAAACATGTCATTTACAAGTGCTCCCTCAAATATTAGTAAATTATACATGTCTCAAATAATTATTTCATAACCCTCTCGGTGTTTTCCATGGAAGGTGTTCCTCCATTTTTTTTTTATTTACATAAAGATCCTCAATTGAAATTAAATAGCATTTTACAATTATATTTTGAAGAATTCTAAATGTCGAGGAAACGGGCGAAGAAATGGGCGAGGGAAGCGACGTGGCGGGGTGGGGACCGTCCACTCCGCTCGGGATGCGTGCACCAAAAACGATGGCACGCATCCCGAGCGGGGTGGACGGTCCCCACCCCGCCACATCGCTTCCCTCGCCCATTTCCTCGCCCGTTTCCTCGCTGTGTAGAAGTCCTCTTATATTTTTAATGGGTTATGTTCAAAAAAATTAAAGGAAAAGCTGAGTGAACCGCAAAGGAGAGTGTCATTTATTTTAATAATAGCCCACATATTTTGATGCTTGGCCTAGGTTTATAGATTGGGCTTTTTAGGATCTATTTGGGCCAGAACTTATAAATACCATTGGAAAAATAAAAATATCATACAATAGACTATAGTGCACTAAATTTTATTTAGTAAAACATAAATTATAATTTTTTAATACTAACAAAATTAGCGCATAATTAGTCTAACTAATTTAGACAATATTTTGTTATCCAACTCAAAATTTTCCGCCAAATCACATAGAATACTGCATATAAGCGCACATATATTGGACCCCTAGTATTAACTAATGCAAAAAAGAGTCGATTAGATGATTATTGATTAAAGATTCAAAAGTTGACTCCAAATAACAAATATATCCTACCCACCTCCACTAAGTATGCACATCCATCTATTGTTCAACTTGAGTGCGGACTTTGTAAAGTGTCTTGTATTTTTTTTATTTTTTTTTGTCAAACGTGAAGATGTTTATTTAAAATAAGAAAAAAAAATAAAGGACAAAATGAATCATTCCTACATCAAGAAATGCCAAGACATCATAAAGGTGTCAAAAACCAAGTCCCACAATTTCCTAATTTCGATAAAAATAGAAGGCTCTGATCTGTTAAGTCTTTCAAAAACTCTTCTATTTCTCTCTTTTCACACACAACACATGAGAACGTGAGGAACCCTACGCCATAACCACTTCTCCCGCCGTAAAGTGTGTTGTATAATACAAACCCTTTTGTTTTTCTCTAATGGTCAAATATGAGATAAGGTTGCCAGCAGTATTCTGATTGGATGATTAAGTCTGCGGTCGTTTAATCTCCACATCTGAAGTTTCATACCTACTCACGACACACTTGCCTTTAAAAAGCAATGAGATAAGGTTATAAAAATAAATCGTCATGATAATGTCATACCAAGATGATGACCATTTAAAAAATATTTTGCAAAGTCTGTGGAGACATTGAACACAAAAATTTTCCATCCAACTCATATAGACATTATTAGCTCTCATAAAATACTTATTTATATTACACCAACTCTCATGAAATTTAGGTTTTCAGTTATGACTCTTGAATTAGTCAACAAATTAAAGCCCCAAATTAAATATTACTATTGTGATAATTCACGGACTTCTCGTGAGATTAAATAGACTAAACTCAAGTCTCCGAACTTTCCTGTCCTTTTAAACTAATCACCTTTTTTGACAAAATGAATGGTGAATTGTCCAAGAAACTTAACCTGGATATATATGCACTGTCACAAGAAAACAAAATTAAAAGTAGATAAACAATGAGACGTTAGCTTTTTCGAAAATTCTTTAGTGCACCGCCCCCACCGTTCATTATGCCTCAAAATAGGTGTAGTTGGCTAAACACCGGGCTAATCCCTAGTGCGTTGTAGTAGTGCTCTAGCTTTTTATATGTGGAACGTTGGACCTCGATTCATAATAAATAAATAAATTTTATAATAATAATAATAACAACAACAAAGTTCTTGTGAAACAAATAATAAGATTTAAATATTTCAAGTTGTAGTTTTTATGATATTTTTGGACAAATCCATGAATTTTAAAAACAAAACATACCATTTTTTAAGTTAAAAAAAAAAAAAAAATTGAAGTTGTATTATTATTGGTCAACTTTAAATATCACATAAGATGAGTTTTTCGATGGTTTTAATAACATTTCTTGGTTTACTCCGTAGCAAGTCTGGGGCGGATGAGATTACAGGTTTAGAGTTCAAACTTTGTCGGCGACTTCGGGAGTGAGAGCGGGTTTTAAAGTTCAAAAAAAAAGAAATTTTTTTTTTCTTGATTGATTGATAGGTTGAGGGTTCAGACCTTGAAAGATCTGGCGGCTTTTGGGGTGGGAGGGGGTTAAGGGAAAAAAAACAGGTTCAGACCTTGCAAGATCTGGCGGCTTTTAAGGGAAAAAAAAACTTTTCTTGGTTGATTTTTCTTTCAACATCGTGTCGCAATCTGAATAGGGAGATCATCAGATATATATTGAACCCAAACACAGAGTTTAAACACACAGAGTTTGGGTAAAGATTGTTTGTAGAGAAATCACCTACTATAGAGGAGCCAAGTGATGGAAACAGGATTAGTAGCACCTATCCCATTATCGGTACAAAATGTACAAGATCTTTCTACTAAGAACCTTGATGTGATCCCCTCAAGGTATATCCGGCCTGAACTTGCGAATGATATTATTTCAATTGATGAAGGATCCATGATCCCGATCATTGATCTTAGCAAACTTACTGATGAGAAATTCTGCCAAGATGAATTGGAGAAGTTTCATTTAGCCTGCAAAGATTGGGGCTTCTTTCAGGTGAGTTAGTTCAAGTGTTTGTTCTTTAGTTTACTGAGTATTTGCTATTGTCCATATGGGACCTTGTTATATGATCTGTTTGCAATTCATTATTTTTTTTTGTAGCTGATTAATCATGGAGTACAACAAGATGCATTAGAAAATGTGAAAAGAGAGGTTACTGAATTCTTTAAGCAGCCATTTGAGGTAAAGAAGGAATTCTCTCAACAGCCAGGGGAAGTTGAAGGCTATGGGCAGGCCTATGTGTTCTCCGATGAGCAAAAGCTAGACTGGGGAGACATGCTTTACCTTATTACCCAACCCGACGTTGCAAGAAACATGAAGCTTTGGCCTACTTCCCCTCATACGTTCAGGTAAATATTACGTAATTGAAGCAAGAAAATTTTCTTTATGTGCTAATCTCGTGCATCAAAAAAAAATAAAATAGAACACAACAAACTTACAAGTACTACTTGTTTTCTTTTACAAGGGAAACAATTGTCAAGTACTCAGAAGAGTTGCAAAAAGTTAAGATGTGTGTCATGGCTTCTATGGCAAAGAACTTGGAGATTGAAACAGAGAAGTTTACAAATATGTTTGAGAAAGGGATACAGAGTATGAGGTTTAATTATTATCCACCCTGCGTCGAGGATGATAAGGTGTTGGGCATCTCTCCACACTCTGATGCCACTGGTATTACATTCCTAATTCAAGTCAATCATGTTCATGGACTACAACTCAGGCACAAGGGGAATTGGGTTCCCGTCGTGCTCACAACTGATGCTATTCTTGTTAACATTGGGGATGTCCTCGAGGTAATGAACATTTCCAAAATAATGGTATATCAAACCAATTAAAAAGAGAAGATAAAATTAGTTCTTACACCATTTTTTTTTTGTTTGACTCTTAGATTTTAAGCAATGGGAAGTACAAGAGCATCGAGCACAGAGTTGTTATAAACAAAACCAAAGAACGCCTTTCTGTCGCTGCATTCCATGAAGTAAACGATAATGTGATGATTGGACCTCTTCCAGAACTCATCAAACAGGGCGAAGATAAGTATTACAAGAGCTTAAGTTTCTTCGACTACACAAAGCTCTTGAACAGTGAGAAACTTGATGGGAAGACTCTCATTGAACAAATGAAGTTGAAGAACTGAAGGAAAGGATCAATTACTTTTTTATTAAGACAATAAAACATTAAAAAAAATTTCAAAAATAACTTGTTTATCAGAGTAGTTCTAAATGAAGAAATGTTGTGATACTAATGATGTGATGTGGCTTGTAATCTACTCAAATTTATGGATTTTGTCTTTGTATTCAACTTTTGTATGCTTAATAAGTTAATAAGAAAATTTGGTTTTTAGAAATTTTATAGATATCTTATTTTATTGTATTGTATTTATTCTTGTTAACCTCTTTCATAGAAATTCTAGTATTCATTTCCTTCATAGCATGGTATACAAAGTTCATCACAATGCATGAATTCGTGCACTATATTTGTGATGAGGTTCCAAAAGAATTCAACTCAGACTAAACGTAACCCAGCATTATAGGGATTGAAGGTTTTTTTTCAGGCACAAACAAAAACATTTTCTTGTTTTATGGTCATTGGTGTTCAACTCAAATCATTACACCATGTATGGTTGATCTACACAATCACTTTTGAAAGGCAGATCTTAGTGTATTTCATGTAGCCAGTGAGGGAAGCAGGATTTTGTTGAAGGGTCGGGTGATAAGTCATAGTTAATTAATGATAATATAATAATTAATTACTTTAACATATTTTTTTAATTTAAACACCCACACATCTACATTCATAACATGAATACCCAACTCCCCCCCCCCCCCCCCCTTCCCTGCGGTTAGAATAAAGAAATCATTACAATTGGCAAATCCCCAAAACTCCCTCTCCCCTCCCTCCCGAGTTAAAATAAAAAATAAAATTACAATTGGCTTCGACGCGTCTTCTGACCCACAACTCCAAACTTGATATTAACTGACTACCATTTTACATGCATGCAAATATGCTATCATTTTCATGTTTGATTTTTCTAATATTATGTCGAAGTATTCAATTACAAAGGCAAACAAAGCACGTAAGAAACAAAAAAGTTGATGAGAACTTACCATTTGATGGATCTAGGTGGGGGCAAGTGCCCCACAAAGGCAAACAAAGCACGTAAGAAACAAAAAAGTTGATGAGAACTTACCATTTGACGGATCTAGGTGGGGGCAAGTGGGGCACTTGCCCCCATTGAATTTTTTTTAAATTGAGATTTTTTTTTTTACGAGGGCCACATTGACCCTGACGACGCAGCACCGCCCCACCCCTCCTCTCTCCCTCTATTCTCTGCCACACCGACAACCCGTCTCGCCCCTTTTCTCTTTTTTGCTCCCTCTCTCTGTTTACTGTGAGATTGATAACCGCTCTATCTCCTCCTCTCTTCTCCCTCCCTTGTTACTTGATTTATTTCTCTTTCCCACCATCGCCACCAGCCACCAGCAATCCCAACCTCTCTTGTACGTATTTTCTCGAGATGAATTTGTAAGTATTTTCTCTCTTCTTCTCCTCTCTGTTTACTTTGAGAAAGAATGATTTTATAAGTATTTTCTCGAGATGAATTTGTATCTCGTGGTCTAGTTTTGTATTTTATTCATAAGATTTTTCTAGAGATACATAAAAGTTTGGATCCGTTAATTTTTCCTCAAGATACATGTTTGTATTCCGAGGTTCATGTATGGGTTATTATCTAAAGAACATTTTGGTAATCAACGTGAGCCTATTGACAGTCCATGCATGTGAATTGCTAGTCTAGGTGAGACTATAATAGTGATTAATGATGGGATAACGTCTAATTAGTTATACTTTTGATAGAGGCAAATCGCAAATAACTCAAATAGGTGGATCAAATTACTCTCCCAATAGATTAGATGAAGTTTTGTTTAGCAATTGGTGTTTTGTATAGTTATATATGTATTGTTCAAATAAAAAATTATGTCCAAGTAATTAATTAATATATTTTAATTAATTAACTAAGATTCATGTCGCTGCCCCCCTTCAACAAAAATCTTGGCTTCGTCACTGCTTTGACTAGTTCAAGAAGTTGCGGGTAGGGCTCAATTCTCTCATTCTGACGTGCTTTCCATAGCTTGCGAATCAACCATCATCATCGACTCCAATTTGTTAATCTTCGTCTAGTTCTTCTTAATTTTCAAATGGTATGTGTAATACCAGCAGAATTACATAAATATAAATATTATTTATTAATTTGTAATGTATTATAATTTTATATACAATGTGTATAATCTTGTTTTATTTGTAGTGGGTAACAAAGGTAGAAAGTGTGGTTGTATTTAGCAAATTATTAGTGAAATCTGATCTGACCCTCTTTGATTAATAACATGATTTTGAGTCTTGTTTGATTAGAATGTGACCTTGGACTTGAGTCATTGGTAATGAGAGTCCAATACTTTATCCCACTACCCTTTTTTTTTTTTTGTTTCTTAAAACCCTACTTTTAATGGATCTTACCCATTTTTGGTTGTCGGCTAGGAAATTGAAATAAAGAGAAAGAGAGAGAGTGAGTGAGAAAGAGAAAGAGCTTGAGAGGATTTCAAGTTTATAGGAGATAAATCAAAAGGGATTCTTAGTGAGTATTGCGAAGAGGAAGCTTATACTTGGCTTTGTGTCGATTTGGAGGACTTGTTGTGTTTCATTGATTGTGAGTAGATCGACCAACTGTTGTTTGTTTTTTTTACTTGATTGTGAGTAGGTCTAGTAATTTTTTATACGATTTGTGCAAAAAACTTGAGGTTTTCAATTTCGATTGGAATTAGGTAACAAGATATATAGCTGCAACGATATCTTTATATGACGTTGAAAATTTTTAATTTTGTTACTACCATTAGAAAGATGAAAGTGAGATCTTTTCAACTATTTAGTAAGCTTTAATTTGGTTGAACATGGAAGAAGTTATTGTCATTTGAAGTTGGTTTGCCAATGATGAATGTTTACTGTCTCATTGGAGAAGATGATAAATAATGTAGAAAAAAGTGTTTACACTTCTCATATTGGGAAGTATGTAGGTATAATTCTTATATCATCGTAAAGTGTAGATTTGAACTTTTCGACGATATAATTTGTAAATTTTGGCTGTGAATTGTGAGTTTTGTATTGACTTAAAGTTGGCATGTTGAACTGAAAATCTACTAAGAAATATGTTGTTAGGAGTAAGATGATGTCGTCATCATGACATCATCTATTTGACCAAGATTTTGACCCGTCCCAAATTTAACTAGGCTAAATTATAGTTTGTAGCTCAAATCTACCTAATAAAATTATAAAGTTGTGAAATTTGTTAAATTATAATTTTAACCCTAAGAGTCATTATGCCTTGATTTGACCAAGATGAGAGTAAAAGGGCAAAGAATTGAGGAGTAAAACGCAAGAAGAGGTGGTTCGATTTGATCTACTCTGAGGTGCTATTCTGCAATCAGATCTGTTGCAGACACGTTTTCTGGTAGTTAGAAATGGGAAATTTCACATGTTTTTTTAAACTCATTGGGGTTGTATACAATGACTGAATTATTTTGTTGTCTTTTCAGAGTTTAGTTTGTTTAAAGTGCACAATTTCATAGTAAATATTATGACAGTCTTAAGAGGCAAGCATTGCATTATTTGTTGTTTTAATTCCTGGATGTTTTATACTAATCTTCCAAAGAGAAAGCGAAGAAAGACTTGCTGAGTTATTATCTTTTGCATTTGGGAACTCACTTATATCCTTTTAATTTAAATAGTGTGTGTTATTTGTTCTTTGTTTAAATATAGTATGATATTATCCTTTTAATTTAAAGCAATGGTGTGTCTTTCTTTTCTTTATTGTAAGGCGAAAAAGAACAAAGAAAGAATAGTGTTTTTTTTTTTAATTTAAACCGATTTGAACTGTGTTTACATGTAATATAAACCGTTTGCATATACTACAGGAACTGAAGCAATGTTTGCAGATCTTGGACATTTCTCAGTCAAATCAATTCAGATAAGTATGTGCTCTGTGGTATTTCCATCCCTTGTCTTAGCATATACAGGGCAAGCAGCATAACTCCGTACGCATACAGATAACGTTCATGAGACCTTCTATAGGTCCATACCAGGTGCGAACTCAAATACCATTTTGTCCTTTAGTTTCTTCCCATTCTCTGTAGTCGTGTATCTGATAGTTTTATCAGTTAACTCACATTGATTTTACTATGGTGAAGGTCCTCTATATTGTCCTATGTTTGGGGTGGCTGTTATGGCGGCAATTATTGCTAGTCAAACCACGATCTCTGGCACATTCTCAATCATCCAACAGTCGATCTGTAGCCCTCGGTTGCTTCCCTCGAGTCAAGATCATTCATATTTCAAACAAGTACGATGGACAAGTGTATATATCTGAGATCAACTACCTCCTCATGTTGGCGTGTGTTGGAGTTACCTTAGGGTTCAGGACAACCCTCAAAATTGGGAACGCATATGGTAAGAATTTCATCTTACATATGAAAGAGCATCCAACTTCAAAGAGGGTCTAGTGGCAGGGTGGCTGTTATACAACCAAGTCATCCAGCAGCTGTAAGTTTCATTCTCATTTTCCACCTTTTTTGTTTGCCTTTTATCTTTTGAATATTACTTTACCACTTGGCTCAACATCTTATAGTGGGTAAGAAATTTTAACCCTAGACTAGAGTTGTTAAAATTTGGGGTCTGGAATTAGCTCACTGTTTTTGCTCTTACTGACTGTACTACATGTATGTAACAACGCATCAATAAATCCCTTGGATTTGTTTGGAGGAGAGTGGGGTTTGTAAAACAGTGACGAATACAGTAAGCTAATACTTTTTCGAGGTTCAGAAAAGCCAATGGGGATATTATTGTGTAGTGCAGTCCTGCATGAAAAAATGAAAAATAGTGTATCTGAAACAAAATCATAAATAATCGTACTGGTCTCTTGTTCTGAAAGAACTTTCTGTAACTTTTCATGAGGACCCGAAATGTGTTTTAGATGCTAGTGATAAATCGAAGAGGGGAGGAAGATGGCTGCCAGGTGCAGTTATGAATATAGCTGTGTTGTTTGTTTCCGATAAGAAAAGAGGACAGCAGTGTGGCTATTATGTGGAGGGATGAACATTTGGATGATTCACCGGTCCAGAGTTTGACATTGAAGGAAATACGCAACCAAGTGATGTACACATCTATTTTACCCAATTATGTTTTTATATTTATGTTATAAATGTCTATGGAAGAGGATAATAAAATGTGTGCATTTGTGTTATATGGTTTGCAGGTTGGTGGCGAATGCTCTGGATGCCATATTCTCCAGTGGTGATACTATTGCAATTGACATGCCAATGACTGTCAATGCAGTTATTGTTTACTTAGCAATTGTACTTGCAGGATGTGTTGTTGTGTCGATAGCTGATAGCAATTGTACTTGCAGTTATTGTTTACTTAGCAATCAGTGGAGTATCAATGGCGAACAGATAATCTGTTTTTCAACAGAGTTTTATTAGGCTCTGTTTTCAGTCTGAAACAGAGCAGATTGGGGACGTGTTTCAGCTGAGAATGCCTGCTTTTATCTCACAAAACATAGTGTTATTAGGCTCTGATTTTTGGCCTGAAACAGAACTGATTGGGGACGTGTTTCAGCTGCAGGGATCATGGGATGGGAGGCATTTGTTCAACTTCATTTGTTCAATGAGGGCCTTTCCATCGAGTTTCTGACCAGCTTCAAGCATTCTGTATTCATCAGAACTTAAGCTCTTGTAACACTTATCTTCTCCCTTTTCATTCAAGTCATGAAATGCAGCAATGGAAAGGCGTTCCTTGTTCTTGTTTATAACAACCCTGTGCTCGATGCTCTTGTATTTTCCATTGGTTAGTATCTGCATGAAACCCAACACACACACCTTGATTTTCTCCAACTCTATTGAGTAAATGGAAACGGTTTCCCTTGCAAAAGAGAATTTTATGTTATTTGTTATTGCTTTTGGTGTTTGACATAGATTTAGTATAGAAACTAGGAAGTGGATCGTCTCCTTATAAATCTTAATGACGATTTCTCCTTACTTGACGTGGGACTATTCAAGCTAACACTTTTTCAACAATAGTTTCATTAGAATCCAGATTTGAAATTTCTAAGATGTAGCTGTATGTGCAAATCGACTGCTAGTAGTCCAATTCATCCTCACTGAATCAACTTCAAGGGACACTCCTACACTGAGTGATTATCCTCATAAATTATCAATATAGTGAGCAATACTTACCCCATTCTTTCATTATCCTCGTAAATAATTAATATAGTGAGCAATATTTACCCCATTCTTTCTTACAATTTTCAGTTGCATGTGCAAGTTCAACTACTCGAATAGTCTTCCATCAAGATCACTCCTAGTTCCTTATAAGACCTCAAACAAATAATTTGAAGATCGTAGTGTAAAACATTATGAGAGAATGTATTTCTATGGCTTTTTGTTTGATTTAATAAAGGTTAGAGGACCCTTGAACCTAATTCTGAAGTTCAACTATATATTAAGATGTTTTATGTACAATTATTTACCTGAATGTAGCAGGGCAAGTAGGCCAATGTTTCATACTTATTGCATCTTCAGGTTGCGTAACAAGGAAAAGCACATCTCCCCAATCTAGCTCTTGCTCATCAGAGTACACAAAGTGTTGAACCCCATAACCTTCGACCTCCCCTGGCTCTTGGCATGCCTTCTTTTCTTCACTTGTCAGCTTAAAAAATTGAGTTACATCTGTTTTCATGTTCAACAATACATCTTTGGGGAGTCCATGGTTAATGAGCTGTGCGCAAAGAAGGTACTTATCCAATCAATGAGAACATAAATTAAAACATGGCATCTCGAACAAATTAATGAAATTATCTATGAAAACTAACCTGAAAGAAGCCCCAATCCTGACAGGCCAAATGAAACTTTTCCATTTCATCACGAGACAATTTATCATCACTAAGTTTGCTAAAATCAATAACCGGAACCATCAACTTCTCATCAATAGATGATACAACATCTGCCACTCGTTCAGAACGGATATATCTGGAGGGGATCACATCAAGATTCTTAGTAGCAAGGTCCTGGACAATCTGAACAACAGGTACTGGCGTTGGCAACATTCCTTCTGGATTCTCCATCACTTAGCTCTAAGAAAGATTCTCTGTGAACTATCTTAGCTAACTCTTGCATTATGGAGCACTTAGAACATGATGGAAAGTGCATTTCTTTTTCAATCAGACATCTATGTTGTAAAAAAGGAACCATAGAACATGACAATCAAGCCATCCAGCTACACTTTAGCATGTGACAGAACTGTCATTATCCATCAGTCCCCCAAAAATCAAACTTTTGCTCATTTAGGCAACCAGGTTCATTGCTAGCTCAAATAGTAGAGTTCTGCCTCTTCACATGTTGTTTTTGAAGGGGAAAAAACAAACAGACAAACAAACAAACATTTGATTCCGGGTTGGCAATGCAAAATGGAGATTGTGAGTCAAACAATTTCATCAATTTATAGAGTCTGCTATGATCAATGTATTACCGAGTTCCGAAGATAATTGTCTAATTTATTGTAACTTTCATTAGTTTGTACTCAACAACAACACTTGGTGAGCTTTCTTTGGATTCGAGATTCTAAAGTGTGTCTGTCTGTGCAAGTCCGATTTTTGGGGTACCTATCGATATAGTTATGTCAATTTGAATGCTGCCCGCTACTCGACTAGTGTAGCTGAATGGTTTGCTTGTCATAAGGGCTACGTAGAGCAAGAGTTACCTAAGATTGGTGTTTTGTGGTGGAATATCCCCGAAGCAGTTCCAAAGCAATGCCCAAACGCCAGTCACCTTTATCCCTTGAATAATGGAGTTATATTTACTATCAGATCGCACCTCTAGAATATTTGGTAAACCAAACTCAGGAATAGTTCCCTTGCACTATACAATCTTAGAGGTAATGATCTAGTTACACATTCCTTTAGCATCCAAAACAACAAATTCAATCAGAATCAGATCATTGACATCTCTAACAATTACAGACAGAAATAGCATTACCCCCACACATTTCTTGTCACTTTTAGCATGCAGATTCTAACCACTGGCGAGCACAAAAGCATCGAGACTGAGTTGTTACAAAAAGAAAAAAAGAATATATTTCTGTGTTGCATCTCATGAGCCAAACTAAATACCACGATAGGCCATCTTTCAGAACTCACCAAACAGGGAGAAGACAAATGTTATATTTGGCGCAAATGTACAAGACCTGATATAACACTTTCGATTAATTTATTAGCACGGTATAGTCAGGGGCGGAGCTAGGATTGCAGATAAAGGGGGGCAAACAGTATATAACTATTTACGAAAATACTAAAAAATTAGATTTTTACAATCATATTTTGCAATCAGGGTGACATGTCGTGATCGTGAAAAAATGATGATTAATTCAACCATACAAACAATATACATGACATGATTAATTCAATTGTAGCTAGCTAATTAAGAGCTTCCCTTTGTACTTGAAGAAAACAAAAGCAGGCATAGTAGTATAAGATGAGAGTTGGTGAGGAGCAGACCTCTGGCTTTCTTTTTGGCTTTGAGGTAGCAGGACGGTATAGTCCAAGTCCAAGGAGTAGTAGCAGCAGTAGCTTGACTGGACTGGATGGATTCAAGTGAATTTGTCGGACAACAATTTTATTTTTGAAATCCTCCTTCCTCTTCTCCTCCTGCTTTATCTGTCCGCCTGTCTCATCTTCTTTGAAACTCACTCCTGAGTCAGAGCCTCCGAGGATAACACTTACACAACCAACCCACTATCTTTTGTCTTCTTATTATTGTCTGTCTTCTCGGAAAGGAAATATATGTGTGTATAGAGATAGAGAGTTTTCTCCTTTTGGGCTAGCTCAGGTGAAGCATACAAACAACAACTTAACTTAATCGACCTACGACCATCATGTTTTTCCATCCACCCCAAACCCAAATGATTACTTTTAATTTTGAAAGATCAGAGAGAAAGCAAAGCAGATCAGATCCCAATTCCCAATTAATTTAATGTGTTAACTAATATTTGATCACTCTTACCACCATATGCTAGCTGAGTCAGAGGTAAGATGATCCTAAATCTTTCTTTTCTTTATTTTTTTTAACAAAACAAAAGAAAACCAATGATGATGACGATGTAAATTTTCCTCGGCCGGTCCCCAACCCAATTAAAATTTTTAATATGAATATAATCACATGGAAAGCAAACCCACTATGTATGGTACCTTTCTTCTGATTTCTTTGTAGCTCTCTGTGTGTGTAGGGGGTGAATGGATTAAATGAGTTGATAGGAATTAAGAGAGAGAGGGATAAATTAAAAAAGAGAAAGAAAGAGAGAGGGTGGGAATTTAAAAAAAAAAAAAAAAAATATTAAAAAAATAGAGAGACTGATTGGGATTGGTGAGGGTGGAGTTAAAAAATATATAATGAAAATATATAATAAAAAATATAGTGGAGTTAGAAGTCAAGATTTCATAAAGGGGGGCAATATAAAATTTTAAAGGGGGGCAATGTAAAAAATATGAGTAATATAATGAAATTTTTAAAAAAGATAAGGGGGTCAATTGCCCCCCTTACATAACACATGGATCCGCCCTTGGGTATAGTTATGCACGTACACATAGACATTGGAATGGAGTTAAACAAATACTCAGTTATCTTCGTGGGACAAATGATATTGGTTTGTTTTATTCATATGATTTACCTAACCATTGACACCTAGATGGCTATGCAAATTTTGGCTATCTATCTGAACCTCATAAGGGTCGCTCAAAGACAGGTTATGTATTTATGAATTGCAATGCAGTTATTTCTTGGTAGTCTATTAAACAAACATTAGTGGCTACTTCCTCAAATCACTATGAGATTATAGATCTGAATAAAGCTAGCCGAGAATGTGTCTGACTCAGATCATTAATTCAGCACATAAGAAATAACTGTCATTTGTCATCAGATATTGATCAACCGACTCCAATATATGAAGATAATGTTGCATGTATTGTTCAAATGCAAGAAGGAATCATCAAAGGAGATCAAACAAAACATATTCCACTAAAATTCTTTTATCCATATGAGCTCCAGAAGAATCACGTGATTGAAATCAAACAGATTCAATGTAATGACAACCTTGCAGATCTCTTCACCAAAGCACTTCCAAAATCAACATTTAAGAAATTAGTTCACGGGATTGTTGTGCGTCAGCTAAAGCATCAGAGTCATTAATATTTTAAGGAGTCATTATCAGGGGGAGTATCCAGAAGTACTCAACAAGGAGCGTCCAGGAGTGTGCTACATTGATATTAGCGTGATGTACTTTTTTTTCCTTCAACATGATTTTATCCCATTGGGTTTTTTCTGTCAAGGTTTTAACAAGGCAGCATTATGCTCACCCACCATCTTTCTAAAGAATGTTGTATTCTTTCAAAATTTTCCACTAGATTTTGGCAAGGTTTTAACAAAACTACATAGTGGTGGACATCCAAGGGGGAGTGTTGTGATTGTGGCTATCCACCATATTGTTGAAATCACTAGAATATTCTACATAGCCACCTCATGTTATGAGGTGGCATAATCTTAGATATTGTAAGATCTTTGTGTCATGCTAAACGAGTATGCTCTTACCAAGGCCTCCTTTGTATGAGATTATGTAGGGGTGAAAATGAGGTACATAACAATTATAATAAAGGTGAACAGTGAATAAAATAAAATGAGGAGTTCCCTCTCTATGTTTATAAATACATACTCTATATTTTCTCAGTGCAACCTGTGGCATTTTGAATACTGCCAGTAAAATAATTACATGACTAGATTCACAACCAAATTCCATAAGTTAATTGATAACAAGTCCAAAACTAGAACTCATTGAAGTTGGAGAGAAATACACAATCTACTAGCTCAACTACAAAGATACTTGCAAAATCGTGAACTCTCAATTTCTACGTAACTAATGAAATAAAAAAAATATGAGAGGAAAAAAAATGGCTCAAAATTTTTGGGCCTTTTCATTCGTCAAACCAAATCAATTTCTTTCATTTTCATGATTTCCTTCTCGTCTTTGCCTATATTTGGCGAGGGTTGGGTTTTAAAGGGGTTTTCAAAAATAGAAAATAAGAGAATGTTGCAAAAGGCTAAGAAAAATAAATAATAAGAGAAAGTCAAACTATAGTATGGGTGCAACAGGTAAAAACCACTACCTAATTTTTGCAACTCCAAGGGTGTGTTTGGTTGGATGGAATCCTATGTCATGGAAATCCATGAGGGAGGGGGGGGGGGGGGGGCAACATTTAAAGCCAAATTGATGTATTACTCCACATCCACCATTAGATTTTGTGATCAATGGTAGGAATGGAAGCCCCATGAATATGGAAATCAAATGCCTTGACCTCAATTTGGCTTAAATGTTGGGGTCCCCTAATAGATTCTCATGACATAGGATTCCATGCAACCAAACACACCCCAAGATTCAAGTTCGATCCACTTACAAGCCTAGGTACTCTAGAGTTGGTCCAGAGGACAAAAGTTGAAAACAAACAAAGTATATAGATTGATATTATTGTTTACGATTCATTATTTACAGGGTGTACTACAAGAAATCTATCTTTTACCAATAAAATTATTGCTACGAAAATTGATTTCCTTGTTAATATTGTAGCATTGTCAACGAATAAAAAATTTCCTTGAAAAAACCATAAACTTGTTACTGTTTTCCAACAAAATATATTTTGTAGGAAACATTCCTTGTTAAATAGGTGGCGGGAAACATTCCCTCCATACCCAATTTCTCACCAAATTGATTTAACAATTAAGTTATTTTTATGGCCACAAAATACTTGTTCCTTGGTAATTATGGCATCATCTGGAATGAAATATTTTGTTGCTAAAGAAGACTAATTTTAACAACAAACCACTTTCCTTGTTAACGAATATTAAATCTTATTCATCCCTCTTTAGTAAGGAAATATGTTTTCCTAGACAATAATCACATTATTAATAATGATTCGGTTCGTTGATAATGATTGATAAGTTTTTTCATTAGATTTTTTCTTGTTAAAGCTCGTTTATTAATTTATAGCAACAAAGTAATATTTCATTGAGAATTGTCACACTATTGGCAACGTTTTTTATTTTGTTGGAAACAATATCTTTTTTAATGAAATCTTTGTAGCTATGAAATAAATTTTTGTTGGTAATTATAACATTGTTCGTAACAAATTGTTTTCTAGGTAAAAACTGATAATTATTTTTATGAAAATTTGTTTCTCATTAAAGTTCACTAACTATTTTATAGCGACAAGTCATTATTTTGTTGGAAATTGATATACTCACTATAAAAAATGTTTTATTTACTAACAAATTTTATTTTCCTTGTTAATATGTTACTATTTCTAACAAAAATAAATTTAATTGAAAAAACCATAGAGTGGTCACTTTTTGTAACAAAATCTATTTTGTTGGCAACTTTTCTTTGTAAAGAGGTGGCGAAAAATATTCATTCCAAAACCAATTTCCCACCAACATTATTTAGCAACAAAATATTTCTATTTCAACAAAATTTTAGTTTTTTAGTTATAATGACATCATTTATATATAAATTATTTCATTGCTAATAAATATTAATATTATTGACAAACATTTTCTTAGTAAATGCACTTTAACACTTGTTTGTGTCTCTTCAACAATGAAACTAAATTTTCTCTAGTTAATTACCACGTTAGTGCAACGATTTATTTGGTTACTTATAATGAATTTTTTTTCATGAAATATTTTTATATTTAAAGCTCCTAGCTTCTGTATAGTGGGAAAATATCAATTCGTTGAAATTTTTTATTAGTAGCATTGATATTATTTCATCTGAAAAATCAAATAAAATTTATTTAACAATACAACATTATTTTACTGTTAATTATAATATTAATGGTAACAATTTATTTCGTTGCTAAATATTGATAAAATTTTCATGAACTTTTTTATTATTAAGGCTCATTTTATTATTTACAACAATTTAATTTTATTTCATTGGGGATATAACCAATTTCAATAACATGTAGCATTGAAATGCTATTACTATTTTGTTGCTAATTATAATGGTGTTATTGTGAAATTTTTTTCATTACTAAAAGTGGTAGATATTTAACATAAATCTTATAATCGTGAAAATATTTAGTTCTAATTTATAGTGACGAAATATTATATATTGGTCTCTATTATATACGTAGCAATGATTTTTTATTGCAAAAAATGAGTAATTTGATTTAATAAGCTATAAAGTTGTTTCACACAACACAATTATTCAAATAGCTCAATTGATTTAACCTAGTTAGGTCGTCTCTTAGACAACTTTAATATATAATTTTTTTATTGAAAATAATTTCCTTGGTAATTGGTAACGATACCGATGATAACTTTCGTTGATATTCATGCATTTTACCAACGAAAAAGTTCTATGATAAATGTTGTTACCTTTGCCAACGACATTTTTCCTTGATGATTTTAAGATTTTTCGAGAAAACTTTTGTAGGTAAATAAAATAGCTCTTGCAACAAACAATTTGTTGGTAACGATATTTGATTTTTACCAACGAATTTCCTTAGTAGTTGTCAATATTACCAACAAAATATTTTCTTGACTTAGCATCATATTTACCAACAAAAACTGTAATTCCTTGACAAATACCTTTAGCTACGGGGATGCCTCCAGGAACCCACTAACGAATTTTTTCCTTGTTAAAAGTATTTTTCAACAAAATTTTGAGTTTTGTCAAAGACATTTTTTCTTGAAAAATGCCTTAATTGTTGTAGTGCCGTATGGTTCGATTTGGATAAGTTTTAAGTAAAAAACATATAATAAGAGGAATACATAATTCTCGAGTTTTGTAAATTGGATCGACCTATACGAAAAAACAAACAAACACCACATCGTCTATTAGAACCTAAATTGAACCAAACTGAGATTGTTTGTTGTTAAATTATTAATAATCGAATTGAACCGAGAAAAAAACCCCATTTTCTTAATAAAAATTCACTATGAACTATTTCTTATACTCAATAATGTAATAACATTTGTCTCATCATCACAATTACATTGGATATCTCAATCTTTTATCTTGGAGTACAAAAATGAGTCATAATCCTAATCATAGAAGGACTCTTTGTTAAATAAGTTTTGATTTTGTTATTTTTTTTTTTTGCTAGCATGTGAATAATATTATTTCGATCCGGTCGACAAGCAAAATCAACTGACTATTTTCGATAAAAAGAAAAAGGTTTGGTTGGGCTCATTTCGATCATATTTCTAATTATTTGATTAGTGGTTTTAGTTCGCATTTGGATCCTATGATTTATATGAACTTTGAGTTTGGGTCCCAAATTTGTCCAACTTTGAATCTAGGTTTCAAGAACACGTTGACCGTTAACTTTTAGGAACACATGTTTTACCTTTTTACCAAACTTGAGGATGAAAGAACTGGTGAACTTTGGCCGACTTACCTTCTTGCATTCAGGTTGCATATAACTGAGGAAAGAAGCCTCATGTTTAATTAAATTCGCTAATTAAACACACATCAAACATATTAACTGGTAACAATAACTTTTTTCTTCTTACTTTTTCAAGGGACCCAATTGCCAAGTATTAATTAGAATTGGAGAAAATTAAGATGCGGGTGTTGAGTTTTATTAGAATATGTAGGGCTTGCACTCAACATAACCAAGCCCAAGTCCAAGATTGATTAACCTCTATAAGAAGAAAAGTACAAGAATATGAAAGTCAAAATAGTTAAAGTAAAGTCATAATAGGAAAATCAGAAAAAGACTCTACTTTGTATAAGAAGTTTTAAGTTTCATGTTTCCACAAGGTTAGGTAGAAGTTAGCTTATATAAATTTTTATTCAGTCAAGGAAAAAAACAACAATAATAATACAATTCTTTACATATTTTCTTTACATGGTATCAGAGCAACTTTCTTTGGTGAACTAAGACTCCGGGTATTCAAGCTCTTCCCCACCTCTGACGACTATGCAATTTGATCGATAGACACAAGAGGTGGGGGAGGGAAGACAACAGCAATAACCTGTCTCAATCAACCAATGACAGTAACAGAGAACAACCTTCCACCACAGCTTTGCCGCATCTCTCCACATCAACCAACAGATTGAATCTCGCCACCAAAGATCCCAACTTTTTTTCTTCTTACAAGCAACTGCAACATAGCAACGCACAAGCAACAACCTGTGACACAACAATGCAGTCTGTTCTTCTCAACGAAACAACAAATCTTCTATAACGTAGCAACTACAATACTCAAATTTCTCTTCCGCGCGTAACACAAAAAAAAATACCAACACCAATGTTGAGCAATACCAACATTTTTGCTAAGGAAGGAACTTGGGAATTAAACCAGAGAAGCTCACAAACATGTTTAAGGAAGGAATGCAAAGCATTGAGGTTCAATTACTACCCATCATGTTTAGAGGATGATAAGGTGTTGGGCATTTCTCCACACTATAAGGCCACTGGTTTCACATTCCTAATTCAGATTAACAATGTTCAAGGGTTACAAATCAGGCACAAAGGTCGTTGGGTCCCCGATACAGTATCAACTGATGCCATTCACTTTAAACACAATATGTTAAGTATACTACAAATATTTTTTGTCAGTCAAAGAGTTTCCTAAGTATCGCACAATGTGAATAAGATGAATTACATGACATATACTAACAAAATAGGTTCTCATATAATCTACATGCCCACAGGTAGTAAGCATTGGGAAATACAAGAGCATTGAGTATAGAGTTGTTATAAACACGAGCAAAGAATGCCTCTCGGTTGCTACATGAGTGAGACAATCAGGCCTCTTCCAAAGCTCATCAAAGAGGGTGAAAAAAAGTGTTACAAGAAACTTAAGCTTTGATGAATACATAAAACTTAGAATTGGTGAAAAAGTACTAAGATGGGAAGTCTCCCCAGATAAAACGAGCTTGTAGAAATGTTCGTGATGTTTTACTTTTATTATTATCATGTAGTTTTTTTAAATCTATTCGTGTAATAAAAGTTAAAGATGAAATGAAAGTTTTATGCCATTAGCACTACAACTATCTTTCCCATATATCCTATATTTATTCTAATACCTATGATAATAACATCTACTACTATAACGGCAATTGAAATGCCGGTGTCCTTAAATGTGTCACAACTGTGATCTTTCAAGAATGCCCCCTCTTTATTTCCTTTATTTAGACTAATACCCATGTTAAATGCAGCAATGGTCCTAAGTCACTATAGTTATTTTTGTTAAGAAATATTTAGATTTGGTTGAAATCTATGGTCCTTATCTCCATTTAGACAAATGATCTCATACTACTGGATTTTTTTTTTACAAAATAGCCACCACCCACAACCAAGATATGACATTATACTCAATGTAATTTCAAGAGAAAACAAAAAAATGGGAGGGTGATTTTGATATGGCAGCGACTATTTGGCACCACAAGTTGCTCTCACCTACACCACACAATTTTTTTAAAATTTTTTACCTGCTCTTCCACACTACCCATTTAAACCATTATTCATTTTCGTCTTCTCTCACCTTCTCTTCTTAAGAATAAGAACATCAGAAACAACATGGAAAGGGGTAGCAAGGAATGGGGTGATTGATTGCGAGGGACGGGGAGAAACGACCGCCGACAATGAGATATAGAGGAGATGGAGCCACAACCACCGTCGCCCCCTTCTTCTTCTTCTTCTCCTTCCCCTCTCCCAATTCTCCCACTATCTCTTCTTCTCCCACTCTCTCTCAGTTCCCCTATCTTTTTCTCCCATTCTATCGTTTTCTCACACAGACCATCACCTCTCCCTCTCCTTATTTTCCTTACCTTCTCATTTATGTCATAAATTTGATTTTGAAAATACTCATTTGAAATCAATCAACAACAAACGCATAAGAAATAAAATCAATAGAAAAACATAATTACCAACAAACACTACAAATGACAGAAAATGGGCCAATTGCAGTAGCCCATGTCATTGGAAAAATCCAGTCGCAACGTCACATGCGAATGCAGTTCCCATACTCGAATGAGTTGCTGCGACTGGGATTTTCCACATGCATGTGCTGCTACGATTTGCCCATTTCAGATTTTTTCATTGACTTTCTACCAACTTTGATGCTCGATTGAGACCAATTCTCAAGCTCATCAAAACATAAATAAATGTAGTACTCTGAGTTATCTAATGAACCGCAATTGAATCACCTAAACATGTTTTGAAATGAGTAAGTTATGGTCATTTTACTAAAGTCACTCAAATCTTTTCGGTAAAGAAAATAAGGTATTGTCCCTAACTTTCTACTAACTTTGATGCTCGATTGAGACTGATTCTCAAACTCATCAAAACACAAAAAATGTAGTACTTGAGTTATCTAATTAAATTTTTTTGAATATTTTTTAAAATGAACAAGTTATGATCATTTTACTACAGTCACTCAAAACTGTCAGCAACGACCAAATCGCAAAGGATCGTGCGAGTGCAAGTCTCCCACTCGCACAATCATATGCGAGTGTAAGTCTCTCACTCGTATGATCCGCTGGGAGTTTAAGTTTCCCACTCGCATTTTGCAGTGGGTCATGCAAGTAAAAAACTTACATTCACAGTAGATCATGTGAGTGATATACTTACATTCGCATGATCCTTTACGACTTGGTCGTTGCTGGACAATTTTGATCGACTGTAGTAAAATGATCATAACTTGCTCATTTCAAAACATTTTCAGGTGATTCAAATTGTGTTTATTAAATAACTCAGAGTTAGTACATTTTTCGTGATTTGGTGAGATTGATAATCATTCCCAATCGAGTGTCAAAGTTGGTCGAAATTCAGGGATAGTACCATGTTTTCTTTATCAGATAGATTGAGTGACTTTAGTAAAATGACCATAATTTGCTCATTTCAAAACATTTTTAGGTGATTCAAATTGTGTTCATTAGATAACTTGGAGTACTATATATTTTATGTTTTGAGGAGCTTGAGAATCAGTCTCAATTGATCGCCAAAGTTGGTCGAAAGTCAGGGACAATACCTTATTTTTATGTTTTGAATAAGTGAGTGCTAGGTTGTTTTGGAAAAAGATGAGAAGATAGGAGGCTGACGGTGTGGCCATTACCATCGCAACACCATCTCTTCTATCTTTCACTATCGCGCGCTCGATTGATGAACTCTTTTGGGTGAGTCGAATGGAAGTGGAATAGGAGAGAGTGACAGTTTAGTTGGGAGGGGAGAGAGATATGGAGATTTTGATCGAATAAGAGGGAGAAAGAGCTTCCAATCGAAGAAGAGAATAAGAAGTTGGGAGGGGAGAGAGAACTTTCGATCATTTGAGTTTGGGAAGGAAGAAAGGGTTAGGTTTTTCCTATTATGGGTGGTGTGAAAGAGAACTGTGGTATCTGACAGAAAGTGCATGGTGTGGGAAAGAAAAAACTAGGTTGGTGGTGTTGGAGAGAGTAAGTTGTGGTGTTAATTAGTCGCTGCCTTTTGATAATTGCAAGTGTGAAAACAAGTTCTAAAAATCTTCTTGTTTTAGGATTGTACCATCTTTTTTGTGGTTTGTCTTTCTTTTAAATAAAAAATTTCTTGTTTGACCCAAAAGAAAAAAAAAACATGTCATTTACAAGTTCTCCTTCAAATATTAATAAATTATACATGTCTCAAATAATTATTTCATAACCCTCCCGGTGTTTTCCATGGAAGGTGTTCCTCCATTTTTTTGATATTTACATAAAGATCCTCAAGTGAAATTAAATAGCATTTTACAATTATATTTTTAATGGGTTATGTTCAAAAAATTAAAGGAAAAGCTGAGTGAGCCGCAAAGGAGAGTGTCATTTATTTTAATAAAAGCCCACATATTTTGATGTTTGGCCTGAGTTTATAGATTAGGCTTTTTAGGATTTATTTGGGCCAGAACTTATAAATACCATTGGAGAAATAAAAATATCATACAATAGACTATAGTGCACTAAATTTTATTTAGTTAAACATAAATTATAATTTTTTAATACTAACAAAATTAGCGCATAATTAGTCTAACTAATTTAGACAATATTTTGTTATCCAACTCAAAATTTTCCACCAAATCACACAGAATACTGCACATAGATTGGAACCCTAGTATTAACTAATGCAACAAAGAGTTGATTAGATGATTATTGATTAAAGATTCAAAAGTTGACTCCAAATAACAAATATATCCTACCCACCTCCACTAAGTATCCACATCTATCTATTGTTCAACTTGAGTGCAAATTAAGCCAGACTTTGTAAAGTGTGCTGTATTTTTTTTTTTTTTTTTTTTGTCAAACGTGAAGATGTTTATTTAAGATAAGAAAAAAAAAATGACAAAATGAATCATTCCTACATCAAAAAATGCCAAGACATCATAAAGGTGTCAAAAACCAAGTCCCACAATTTTCTAATTTCGATAAAAATAGAATGCTCTGATTTGTTAAGCCTTTCAAAAACCCTTCTATTTCTCTCTTTTCACACACACCACATGAGAACGTGAGGAACCCTACGCCATAACCACTTTGCCCGCCGTAAAGTGTGTTGTATAATACAAACCCTTTTTGTTTTTCTCTAATGGTCAAATATGAGATAAGGTTGCCAACGGCATTCTGATTGGATGATTAAGTCTACGGTCGTTTAATCTTCACATCTTAAGTTTCATACCCACTCACGGCACACTTGCCTTTAAAAAACAATGAGATAAGGTTATAAAAATAAATCGTCATGATAATGTCATACCAAGATGATGACCATTTAAAAAATATTTTGCAAAGTCTGTGGAGACATTGAACACAAAATTTTCCAGCCAACTCATATAGACATTATTAGCTCTCATAAAATACTTATTTATATTACACCAACTCTCATGAAATTTAGGTTTTCAGTTATTTAACTTTTCGTGTCCTCTTAAACTAATCACCTTTGCTTTCTTGACAAAATGAATGGTGAATTGTCCAAGAAACTTAACCTGGATATATATGCACTGTCACAAGAAAACAAAATTAAAAGAAGATAAACAATGAGACGTTAGCTTTTTATATTGTGAAACAAATAATAAGATTTAAATATTTCAAGTTGTAGTTTTTATGATATTTTTAGACAAATCCATGAATTTAAAAAACAAAACATACCATTTTTTAAGTTAAAAAAAATAAAAATAAATTGAAGTTGTATTATTATTGGTCAACTGTAAATATCACATAAGATGAGTTTTTCGATGGTTTTAATAACATTTCTTGGTTTACTCAGTAGCAAGTCTGGGGCGGATGAAATTACAGGTTTAGAGTTCAAACATTGTCGGCGACTTCTGGGTTTTAAAGTTTAAAAAAAAAAAAAAAACACATTTCTTGATTGATTTATAGGTTGAGGGTTCAGACCTTGAAAGATCTTGCGGCTTTTGGGGTGGGAGGGGTTAAGGGAAAAAAAACAGGTTCAGACCTTGCAAGATCTGGCGGCTTTTAAGGGGAAAAAAAAACATTTCTTGGTTGATTTTTCTTTCAACATCATGTCTGTTGGAAATATGGCTTTTTAAAATAAAAGAAAATGGGTGTTTAACAGATTTCGATCTCTGGATCTCTCTCTCTAATATTGGTCCCATATCTACTATACAACTCTTTGTGATAGAGTTTATAAGGAGATTGTTAGGACTTGGGCTTGGACCCCTTGGGGGTACCACTCTTTTATGAAGAGGGGAGAGATAGACTCTCGCGCCCGCCGTCTGTCCGGTCGGGTCGGGTCGGGTCATTAAGAGAGCAACCCATTCTTTTTGCTACGAATTTATGAAGAAGGAATGAATCTAGACAGAATTTTGTACATGAATCTAGACTTCTTCCTATTTCCACGTTTTTTCTTAAATGCGATTACGTTTAGATTTTCCATGCATTGCGCCATGATTTTTGCCCCACGTTTTTAATGCAAATATGTATCTAGACGTTTTCTCATTCTCCACGTTTTTCATGCAAATGCATCTAGACAGGACTTTGTCCATGTATCTAGACGCTTTTCTAAATCCCACATGTTTATCATGTTTTTATTTAATTAAATCCTCCACGCGATGTATCTAGTCATGTTTCTGTATTTCAATGAATATACTTTCTCCTATAAATATAACACAACTTAGAGTTTAGAAAAAAAAAAAAAAGATATAAGGAGAGAAAATCAAAACAAAAGTTCTTCCTTTTTTCAATAAGAGAGATTTCATTTTGCAATTAGTTAATTCATTTTGTATTTCAATCAAAGAAGTGTTTTTAGCTTTGTTAAATTATTTACAATGTATTGATGATTCCGAGCAAAAACAAGTGTTTAAGGGTGATAGTATTTTGTTCATCAAATGTGCAATTGTTTGAACGAGACAGAGAAGATTCTGGGCTGTTTTATCCTGGGGACGGCGGGGCTAGTACACTGCTTGCACAATCTTGGGCAGAGCCGCGAAACGTTAAAGAGAGCGACCTAGTCCGCGACTCAACCCAAGAACAAATTGGTACCTTCGTTCCTAACTTTTTATTTGAATCTTATACAGCAGTTGAATCTTATACAGCAGAAACAACAATTTTAAGACGTTATTCTTTCTGCCATAATTTTCTGTGTAAGAATGCACACACTTGATCACACATAAGCCTTGAGTTAATCGCTAATGAAGTGAATTATATATAGATTAGTGATGAACTATTCTTCTTATGATCCGCCATTACTAAAAACAAAAAACTGATTTCCCTCTGCGGAAGAACACTTTGTGTTTTGCTATTATACATGCTTTTAAATTATAGTCATACATTTATTTGTATATTCAATGGCATCAGATCATAAGAGGTGGTCTTTTGAACAAAACAAAAAGGTTTAACCCCTTTTCTTCACTTTAATTGTAGATTGAGTTTCAGCTATAGTTTGGAGCAAATATTTAAAAAAATAGAATGACTACAGCTCCGAAAGGAAAGCATGTTAGTTTTATTCATATTGTGAAGAAGCTCAATTATCTGAAAATGATTTGGTTACGACCATGCTCATGTTTTCTGAATAGTTTAATGTGAAAAATAGTTCTGCCAACTATAAGAGGCTATCAAGTAGCTCAACGAGAATTTTTCATCAAATTTTGTGATTTCATATGATTAATTTCTAGTTGAATGGTGGGTTAAAGAACTAGCCAATGTCCATAACAAAACAAGTATGTTATCGAGAAAGAATTTATACATGTTATGTTTTCATTATCATTTTTATTTCTGCCATGACTAAGATTGAAAGAATGATCCTTTTATTTTCCATAATATAAATTACGAAAATATAGAAAGAAGATGAAACAAGTAATGAAATTGATTAGGTTGAAATGATACCCTGTGTTTCTAGGGAGATTTTGATTTCATTACCTGTAAGTATGTGATTATTCAATACTGTTGGGTTTGTAAGGATAACCTTTTTAGCTAGGTTGTTGTTTTTATGTATCCTTGGGTAGTAGTGTTTTGTTGTGAAATTGGGTTGGAAGCAATTTTCTCCATTTATTTATTCTATAAAATGGTTATGGTAGAATCTATGCAAGGACACAACCCATGGTAACATTTGAAAAGTTTGGAAAGAGGGTTATATTTAAAGATCCACATGATTTAGAGTCTTACAACTACGTTTACAATTTCAGATATCTTTATCTATAATGGTGGTTTTCCATGTTGTGTATTTTTAAAGATATTTTTATGGTGACTTTACAACCATATTGTGAAATCATTATAATTAACGTAGTTAGAGATTGACATACATGTACACTTGTTGACAAATGAAAATTTTAGTCTAAAATCTAAGCCTATGGAGGACTAAATAGAAGAGAACCAATTGAATTCAATATAATCTATGCATATGACTCCCATATATTCTTTAGATAATGAGTATGCAGTTCTATGATAATTATGTTATGCACTTTGGATGATTCAGTCTATTTTGGTGAGAACAATAATTTCTCAATACTATTGATGGAAAGAAAACTTTGTGATTAATGTTACAGTTGATGTTTGATGTTAAGCTGACATAGGAGGCTATAAGGAATCATTTGGATACAGATTGACCTGTGAATTTTGTTTTTGATGTCAATGCATAAATGATTTTGCTCAGACCATAAGTTGGTCGGACTTCCACATGAGGACATGAATTCTTATGGAAAGGATATGTTCTCATGATGATGATGTTGAATCTAGAACAATTCAAGCTATTGCTTGATTTTGTTGCGGAACTTTATTATCTAAGTCTGCAACTAAATTCCCAGAGGATGCACAAATCTAGCTTGGTGATTACATCAAAGTTTGAAAAAATTCAGAAGCTGAATTTAAGGTACGTTTTCTAATGATATTCTTAGTTGATCCTTGAACTTAAAAGAAAATGAGAATAGCGAGGTGAATAGAATGGGTATTTTATTCGATATTCTCATTTTGTGGGTCCTTAACAGTTGAATGCACGGTCTGCTTCAGATAGCAAGAAGACCGTCACTTAATATGCATTCAAAATGTGGCTAAACCTGTTTTTGATAATAGTTAGAGGGACCGGAGTTCAAAAGTCCCTTAATGGAAAGCTTACGTATATTTTTATACATGCTAAAAAAAATTTAGTGGATCCTGATTTTTTGTGAGAAGATTTTTTGTGTTTCTCAAGGAATTATTCGTGAAAAGATAAATTGCATTTATTTTCGAGGCATAGTGGGGGTTATTTCGAGGAATAGTGGGGGTACATCCTCAAATAACGTGCCTATGATAAGGATGCATGGATAAAGTCATAGAATCTGAGCCTAGGAGAAGTAAACGGAAATGACCTTCTTAACACCTTGGCCCCGATTACTATGTCGTTTCAGTCGAGGAGGTTTCCCTTAGCTTTCAAGGAGCCTTATAGATGCAATTGAAAGGGTCATGAGGTACCTAAAGAGGACTAAGAACCTCGGATTACAGAAGTTTACCGCTGTCCTTGAAGGATATAGCGATGCTGATTGGAACACCCTTTCAGATGACTCCAAAGCCACCAGTGGCTACATTTTCAATATAGCTGGTGGAGCTGTTTCTTGGAAATCGAAGAAACAAACCATTCTGGCACAGTCCACGATGGAGTCAGAAATGATAGCACTAGCCACGACTAGTGAAGAAGCAGGTTGGCTAAGAAACCTGCTAGCAGAGATCCCTTTATGGGAAAGATCGATTCCAGCTGTCTTGATCCATTGCGATAGTACCGCGGCTATTACGAAAAATACAGAACCGTTATTATAACGGCAAGAAACGACAAATACGTTGTAAGCACAGTACGGTAAGAGAATTCTATCTACTGGTGCTGTGAGATTGGATCATGTACGAACTGATGCGAACTTGACTAATCCTTTGACGAAAGGATTAGCTAGAGAGAAGGTTTTCAAAACCTCGAAAGGAATGGGACTAATGCCCTTAGATTGATGAGTTATTCATGACGGTAACCCAACCTATAGATTGGAGATCCCAAGAAATAGGTTCAATGGGTAATAACAAGTCGTGAATGATATGATGAAAATCATGCTAACAAAATAGCAATCTCATTCCTAGATTAAAGCATGAATTCCTGTAGCGATAGTAGGCTGAGTTAAAAACTCTTAATGAGGTCTATACTCTATGTGGAGTGGAGTACCTAGCTACAGGAGTACTCTTGATAGCCTCACCTAAGTGATTGTGGAAGTTTGGCCGCTTCCTATGGAATTTGAGGGCAAAATTCCTAGAGCCTTCACCATACTGGGATATACGTGCATGGCCGTAAAGCACGGGCTTTTTTAGACTTCACCCTGGTAAGGTTGTGCGTGTAATGTCTGTTAGAGATAGAGTTCAAAACTACGAGTTACTCTAGTATAATCTAAAGCATGAACACTACGCAAGAGTTCAAGTCGAAAGACACTTTTGTTTATGCACAATCTTATATTTTTTAGATTGCTCGATGAAAATTGTTTTCACAAATTCAAGTGGGGGATTGTTGGAAATATGGAATTGTTTTAAAAATCCAAGTGGGGGATTGTTGGAAATATGGCTTTTTAAAATAAAAGAAAATGGGTGTCTAACAGATTTCGATCTCTGGATCTCTCTCTCTAATATTGGTCCCATATCTACTATACAACTCTTTGTGATAGAGTTTATAAAGAGATTGTTAGGACTTGGGCTTGGACCCCTTGGGGGTACCACTCTTTTATGAAGAGGGGAGAGATAGACTCTCGCGCCCGCCGTCTGTCCGGTAGGGTCGGGTCGGGTCATTAAGAGAGCAACCCATTCTTTTTGCTACGAATTTATGAAGAAGGAATGAATCTAGACAGAATTTTGTACATGAATCTAGACTTCTTCCTATTTCCACGTTTTTTCTTAAATGCGATCACGTTTAGATTTTCCATGCATTGCGCCATGATTTTTGCCCCACGTTTTTAATGCAAATATGTATCTAGACGTTTTCTCATTCTCCACGTTTTTCATGCAAATGCATCTAGACAGGACTTTGTCCATGTATCTAGACGCTTTTCTAAATCCCACATGATTATCATGTTTTTATTTAATTAAATCCTCCACGCGATGTATCTAGTCATGTTTCTGTATTTCAATGAATATACTTTCTCCTATAAATATAACACAACTTAGAGTTTAGAAAAAAAATAAGATATAAGAAGAGAAAATCAAAACAAGAGTTCTTCCTTTTTGCAATAAGAGAGATTTCATTTTGCAATTAGTTAATTCATTTTGTATTTCAATCAAAGAAGTGTTTTTAGCTTTGTTAAATTATTTACAATGTATTGATGATTCCGAGCAAAAACAAGTGTTTAAGGGTGATAGTATTCCGTTCATCAAATGTGCAATTGTTTGAACAAGACAGAGAAGATTATGGGTTGTTTTATCCTGGGGACGGCGGGGCTAGTACACTGCTTGCACAATCTTGGGCAGAGCCGCGAAACGTCTTAAAGAGAGCGACCTAGTCCGCGACTCAACCCAAGAACAAATTGGTACCTTCGTTCCTAACTTTTTATTTGAATCTTATACAGCAGTTGAATCTTATACAGCAGAAACAACAATGTCACTATCTGCTTAGGGAGATCATCAGATATATATTGAAACAAACACAGAGAGTTTAAACATTTCTTGGTTGATTTGCTTTATGTGCTAATCTTGTGCATCAAAAAAAAATAAAATAGAACACAACAAACTTACAAGTACTACTTGTTTTCTTTTACAAGGGAAACAATTGTCAAGTACTCAGAAGAGTTGCAATAAGTTAAGATGTGTGTCATGGCTTCTATGGCAAAGAACTTGGAGATTGAACCAGAGAAGTTTACAAATATGTTTGAGAAAGGGATACAGAGTATGAGGTTTAATTATTATCCACCCTGCGTCGAGGATGATAAGGTGTTGGGCATCTCTCCACACTCTGATGCCACTGGTATTACATTCCTAATTCAAGTCAATCATGTTCATGGACTACAACTCAGGCACAAGGGGAATTGGGTTCCCGTCGTGCTCACAACTGATGCTATTCTTGTTAACATTGGGGATGTCCTCGAGGTAATGAACATTTCCAAAATGGTATATCAAACCAATTAAAAAGAGAAGATAAAATTAGTTCTTACACCATTTTTTTTTTTTGACTCGTAGATTTTAAGCAATGGCAAGTACAAGAGCATCGAGCACAGAGTTGTTATAAACAAAACCAAGGAACGCCTTTCTGTCGCTGCATTCCATGAAGTAAACGATAATGTGATGATTGGACCTCTTCCAGAACTCATCAAACAGGGCGAAGATAAGTATTACAAGAGCTTAAGTTTCAATGACTACACAAAGCTCTTGAACAGTGAGAAACTTGATGGGAAGACTCTCATTGAACAAATGAAGTTGAAGAACTGAAGGAAAGAATCAATTACTTTTTTATTAAGACAATAAAACATTAAAAAAAATTCAAAAATAACTTGTTTATCAGAGTAGTTCTAAATGAAGAAATGTTGTGATACTAATCATACAATGTGTCTTGTAATCTACTCAAATTTATGGATTTTGTCTTTGTATTCAACTTTTGTATGCTTAATAAGTTAATAAGAAAATTTGATTTTTAGAAATTTTATAGATATCTTATTTTATTGTATTGTATTTATTCTTGTTAACCTCTTTCATAGAAATTCTAGTATTCATTTCCTTCATAGCATGGTATACAAAGTTCATCACAATGCATGCATTCTTGCACTATATTTGTTTTTTTTTTTTTTTTTTTTTTGGGTCAAACACGAAGATGTTTATTAATGAAAGAAGAGGAAACAAAATACAAAGAGAAACATTCCTATATCAAGGAATGCCAAGACACTATGAAAGTGTCAAAACCCAAATCCCTAAACAAATTACATGATGTACCCATCCTCCACAGCAATTTTCTAATCTCGATAAAGATAGAGTGCTCTGATCTGTTGAGTCCTTCAAATACCCTTTTATTTCTTTCTTTCCACACACACCACATGAGAACGTGAGGGCCCCTACGCCATAACCACTCCCCCCGACGGGAAGGATTAGCTTGAGACCACCAACTTAGCAAATCTAAAATGGAGCCTTCAAACATCAAACTCAAACCGAATTCCGCCAAGAAACTGCTCCAAATGGATTTGGAGAAACTGCAGTGAAGCATCAAATGGTCCAGTGTCTCGTCAAATTCATTGCAAAGCACACAAAGACTCCCTGTGAGGATTCCTCTTTTTTCTTAACCTATCTTTAGTCAAGATCTTCTCATGCAAAACTGACCAACTAAAGAAATTAATCCGAGGAAAAAGGTTTTTCACCCATACCAAATTTTTGTGGGAGGAAATGAAGGGGTTAGAGTGGGTCTCATAATGAGATGCAGCCAACATATCTGAAAATTCTTTCACCGAGAAGCCCACACCTTTACCCTTCCACACCAAACTATCTGATCCCTCTGAGAGCATTTGTCTATCCAACAGATGCATTAGATTAGCGAACTCATCTAGTTCCCCAGTATTGAGGTGTCTTCGAAAGGAAAGATCCCAAGAATTGCCGTTAGACCAAAAATTGCTCACACTCCCATATTGATTGTTGTTAATGATAAACAACATTGGAAACAGATCCTTCAAAGATTGGTTACTACACCAAACATCATGCCAGAAAGAGATGAGATCACCATTTCCACATTGGAGAGAGGTGTGAGGGTAGAAGCCACTAGCGCACCGGGAAATGGACTTCCACAAAGAGCATCCGTAGGAAGTGTACTTAGTTCTCTTTTCCCAAACCCATCTATTGCGCCCATATTTGTCCATAATGAGAGATCTCCATAAATTATCATTTTCTTCTGCAAATCGCCAAAGCCGCTTAGAAAGTAATGCAATATTGAAAGTGAGCACCTGACGAATGCCTAAATCACCTCGAGATTTAGGGCAACAAATTTTCTCCCAGCCCACTAAATGCATCTTTCTAGAGTTATGAGTAGAACCCCAAAGAAAGTCACGCATGGTCCGTTCCATCTTGGCTGTTATTGAACAGGGAACCTTGATAAGAGACAGAATGAACACCGGGATAGAAGCTAATGTGGATTGTACAAGAGCTAGTATGCCTGCTTTAGAGAGAAATTTGCGTTTCCAAGATGCTAGTTTCTATTCCATCCTTTCGATCGTCTCATCCCACACAGCTTTACTTTTGAAACTAGCCCCCAAAGGCATGCCCAAGTACTTAACTGGAAGATGACCAGCTGAACAACCCAATAAACCCGCCAACTGGTGCAGATGAGGGACATCTCCAATAGGCAACGCCCTTGATTTGTGAAAGTTGATTTTCAGTCCTGAAATAACTTCAAACCAAAGCATAATTATTTTAAGAGCAAGAACCTGAGAAGCGGAAGCATCACAAAAGAGGATAGTATCATCCGCATACTGGAGAATAGAGACAGGCGGACTACCCTCCGCGACAGAAAACCCTCTCACTAGGCCAGCATCAACCGCTTTAAGAATCATTTGAGTTAAACCTTCTGCTGCTATAGTAAAAAGAAGAAGAGACAGGGGATTGCCTTGTCGCAGGCCTTTCGAGCTATTGAAAAACCCGTGCAGCTGACCATTAATTTTCAGAGAGAAATTAGATGTAGATCTGCAAGTGTGAAGCCAATGAATCCATTTGGAGTCAAACCCCATGCGAGCCATTACCAAATCCAAGTATCTCCAAGAGACGTTGTCAAAGGCTTTGGAGAAATCTAATTTGATAACGAGCCCTGGAACACCTTGTTTTTTCTTAGAATCAATAATTTCATTGGCAATCAAAGGGCTATCAACCACCTGTCTTCCACTGACTGCTGCACTTTGAAAGGGAGAAATGACTGAATGAAGAACTATTTTCAATCTGTTAGCCAACACCTTGGCAATGATCTTATAGGCCCCATTCAAAATACTGATAGGTCTAAAATCTTTTACTGTCCGCATTCCCGCACATTTAGGAATGAGCGAGATGATAGTGGTGTTCAACCGCCAATCAAGAAAATTTCTCGAGTTAAATTCTGCAACAACTTTCAGAAAATCAATTTTGATTACCTCCCACATATTCAAATAGAACACCATAGAGAAACCATCAAGACCTGGAGAAACTTCAGATTTTAGTTCTTCCATTGCCGCTCTAATTTCCATCTCCGAAAAATTATCTACCAAGGCAGTAGCCGTAGACTGAGAGATAGACTTGAAGGTAATCCCCGAGAAGAAAGGTCGCCACTCCTCCTTTTCATGGAACAACTCCTTGAAGTGAGATATCAAGAGTTCTCTAATACTGACTTCATCCACTACCAACTCCTGACCCATGCTAAGAGCTTCAATGGAGTTAAACAGTCTGCGTATGTTAGCCAAGGTATGGAAGAATTTGGACCCCTGATCCATATGACGAACCCAGCTGACTCCTGATCTGATCCTCCAAAACTCCTCATCTCTTTTGGTTAATGTTGCCCACTCTTGATGTAGCTGCACTCTACAAGACCTCTCCTCAGCAGTCAGGTCCCTGATCTCTTCATCAGCATCAATGTTAGCAATTAAAGCAGAGATATTTTGAATACATAAATTTGTCTTACCCCAAACTTTAGTCCTCCAACTTTTGAGATTGCATCTGAGAGCCTTAAGCTTCCACCATAAACAGTAGCCGGGGTGGCCAGAGACTACTGAGTTGTTCCACCAAGCTTTCATCTCCTCTGCCAGGGTAGGGTGATCAAACCAACCGTTATCAAATGAAAAAAGGCGAGTACCACCACCAACAGACGAGTTCGCAAGCAAAATCGCGTGATGGTCAGAACCTGCTGCACCCTTGAGCCATTCAACTTTATCACCAAATTTGTCAATCCAATCCACCGAGGCTAGAAATCGATCAACTCGACAAAGGATAGGAAGATCTCTCCGATTTGACAATGTGAATTTTCCCCCTTTTAGACTGAAATCGGCGAGTTCCACCTCATTAATGAATTGATTGAATTTCTGCATGCTCATGGACCTCCTCCTGCATCCTTTTTTTTCATTCATATGACGGACAACATTGAAGTCACCCGCTAACACCCATGGCGATTGCACCCAACCAGCAATGTCATATAGTTCTTCCCAGAAGTGGTCTCTAAGCGAAGGATCACATGGACCATAAATGTTAGTCCCTGACCAAATTGAGTTATCCGAGATCATTTGGAATTGAATAGAAAGGGAAAAAGCCCATTTCAACACTTCCCTCATCTGCAAAAGATTGTTATGAGGTTCCAAAAGAATTCAACTTAGACTAAACGTAACCAAGCATTATAGGGATTGAAGGTTTTTTTTTCAGGCACAAACAAAAACATTTTCTTGTTTTATGGTCATTGGTGTTCAACTCAAATCATTACACCATGTATGGTTGATCTACACAATCACTTTTGAAAGGCAGATCTTAGTGTATTTCATGTAGCTAGTGAGGGAAGCAGGATTTTGTTGAAAGGGGCGGGGTGATAAGTCATAGTTAATTAATGATAATATAATAATTAATTATTTTAACATATTTTTTTAATTTAAACACTCACACATCTACATTCATAACATGAATACCCAACTCCCCCCTCCTTCCCTGCGGTTAGAATAAAGAAAGCATTACAATTGGCAAATCCCCAAAACTCCCTCTCCCCTCCCTCCCCAGTTAAAAAAAAAAAAAAAAAAAATTACAATTGGCTTCGACGCGTCTTCTGACCCACAGCTCCAAACTTGATATTGACTGACTACCATTTTACATGCATGCAAATATGCTATCATTTTCATGTTTGATTTTTCTAATATGATGTCGAAGTATTCAATTACAAAGGCAAACAAAGCACGTAAGAAACAAAAAAGTTGATGAGAACTTACCATTTGACGGATCTAGGTGGGGCACTTGCCCCCACTGAATTTTTAAAAAATTTTGAGATTTTTTTTTAATTTTTTTTACGAGGGCCACGTTGACCCTGACGACGTAGCACCGCCCCACCCCTCCTCTCTCCCTCTATTCTCTGCCACACCGACAACCCGTCTCGCCCCTTTTCTCTTTTTTGCTCCCTCTCTCTGTTTATTGTGAGCTTGATAACCGCTCTGTCTCCTCCTCTCTTCTCCCTCCCTTGTTACTTGATTTATTTCTCTTTCCCACCATCGCCACCAGCCACCAGCAATCCCAACCTCTCTTGTACGTATTTTCTCGAGATGAATTTTTAAGTATTTTCTCTCTTCTTCTCCTCTCTGTTTACTTTGAGAAAGAAAGATTTTATAAGTATTTTCTCGAGATGAATTTGTATCTCGTGGTCTACTTTTGTATTTTATTATAAGATTTTTCTAGAGATACATAAAAGTTTGGATCCATTAATTTTTTTCTCAAGATACATGTTTGTATTTCGAGGTTCATGTATGGGTTATTATTTAAAGAGCATTTTGGTAATCAACGTGAGCCTATTGACAGTCCATGCATATGAATTGCTAGTCTAGGTGAGCTATAATAGTGATTAATGATGTGATAACCTCTAATTAGTTATACTTTTGATAGAGGTAAATCGCAAATAACCAAAATAGGTGGATCAAATTACTCTCCCAATAGATTAGATGAAGTTTTGTTTAGCAATTGGTGTTTTGTATAATTATATATGTATTGTTCAAATAAGAAATTATATCCAAGTAATTAATTAATATATTTTAATTAATTAACTAAGATTCATCTCGCTGCCCCCCTTCAACAAAAATCCTGGCTCCATCACTGCTTTGACTAGTTCAAGAAGTTGCGGGTAGGGCTCAATTCTCTCATTCTGATGTGCTTTCCATAGTTTGCGAAGCAACCATCATCATTGACTCCAATTTGTTAATCTTCGTCTAGTTCTTCTTAATTTTCAAATGGTATGTGTAATACCAGCAGAATTACATAAATATAAATACTATTTATTAATTTGTAATGTATTATAATTTTATATACAATGTGTATAACCTTGTTTTATTTGTAGTGGGTAACAAAGGTAGAAAGTGTGGTTGTATTTAGCAAATTATTAGTGAAACCCGATCTGGCACTCTTTGATTAATAACATGGTTTTGAGTCTTGTTTGATTAGAATGTGACCTTGGACTTGAGTCATTGGGAATGAGAGTCCAATACTTTATCCCACTACCTTTTTTTTTCTTTTTTTCTTAAAACCCTACTTTTAATGGATCTTACCAATTTTTTGTTGTCGGCTAGGAAATTGAAATAAAGAGAGAGAGTGAGTGAGAAAGAGAGAGAGCTTGAGAGGATTTCAAGTTTATAGGAGATAAATCGAAAGGGATTCTTAGTGAGTATTGCGAAGAGGAAGCTTATACTTGGCTTTGTGTCAATTTGGAGGACTTGTGTTTCGTTGATTGTGAATAGATCGACCAATTGTTGTTTTTTTTTTACTTGATTGTGAGTAGGTCTAGTAATTTTTTATACGATTTGTGCAAAAAACTTAAGGTTTTCAATTTCGGTTGGAATTAGGTAACAAGATATATAGCTACAACGATATCTTTATATGACGTTGAAAAATTCTATTTTTGTTACTACCATTAGAAAGATGAAAGTGCAATCTTTTCAACTATCTAGTTACTAGTAAGCTTAATTTGGTTGAGCATGGAAGAAGTTTTTGTCATTTGAAGTTGGTTTGCCAATAATGAATGTTTACTGTCTCATTGGAGAAGATGATAAATAATGTCGAAAAAAGTGTTTACACTTCTCATATTTTGAAGTATGTAGGTATAATTCTTATATCACCGTAGAGTGTAGATTTGAACTTTTCGAGATATAATTTGTAAATTTTGGCTGTGATTTGTGAGTTTTGTATTGACTTAAAGTTGGCATGTTAAACTGAAAATCTACTAAGAAATATGTTGTTAGGAGTAAGATGATGTCGTCATCATGACATATCTATTTGACCAAAATTTTGACCCATCCCAAATTTGGCTAGGCCTAAATTATAGTTTGTAGCTCAAATCTACCTAATAAAATTATAAAGTTGTGAAATTTGTTAAATTATAATTTTAACCCTAGGGGGTGTATTGTATCTGGATTTTGTGGGCAATTTAATAAATTCCATGGATTCTGAAAATTCAAGTGTATTCAATTTGGATTTTAAAAAGTCCACAAAAGTTTAGGGGTATTCAATCAAGATTTTAAAAAGTTTTTCTGAAATCCACAAAGTCTAGGGGTATTCAATATGGATTTCAGAAAGTCCACAAAAGTTTTAGGGTATTCAAAATATCATTCATATTTATGGATTTGGAAAATCATGGATTCTCATGGACTTTGTAGTATTAGGTATAAATAACAAAGTTCAATAATTTGCCAGCCTCCATATCAAAGATTTCAACGTGAAAAAAAGTCTCCCAAAGCTCTTCCTTGTGTCAGCCGCGAAGAGGTTGGTTCCCATCCTTTTGTTTTCTCGATTCTTTTTCTATCTTTGCATAAGTGTTCATAGTTGCATCGTTGATGATTTTGGATTAGGGTTTGGATTAATAGGGTTTGGATTAATAGGGTTTGAGAGTTATTTTATTCTACTTATTAATCCATAAAGAATTGAAAGTCTATATTTCTTCTGTTGTAGGTGATCAAGGTTGACCACGATGTCCATGGTGGGGATACTCCAGAAGATGTTGAGAAGATAGAATTTTTGATGCGCGAATGAAACATCTTAGTCCATAGCATTGCAAATCTTGAAATCTGAGGATGAATTAGTCACTAAAATATTGGGTTATACGATTTCACTAGCCTGCTTGTCGTCTATAAGTTTTTTTCAATTTTGTGAATTAGTCTGGCTATTGTTTCGAATAAATTAATGGAAATTGGATCTTACAGCAGGGGAATCTGCATTGTAACCAGTTGAATGTTTCACTTGATGAATTGATGGAAGTATCTTACTTTACTGTATTTAACTTGTAACTTCACAGAAGCTGGAACTCAAAGTTCTTGTTGTTGTTTACTAGTCAAATTTTGTAGCACATCATAGTAGATGCAAACAGCAGGATGTAGTCTCTGTTTCATGTTTATCCACTGTTGGATGCACTTTATTTCTGTTAAAATATGCATTTTTTAAAGATTTCGGTATGAAATGCAATGCATTAAGAGCTTAATGAACATGCTTAGAGTAGTTTAGATCAAGAGATTTGCATTGGACCTGTGTATGGAGCCATAACCTTTCGAGCACAATCACTATCTACTGTAAATACTCTTCACTTGCAGGAGTAAATCTTGGAGCTTTTGATTATATGGTTGGAGTCCAATTCCTTGTAATGGTGAACTGGGACACATAAGCGCTATTGCAGGTCTACACCATTTTACGTTCAAATCAAAGTACACGTACTGAAAGTTCCACGTTCAAACTATAATTTAATGAACCCGTCTAACTGTCGAGGAAGACAGCGAGGGACCCCACAAGGGGGGAGAGAGCCGTTCATCTCTCCCGGGATGCGCGCTTGAATTATCAACACACGTATTCCAAAGGTTCAAGCGCGCATCCCGGGGGAATGGACGGCTCCCACCCCCCCCCCCCCCTGTGGGGTCCCTCGTTGGTTCCCTCGACAATTAGAATTTTTCGAAGTTGAGTTATTCATGAATACTACAATGAGATAATCGAGGGGTGTTGGCTGTAGATAGTAGTATTGGTGACATTACTGATATTCTTAGGGGGGTGTATTGTATATGGATAATTTAATTGAGTATTGCTAATCAAATGTGGGCAGCAGCTCAAGCAAACGTCAACGTTGCTAACAATGATAATGAAGAAAGTGACCATGATCATGAAGGAGAAGAATGATCATAATACAATTTTATGGACGTTTACTTCTTATTTTAAAGATGCTAATTAACGTCCTTTTTTTTCTAGTTTTTTTAGTACATGTATCTCTCACTTTTGTTAATTATATGCGGACGTTTTTTTGTTTCATCACTATTTACCAACTTCTTTTTTATCTTGCAAATAATTAGAAATCTGTAAAAGTCGTTCATACAAAGTCCGTGGATTTTCATAAATCTCTAAAAAGTCTGTAGCAAAAGTCTATGGATTTAAGAAATCAGCAGAAGTCCGTTGACAATTTAAAGAGTCTGTGGACAATTTAAAGAGTCCATGGACTTTTCAAATTATTTATCAATTACATAAGAATCCATATACAATACACCCCGTAACAGTCATTATGCCTTGATTTGACCAAGATGAGAGTAAAACTGTAAAAGGGCAAAGAATTGAGGAGTAAAACGCAAGGAAGAGGTGGTTCGATTTAATCTACTCTGAGGTGCTATTCTACAATCAGATCTGTTGCAGCTGCGAGGAGTTGCTTGCTGTTGTTGTTTTCGGGTCTGTTACCTCTCCTTCTTCATCTTTTGTTTTCTATATTAACTAGGTCGAAATTTCCCCTAAACTCAATTTTCATTAGAGATGGAAGACTATAGTATTTCCCTAAACTCGATTTTCAACTTAAGCATGTAATGATTGATGATTTGCAATATCTCCCTGAACATATCCATGTTTAAGACCAATCCATATACAATAAACGACGGACCAATACGAGTATGAATATCCTGACCTTTTGAACACTGGACAATGCTGCAAATTGGAGCAGAAGAGCTCACATTTGCATTTTCTTATAATCTGAACTTTGGGTTTTGTACAACTTACTCCAATTTGCCTAGTGGAAACCAGTCTATGCTTTCTCTTTCTTTACATATGAAGTTATGCATGTGACATTATCCAACTTTGTTCTGTTGAAAGGTGAAGAGAAGCCAACAAAGGTAGCAAAACTAGTAGTTTCAACAAGCTACAATGTTTTGTGCACATTAGAATTCTGACACGTACTATTCTGGTAGTTAGAAATGGGAAATTTCACATGTTTTTTGAAACTCATCGGGGTTGTATACAATGGGAAATTTCACATGTTTTTTGAAACTCATCGGGGAAATTTCACACGTATTATTTTGTTGTCTTTTCAGAGTTTAGTTTGTTTGAAATGCACAATTTCATAGTAAATATTATGACAGTCTTAAGAGGCAAGCATTGCATTATTTGTTGTTTTAATTCCTGGATGTTTTATACTAATCTTCCAAAGAGAAAGCAAGAAAGACTTGCTGAGTTATTATCTTTTGCATTTGGGAACTCACTTATATCCTTTTAATTTAAATAGTGTGTGTTATTTGTTCTTTGTTTAAATATAGTATGATATTATCCCTTTAATTTAAAGCAATGGTGTGTCTTTCTTTTCTTTATTGTAAGGCGAAAAAGAACAAAGAAAGAATAGTGTTTTTTTTTTTTTTTTGGGATAAATGGTCTCTTTGGCCAGATGTATGCTTTTGTAATGTTATTTTTGTACTTACTGGAAAATGGTCTCTGGCCGGTGGATGTAGTCATAATTCTGACACCATATAAACATATTGTGGTATTTCATTTTTGTATTTTATTTTTGATATAATCTAGCTGGCTTGCAAATTGAGCAATTGCTCACACAAGCTTAAAAAACACAAAAGAAACAAACTGTGCAATGTGTAACTTATCATAGTCCTATATGATCGATCATAATGCTTATGTTTCATCCCCTCAATCCCACTAACCTGTGAACAATATAATTGCCCTTATGTACTTTATGTTCCATGGCAGGTGTTATGTGCTGCAAATTTTGATTCTAGTTGAGAAAGTCGCCATGTTTGACCTACTTAGCAACATTTCCAAGTTCTCCTCTTGATCGGTATTTCATTGTTTTTACTTTTTAACTATTATTATTTTAGATTCTTTTATCTGTAATGCTTCATCAATCATTGTTGTTATTCTGGATCCATATTACTCATGAGTCATGATTGAATGATAAGTGGGTTCTTATTAATAATTTATTGAGACATCAAATATGGTTTTGTTTTCTTCTCCAACATTCTTCCTCGTGGTACAATTTTTCACCATCTTTTCAAATATTCTGAAATTTAGCAACCCAGTGAATTCAGATATATGACTTTTGGTATTCACTATCTGCACTTGAAATATATATCGAAAATATATAACCTGAAATCCTAGTAAGTGGTAACAAGAAGAAGAAGAGAACCGTATGATGTGATCTGTGCTAGGAAAATAAAAAGATAAATGTGATGTAAACAAATCTAAACATAGTCTTATATATTGTAAGGATGAAAAAGTTGAAAATAATGAATGTTCAGATGAAATACAGAGAAAGAAAGAGATAATGATCCATATATTCTAGGCAAACATACAGTGATTTACTTCAACAGGTCCTAGAAGATGTGGTATTGAAGATGTTGTAATCTTAGATAGATTTGTCAATATGGTTCTCTTTGTTTTTCAGTGTGAGATTCAGATTACTTTAGAAGGGAAAGACTGTTATTCTTCATCGGAGAACAAAAACTCGCCTGCAGCTAAGACTCCGAATCTGGTAGCTCGGTTGATGGGTCTGGATCTCTTGCCTGATAGATCCTCTTCAGGAGGAGAGGTGGTACATCCTGACTCTTTTTATACCAACACCTGTCTCTTTTTAGTTTTAGAGCTAATAGCGATCCAAAGCATGTCCAACATACCAATATTCCATGATTTTAGTGTTGGGATTGATATTACTCTTAAAATTTGCATATATGGATAGGGATAAAAAGGGTGAAAAAAGTTGGAATCATCTTCAATTTCAAATGCTCAACCTTTTTCCTTTTTTTTCCACTGTTTTTCCTGAAACTTTTCTTCAAGTTGTCAGGTGAATAATAGACGAGTATTGAGGCATTGTTCTTCAACAGGTCCTAGTCTATTATTAAGGCATTTTTCTTTTGAATTGGCAATTGCATTGTGGCCTTGTGGATCCCTGATGGAATTGATTGCAGATTTTAAGCTTAAATTGCTGCATTTCGAATAATAGACGATTGTAGCTTTGTTCTTATTGTTAAGTTATGACCTTATTTGAGGATTGACATGGAAATCTTTCTTAAACTGTGAACTACCAAGCTGTACTTTAGGGTCCATTTGTTTCAATGCACCATTGCTAAGAACGTCTCTTTTATCCTGTGAACTACCAGGTTGTTCTTTCGAGTCTCCCTGTTTCACTGCCAAAGTTAAGCTAAAATTTTCCCTTGATTTTGAGTTCAATTTTCTTTTCTGTGATATGGTAGGAAGAAAGTAACGAGTTGACGCTCTTGCTGGTTACTTTTGTTAATTTATGGCTCAGCTTTGTGCATCCTTACCCTACGAGGGAAGGTAATTGATACTTGATATCCTTTAAGCCTGGTTTCGTTAGAGCCAATAAAGGCTCTATGTTCAATTACCCTCCATGATGGTGTTGACAACCTTAGGCCTAGTTGTAACCTGTGTTATTAAATCGGCGAATAATCGTTATTCGAGACTAGACCGTTCCGGATTGAGCAAAAATCGGTAGGGTTTCACAGACTCAGCTAAATCGGCGAGTCATCGCATAATCGGACGAGTTGACTCGCTGATTTATCGTCTCTATAAATAAATAAATAAAAACCTAACTGTTTCTTTCTATTCCTATTTGCAGATAAAGAAGAAAAACGGACGAAGCAGAGGCAGAGGAACGAAAGAAGAATAAGGGGAACTGAGAAGAACTGAAGAACACGAGAAGAAGAGGAAGCACAAGCACTTACCTTGGAAGAAGAAGAATGAACTAAAGATTGAAGAACACGAACTGATTTCGTGTTGATTTCGGAGCTGAAGAATTGATTTCCTCCCTCCTTGGAACAAGAACATGAACTGATTTCCTCCCTCTTCCAGGTAAGATATGTTCTTCTTCTTCTTCTTTCATATATATATTATTTTTTCTTCTTTCGGCAAAGCAAAACGATTATTGTAAAGAGGTTTCGACGTTGTAATTTGTAAAGAGGAACTAGTAATCCAGACTTCACACCTAAATCAGGATTTTATGTAATTGGTTTTTGTTTTTCTTAAACTTGTAGGAAACCCTTTTTGTTTTCCTTTTCATCTCAGTTTATCTGGTCCAGTTGTTCGCACGCCTGGTGAGAATTAGCAGAATCTATACTTGCAGTTTTCATTCATGTACAAATGGTACAAAATTGTATTGAAAAGTTTTCACCAATTTTTGTTGTAGTAAAATTGTATTTATCTTTTGATGCACAAGAACATATAATAACATGCAATAGACTTGTGAATTTTTTCTTCTTTCAGATCTATTTTTCTTCTTTTCTGTTGCTTTTGCTGAGATGTTCCTAAACATCTCCAGGTAACTATAATTGTTCCAATCTGCAAAATTAAATTCATTTGATGAATTAGTAAAGTAATATAATTATAAATTTATAGTATTATGATTAATTATTTATTTTTGTTTGTGACTATGATTAAATTTTAAAAATATATGATTTTAAAAAATATCGATTAAATCCAATTATTCCCGATTAATCGTAATTCGGTCCTGGACCGCGAAGCGATTTAACTACCCAGGTTGTAACAACATACTATGTTAACGCTTATCCCAATTAACAGGAAGCTGTATTGTCGATTTCAAAGAGTATTATTTAAACATTTTGTCAAAAAAAAAAAAAACCTGATATTATTATGGTGACTTTTGTATATTGTTTATAAAAACTCAGTGATCAATTTCTACTTCTTGTTGGTAAACAGATAGGGTTGTTTGAATATCAGTTGCGATCTTGATCTGTCTATTCCTAATTCAAAGATATGGAACAGATAAAGTGGGATATAGCTTTGCACCTATTATATGCCTCTGGTTTGCCATGATCGCGGGTATTGGTGTCTTCAACTTCATTAAGCACGATCCATCTGTAGCTAAAGTGATATGATCTGACTTGGTACCTGTTCTTTCTTGCAGATTAGAGTTCCTGGCTGTGTGTTCAACTCAAGCAATCAAGAAACCAAGCAATGATTCTTCTACAAAAGACAGACTGAAAGTAAATGGAAAATCAATCAACTGATCTGATATAGAAGACGGAATGAAGTGAAAATGTAGGAGCAGTGATTGTATTGAATTGATCAAAAGAAATTGTAGATACAGAAATTGTAATAGCAAGTTCGAGATTGCTAATCTCCCTTTAGAGCTATTCGAGATGCTCCAACTCTCCTTGAGCAAACTGCTCAATGTACAATTTATCTACCAATCAATGAATGAATCTTTTCTCCTAGTACTCTCCTATTTATAGCACTTAGTCTATTACAACTACTCTCACAAATACTGACAGTTATTCTTAACAGACAACAGAACAGACAAACAGACCTACAAACATAGCATTCTCATACAAACATAACACTCTCAGTACTTAACAGATTGCCTTCTCAGCAACAGAAGCACTAACAATATCCTTCATTTCTCTTCAGCACTCTCATGACCTGTCTTTTGTCTTTCTCCGGGAATAAGTATACTGAATAGGAGGTTTAGGAGGTAGAATCCTATCAATACCCGCCCCCCAAAGCCGCACCTTGTCCTCAAGGTGAAAAGAAGGAAACTGCTGAATCAATAACTCGAAGTCTTCCCAAGTGGATTCATACGCAGGTAAGCCGTGCCATTTAATCAAAACATCAACTTTAGTCAACTGACCTTTACCCTTAGGGCGCACATCCAATAAGGATTCAGGAAACACCACCAATTCACCATCACTGCTGAGCTGATCAGGCAGAGGATTCACAGGAAAACAGTGTCCATCCCTTGGCACGCCGCAGCTGAGAGACATGGAACACAGGGTGAATCCTTGTGTGGATAGGAAGATCTAACCGATAAGCCACCTCCCCTATCTTTGCCAAAATTTTATAAGGGCCATAGAAACGCGCCGATAACTTGTGATTATTCCTAGAAACCAGGGATTGCTGACGATAAGGGCGCAACTTCAGAAATACGTAACTCCCAACATCAAAAGATTCATCACGCCTGGACTTATCCGCCTGAAATTTCATGCGCTGTTGCGCCCTCAATAAATTCTGCTTTAGATCATCTAACACTCTATCCATGTCCATCAATAACTGCTCCACTGAAGAAGTGACTGCTGAGCCTATGGCATACCGAATCAAAGGAGGAGGGTCCCTGCCATAGAGAACTCGAAAAGGGGAATAACCGGAAGCCGAATGAACTGATGTATTATACCAATACTCAGCCCACGAAAACCATTTACTCCACTGTTTCGGCTTGTCAGAAGAGAAGCAACGAAGATATGTTTCAATGGATCTATTAATTACCTCAGTCTGCCCATCGGTTTGAGGGTGGTAGGCGGTACTGTGCTTCAATGTAGTGCCCTGTAAGCGAAATAATTCTTGCCAGAATTTACTGAGAAACACCGTATCGCGATCTGAAATAATAGACTGTGGTGTTCCATGCAGGCGAATAATGTCTCGCGCAAAAACCAAGGCCACCCCTTCCGCAGAAAATGGATGTTTCAATCCAGAAAAATGAGCGTACTTGCTCAGACGATCGACCACAACCAAAATGGTATCGTAAACACCAGAACGCGGTAAACCCTCAATGAAATCCATTGTAACCTTGTCCCAAACTTGAGTGGGTAAAGGGATCGGTTGAAGCAATCCTGCTGGAGAAAAAGCTAGAGTTTTATTCCGCTGACAAATGTCACATTCACTGACCCTTCGCCTGATATCCGACTTCATTCCCACCCAATATAGCTCCTTAGCTATCCTTTGATACGTTTTTGTTTCCCCAGAATGGCCTCCCACATGAGAAGAATGAAATTCCATAAAAAGAATAGGGATGAGGGAAGAAGATGGAGGGATGACCAACCTGGTTTTGTAATACAACATATCATGAAGCACTGTATATCCAGGTCGTCCTGACCCTTGCAACACTTGTTGTTTCAGTTGTGTCAAAACACTATCCTCCTGTATCTCAGAACGCAATACCGACCAATCACGCCAAGTGGGTAACGTGAGTTGAGAGCAAGAAGGAGATGGAGGAAGTCGGGACAAGGCATCAGCCGCCATATTCGAAGAACCCGATCTATAATGAATCTCAAATTGGTAACCCAAAAGTTTACTCACCCATTTCTGGTATTCGGCGCCAATGACCCGTTGTTCCAATAAAAACCGTAAACTCTTCTGATCAGTCCGAACCACGAATTTTCTGCCTAACAAATATGCCCTCCATTTTGTAACCGCCAACACAATCGCCATCAATTCCTTCTCGTAAATGGGTTTGAGCCTAGCACGTTGCCCCAACACTTGACTAAAGTAAGCCACTGGTCTTTGTGCTTGCATCAATACCGCGCCCACTGCATAACCAGAAGCGTCGGTCTCAACTACAAACTCTTTAGAAAAATCCGGCATGGCGAGCACCGGAGCCTGAGTCATGATGAGCTTCAATTTCTGAAAAGCGTCCTCAGCCTGTTGTTGCCAATTGAACCCGTCTTTCTTCAACTGAGCAATGAGAGGCCATGCTACCTTACTGTAGTCCTTGATGAATTTACGGTAATAGCCCGTGAGGCCCAAAAACCCTCGCAATTCCGTAAGATTCTTTGGTGTAGGCCACTCTAACATGGCTTGAACCTTTGATTGTTCCATTGCCACTCCTTCAGCCGAAATATTGTGCCCCAAATAACTCAATGTTGAACAACCAAATTCACATTTTTTCTGATTCGCAAACAGTTGGTTTACCTGTAACAACTCCAAGACAATCTCCAAATGCTTCAGATGATCTTCAACTCCTTTGCTATACACCAGTATGTCGTCAAAAAATACAAGGACAAACTTACGCAAATACGGTCTGAAAATGGAATTCATCAGGGCTTGAAACGTTGCGGGCGCATTTGTCAGACCGAAGGGCATGACTAAAAACTCGTAATGCCCTTCGTGTGTTCGAAAGGCCGTCTTGGCTTCATCCCCCTCTTGTAATCTGATTTGATGATGCTCTGATACCAATTGATATGATCTGACTTGGTACCTATTCTTTCTTGCAGATTAGAGTTCCTGGCTGTGTGTTCAACTCAAGCAATCAAGAAACCAAGCAATGATTCTTCTACAAAAGACAGACTGAAAGTAAATAGAAAATCAATCAACTGATCTGATATAGAAAACGGAATGAAGTGAAAATGTAGGAGCAGTGATTGTATTGAATTGATCAAAAGAAATTGTAGATACAGAAATTGTAATAGCAAGTTCGAGATTGCTAATCTCCCTTTAGAGCTATTCGAGATGCTCCAACTCTCCTTGAGCAAACTGCTCAATGTACAATTTATCTACCAATCAATGAATGAATCTTTTCTCCTAGTACTCTCCTATTTATAGCACTTAGTCTATTACAACTACTCTCACAAATACTGACAGCTATTCTTAACAGACAACAGAACAGACAAACAGACCTACAAACATAGCATTCTTATACAAACATAACACTCTCAGTACTTAACAGATTGCCTTCTCAGCAACAGAAGCACTAACAATATCCTTCATTTCTCTTCAGCACTCCATGACCTGTCTTTTGTCTTTCTCCGGGAATAAGTATACTGAATAGGAGGTTTAGGAGGTAGAATCCTATCATAAAGCCATATACCCCTAATACAGTGTAGACTATTTCAGAAGAAATAAACAAAAAGCATGGATTTCTCTTGGTGGAATTGTTCTTAACTGGTAACTCTTTGTTTCTAATTTCTTACAAATGTTAGTAAGAAATAACCGATTTGAACTGTGTTTACATGTAATATAAACCGTTTGCATATACTACAGGAACTGAAGCAATGTTTGCAGATCTTGGACATTTCTCAGTCAAATCAATTCAGATAAGTATGTGCTCTGTGGTATTTCCATCCCTTGTCTTAGCATATACAGGGCAAGCAGCATAACTCCGTACGCATACAGATAACGTTCATGAGACCTTCTATAGGTCCATACCAGGTGCGAACTCAAATACCATTTTGTCCTTTAGTTTCTTCCCATTCTCTGTAGTCGTGTATCTGATAGTTTTATCAGTTAACTCACATTGATTTTACTATGGTGAAGGTCCTCTATATTGGCCTATGTTTGGGGTGGCTGTTATGGCAGCAATTATTGCTAGTCAAACCACGATCTCCAGCACATTCTCAATCATCCAACAGTCGATCTGTAGCCCTCGGTTGCTTCCCTCGAGTCAAGATCATTCATATTTCAAACAAGTACGAAGGACAAGTGTATATACCTGAGATCAACTACCTCCTCATGTTGGCGTGTGTTGGAGTTACCTTAGGGTTCAGGACAACCGTCAAAATTGGGAACGCATATGGTAAGAATTTCATCTTACATATGACGGAGCATCCAACTTCAAAGAGGGTCTAGTGGCAGGGTGGCTGTTATACAACCAAGTCACCAAGCAGCTGTAAGTTTCATTCTCATTCTCCACCTTTTTTGTTTGCCTTTTATCTTTTGAATATTACTTTACCACTTGGCTCAACATCTTATAGTGGATAAGAAATTTTAACCCTAGACTAGAGTTGTTAAAATTTGGGGTCTGGAATTAGCTCACTGTTTTTGCTCTTACTGACTGTACTTCATGTATGTAACAACGCATCAATAAATCCCTTGGATTTGTTTGGAGGAGAGTGGGGTTTGTAAAACAGTGACGAATACAGTAAGCTAATACTTTTTCAAGGTTCAGAAAAGCCAATGGGGATATTATTGTGGAGTGCAGTCCTGCATGAAAAAATGAAAAATAGGGTATCTGAAAAAAAATTCATAAATAATCGTACTGGTCTCTTGTTCTGAAAGAACTTTCTGTAACTTTTCATGAGGACCCGAAATGTGTTTTAGATGCTAGTGGTAAATCGAAGAGGGGAGGAAGATGGCTGCCAGGTGCAGTTATGAATATAGCTGAGTGTTGTTTGTTTCCGATAAGAAAAGAGGACAGCAGTGTGGCTATTATGTGGAGGGATGAACATTTGGATGATTCACCGGTCCAGAGTTTGACATTGAAGGAAATACACAACCAAGTGATGTACATATCTATTTTACCCAATTATGTTTTTATATTTATGTTATAAATGTCTATGGAAGAGGATAATAAAATGTGTGCATTTGTGTGATATGGTTTGCAGGTTGGTGGCGAATGCTCTGGAGACCATATTCTCCAATGGTGATACTATTGCAATTGACATGCCAATGACTGTCAATGCAGTTATTGTTTACTTAGCAATTGTACTTGCAGGATGTGTCGTTGTGTCGATAGCTGATAGCAATTGTACTTGCAGTTATTGTTTACTTAGCAATTTCTACTTAGCAATCAGTGGAGTATCAATGGCGAACAGATAATCTGTTTTTCAACAGAGTTTTATTAGGCTCTGTTTTCAGTCTGAAACAGAGCAGATTGGGGACGTGTTTCAGCTGAGAATGCCTGCTTTTATTTCACAAAACATAGTGTTATTAGGCTCTGTTTTTTGGCCTGAAACAGAACTGATTGGGGACGTGTTTCAGCTGCAGGGATCATGGGATGGGAGGCTTTCTTCAACTGGAGGAATTGGAGATTTGTTGACAACAATTGGTGCTTGGAAGATGTTTGCAAGTTTTGGGCAGATTATGCAAGGCGTTGGTTCAGTTTTTGGCTCATTTCCTTGAGGTCTGTGATTGGTTTTGTTTTATTTGTTGAGTAACTTATAGTCTATGTAAGTAGTTTGTTTTAGGCCTAATGTCTTGGTGAATTAGGCCTTGGAAAATTTTTCTTGTTAGTTTCTTGGTGAATTAGGCATAGGCTCTAGGTTTTTGTTTATCTTTTGGGTAAAGTCGTAATGTACCTCCGACTTGTGTAAAATCTTTTGATCAATTAATAAAGGTTTGGCATCCCCCTTCCCTCTTGGAGGTTATTATCAAACTATTTGACGATGTGCATTTGACGTCGTTTACAATAAAACGACATGCATTGCACGTCCTCAACAATTAGTTAAGTCTTGACTAGCATGTCGTTATTTGTCAATTACGTCCTGCACAACGACATTCAAGCCACGTCGTTGCTTCACCTGTTTCATGACTTGCTAAGACGTCATTGAAGAAACTTACGATGTGCAATTTAAGTCATTGTACATATTAGCGACTTATATAAAACCTATAAGGACGTGATTCGACGACGTAAAATGCACGTCGTAGAATACACCACACCTATTACGATCATTGATTCCTTGACGTACATATGGACGTCGTCATAAGCATTAGATGACGTGCAATGTCTTTGATATGTTGTTGTGCGTTTGTCTCGTTGAGGAACTACATGTCTTTGATTCGTGGTTTATTTGTTTATGTATTTTATGTAACTTGTTTTATTTAATAGAGATGGGAATACTTATACCAGCTACCCCGCTTATCCAAGTAAATTTATGTTTCTTGGGTACATTTTTATTGAAACGTAACCAATTAGTCTTTCTCAGGTTAGAGAGTTTTTTGGGCGGCGGCGTAGGTTTATTTGTGGGGCGAGCATCTCCAAAGAATTTGCTGGGTAGAATTTTTGTCTACTTTAGTTTTATTTTATTTTTTTATAAATTTTTCTATTGTTAAAATTCCCATGTCTCAAATTTGGGGAAACGGATAATCCTAATTTTTGTGGATATATATAAGGATTTCATTTTTTTTTTTAAATCGGAACGTGATAGTCGGTATCAGAGCATTTGGTTAGTTAGCTTAGACTGGGGTAAAGTCTAGGTGATCTTCAAAATGTGGACATGGGGTAAAGTCTATTCTTTTTCCTTCTGTTTTTTTACATTATCATCTTAACGAAGAATAGAACTTGTGTTCATGTCAATCGCAATCTCAACAATACTGTATCAAAACCAGAAAATTCACAAATCTTTCACAAAAGCAGGACATTACTGGACAAGTCAACAAAACAATTGATGTTCTGTGTCGACTCCTCTGCCAAGCTAATTTGTGGCCACCAGGCCACCTCAGTTATATAAGATAACCGAGGTTTTAAATACTCTCGAACCTTTATATAGATAAATTGGCCATCAAACTATAATAACTCCTAGATTTTCTATGTCTTTATAAATAATTTTATTTAAATCTTCTACAAAAGAACTGAGCACTATTTCAATGTACACAACTGGAGCTGGGAGAAGCTAGCTAGGTGGTCCTCTGTTTGGTTCTTCACATTGTTAAAATGCCTACCATGGCGAATCCCGATGGTGCTTTCCATCAGGATAAACGCACAAAAAAAAAAAAAAAACTAAGATCAATAATTACTGGGTAGCATATAATTAATGTTATTACCACCAAGATTAGCATCCATCAGGATAAACGCACAAAAAAAAAAAAAAAAACTAAGATCAATAATTACTGGGTAGCATATAATTAATGTTATTACCACCAAGATTGTTAAGCATAAGAATAGTCATCCTAAGTCTAGCTAGCAATCTCAGCATCTAGCTAGCAATCTCAGTCTCAGCATTCTGTTAGTAAGCTAGTAAGCAATTCAGCATTCTGTTAGTAGGCTAACAATATCAGTTAGCATTAGCATTCTGTTAGTCTCTTTGTATTTGCCTATATAAGGGTTGTAAGATGTACACATATTCATCAATCAATACAGATTAGAAATTCATCTATTATAAACTTCTGTTAGAAGTTAACATGGTATCAGAGCCATTCCAGATATCTTTTTTATTTTCCAGACTTCTGAGTTAGACATCAATGGCTGATTCAACCTCGTCTAATGTTGCATCACTTCCAAATTCTACTATGGCAGAGTCAAAACCAGTTACTTTCACTCATGTTTTGTCTGTCAAATTGAGTGAAAGCAATTACTTGCTGTGGAAGCAACAAGTGCTAGCAACGATTAGAGGACATAAACTTCAGAAGTTTATTGAGCAGAGTTCACCTCCATTAAGGTTTCTCTCTGTGGAAGAACAAACAAACAACAGTGTGAATCCTGAATTCCTTCACTGGGAACAGCAAGATCAACTATTGTTCTCATGGCTTCTATCCTCCATGACTGAATCTCTGCTTACAAGGTTAGTTGGTTGTGAAACCTCTGCACAAATTTGGAGTATTCTTGAAACCTTTTTCAATTCTCAAACTGTAGCCAAGATCTCTCAGTTTAGATCTCAACTTCAAAACTTCAAGAAACGAGATCTGTCCATCAATGAATATCTATTGAAAATCAAGTCAATCATCGATCAATTGGCTTCAGTTGGGCATCATTTGACTCCAAAGGATCACATCAATGCTATATTTGATGGATTACCACAGTCCTATGACACTTTTATAGTATCAGTAAGTTCTAGGTCAGATGGTTACAGAGTTGCAGAGATTGAGTCTCTTCTGCTAGCTCAGGAATCTAGAATTGAAAGGTATACTAAAGATCTTGAGGTATCAAGCTCAGTCAATGTGGCTCATACGTCCTATAAACCTTCACCTAGATCTTTTGTATCCAATTCACAGGGGTGGAGATCTCAGTCCAGAGCTTCGTTTAATCCAAGAGGTTCAAAACCTGGTAGAGGGTTTAGATCTTCTGGACCTGGATCTAGTAATCAGTCTAATAGATCTCAGTGTCAAATCTGTGGCAAGATCGGACACCTTGCTTACAAATGTTATAATCGTTTTGACACCTCTGTTTCTAATCCATGGAACTCCAATACTCAGCCTTCTTCTTCAAACATACCTTCTCAATCTGGCAATTTCACTCCTCGACATGTGTTTACTGCTCAGTATTCTCATCCTGGTTGGAGAGCACAGTCACCATCTCAGATGCAATCTAGTTCTCATTCTACACCTTCTGATGGAAGATGGTATCCTGATTCAGGAGCCACAGATCACTGTACTCCCTATCAACAGAACCTAGAGTCATCTGTTCCATATCATGGCAATGATCAACTGTTTGTTGGAGATGGTTCAGCTCTTCACATTGAAAACATTGGTCAGTCTTCTATACTTTCTTCTCACTCTTCCAAAGTGTTAAAGCTTAAGAATGTTCTTCAGGTCCCTAAGCTAACCAAGAATCTCCTTAGTGTTGCTAAGTTTGCTCAGGATAATGGTGTTTTCTTTGAGTTTCATCCTAATATGTGTTTTGTTAAGGATCAGGTCACACTTCAGATTCTTTTGGAAGGGAAACTTCATAATGGACTTTATGTTTTTCCATCGATGTCTCCAAAATCAGTTCATAGTCCATCTTCCAGTCATTTGATTCAGCAATCTCAGCATTCCAAGTTTCCAGTCTGTTCCCTGTCTCAGCACTTGGGTCAGCATACTCAGCAAGCATCTCAGCATTCCAAGTCTCTATTCTGTCCTCTGTCTCAGCAATCAGTTCAGCAAGCTTCTCGGCAGGCTTCTCAGCATTTCAATATTCCAGTTCATAAGAATTCTTGTATGACCATCAATTTTGTCTCCTCAAATAAGCATTTAGATCATTCATCTCAGCAATTCAGTGTTCCTGGGTGTAGTATTTCTCATCATACTCAGCCAGTTCATAGTTCCAGTATTCCAGTTAATAAGGATCCTTGTATCTCTATTAATTCTACTTCCTCAAAGTCTTCAACTTCATTATCTCTTTGGCATGCTAGATTAGGCCATCCATCTGTTCCTCTTGTCAAGAAAATTCTTACCAAATGCAATATTAGCTTACCTACTTGTGACACTATGGATTTCTGCAATGCTTGTTGTTTAGGCAAAATACACAAACTTCCATTTCCCAGTTCTTCTACTGTATATACTAGACCCTTGGAACTAATACATACTGACCTATGGGGTCCTTCTTCTACTGTGTCTTCTTCTGGTTTCAAGTATTACATCCATTTCATAGATGCTTTTAGTAGATTTACTTGGATTTTTCTCCTGCACAACAAATCTGATGCCTATCCTACTTTTCTCAAGTTCAAAGCTCAAGTAGAGTTAGAATTTGGACTTCCTATTAAATGTGTCCAATCTGATTGGGGAGGGGAGTATCGTTCATTTTCTAAATTTCTGAGTCAGCATGGTATTGGTCATCGTATTGCTTGTCCTACTACTCATCAGCAGAACGGAGTAGCTGAGAGGAAACACAGACATATTATAGAGTCTGCTCTTACTCTCCTTGCCCATGCATCTCTTCCCATGAAATTCTGGGATGATGCAGTCAGAACAGCAGTTTTTCTCCTTAATCGAGTTCCTACTGTTGTTCTTAATGGGTTTTCTCCTTATGAGACCCTTTATCACAAAGTACCTGACTATCACATTCTCAAAATTTTTGGTTGCTCATGCTTTCCTAACATTAGACCCTATAATTCTCATAAGCTGGCATTCAGATCAGTGGAGTGTCTATTTCTTGGTTACAGTTCTCAACACAAAGGATACAAATGTTTATCCCCTTCTGGTCGAGTGTACATATCTCGTGATGTTGTGTTTCATGAGCACTCATTTCCCTATTCCAAGTGGACTTCTCATTCTCCTACGTCCTTTCTTCCTGTTTCTACTTCACTTCCTGCTGCTATTCCAGTTGTATCTACACCTACTGACAGTAGGTTACTCACTCCTACTCCTACATCTTTCTCTAGTCCTTTGGTTACTTTCTCTCCTCCAGTACCTCAAGCCAGTATTCCCGTGCCTTGTCCAGAGGTTAGTCCAGTGTCTTGTCCAGTCCTTCCCTCTGTTCCAGTACATAACTCTGCTCCTACTATTGCTCCTGTTATTACTGATGTGATCACTCCTAGTGCTGTCCCTAGTCATCCTATGGTAACTAGGTCCAAAGCTGGGGTTTACAAGCCAAAGGTATTCATGTCATCGGCTGAACCTTCATGTTTGAATGAGGCACTAGACACTCCTCATTGGCTCACAGCCATGCAAGATGAGTATATGGCATTGATAAGAACAAATACTTGGACATTGGTTGATTTGCCTCAGGACAGATCTGTGGTTGGTTGTCGCTGGCTCTTCAAAGTTAAAGAGAACCCAGATGGCACAGTGCATCGATACAAAGCACGTTTGGTGGCTAGAGGGTTTCAACAGGTTGCTGGGTTTGACTATGTAGAAACCTTCAGTCCAGTGGTGAAGCCTACTACTATTAGAGTTCTACTCTCAGTTGCAGTCACTTTTGGTTGGTCTGTTCTTCAGCTTGATGTCAATAATGCATTTTTGAATGGAGATCTACAGGAAGAGGTCTACATGATGCAACCTCCAGGCTTTGTTGATCCTTCACGACCGCATGCTGTGTGCAAGCTTCGCAAAGCTCTATATGGCCTCAAACAGGCCCCTCGGGCCTGGTTTGATAAACTTCAGCATACTCTTCATTTGCTTGGTTTCACTGCTGCCAAGTCTGATTCCTCACTTTTCATTAAGCATTCCCCGTCTCCAATATTTGTTTTGGTGTACGTTGATGATATTCTTATCACTGGAGCTGATTCGGGTGCTGTATCTCAGCTCATCCATCAGTTAAACTCATCATTCTCTTTAAAGAATTTGGGACTTGTTCACTATTTTCTTGGTATTCAAGTTCAGCGTTCTGATCATGGTCTGGTTCTTTCGCAATCTAAATACATTAGTGATCTTCTCTGTCGTGCTAAAATGCAATATGCCAATGGTATGCCTACTCCTATGAGTGGTGGTGAAAAGCTCTATGCTTCTGGCAGTGATCCTGTTCAGGATGTTCACCTCTATCGCAGCATTGTTGGCGCCTTACAGTATGTTACAATTACTAGACCTGAACTTGCCTACTCTGTGAATCGGGTTTGTCAATTCATGCAGAATCCTCTTGAGGCTCATTGGCGTGTGGTTAAGCGAATTCTAAGGTATCTCAAGGCCACTCCTTCGTATGGTCTTCATATTGTTTCTACACCTTCGTTCCAGTTAACTGGCTTTTGTGATGCTGACTGGGCATCTGATCCTACTGACAGAAGGTCTACTTCTGGTTATTGTGTCTATCTGGGTGCTAACCTTATCTCTTGGTCCTCAAAGAAACAGAGTATTGTCTCCCGCAGTAGTACTGAAGCAGAATATCGCAGCCTTGCCTCTGTTACAGCTGAGCTCACATGGTTGAAGTCTCTCTTCAGTGAATTAAAGCTTCCATGTCTCACCCCCACTGTCTGGTGTGACAACCAAAGCACTGTTCTGCTTAGTGCCAACCCTGTTCTCCATGCTCGGACTAAGCATATTGAGACTGATGTCTACTTTGTCCGTGAGAAAGTTGCTCGTAAGCTTCTCCATGTTCATCATATTTCATCTGCGGATCAGACTGCTGATATTTTTACCAAAGCTATTGGTAATTCACGGTTCTTGTTACTTCGTGACAAACTCAGTGTAGTTGATACATCTACGCTGAGTTTGAGGGGGGATGTTAAGCATAAGAATAGTCATCCTAAGTCTAGCTAGCAATCTCAGCATCTAGCTAGCAATCTCAGTCTCAGCATTCTGTTAGTAAGCTAGTAAGCAATTCAGCATTCTGTTAGTAGGCTAACAATATCAGTTAGCATTAGCATTCTGTTAGTCTCTTTGTATTTGCCTATATAAGGGTTGTAAGATGTACACATATTCATCAATCAATACAGATTAGAAATTCATCTATTATAAACTTCTGTTAGAAGTTAACAAAGATTAGCAAACAAACCCATATAAATTCCTTCACTTCTTCAACTTCATTTGTTCAATGAGGGTCTTTCCATCGAGTTTCTGACCAGCTTCAAGCATTCTGTATTCATCACAACTTAAGCTCTTGTAACACTTATCTTCTCCCTCTTTGATGAGTTCTGGAAGAGGCCCAATGGTCTCATTTTCATTTAAGTCATGAAATGCAGCAATGGAAAGGCGTTCCTTGTTCTTGTTTATAACAACCCTGTGCTCGATGCTCTTGTATTTTCCATTGGTTAGTATCTGCATGAAAGTAATTACCACAAGATTATGAAATATTTTTTTGGATGCTTAAGAAAGAAAGAAAAAAAACTGTGTTATTACCTCAAGCAGATCACCAATGTTAACCAGAATGGCATCAGTTGATATTACAACCGGGACCCAACAGCCATTGTGCCTGATTTGTAACCCTTGGACATCATTGACTTGAATTAAAAATGTAATGCCAGTGGCATCAGAGTGTGGAGAGATGCCCAAGACCTTATCATCCTCGAGACATGGTGGGTAATAATTGATCCTCATGCTTTGCATACCTTCGTCAAACATGTTTGTCAGCTTCTCTGCAGGTTCAATCCCCAAGTTCTTTGCCATCAAACCCAACACACACATCTTGATTTTCTCCAACTCTATTGAGTAAATGGAAACGGTTTCCCTTGCAAAAGAGAATTTTATGTTATTTGTTATTGCTTTTGGTGTTTGACATAGATTTAGTATAGAAATTAGACAATATTATTGCATTGAAGTTTCGTTGTTATTAGAGAGTGAATCATCTTCTTATAAACCTTAATGAGGACTCCTTTTTACTTGATGTGGGACTACTATGCAGCCTATTCTCCTGAGATTTTTCCCAAAAAACCTCGTTGCTATTAGGGAGTGGATCATCTCCTTATAAACCTTAATGACGACTCCTCCTTACTTGACGTGAGACTATTCAAACTAACACTTTTCCAACAATAGTTTCATTAGAATCCAGATTTGAAATTTCTAAGATGTAGCTGTCTGTGCAAATCGACTGCCAGTAGTCCAATTCATCCTCACTGAATCAACTTCAAGGGACACTCCTACACTGAGTGATTATCCTCATAAATTATCAATATAGTGAGCAATACTTACCCCATTCTTTCATTATCCTCGTAAATAATTAAATATAGTGAGCAATATTTACCCCATTCTTTCTTACAATTTTCAGTTGCATGTGCAAGTTCAACTACTCGAATAGAGTCTTCCATCAAGATCACTCCTACTTCCTTATAAGACCTCAAACAAATAATTTGAAGATCGTAGTGTAAAACATTATGAGAGAATGTATTTCTATGGCTTTTTGTTTGATTTAATAAAGGTTAGAGGACCCTTGAACCTAATTCTGAAGTTCAACTATATATTAAGATGTTTTATGTACAATTATTTACCAGAATGTAGCAGGGAAAGTAGGCCAATGTTTCATACTTATTGCATCTTCAGGTTGCGTAACAAGGAAAAGCACGTCTCCCCAATCTAGCTCTTGCTGATCAGAGTACACAAAGTGTTGAACCCCATAACCTTCGACCTCCCCTGGCTCTTGGCATGCCTTCTTTTCTTCACTTGTCAGCTTAAAAAATTGATTTACATCTGTTTTCATGTTCAACAATACATCTTTGGGGAGTCCATGGTTAATGAGCTGTGCACAAAGAAGGTACTTATCCAATCAATGAGAACATAAATTAAAACATGGCATCTCGAACAAATTAATGAAATTATCTATGAAAACTAACCTGAAAGAAGCCCCAATCCTGACAGGCCAAATGAAACTTTTCCATTTCATCACGAGACAATTTATCATCACTAAGTTTGCTAAAATCAATAACCGGAACCATCAACTTCTCATCAATAGATGATACAACATCTGCCACTCGTTCAGACCGGATATATCTGGAGGGGATCACATCAAGATTCTTAGTAGCAAGGTCCTGGACAATCTGAACAACAGGTACTGGCGTTGGCAACAATCCTTCTGGATTCTTCATCACTTAGCTCTAAGAAAGATTCTCTGTGAACTACCTTAGCTTACTCTTGCATTATGGAGCACTTAAAACATGATGGAAAGTGCATTTCTTTTTCAATCAGACATCTATGTTGAAAAAAAGGAACCATAGAACATGACAATCAAGCCATCCAGCTACACTAAATGAGTAGCATGTGACAGAACTGTCATTATCCATCAGTCCCCCAAAAATCAAACTTTTGCTCATTTAGGCAACCAGGTTCATTGCTAGCTCAAATAGTAGAGTTCTGCCTCTTCACATGTTGTTTTTGAAGGGGAAAAAACAAACAGACAAACAAACAAACATTTGATTCCGGGTTGGCAATGCAAAATGGAGATTGTGAGTCAAACAATTTCATGAATTTATAGTCTGCTATGATAAATGTATTACCGAGTTCCGAAGATAATTGTCTAATTTATTGTAACTTTCATTAGTTTGTACTCAACAACAACACTTGGTGAGCTTTCTTTGGATTCGAGATTCTAAAGTGTGTCTGTCTGTGCAAGTCCGATTTTTGGGGTACCTATCAATATAGTTATGTCAATTTGAATGCTGCCCGCTACTCGACTAGTGTAGCTGAATGGTTTGCTTGTCATAAGGGCTTCGTAGAGCAAGAGTTACCTAAGATTGGTGTTTTGTGGTGGAATATCCCCGAAGCAGTTCCAAAGCAATGCCCAAACGCCAGTCACCTTGATCCCTTGAATAATGGAGTTATATTTACTATCAGATCGCACCTCTAGAATATTTGGTAAACCAAACTCAGGAAATAGTTCCCTTGCACTATACAATCTTAGAGGTAATGAAGATTCTAGTTACACATTCCTTTAGCATCCAAAACAACAAATTCAATCAGAATCAGATCATTGACATCTCTAACAATTACAGACAGAAATAGCATTACCCCCACACATTTCTTGTCACTTTTAGCATGCAGATTCTAACCACTGGCGAGCACAAAAGCATCGAGACTGAGTTGTTACAAAAAGAAAAAAAGAATATATTTCTGTGTTGCATCTCATGAGCCAAACTAAATACCACGATAGGCCATCTTTCAGAACTCACCAAACAGGGAGAAGACAAATGTTATATTTGGCGCAAATGTACAAGACCTGATATAACACTTTCGATTAATTTATTAGCACGGTATAGTTCTGCACGTACACATAGACATTGGAATGGAGTTAAACAAATACTCAGTTATCTTCGTGGGACAAATGATATTGGTTTGTTTTATTCATATGATTTACCTAACCATTGACACCTAGATGGCTATGCAAATTTTGGCTATCTATCTGAACCTCATAAGGGTCGCTCAAAGACAGGTTATGTATTTATGAATTGCAATGCAGTTATTTCTTGGTAGTCTATTAAACAAACATTAGTGGCTACTTCCTCAAATCACTATGAGATTATAGATCTGAATAAAGCTAGCCGAGAATGTGTCTGACTCAGATCATTAATTCAGCACATAAGAAATAACTGTCATTTGTCATCAGATATTGATCAACAGACTCCAATATATGAAGATAATGTTGCATGTATTGTTCAAATGCAAGAAGGAATCATCAAAGGAGATCAAACAAAACATATTCCACTAAAATTCTTTTATCCATATGAGCTCCAGAAGAATCACGTGATTGAAATCAAACAGATTCGATGTAATGACAACCTTGCAGATCTCTTCACCAAAGCACTTCCAAAATCAACATTTAAGAAATTAGTTCACGGGATTGTTGTGCGTCAGCTAAAGCATCAGAGTCATTAATATTTTAAGGAGTCATTATCAGGGGGAGTATCCAGAAGTACTCAACAATGAGCGTCCAGGAGTGTGCTACATTGATATTAGAGTGATGTACTTTTTTTCCTTCAACATGATTTTATCCCATTGAGTTTTTTCTGTCAAGGTTTTAACAAGGCAGCATTATGCGCACCCACCATCTTTCTAAAGAATGTTGTACTCTTTCAAATTTTTCCACTAGATTTTGGCAAGGTTTTAACAAAACTACATAGTGGTGGACATCCAAGGGGGAGTGTTGTGATTGTGGCTATCCACCATATTGTTGAAATCACTAGAATATTCTACATAGCCACCTCAAACGATGCCGCCGGCGGGTCTCGAAGCTAGGACGTGGGGACTAAATCCACACATCCTAAACCACTCGACCATAACCCCTTTGGCCCCTCTCTATGTTTATAAATACATACTCTATATTTTCTCAGTGCAACCTGTGGCATTTTGAATACTGCCAGTAAAATAATTACATGACTAGATTCACAACCAAATTCCATAAGTTAATTGATAACAAGTCCAAAACTAGAACTCATTGAAGTTGGAGAGAAATACACAATCTACTAGCTCAACTACAAAGATACTTGCAAAATCGTGAACTCTCAATTTCTACGTAACTAATGAAATAAAAAAAATATGAGAGGAAAAAAAATGGCTCAAAACTTTTGGGCCTTTTCATTCGTCAAACCAAATCAATTTCTTTCATTTTCATGATTTCCTTCTCGTCTTTGCCTATTTTTGGCAATGAGGGTTGGGTTTTAAAGGGGTTTTCAAAAATAGAAAACAAGAGAATGTTGCAAAAGGCTAAGAAAAATAAATAATAAGAGAAAGTCAAACTATAGTATGGGTGCAACAGGTAAAAACCACTACCTAATTTTTGCAACTCCAAGGGTGTGTTTGGTTGGATGGAATCCTATGCCATGGGAATCCATGAGGGGGGAGGCAACATTTAAAGCCAAATTGATGTATTACTCCACATCCACCATTAGATTTTGTGATCAATGGTAGGAATGGAAGCCCCGTGAATATGGAAATCACATGCCTTGACCTCAATTTGGCTTAAATGTTGGGGTCCCCTAATAGATTCTCATGGCATAGGATTCCATGCAACCAAACACACCCCAAGATTCAAGTTCGATCCACTTACAAGCCTAGGTACTCTAGAGTTGGTCCAGAGGACAAAAGTTGAAAACAAACAAAGTATATAGATTGATATTATTGTTTACGATTCATTATTTACAGGGTGTACTACAAGAAATCTATCTTTTACCAATAAAATTATTGCTACGAAAATTGATTTCCTTGTTAATATTGTAGCATTGTCAACGAATAAAAAATTTCCTTGAAAAAACCATAAACTTGTTACTGTTTTCCAACAAAATATATTTTGTAGGAAACATTCCTTGTTAAATAGGTGGCGGGAAACATTCCCTCTATACCCAATTTCTCACCAAATTGATTTAACAATTAAGTTATTTTTATGGCCACAAAATACTTGTTCCTTGGTAATTATGGCATCATCTGGAATGAAATATTTTGTTGCTAAAGAAGACTAATTTTAACAACAAACCACTTTCCTTGTTAACGAATATTAAATCTTATTCATCCCTCTTTAGTAAGGAAATATGTTTTCCTAGACAATAATCACATTATTAATAATGATTCGGTTCGTTGATAATGATTGATAATTTTTTTCATTAGATTTTTTCTTGTTAAAGCTCGTTTATTAATTTATAGCAACAAAGTAATATTTCGTTGAGAATTGTCACACTATTGGCAACGTTTTTTATTTTGTTGGAAACAATATCCTTTTTAATGAAATCTTTGTAGCTATGAAATAAAATTTTGTTAGTAATTATAACATTGTTCGTAACAAATTGTTTTCTATGTAAAAACTGATAATTATTTTTATGAAAATTTGTTTCTCATTAAAGTTCACTAACTATTTTATAGCGACAAGTCATTATTTTGTTGGAAATTGATATACTCACTATAAAAAATGTTTTATTTACTAACAAATTTTATTTTCCTTGTTAATATGTTACTATTTCTAACAAAAATAAATTTAATTGAAAAAACCATAGAGTGGTCACTTTTTGTAACAAAATCTATTTTGTTGGCAACTTTTCTTTGTAAAGAGGTGGCGAAAAATATTCATTCCAAAACCAATTTCCCACCAACATTATTTAGCAACAAAATATTTTTATTTCAACAAAATTTTAGTTTTTTAGTTATAATGACATCATTTATATATAAATTATTTCATTGCTAATAAATATTAATATTATTGACAAACATTTTCTTAGTAAATGCACTGTAACACTTGTTTGTGTCTCTTCAACAATGAAACTAAATTTTCTCTAGTTAATTACCAAGTTAGTGCAACGATTTATTTGGTTACTTATAATGAATTTTTTTTTCATGAAATATTTTTATATTTAAAGCTCCTAGCTTCTGTATAGTGGGAAAATATCAATTCGTTGAAATTTTTTATTAGTAGCATTGATATTATTTCATCTGAAAAATCAAATAAAATTTATTTAACAATACAACATTATTTTACTGTTAATTATAATATTAATGGTAACAATTTATTTTGTTGCTAAATATTGATAAAATTTTCATGAACTTTTTTATTATTAAGGCTCATTTTATTATTTACAACAATTTAATTTTATTTCATTGGGGATATAACCAATTTCAATAACATGTAGCATTGAAATGCTATTACTATTTTGTTGCTAATTATAATGGTGTTATTGTGAAATTTTTTTCATTACTAAAAGTGGTAGATATTTAACATAAATCTTATAATCGTGAAAATATTTAGTTCTAATTTATAGTGACGAAATATTATATATTGGTCTCTATTATATACGTAGCAATGATTTTTTTATTGCAAAAAATGAGTAATTTGATTTAATAAGCTATAAAGTTGTTTCACACAACACAATTATTCAAATAGCTCAATTGATTTAACCTAGTTAGGTCGTCTCTTAGACAACTTTAATATATAATTTTTTTATTGAAAATAATTTCCTTGGTAATTGGTAACAATTTATTTTATTTTTTATTGAAAATAATTTTTTTATTGAAAATAATTTCCTTGGTAATTGGTAATGATACCGATGATAACTTTCGTTGATATTCATGCATTTTACCAACGAAAAAGTTCTATGATAAAGGTTGTTACCTTTGCCAACGACATTTTTCCTTGATGATTTTAAGATTTTTCGAGAAAACTTTTGTAGGTAAATAAAATAGCTCTTGCAACAAACAATTTGTTGGTAACGATATTTGATTTTTACCAACGAATTTCCTTAGTAGTTGTCAATATTACCAACAAAGTATTTTCTTGACTTGGCATCATTTTTACCAACAAAAACTGTAATTCCTTGACAAATACCTTTAGCTACGGGGATGCCTCCAGGAACCCACTAACGAATTTTTTCCTTGTTAAAAGTATTTTTCAACAAAATTTTGAGTTTTGTCAAGGACATTTTTTCTTGAAAAATGCCTTAATTGTTGTAGTGCCGTATGGTTCGATTTGGATAAGTTTTAAGTAAAAAAACATATAATAAGAGGAATACATAATTCTCGAGTTTTGTAAATTGGATCGACCTATACGAAAAAACAAACAAACACCACATCGTCTATTAGAACCTAAATTGAACCAAACTGAGATTGTTTGTTGTTAAATAATTAATAATCGAATTGAACCGAGAAAAAAACCCCATTTTCTTAATAAAAATTCACTATCAACTATTTCTTATACTCAATAATGTAATAACATTTGTCTCATCATCACAATTACATTGGATATCTCAATCTTTTATCTTGGAGTACAAAAATGAGTCATAATCCTAATCATAGAAGGACTCTTTGTTAAATAAGTTTTGATTTTGTTATTTTTTTTTTTTTTGCTAGCATGTGAATAATATTATTTCGATCCGGTCGACAAGCAAAATCAACTGACTATTTTCTATAAAAAGAAAAAGGTTTGGTTGGGCTCATTTCGATCATATTTCTAATTATTTGATTAGTGGTTTTAGTTCGCATTTGGATCCTATGATTTATATGAACTTTGAGTTTGGGTCCCAAATTTGTCCAACTTTGAGTCTAGGTTTCAAGAACACGTTGACCGTTAACTTTTAGGAACACATGTTTTACCTTTTTACCAAACTTGAGGATGAAAGAACTGGTGAACTTTGGCCTACTTACCTTCTTGCATTCAGGTTGCATATAACTGAGGAAAGAAGCATCATGTTTAATTAAATTCGCTAATTAAACACACATCAAACATATTAACTGGTAACAATAACTTTTTTCTTCTTACTTTTTCAAGGGACCCAATTGCCAAGTATTAATTAGAATTGGAGAAAATTAAGATGTGGGTGTTGAGTTTTATTAGAATATGTAGGGCTTGCACTCAACATAACCAAGCCCAAGTCCAAGATTGATTAACCTCTATAAGAAGAAAAGTACAAGAATATGAAAGTCAAAATAGTTAAAGTAAAGTCATAATAGGAAAATCAGAAAAAAAGACTCTACTTTGTATAAGAAGTTTTAAGTTTCATGTTTCCACAAGGTTAGGTAGAAGTTAGCTTATATAAATTTTTATTCAGTCAAGGAAAAAAACAACAATAATAATACAATTCTCTACATATTTTCTTTACATGGTATCAGAGCAACTTTCTTTGGTGAACTAAGACTCCGGGGATTCAAGCTCTTCCCCACCTCTGACGACTATGCAATTTGATCGATAGACACAAGAGGTGGGGGAGGGAAGACAACAGCAATAACCTGTCTCAATCAACCAATGACAGTAACAGAGAACAACCTTCCACCACAGCTTTGCCGCATCTCTCCACATCAACCAACAGATTGAATCTCGCCACCAAAGATCCCAACTTTTTTTCTTCTTACAAGCAACTGCAACATAGCAACGCACAAGCAACAACCTGTGACACAACAATGCAGTCTGTTCTTCTCAACGAAACAACAAATCTTCTATAACGTAGCAACTACAATACTCAGATTTCTCTTCCGCGCGTAGCACAAAAAAAAATACCAACACCAATGTTGAGCAATACCAACATTTTTGCTAAGGAAGGAACTTGGGAATTAAACCAGAGAAGCTCACAAACATGTTTAAGGAAGGAATGCAAAGCATTGAGGTTCAATTACTACGTACCCATCATGTTTAGAGGATGATAAGGTGTTGGGCATTTCTCCACACTATAAGGCCACTGGTTTCACATTCCTAATTCAGATTAACAATGTTCAAGGGTTACAAATCAGGCACAAAGGTCGTTGGGTCCCCGATACAGTATCAATTGATGCCATTCACTTTAAACACAATATGTTAAGTATACTACAAATATTTTTTGTCAGTCAAAGAGTTTCCTAAGTATCGCACAATGTGAATCAGATGAATTACATGACATATACTAACAAAATAGGTTCTCATATAATCTACATGCCCACAGGTAGTAAGCATTGGGAAATACAAGAGCATTGAGTATAGAGTTGTTATAAACACGAGCAAAGAATGTCTCTCGGTTGCTACATGAGTGAGACAATCAGGCCTCTTCCAAAGCTCATCAAAGAGGGTGAAAAAAAGTGTTATAATTAACTTAAGCTTTGATGAATACATAAAACTTAGAATTGGTGAAAAAGTACTAAGATGGGAAGTCTCCCCAGATAAAACGAGCTTGTAGAAATGTTCGTGATGTTTTACTTTTATTATTGTCATGTAGTTTTTTTAAATCTATTCGTTTAATAAAAGTTAAAGATGAAATGAAAGTTTTATGCCATTAGCACTACAACTATCTTTCCCATATATCCTATATTTATTCTAATACCTATGATAATAACATCTACTACTATAACAGCAATTGAAATGTCGGTGTCCTTAAATGTGTCACGACTGTGATCTTTCAAGAATGCCCCCTCTTTATTTCCTTTATTTAGACTAATACCCATGTTAAATGCAGCAATGGTCCTAAGTCACTATAGTTATTTTTGTTAAGAAATATTTAGATTTGGTTGAAATCTATGGTCCTTATCTCCATTTAGACAAATGATCTCATACTACTGGATTTTTTTTTTACAAAATAGCCACCACCCACAACCAAGATATGACATTATACTCAATGTAATTTCAAGAGAAAAAAAAAATGGGAGGGTGATTTTGATATGGCAGCGACTATTTGGCACCACAAGTTGCTCTCACCTACACCACACAATTTGTTTTAAATTTTTTACCTGCTCTTCCACACTACCCATTTAAACCATTATTCATTTTCGTCTTCTCTCACCTTCTCTTCTTAAGAATAAGAACATCAGAAACAACATGGAAGGGGATAGCAAGGAATGGGGCGATTGATTGCGAGGGACGGGGAGAAACGACCGTCGACAATGAGATATAGAGGAGATGGAGCCACAACCACCGTCGCCCCCTTCTTCTTCTTCTTCTTCTCCTTCCCCTCTCCCAATTCTCCCACTATCTCTTCTTCTCCCACTCTCTCTCTGTTCCCCTATCTTTTTCTCCCATTCTATCGTTTTCTCACACAGACCATCACCTCTCCCTCTCCTTATTTTCCTTACCTTCTCATTTATGTCATAAATTTGATTTTGAAAATACTCATTTGAAATCAATCAACAACAAACGCATAAGAAATAAAATCAATAGAAAAACATAATTACCAACAAACACTACAAATGACAGAAAATGGGCCAATTGCAGTAGACCATGTCATTGGAAAAATCCAGTCGCAACGGCACATGCGAATGCAGTTCCCATACTCGAATGAGTTGCTGCGACTGGGATTTTCCACATGCATGTGCTGCTACGATTTGCCCATTTCAGATTTTGTCATTGACTTTCTACCAACTTTGATGCTCGATTGAGACCAATTCTCAAGCTCATCAAAACATAAATAAATGTAGTACTCTGAGTTATCTAATGAACCGCAATTGAATCACCTAAACATGTTTTGAAATGAGTAAGTTATGGTCATTTTACTAAAGTCACTCAAATCTTTTCGGTAAAGAAAATAAGGTATTGTCCCTAACTTTCTACTAACTTTGATGCTCGATTGAGACTGATTCTCAAACTCATCAAAACACAAAAAATGTAGTACTTGAGTTATCTAATTAAAATTTTTTGAATATTTTTTAAAATGAACAAGTTATGATCATTTTACTACAGTCACTCAAAACTGTCAGCAACGACCAAGTCGCAAAGGATCGTGCGAGTGCAAGTCTCCCACTCGCACAATCATATGCGAGTGTAAGTCTCTCACTCGTATGATCCGCTGGGAGTTTAAGTTTTCCACTCGCATTTTGCAGTGGGTCATGCAAGTAAAAAACTTACATTCACAGTAGATCATGTGAGTGATATACTTACATTCGCATGATCCTTTACGACTTGGTCGTTGCTGGACAATTTTGATCGACTGTAGTAAAATGATCATAACTTGCTCATTTCAAAACATTTTCAGGTGATTCAAATTGTGTTTATTAAATAACTCAGAGTAGTACATTTTTCGTGATTTGGTGAGATTGATAATCATTCCCAATCGAGTGTCAAAGTTGGTCGAAATTCAGGGATAGTACCATGTTTTCTTTATCAGATAGATTGAGTGACTTTAGTAAAATGACCATAATTTGCTCATTTCAAAACATTTTTAGGTGATTCAAATTGTGTTCATTAGATAACTTGGAGTACTATATATTTTATGTTTTGAGGAGCTTGAGAATCAGTCTCAATTGATCGCCAAAGTTGGTCGAAAATCAGGGACAATACCTTATTTTTATGTTTTGAATAAGTGAGTGCTAGGTTGTTTTGGAAAAAGATGAGAAGATAGGAGGCCGACGGTGTGGCCATTACCATCGCAACACCATCTCTTCTATCTTTCACTATCGCGCGCTCGATTGATGAACTCTTTTGGGTGAGTCGAATGGAAGTGGAATAGGAGAGAGTGACAGTTTAGTTGGGAGGGGAGAGAGATATGGAGATTTTGATCGAATAAGAGGGAGAAAAAGCTTCCAATCGAATAAGAGAATAAGAAGTTGGGAGGGGAGAGAGAACTTTCGATCATTTGAGTTTGGGAAGGAAGAAAGGGTTAGGTTTTTCCTTTTATGGGTGGTGTGAAAGAGAACTGTGGTATCTGACAGAAAGTGCATGGTGTGGGAAAGAAAAAACTAGGTTGGTGGTGTTGGAGAGAGTAAGTTGTGGTGTTAATTAGTTGCTGCCTTTTGATAATTGCAAGTGTGAAAACAAGTTCTAAAAATCTTCTTGTTTTAGGATTGTACCATCTTCTTTGTGGTTTGTCTTCCTTTTAAATAAAAAATTTCTTGTTTGACCCAAAAAAAAAAAAAAAACAAGTTCTAAAAACATGTCATTTACAAGTTCTCCTTCAAATATTAATAAATTATACATGTCTCAAATAATTATTTCATAACCCTCCCGGTGTTTTCCATGGAAGGTGTTCCTCCATTTTTTTGATATTTACATAAAGATCCTCAAGTGAAATTAAATAGCATTTTACAATTATATTTTTAATGGGTTATGTTCAAAAAAATTAAAGGAAAAGCTGAGTGAGCCGCAAAGGAGAGTGTCATTTATTTTAATATAAGCCCACATATTTTGATGCTTGGCCTGGGTTTATAGATTGGGTTTTTTAGGATTTATTTGGGCCAGAACTTATAAATACCATTGGAGAAATAAAAATATCATACAATAAACTATAGTGCACTAAATTTTATTTAGTTAAACATAAATTATAATTTTTTAATACTAACAAAATTAGCGCATAATTAGTCTAACTAATTTAGACAATATTTTGTTATCCAACTCAAAATTTTCCACCAAATCACACAGAATACTGCACATAGATTGGAACCCTAGTATTAACTAATGCAACAAAGAACAGTTTGGTTTCCTCTATTTTCTGCCGCACTTTCTGAGTGATCAATTTTTTGTTATGATCTCCCAAATGGATTCAATATTAGGTTCAAAGAATTAGTACCATTCCGAGCAGAATAGTCTGAATCTTGTGCTTCAGTCATGAAGTTACACATGTAGCTTGATTCATTCTATTCCATTCAATTTGAAGGTTGATTGAGCCATTTGGAATACTAGGCTCAATTGCAAAAAATTTTATAAGAAATCACAATATTGAATACCACAAGGAGGCGATTTTGAGGGTATTTTCGGGTTTTTTTTAAATCCTCTAATCCTGGCCGTTCCAGCTTCTTGGGAAAGAATCTGGACCTCTCATCTATCGCCGGTTTGGTAAACCCTAGCCGCTACACCTCGTTTCGGCCTGCTGCGACGGTTCATCTTCCTCTTCCGATTCGATTCAGTCGCCCACAGGTTTCGTTTTCGATCAGTTTCCTTCCTTCACCTGCTCTTCTCTCTGGCCGGATTGATACAGATCGGCGAAGCTTGTAACATTCGCACTATTTGTGCTGTTACGTGACGCCGACTCAGATACAGCCGATACGACACCCTATTTCGGAACAGTCTTTCACGACATACTTTTCTCATCCTCGAAACACGATTTCTGCGTAGTTTTTGAGGGTTTCTGGATGTAATGGCAGAGCCTGCTCCTCCTCCCACGGGTCCGGGTCATGGGGGGACCTCGACCGGATCCCTTAAGCCCTCTTTCGCTCAGATTTTGGGCAAAATTTTGGTTAATGACATTGTCGAAACTCAGGTCGAAGGTACCCATTTTCGTAAGGAGGGGGTGCCCGCAATCGGTCTTACGGCCTCTGATGAGGTCCGAGGGGAAGCTTTCATGGAAAAACATGTCATTGTTCTCAAATTTTCTAGCTACCAACCGACTTTGACAGATATCCGTGATTCGATCCACAGAACATGGGGCATATTGGGTGATTTTTCGCTGGGATTATTGAATCAGCGTCATGTTTTAGTGCGTCTCCATTCGGAGGATGAAGCAAAGAAAGTTTTGTCGAGAGACTCTTTCTTGATTCGTGGAGTTCGGTTTAAAGCTTTCCGTTGGCATGATGGTTTCAGTTTGAAGGAGGACCCTATTTCGGTCCCCTTATGGGTAGAATTACCTAACCTTCCTCTGCATCTATTTCATCCGCCTATTTTAAAAGCTATTGTGAATTCTTTTGGTGGTTATTTGCGGATGGATGATCATACCCGTTGTCTCACCCGGCCGGGTTTTGCTCGTGTTTGTGTGGAAATGTCTTTAGCGGAGAAATTACCTAACCGAGTTTGGATTGACCGAGCAAATAACCGGGGTTTCTGGCAGAAAATAGAATATCTTGGATTTAAATACTGTGACTATTGCTCTTTAATAGGTCATCAGGAGGAGTTTTGCAGAAAAAAGTTGGGTCTCAAGGGCAGTGGGGGCAATCTTGAGTCTGGTAAGACTGAGCCGACAATCAAGCCGCCTGTGGAACCAAAGGTTACTAAACAAATTTATGTTCCGGTTATCAAGACAGAGAAACCTCAAATTCCAGCGGTTGGCCCAAGTGGATCAAAGAATAGCCAGGGGGCAGAATTGATTGAAGGCACGGGGCAGAGAAAGTCGGAAGGCACGGTTCCGGTACCGGTGATTTTGTCGAATAAATTTGAGTCACTTTCTGACAACGGTGTGGCGGAGGTGGGTGAGCATAGGGATGTTAATGCCGAGACGGTCAACGAAAGTACGGAAGAATGTCTCCTAGAAGCAGGGTATACTACTTCGGAGATTGCTCAGGTTGTTGGTCTTAGAGCGCAGCCAACACAGATTGCAAACGACACTGCTTACGGGGTCAAGAGTGCTCTTGTCAATGAAGTGCTGAATGACCACAATAGAGTGGCAGCGAGTGATCTTGGACCAGCTCAATGTGTTGTTTCAGCCGGGGCAGCAGGCGTGTCCGTGTCTCAGCCTGTCCACGACAACTCTAGCCTAGTGAACGTCCCAGCATGCGGTCCAGCTAGCTGCCTGACTAGCTGTCCAGCGAGAATCCCAGCATCCAGTCCAGTGAGCGGCCCAGCGAGTAGTCCAGCGAGAATCCCAGCATCCAGTCCAGTGAGCGGCCCAGCGAGTAGTCCAGCGAGTAGCCCAGCGAGCAGTCCTGTATGCGGTTCTGCGAGCATGCCAGTGAGCGGTTCAGCGTGCTCTGCAATGAGCGGTCCAGGGGGATGTCAAGCCGGCAATCCTGCGAGCATTCCCATCCTGGAGAGTAGTCCAGTTTTCGCGAGCAGGAGCAGTCTAGGCGGGGTGAGTTTTCCATGCCCCGCGGTTACCACCAGTCCCACTTTAGGTTCAGCTCACGGGATCAGCCAACAGTTGCTCGGAGGCCAGTCTGATCTTGGGACCATTCAGCCACTCACGGCTTGTCCCACGATGTCTACGGTCTGTCCCAGTCAGTCCAGGCAGGTCACAGCTTGTTCTCGACCTCCCAGTCCACCCCATCTGGTCTTGGCTAGTCCAAGGTCCCTCCCTCCAGGGGATGTGATACCGTCGGTTGGAAGTCCTGTCAAAGCAAAGCCGACAGTGTTGTCCCAAATGACAGCAGTTATGGAAAAGCGGGCCCTTTCAAAGTCTGCGGTGGTTAGCAAGGATGCGGATGGGAGTTTGTATGATGTTGCTGTTCAGTTGATTGAGGAGAACGGGGTTTTGCAAAACAAGAAAAAATTACTCTCTTCTGCTAATGTTGATAACGACTCAGATGATAGTGACGTGGCGGTCTCGGAATCAGATTTGGGTCATGAGTCTCATGCTATTACTGATTTAAATTTGGGCTCACACTCTGAAAAGGATCTTCCGGTCACAGTCACCACGGCGGCCCTTTCGGGTAAACGTCGTAAGACTAAGAGGGGCAAATCTTCTTACCGTGCTTAATGATGGTGGAAAACTTTATGTTTTGGAATGCTCGTGGGGTTGGTAATCAAGCCACGAGAAGGAGGTTAAAAAATATGGTGGTAGATCACAAAGTCCGAATCCTTATGATTGCAGAGCCGATGATTGCTTCTACTAGATCTTCGGAGATTGGCTACAAACTTCGTCTGGGTGGCTTTGCTTCAAATGACACGATTGGCGGCAAGATTTGGATTTTGTGGGATAATTCCCTCGCCCTTTCGGTGGTGGATATGTCGGATCAGATCATCCATTGCCAGGTAACTGATTCTGCTTCAAGAGTTTTTTTTATTTCATTTGTTTATGCTAAATGCTCTGTGGATGAAAGAAAGGAACTATGGTTGAATATGATCAATTTTGCGGCAAATCATGATTCTCCTTGGATGGTTGGGGGCGACTTTAACACCTACTTGCATTCTGGAGAGAAAGTAGGGGGGTTGGAGCCGTCTTTGGCGAGCATGTCTCAATTCTCCGATTGCATAGAAAACAGTGGTTTAATTGATTGTGGTTTTTCGGGTCCTCGTCTCACTTGGTGCAATAACAGGCGGGGCAGTGACCGTATTTGGGCCAGACTAGATAGGATCTTTACTAATTCAGCTTCGTTGACAGATCTGGGTAGTCCAAAAGTGGAACATCTTAGCCGAACTTTCTCCGATCATTCTCCATTGGTGGCCTCTATGCCCACTCAAGCAAAAATTGGTTTTGCTCCTTTCCGTTTTCTTAATATGTGGACGACTCACCATGGTTTTATGGATCTGGTCAAGGACACGTGGTTGACTGACATGGGCAGCATGAGACCCATTGATAGAGTGGATGCCAAACTAAAACTGACAAGACGCGCTCTGATACATTGGAATAAGACGGTCTTTGGTAACGTGTTCAGCAGGATTCGTGCATTAGAAGATGAAATGCAGCAGTGGGAGACAATACTTTTGGCAGGTTTTGCGAATAACAGTATGCAGGGGCTCAATGTTAGTGCTAATTGGGATGTCCAGGCTTGCTGCAATTTACACCGTTGTCAGGCAGAGTACAGATTAGCTCTCAAACAAGAGGAACTCTACTGGGTTCAAAAATCAGGTGAAAAGGAGTTCAAGGAGGGCGATGCTTGCACTAAGTATTTTTTTGCCTCCACCAAATCCAAACAAAAGCGACGGGCCATCACTCAGATTACTTTACCATGCGGTCGAATTATTTCGGAACCCGGTGAGATCCTTGACGAAGCCAATGGGTTTTTTTCTCATCTGCTGTCTTCTCAGGGTGCTGTTCGAGAGGATGTGGATTTGCTAAACTGCATCCCGACAGTGTTGGAACCCGGTCGTTGTGAGCTTCTGGTTCAACGCCCTTCCTTGCAGGAGGTCCGGGATGCTGTTTTCGACATACCTAAAAATAGTGCGCCAGGTCCGGACGGATTTACTGCTGATTTCTTTCAATTCTGTTGGGGGGTTTTGAGTATGGATATCTGGGAGGCAGCGATTCAATTTTTTGAAGGGGAGGCCATGCCGGCGTCTTTCTCGGCGAATTTTCTGGCACTGATTCCTAAAATTGATAACCCAGGTTCCTTTTCTGACTTTCGCCCAATCAGTCTGTGCAATGTGATTTATAAGATCTTTAGCAAAATCCTGTGCAAAAGGATGGTTGATATCTTGCCTAGTTTGATCTCTCCGGAACAGGGGGCTTTTGTCAAAGGCAGATTCATTGGTGAAAATATTGGTTTGGCGCAGGAAATGATCAGAGACATTAACAGGAAGGTTTTTGGAGATAATGTGGTGCTGAAAATTGACATGGAGAAAGCTTATGACAGACTGGAATGGAATTTTTTGTTTGCAGTTCTTAAAAAGTTTGGCTTTACGGGTAGACTCTGTCACATCATATCTAATTGTATTGCTTTTTGTGGCTTCTCGGTTCTGCTCCAAGGAGTCTACAAAGGTTTTTTCAGATACACGCGGGGATTACGGCAGGGAGATCCTCTATCTCCTTTTCTTTTCATTATTGCTTCCGAAGTGTTGAGTAGGGGTTTGACATCAGCTTTTGAAAAAGGCAAAATAGGGTACTATTATACCCCTAGGTATTGCCGCCCGGTTTCCCATCTTCTATATGCTGATGACACTCTCATATTTTTAAATGGCAGAACATCCTCTGTAACGGGTTGTATGGAGTTCCTGCGACAATATTGCAAGGCCTCGGGTCAGGAAATAAATGGGAGCAAAAGTTCGTTTACTTTGGCAGACAAGGTCACAACGGCACGCATTGTAGCTTTAAAGAGTGGCACAGGTTTTCAATTCCGCGCCGCTCCTTTGAAGTATTTGGGAGGGCCTTTGTTCCAAGGTAGAGTGAAAATCTCGTATTTTGAAGATTTAATCACAAAAATTCAGGTCCGTATTCAAGGATGGAAGGCAAAATTGCTATCTCCAGGAGGCAGATTGATTTTGATCCGGCATGTGCTCAGCTCTATTCCTATTTATATTCTCAGTACCATGTGTGTTCCACGAACAGTTTTAGCTCGGATAAAGGGTTTACTGGCAGATTTCTTTTGGGGGGATTGTGAAGGTCGTCAAAAGAAAAAATGGGTGTCTTGGGACAACATTTGTTTTCCTGAGGCAGAGGAAGGATTGGGAGTCAGAAATTTGACGGTGGTGATGAAGGCTTTTCGAGTCAAGGCCCTTTGGAGACTTCTTACTTCAGATTCTTTATGGGCTAATTTTATGAGGAGTAAATACTGGTTACAAGGCGTGGGTTTGAAAAATCAATTGGTGAAAGGTGGGTCCTCTCCGTTTTTTAAAGAGATCATGCTTGGACGAACCTTTCTTTTGAGTAACTTGATGTGGCGTATCGGCATTGGGAATATCAGTTTTTTTGAGGAAAATTGGAACATGGTGGCTTCTTTTGGGAGACCAGAAGCTTTGGCTGCCCATGACTTATGGCCTTCGGTTCAGGAGGTGGTTTCTACAAATTATGAATTGGTTCCTAACGAGCTCAGAAATTTGGCACGTGTTCTTTTTGCTGATAGACTCCGTAGTGAACCCAATGGGGAAGACTCGTGTGTGTGGACTCCAAATCCGAACGGGCTTTTTTTCTATTCAGTCGGCATATGATTTGCTTCGGAATCATGGCAAGGTTAATTCATTAAGTCGTTTCCTTTGGCACAAACATTTGCCTTCTAGAATATCAGTTTTTGTTTGGAAACTACTCCGTAGAGGAGTGCCAGTGGACGGTGAATTATACAGATGTGGAATAAGTATGGCCTCTAGATGCCTATGTTGTAAGGCGCCAAAACAGGAAACTTTGACTCATCTTTTCCTAGACGGCGAAATGGCGATGCAGGTGTGGAATCATTTTGAAAGGATTTTTGACATTCATTTTCGGCGACCAGCAGAAATCTCTACGGTTCTGGCTATATGGTTCAGTAGAGTTCAACGCACTTCGCAAACAGGTGTGTTATTCCTTCTCGCTCCAATGTTCATTCTTTGGGAATTATGGAAAATGCGATGCAAATGTGTGTATGAAAGTGCTACCCCAAACCCAGTTTTTGTGATTTTGAACATAAGGCGTCAGTTGCGAATGGCTAATAATTTCATTATCCCTACGCAATTTAGCAATAATAAGGCTCCCCTTCAGCTTTTGGGTTTGGATGTGATCCCTGTCAACAGGAAATCCTTTCGTATTGTTTATTGGCATCCTCCCCCCATAGATTTTGTTGCACTTAACGTGGATGGCTCCTCCTGCAAGGATAGGGCTTCTGGCGGAGTGGTCATTAGAGACTCTCGGGGTTGCTGTGTTGTGGGGAAACAAATTTATTTCGGTGTAGGTGATCATAATAAAGCAGAAATTTTGGCTTTATTTGAAGGTCTTCGCCTATGCCTTGACTTGGGTCTCACGAAGGTCGTCATACAAACAAATTCGGATTTAGTTTGTGGCTGCTTTATAGACAATTTCAAAATCCCTTGGCATTTGGAGAATATTATAAAAGACATCAAGTTGTTGGCAGCGACTATGATGTTGGTTTGTCAACGTATCTATAGGGAGGCCAATGCCGTAGCGGCTACACTATCGGCTAGAGCGAGACATGCCGCAGGAACAATTTCTTTCGGGGGGAATGATCTTCCAAGGAGATTAGCAGGATTGATAGCATTAGATAGAACTCATATGGCGTATATTCGCCACGGGGACGGGTTTTCAAATTGCTGCAACTCAACGCGTAGCTGTTGTTCGGATGCGTATGGGTGCTCTCTGCGGGTCTGATGCGTTGAGGCTGCTGCTGTATGCTGATGTCGCTGCGGCTGCTGCTGTCTGCCGATGCGGTTGCGTTTTGCTGCTGTCTGCCGAGGCCGTTGTTTGATGTCACTGCTGCTGAATGTCGCTGATGTTGCTCTGTATGTCGCCGTTGCTGCTGTTGCTGTGAAGTTGCTGCTGCTGCGAAGTTGCTCTGCTGCTGCTGCTGTGCCGTGATGCTGCTGCTGCTGCTGAGCGTTTTCTGCTGCTGTTAGATTTTCAGCGTATTGCGTGGTTGCGGTGTTGTGGGTGTATGTTTTTGTTTCGGCAATCTTGGGGGAGCTCGGGCTTCTATTCTATTCCTAGCTGGTCCTCAGTTTTAGTGGTTATTTCTATCCAGGAATTTTGCTTTAAATTTTAAGTTACTCAATTTTGTGATTAAAATCTGCTTTTAGCATTAACGCGGGTAAAGTCGTAATGTACCCCCGCTATGATTTGTAATTTTTATGATTAATTAATAAAGGTCTGGCATTCCAGAGGTGCCCCTCCCCACTGGAGGTTTTAAAAAAAAAAAAAAAAAAAAAAAAAAACTAATGCAACAAAGAGTCGATTAGATGATTATTGATTAAAGATTCAAAAGTTGACTCCAAATAACAAATATATCCTACCCACCTCCACTAAGTATCCACATCCATCTATTGTTCAACTTGAGTGCAAATTAAGCCAGACTTTGTAAAGTGTGTTGTATTGTTTTTTTATTTTTTATTTTTTTTGTCAAACGTGAAGATGTTTCTTTAAGATAAGAAAAAAAAATGACAAAATGAATCATTCCTACATCAAAAAATGCCAAGACATCATAAAGGTGTCAAAAACCAAGTCCCACAATTTTCTAATTTCGATAAAAATAGAATACTCTGATTTGTTAAGCCTTTCAAAAACCCTTCTATTTCTCTCTTTTCACATACATCACATGAGAACGTGAGGAACCCTACGCCATAACCACTTCGCCCGTAAAGTGTGTTGTATAATACAAACCCTTTTTGTTTTTCTCTAATGGTCAAATATGAGATAAGGTTGCCAACGGCATTCTGATTGGATGATTAAGTCTACGATCGTTTAATCTTCACATCTTAAGTTTCATACCCACTCACGGCACACTTGCCTTTAAAAAACAATGAGATAAGGTTATAAAAATAAATCGTCATGATAATGTCATACCAAGATGATGACCATTTAAAAAATATTTTGCAAAGTCTGTGGAGACATTGAACACAAAATTTTCCAGCCAACTCATATATAGACATTATTAGCTCTCATAAAATACTTATTTATATTACACCAACTCTCATGAAATTTAGGTTTTCAGTTATGAGTCTTGAATTAGTCTTGAAATTTAGATTAAATAGACTAAACTCAAGTCTCCGAACTTTTCGTGTCCTCTTAAACTAACTAATCACCTTTGCTTTCTTGACAAAATGAATGGTGAATTGTCCAAGAAACTTAACCTGGATATATATGCACTGTCACAAGAAAACAAAATTAAAAGTAGATAAACAATGAGACGTTAGCTTTTTATATTGTGAAACAAATAATAAGATTTAAATATTTCAAGTTGTAGTTTTTATGATATTTTTAGACAAATCCATGAATTTTAAAAACAAAACATACCATTTTTTAAGTTAAAAAAAATAAAAATAAATTGAAGTTGTATTATTATTGGTCAACTGTAAATATCACATAAGATGAGTTTTTCGATGGTTTTAATAACATTTCTTGGTTTACTCAGTAGCAAGTATGGGGCGGATGAAATTACAAGTTTAGAGTTCAAACATTGTCGGCGACTTCTGGGTTTTAAAGTAAAAAAAAAAAAAAAAAAAAAAAAAAAACACATTTCTTGATTGATTTATAGGTTGAGGGTTCAGACCTTGAAAGATCTGGCGGCTTTTGGGGTGGGAGGGGGTTAAGGGAAAAAAAACAGGTTCAGACCTTGCAAGATCTGGCGGCTTTTAAGGGGAAAAAAAACATTTCTTGGTTGATTTTTCTTTCAACATCACGTCTGTTGGAAATATGGTTTTTTAAAATAAAAGAAAATGGGTGTTAAACAGGTTTCGATCTCTGGATCTCTCTCTCTAATATTGGTCCCATATCTACTATACAACTCTTTGTGATAGAGTTTATAAGGAGATTGTGCCGTCCGTCCGATCGGGTCGGGTCGGGTCATTAAGAGAGCAACCCATTCTTTTTGCTACGAATTTATGAAGAAGGAATGAATCTAGACAGAATTTTGTACATGAATCTAGACTTCTTCCTATTTTCACGTTTTTTCTTAAATGCGATTACGTTTAGATTTTCCATGCATTGCGCCATGATTTTTGCCCCACGTTTTTAATGCAAATATGTATCTAAACGTTTTCTCATTCTCCACGTTTTTCATGCAAATGCATCTAGACAGGACTTTGTCCATGTATCTAGACGCTTTTCTAAATCCCACATGTTTATCATGTTTTTATTTAATTAAATCCTCCACACGATGTATCTAGTCATGTTTCTGTATTTCAATGAATATACTTTCTCCTATAAATATAACACAACTTAGAGTTTAGAAAAAAAAAATAAGATATAAGAAGAGAAAATCAAAACAAAAGTTCTTCCTTTTTTCAATAAGAGAGATTTCCTTTTGCAATTAGTTAATTCATTTTGTATTTCAATCAAAGAAGTGTTTTTAGCTTTGTTAAATTATTTAAATGTATTGATGATTCCGAGCAAAAACAAGTGTTTAAGGGTGATAGTATTCTGTTCATCAAATGTGCAATTGTTTGAACGAGACAGAGAAGATTCTGGGCTGTTTTATCCTGGGGACGGCAGGGCTAGTACACTGCTTGCACAATCTTGGGCAGAGCCGCGAAACGTCTTAAAGAGAGCGACCTAGTCCGCGACTCAACCCAAGAACAAATTGGTACCTTCATTCCTAACTTTTTATTTGAATCTTATACAGCAGTTGAATCTTATACAGCAGAAACAACAATTTTAAGACGTTATTCTTTCTGCCATAATTTTCTGTGTAAGAATGCACACACTTGATCACATATAAGCCTTGAGTTAATCGCTAATGAAGTGAATTATATATAGATTAGTGATGAACTATTCTTCTTATGATCCGCCATTACTAAAAATAAAAAACTGATTTCCCTCTGCGGAAGAACACTTTGTGTTTTGCTATTATACATGCTTTTAAATTATAGTCATACATTTATTTGTATATTCAATGGCATCAGATCATAAGAGGTGCTCTCTTGAACAAAACAAAAAGGTTTAACCCCTTTTCTTCACTTTAATTGTAGATTGAGTTTCAGCTATAGTTTGGAGCAAATATTTAAAAAAATAGAATGACTACAGCTCCGAAAGGAAAGCATGTTAGTTTTATTCATATTGTGAAGAAGCTCAATTATCTGAAAATGATTTGGTTACGACCATGCTCATGTTTTCTGAATAGTTTAATGTGAAAAATAGTTCTGCCAACTATAAGAGGCTATCAAGTAGCTCAACGAGAATTTTTCATCAAATTTTGTGATTTCATATGATTAATTTCTAGTTGAATGGTGGGTTAAAGAACTAGCCAATGTCCATAACAAAACAAGTATGTTATCGAGAAAGAATTTATACATGTTATGTTTTCATTATCATTTTTATTTCGGCCATGACTAAGATTGAAAGAATGATCCTTTTATTTTCCATAATATAAATTACAAAAATATAGAAAGAAGATGAAACAAGTAATGAAATTGATTAGGTTGAAATGATACCCTGTGTTTCTAGGGAGATTTTGATTTCATTACCTATAAGTATGTGATTATTCAATACTGTTGGGTTTGTAAGGATAACCTTTTTAGCTAGGTTGTTGTTTTTATGTATCCTTGGGTAGTAGTGTTTTGTTGTGAAATTGGGTTGGAAGCAATTTTCTCCATTTATTTATTCTATAAAATGGTTATGGTAGAATCTATGCAAGGACACAACCCATGGTAACATTTGAAAAGTTTGGAAAGAGGGTTATATTTAAAGATCCACATGATTTAGAGTCTTACAACTACGTTTACAATTTCAGATATCTTTATCTATAATGGTGGTTTTCCATGTTGTGTATTTTTAAAGATATTTTTATGGTGACTTTACAACCATATTGTGAAATCATTATAATTAACGTAGTTAGAGATTGACATACATGTACACTTGTTGACAAATGAAAATTTTAGTCTAAAATCTAAGCCCATGGAGGACTAAATAGAAGAGAACCAATTGAATTCAATATAATCTATGCATATTACTCCCATATATTCTTTAGATAATGAGTATACAGTTCTATGATAATTATGTTATGCACTTTGGATGATTCAGTCTATTTTGGTGAGAACAATAATTTCTCAATACTATTGATGGAAAGAAAACTTTGTGATTAATGTTACAGTTGATGTTTGATGTTAAGCTGACATAGGAGGCTATAAGGAATCATTTGGATACAGATTGACCTGTGAATTTTGTTCTTGATGTCAATGCATAAATGATTTTGCTCAGACCATAAGTTGGTCGGACTTCCACATGAGGACATGAATTCTTATGGAAAGGATATGTTCTCATGATGATGATGTTGAATCTAGAACAATTCAAGCTATTGCTTGATTTTGTTGCGGAACTTTATTATCTAAGTCTGCAACTAAATTCCCAGAGGATGCACAAATCTAGCTTGGTGATTACATCAAAGTTTGAAAAAATTCAGAAGCTGAATTTAAGGTACGTTTTCTAATGATATTCTTAGTTGATCCTTGAACTTAAAAGAAAATGAGAATAGCGAGGTGAATAGAATGGGTATTTTATTCGATATTCTCATTTTGTGGGTCCTTAACAGTTGAATGCACGGTCTGCTTCAGATAGCAAGAAAACCATCACTTAATATGCATTCAAAAGGTGGCTAAACCTGTTTTTGATAATAGTTAGAGGGACCGGAGTTCAAAAGTCCCTTAATGGAAAGCTTACGTATATTTTTATACATGCTAAAAATAATTTAGTGGATCCTGATTTTTTGTGAGAAGATTTTTTGTGTTTCTCAAGGAATTATTCGTGAAAAGATAAATTGCATTTATTTTCGAGGCATAGTGGGGGTTATTTCGAGGAATAGTGGGGGTACATCCTCAAATAACGTGCCTATGATAAGGATGCATGAAACTGATAAAGTCATAGAATCTGAGCCTAGGAGAAGTAAACGGAAACGACCTTCTTAACACCTTGGCCCCGATTACTATGTCGTTTCAGTCGAGGAGGTTTCCCTTAGCTTTCAAGGAGCCTTATAGATGCAATTGAAAGGGTCATGAGGTACCTGAAGAGGACTAAGAACCTCGGATTACAGAAGTTTTCCGCTGTCCTTGAAGGATATAGCGATGCTGATTGGAACACCCTTTCAGATGACTCCAAAGCCACCAGTGGCTACATTTTCAATATAGCTGGTGGAGCTGTTTCTTGGAAATCGAAGAAACAAACCATTCTGGCACAGTCCACGATGGAGTCAGAAATGATAGCACTAGCCACGGCTAGTGAAGAAGCAGGTTGGCTAAGAAACCTGCTAGCAGAGATCCCTTTATGGGAAAGATCGATTCCAGCTGTCTTGATCCATTGCGATAGTACCGCGGCTATTACGAAAAATACAGAACCGTTATTATAACGGCAAGAAACGACAAATACGTTGTAAGCACAGTACGGTAAGAGAATTCTATCTACTGGTGCTGTGAGATTGGATCATGTACGAACTGATGCGAACTTGGCTAATCCTTTGACGAAAGGATTAGCTAGAGAGAAGGTTTTCAAAACCTCGAAAGGAATGGGACTAATGCCCTTAGATTGATGAGTTATTCATGACGGTAACCCAACCTATAGACTGGAAATCCCAAGAAATAGATTCAATGGGTAATAACAAGTCGTGAATGATATGATGAAAATCATGCTGACAAAATAGCAATCTCATTCCTAGATTAAAGCATGAATTCCTGTAGCGATAGTAGGCTGAGTTAAAAACTCTTAATGAGGTCTATACTCTATGTGGAGTGGAGTACCTAGCTACAGGAGTACTCTTGATAGCCTCACCTAAGTGATTGTGGAAGTTTGGCCGCTTCCTATGGAATTTGAGGGCAAAATTCCTAGAGCCTTCACTATACTGGGATATACGTGCATGGCCGTAAAGCACGGGCTTTTTTAGACTTCACCCTGGTAAGGTTGTGCGTGTAATGTCTGTTAGAGATAGAGTTCAAAACTACGAGTTATTCTAGTATAATCTAAAGCATGAACACTACGCAAGAGTTCAAGTCGAAAGACACTTTTGTTTATGCACAATCTTATATTTTTTAGATTGCTCGATGAAAATTGTTTTCACAAATCCAAGTGGGGGATTGTTGGAAATATGGAATTGTTTTAAAAATCCAAGTGGGGGATTGTTGGAAATATGGCTTTTTAAAATAAAAGAAAATGGGTGTTTAACAGATTTCGATCTCTGGATCTCTCTCTCTAATATTGGTCCCATATCTACTATAGGGGGATTGTTGGAAATATGGAATTGTTTTAAAAATCCAAGTGGGGGATTGTTGGAAATATGGCTTTTTAAAATAAAAGAAAATGGGTGTTTAACAGATTTCGATCTCTGGATCTCTCTCTCTAATATTGGTCCCATATCTACTATACAACTCTTTGTGATAGAGTTTATAAGGAGATTGTTAGGACTTGGGCTTGGACCCCTTGGGGGTACTACTCTTTTATGAAGAGGGGAGAGATAGACTCTCGCGCCCGCCGTCCGTCCGGTCGGGTCGGGTCGGGTCATTAAGAGAGCAACCCATTCTTTTTGCTACGAATTTATGAAGAAGGAATGAATCTAGACAGAATTTTGTACATGAATCTAGACTTCTTCCTATTTCCACGTTTTTTCTTAAATGCGATTACGTTTAGATTTTCCATGCATTGCGCCATGATTTTTGCCCCACGTTTTTAATGCAAATATGTATCTAGACGTTTTCTCATTCTCCACGTTTTTCATGCAAATGCATCTAGACAGGACTTTGTCCATGTATCTAGACGCTTTTCTAAATCCCACATGTTTATCATGTTTTTATTTAATTAAATGCTCCACGCGATGTATCTAGTCATGTTTCTGTATTTCAATGAATATACTTTCTCCTATAAATATAACACAACTTAGAGTTTAGAAAAAAAATAAGATACAAGAAGAGAAAATCAAAACAAGAGTTCTTCCTTTTTGCAATAAGAGAGATTTCATTTTGCAATTAGTTAATTCATTTTGTATTTCAATCAAAGAAGTGTTTTTAGATTTGTTAAATTATTTACAATGTATTGATGATTCCGAGCAAAAACAAGTGTTTAAGGGTGATAGTATTCCGTTCATCAAATGTGCAATTGTTTGAACGAGACAGAGAAGATTATGGGCTGTTTTATCCTGGGGACGGCGGGGCTAGTACACTGCTTGCACAATCTTGGGCAGAGCCGCGAAACGTCTTAAAGAGAGCGACCTAGTCCGCGACTCTACCCAAGAACAAATTGGTACCTTCGTTCCTAACTTTTTATTTGAATCTTATACAGCAGAAACAACAATGTCACTATCTGCTTAGGGAGATCATCAGATATATATTGAAACAAACACAGAGAGTTTAAACATTTCTTGGTTGATTTTCTTTATGTGCTAATCTCGTGCATCAAAAAAAATAAAATAGAACACAACAAACTTACAAGTACTACTTGTTTTCTTTTACAAGGGAAACAATTGTCAAGTACTCAGAAGAGTTGCAAAAAGTTAAGATGTGTGTCATGGCTTCTATGGCAAAGAACTTGGAGATTGAACCAGAGAAGTTTACAAATATGTTTGAGAAAGGGATACAGAGTATGAGGTTTAATTATTATCCACCCTGCGTCGAGGATGATAAGGTGTTGGGCATCTCTCCACACTCTGATGCCACTGGTATTACATTCCTAATTCATGTCAATCATGTTCATGGACTACAACTCAGGCACAAGGGGAATTGGGATCCCGTCGTGCTCACAACTGATGCTATTCTTGTTAACATTGGGGATGTCCTCGAGGTAATGAACATTTCCAAAATGGTATATCAAACCAATTAAAAAGAGAAGATAAAATTAGTTCTTACACCATTTTTTTTTTTTTTTGACTCGTAGATTTTAAGCAATGGGAAGTACTAGAGCATCGAGCACAGAGTTGTTATAAACAAAACCAAGGAACGCCTTTCTGTCGCTGCATTCCATTAAGTAAACGATAATGTGATGATTGGACCTCTTCCAGAACTCATCAAACAGGGCGAAGATAAGTATTACAAGAGCTTAAGTTTCAATGACTACACAAAGCTCTTGAACAGTGAGAAACTTGATGGGAAGACTCTCATTGAACAAATGAAGTTGAAGAACTGAAGGAAAGAATCAATTACTTTTTTATTAAGACAATAAAACATTAAAAAAAAATTCAAAATAACTTGTTTATCAAAGTAGTTCTAAATGAAGAAATGTTGTGATACTAATGATACAATGTGTCTTGTAATCTACTCAAATTTATGGATTTTGTCTTTGTATTCAACTTTTGTATGCTTAATAAGTTAATAAGAAAATTTGGTTTTTAGAAATTTTATAGATATCTTATTTTATTGTATTGTATTTATTCTTGTTAACCTCTTTCATAGAAATTCTAGTATTCATTTCCTTCATAGCATGGTATACAAAGTTCATCACAATGCATGCATTCTTGCACTATATTTGTATTTTTTTTTTTGGTCAAACACGAAGATGTTTATTAATGAAAGAAAGGGAAACAAAATACAAAGAGAAACATTCCTATATCAAGGAATGCCAAGACACTATGAAAGTGTCAAAACCCAAATCCCTAAACAAATTACATGATGTACCCATCCTCCACAGCAATTCTCTAATCTCGATAAAGATAGAGTGCTCTGATCTGTTGAGTCCTTCAAATACCCTTTTATTTCTTTCTTTCCACACACACCACATGAGAACGTGAGGACCCCTACGCCATAACCACTCCCCCCGACGGGAAGGATTAGCTTGAGACCACCAACTTAGCAAATCTAAAATGGAGCCTTCAAACATCAAACTCAAACCGAATTCCGCCAAGAAACTGCTCCAAATGGATTTGGAGAAACTGCAGTGAAGCATCAAATGGTCCAGTGTCTCGTCAAATTCATTGCAAAGCACACAAAGACTCCCTGTGAGGATTCCTCTTTTTCTTAACCTATCTTTAGTCAAGATCTTCTCATGCAAAACTGACCAACTAAAGAAATTAATCCGAGGAAAAAGGTTTTTCACCCATACCAGATTTTTGTGGGAGGAAATGAAGGGGTTAGAGTGGGTCTCATAATGAGATGCAGCCAACATATCTGAAAATTCTTTCACCGAGAAGCCCACACCTTTACCCTCCACACCAAACTATCTGATCCCTCTGAGAGCATTTGTCTATCCAACAGATGCATTAGATTAGCGAACTCATCTAGTTCCCCAGTATTGAGGTGTCTTCGAAAGGAAAGATCCCAAGAATTGCCGTTAGACCAAAAATTGCTCACACTCCCATATTGATTGTTGTTAATGATAAACAACATTGGAAACAGATCCTTCAAAGATTGGTTACTACACCAAACATCATGCCAGAAAGAGATGAGATCACCATTTTCACATTGGAGAGAGGTGTGAGGGTAGAAGCCACTTGCGCACCGGGAGATGGACTTCCACAAAGAGCATCCGTAGGAAGTGTACTTAGTTCTCTTTTCCCAAACCCATCTATTGCGCCCATATTTGTCCATAATGAGATATCTCCATAAATTATCATTTTCTTCTGCAAATCGCCAAAGCCACTTAGAAAGTAATGCAATATTGAAAGTGAGCACCTGACGAATGCCTAAATCACCTCGAGATTTAGGGCAACATATTTTCTCCCAGCCCACTAAATGCATCTTTCTAGAGTTATGAGTAGAACCCCAAAGAAAATCGCGCATGGTCCGTTCCATCTTGGCTGTTATTGAACAGGGAACCTTGATAAGAGACAGAATGAACACCGGGATAGAAGCTAATGTGGATTGTACAAGAGCTAGTATGCCTGCTTTAGAGAGAAATTTGCATTTCCAAGACGCTAGTTTCGATTCCATCCTTTCGATCGTCTCATCTCACACAGCTTTACTTTTGAAACTAGCCCCCAAAGGCATGCCCAAGTACTTAACTGGAAGATGACCAGCTGAACAACCCAATAAACCCGCCAACTGGTGCAGATGAGGGACATCTCCAATAGGCAACACCCTTGATTTGTGAAAGTTGATTTTCAGTCCTGAAATAACTTCAAACCAAAGCATAATTCTTTTAAGAGCAAGAACCTGAGAAGCGGAAGCATCACAAAAGAGGATAGTATCATCCGCATACTGGAGAATAGAGACAGGCGGACTACCCTCCGCGACAGAAAACCCTCTCACTAGGCCAGCATCAACCGCTTTAAGAATCATTTGAGTTAAACCTTCTGCTGCTATAGTAAAAAGAAGAGGAGACAGGGGATCGTCTTGTCGCAGGCCTTTCGAGCTATTGAAAAACCCGTGCAGCTGACCATTAATTTTCAGAGAGAAATTAGCTGTAGATCTGCAAGTGTGAAGCCAATGAATCCATTTGGAGTCAAACCCCATGCGAGCCATTACCAAATCCAAGTATCTCCAAGAGACGTTGTCAAAGGCTTTGGAGAAATCTAATTTGATAACGAGCCCTGGAACACCTTGTTTTTTCTTAGAATCAATAATTTCATTGGCAATCAAAGGGCTATCAACCACCTGTCTTCCACTGACTGCTGCACTTTGAAAAGGAGAAATGACTGAATGAAGAACTATTTTCAATCTGTTAGCCAACACCTTGGCAATGATCTTATAGGCCCCATTCAAAATACTGATAGGTCTCAAATCTTTTACTGTCCGCATTCCCGCACATTTAGGAATGAGCGAGATGATAGTGGTGTTCAACCGCCAATCAAGAAAATTTCTCGAGTTAAATTCTGCAACAACTTTCAGAAAATCAATTTTGATTACCTCCCACATATTCAAATAGAACACCATAGAGAAACCATCAAGACCTGGAGAAACTTCAGATTTTAGTTCTTCCATCTCCGAAAAATTATCTACCAAGGCAGTAGCCGTAGACTGAGAGATAGACTTGAAGGTAATCCCCGAGAAGAAAGGTCGCCACTCCTCCTTTTCATGGAACAACTCCTTGAAGTGAGATATCAAGAGTTCTCTAATACTGACTTCATCCACTACCAACTCCTGACCCATGCTAAGAGCTTCAATGGAGTTAAACAGTCTGCGTCTGTTAGCCAAGGTATGGAAGAATTTGGACCCCTGATCCATATGACGAACCCAGCTGACTCCTGATCTGATCCTCCAAAACTCCTCATCTCTTTTGGTTAATGTTGCCCACTCTTGATGTAGCTGCACTCTACAAGACCTCTCCTCAGCAGTCAGGTCCCTGATCTCTACATCAGCATCAATGTTAGCAATTAAAGCAGAGATATTTTGAATACATAAATTTGTCTTACCACAAACTTTAGTCCTCCAACTTTTGAGATTGCATCTGAGAGCCTTAAGCTTCCACCATAAACAGTAGCCGGGGTGGCCAGAGACTACTGAGTTGTTCCACCAAGCTTTCATCTCCTCTGCCAGGGTAGGGTGATCAAACCAACCGTTATCAAATGAAAAAAGGCGAGTACCACCACCAACAGACGAGTTCGCAAGCAAAATCGTGTGATGGTCAGAACCTGCTGCACCCTTGAGCCATTCAACTTTATCACCAAATTTGTCAATCCAATCCACCGAGGCTAGAAATCGATCAAGTCGACAAAGGATAGGAAGATATCTCCGATTTGACCATGTGAATTTCCCCCTTTTAGACTGAAATCGGCGAGTTCCACCTCATTAATGAATTGATTGAATTTCTGCATGCTCATGGACCTCCTCCTGCATCCTTTTTTTTCATTCATATGACGGACAACATTGAAGTCACCCACTAACACCCATGGCGATTGCACCCAACCAGCAATGTCATATAGTTCTTCCCAGAAGTGGTCTCTAAGCGAAGGATCACATGGACCATAAATGTTAGTCCCTAACCAAATTGAGTTATCCGAGATCATTTGGAATTGAATAGAAAGGGAAAAAGCCCATTTCAACACTTCCCTCATCTGCAAAAGATTGTTATGAGGTTCCAAAAGAATTCAATTCAGACTAAACGTAACCAAGCATTATAGGGATTGAAGGTTTTTTTTTCAGGCACAAACAAAAACATTTTCTTGTTTTATGGTCATTGGTGTTCAACTCAAATCATTACACCATGTATGGTTGATCTACACAATCACTTTTGAAAGGCAGATCTTAGTGTATTTCATGTAGCTAGTGAGGGAAGCAGGATTTTGTTGAAAGGGGCGGGGTGATAAGTCATAGTTAATTAATGATAATATAATAATTAATTATTTTAACATATTTTTTTAATTTAAACACTCACACATCTACATTCATAACATGAATACCCAACTCCCCCCTCCTTCCCTGCGGTTAGAATAAAGAAAGCATTACAATTGGCAAATCCCCAAAACTCCCTCTCCCCTCCCTCCCCAGTTAAAAAAAAAACAAAAAAAAAAATTACAATTGGCTTCGACGCGTCTTCTGACCCACAGCTCCAAACTTGATATTGACTGACTACCATTTTACATGCATGCAAATATGCTATCATTTTCATGTTTGATTTTTCTAATATGATGTCGAAGTATTCAATTACAAACGCAAACAAAGCACGTAAGAAACAAAAAAGTTGATGAGAACTTACCATTTGACGGATCTAGGTGGGGCACTTGCCCCCACTTAATTTTTAAAAAAATTTGAGATTTTTTTAAAATTTTTTTTTACGAGGGCCACGTTGACCCTGACGACGCAGCACCGCCCCACCCCTCCTTTCTCCCTCTATTCTCTGCCACACCGACAATCCGTCTCGCCCCTTTTCTCTTTTTTGCTCCCTCTCTCTGTTTACTGTGAGCTTGATAACCGCTCTGTCTCCTCCTCTCTTCTCCCTCCCTTGTTACTTGATTTATTTCTCTTTCCCACCATCGCCACCAGCCACCAGCAATCCCAACCTCTCTTGTACGTATTTTCTCGAGATGAATTTGTAAGTATTTTCTCTCTTCTTCTCCTCTCTGTTTACTTTGAGAAAGAAAGATTTTATAAGTATTTTCTCGAGATGAATTTGTATCTCGTGGTCTACTTTTGTATTTTATTATAAGATTTTTCTAGAGATACATAAAAGTTTGGATCCATTAATTTTTTTCTCAAGATACATGTTTGTATTTCGAGGTTCATGTATGGGTTATTATTTAAAGAGCATTTTGGTAATCAACGTGAGCCTATTGACAGTCCATGCATGTGAATTGCTAGTCTAGGTGAGACTATAATAGTGATTAATGATGTGATAACCTCTAATTAGTTATACTTTTGATAGAGGTAAATCGCAAATAACCCAAATAGGTGGATCAAATTACTCTCCCAATAGATTAGATGAAGTTTTGTTTAGCAATTGGTGTTTTGTATAATTATATATGTATTGTTCAAATAAGAAATTATATCCAAGTAATTAATTAATATATTTTAATTAATTAACTAAGATTCATCTCGCTACCCCCCCTTCAACAAAAATCCTGGCTCCATCACTGCTTTGACTAGTTCAAGAAGTTGCGGGTAGGGCTCAATTCTCTCATTCTGATGTGCTTTCCATAGTTTGCGAAGCAACCATCATCATTGACTCCAATTTGTTAATCTTCGTCTAGTTCTTCTTAATTTTCAAATGGTATATGTAATACCAGCAGAATTACATAAATATAAATACTATTTATTAATTTGTAATGTATTATAATTTTATATACAATGTGTATAACCTTGTTTTATTTGTAGTGGGTAACAAAGGTAGAAAGTGTGGTTGTATTTAGCAAATTATTAGTGAAACCCGATCTGGCACTCTTTGATTAATAACATGGTTTTGAGTCTTGTTTGATTAGAATGTGACCTTGGACTTGAGTCATTGGGAATGAGAGTCCAATACTTTATCCCACTACCTTTTTTTTTCTTTTTTTCTTAAAACCCTACTTTTAATGGATCTTACCAATTTTTTGTTGTCGGCTAGGAAATTGAAATAAAGAGAGAGAGTGAGTGAGAAAGAGAGAGAGCTTGAGAGGATTTCAAGTTTATAGGAGATAAATCGAAAGGGATTCTTAGTGAGTATTGCGAAGAGGAAGCTTATACTTGGCTTTGTGTCAATTTGGAGGACTTGTGTTTCGTTGATTGTGAGTAGATCGACCAATTGTTGTTGTTTTTTTACTTGATTGTGAGTAGGTCTAGTAATTTTTTATACGATTTGTGCAAAAAACTTAAGGTTTTCAATTTCGGTTGGAATTAGGTAACAAGATATATAGCTGCAACGATATCTTTATATGACGTTGAAAATTTATATTTTTGTTACTACCATTAGAAAGATGAAAGTGCAATCTTTTCAACTATCTAGTTACTAGTAAGCTTAATTTGGTTGAGCATGGAAGAAGTTTTTGTCATTTGAAGTTGGTTTGCCAATAATGAATGTTTACTGTCTCATTGGAGAAGATGATAAATAATGTCGAAAGAAGTGTTTACACTTCTCATATTTGGAAGTATGTAGGTATAATTATTATATCATCGTAGAGTGTAGATTTGAACTTTTCGACGATATAATTTGTAAATTTTGGCTGTGATTTGTGAGTTTTGTATTGACTTAAAGTTGGCATGTTGAACTGAAAATCTACTAAGAAATATGTTGTTAGGAGTAAGATGATGTCGTCATCATGACATATCTATTTGACCAAAATTTTGACCCATCCCAAATTTGGCTAGGCCTAAATTATAGTTTGTAGCTCAAATCTACCTAATAAAATTATAAAGTTGTGAAATTTGTTAAATTATAATTTTAACCCGAGTAAAACTGTAAAAGGGCAAAGAATTGAGGAGTAAAACGCAAGAAGAGGTGGTTCGATTTAATCTACTCTGAGGTGCTATTCTACAATCAGATCTGTTGCAGCTGCGAGGAGTTGCTTGCTGTTGTTGTTTTCGGGTCTGTTACCTCTCCTTCTTCATCTTTTGTTTTCTATATTAACTAGGTCGAAATTTCCCCTAAACTCAATTTTCATTAGAGATGGAAGACTATAGTATTTCCCTAAACTCGATTTTCAACTTAAGCATGTAGTGATTGATAATTTGCAATATCTCCCTGAACATATCCATGTTTAAGACCAATCCATATACAATAAACGACGGACCAATACGAGTATGAATATTTTGTTGTCTTTTCAGAGTTTAGTTTGTTTAAAGTGCACAATTTCATAGTAAATATTATGACAGTCTTAAGAGGCAAGCATTGCATTATTTGTTGTTTTAATTCCTGGATGTTTTATACTAATCTTCCAAAGAGAAAGCAAGAAAGACTTGCTGAGTTATTATCTTTTGCATTTGGGAACTCACTTATATCCTTTTAATTTAAATAGTGTGTGTTATTTGTTCTTTGTTTAAATATAGTATGATATTATCCCTTTAATTTAAAGCAATGGTGTGTCTTTCTTTTCTTTATTGTAAGGCGAAAAAGAACAAAGAAAGAATAGTGTTTTTTTTTTTTTTTTGGGATAAATGGTCTCTTTGGCCAGATGTATGCTTTTGTAATGTTATTTTTGTACTTACTGGAAAATGGTCTCTGGCCGGTGGATGTAGTCATAATTCTGACACCATATAAACATATTGTGGTATTTCATTTTTGTATTTTATTTTTGATATAATCTAGCTGGCTTGCAAATTGAGCAATTGCTCACACAAGCTTAAAAAACACAAAAGAAACAAACTGTGCAATGTGTAACTTATCATAGTCCTATATGATCGATCATAATGCTTATGTTTCATCCCCTCAATCCCACTAACCTGTGAACAATATAATTGCCCTTATGTACTTTATGTTCCATGGCAGGTGTTATGTGCTGCAAATTTTGATTCTAGTTGAGAAAGTCGCCATGTTTGACCTACTTAGCAACATTTCCAAGTTCTCCTCTTGATCGGTATTTCATTGTTTTTACTTTTTAACTATTATTATTTTAGATTCTTTTATCTGTAATGCTTCATCAATCATTGTTGTTATTCTGGATCCATATTACTCATGAGTCATGATTGAATGATAAGTGGGTTCTTATTAATAATTTATTGAGACATCAAATATGGTTTTGTTTTCTTCTCCAACATTCTTCCTCGTGGTACAATTTTTCACCATCTTTTCAAATATTCTGAAATTTAGCAACCCAGTGAATTCAGATATATGACTTTTGGTATTCACTATCTGCACTTGAAATATATATCTAAAATATATAACCTGAAATCCTAGTAAGTGGTAACAAGAAGAAGAAGAGAACCGTATGATGTGATCTGTGCTAGGAAAATAAAAAGATAAATGTGATGTAAACAAATCTAAACATAGTCTTATATATTGTAAGGATGAAAAAGTTGAAAATAATGAATGTTCAGATGAAATACAGAGAAAGAAAGAGATAATGATCCATATATTCTAGGCAAACATACAGTGATTTACTTCAACAGGTCCTAGAAGATGTGGTATTGAAGATGTTGTAATCTTAGATAGATTTGTCAATATGGTTCTCTTTGTTTTTCAGTGTGAGATTCAGATTACTTTAGAAGGGAAAGACTGTTATTCTTCATCGGAGAACAAAAACTCGCCTGCAGCTAAGACTCCGAATCTGGTAGCTCGGTTGATGGGTCTGGATCTCTTGCCTGATAGATCCTCTTCAGGAGGAGAGGTGGTACATCCTGACTCTTTTTATACCAACACCTGTCTCTTTTTAGTTTTAGAGCTAATAGAGATCCAAAGCATGTCCAACATACCAATATTCCATGATTTAGTGTTGGGATTGATATTACTCTTAAAATTTGCATATATGGATAGGGATAAAAAGGGTGAAAAAAGTTGGAATCATCTTCAATTTCAAATGCTCAACCTTTTTCCTTTTTTTTCAACTGTTTTTCCTGAAACTTTTCTTCAAGTTGTCAGGTGAATAATAGACGAGTATTGAGGCATTGTTCTTCAACAGGTCCTAGTCTATTATTAAGGCATTTTTCTTTTGAATTGGCAATTGCATTGTGGCCTTGTGGATCCCTGATGGAATTGATTGCAGATTTTAAGCTTAAATTGCTGCATTTCGAATAATAGACGATTGTAGCTTTGTTCTTATTGTTAAGTTATGACCTTATTTGAGGATTGACATGGAAATCTTTCTTAAACTGTGAACTACCAAGCTGTACTCATTTGTTTCAATGCACCATTGCTAAGAACGTCTCTTTTATCCAGTGAACTACCAGGTTGTTCTTTGGAGTCTCCCTGTTTCACTGCCAAAGTTAAGCTAAAATTTTCCCTTGATTTTGAGTTCAATTTTCTTTTCTGTGATATGGTAGGAAGAAAGTAACGAGTTGACGCTCTTGCTGGTTACTTTTGTTAATTTATGGCTCAGCTTTGTGCATCCTTACCCTACGAGGGAAGGTAATTGATACTTGATATCCTTTAAGCCTGGTTTCGTTAGAGCCAATAAAGGCTCTATGTTCAATTACCCTCCATGATGGTGTTGACAACCTTAGGCCTAGTTGTAACCTGTGTTATTAAATCAGCGAATAATCGTTATTCGGGACTAGACCGTTCCGGATTGAGCAAAAATCGGTAGGGTTTCACAGACTCAGCTAAATCGGCGAGTCATCGCATAATCGGACGAGTTGACTCGCTGATTTATCGTCTCTATAAATAAATAAATAAAAACCTAACTCTTTCTTTCTATTCCTATTTGCAGAGAAAGAAGAAAAACGGATGAAGCAGAGGCAGAGGAACGAAAGAAGAATAAGGGGAACTGAGAAGAACTGAAGAACACGAGAAGAAGAGGAAGCACAAGCACTTACCTTGGAAGAAGAAGAATGAACTAAAGATTGAAGAACACGAACTGATTTCGTGTTGATTTCGGAGCTGAAGAATTGATTTCCTCCCTCCTTGGAACAAGAACATGAACTGATTTCCTCCCTCTTCCAAGTAAGATATGTTCTTCTTCTTCTTCTTTCATATATATATATATATATATATTATTTTTTCTTCTTTCGGCAAAGCAAAACGATTATTGTAAAGAGGTTTCGACGTTGTAATTTGTAAAGAGGAACTAGTAATCCAGATTTCACACCTAAATCAGGATTTTATGTAACTGGTTTTTGTTTTTCTTAAACTTGTAGGAAACCCTTTTTGTTTTCCTTTTCATCTCAGTTTATCTGGTCCAGTTGTTCGCATGCCTGGTGAGAATTAGCAGAATCTATACTTGCAGTTTTCATTCATGTACAAATGGTACAAAATTGTATTGAAAAGTTTTCACCAATTTTTGTTGTAGTAAAATTGTATTTATCTTTTGATGCACAAGAACATATAATAACATGCAATAGACTTGTGAATTTTTTCTTCTTTCAGATCTATTTTTCTTCTTTTCTGTTGCTTTTGCTGAGATGTTCCTAAACATCTCCAGGTAACTATAATTGTTCCAATCTGCAAAATTAAATTCATTTGATGAATTAGTAAAGTAATATAATTATAAATTTATAGTATTATGATTAATTATTTATTTTTGTTTGTGACTATGATTAAATTTTAAAAATATATGATTTTAAAAAATATCGATTAAATCCGATTATTCCCGATTAATCGTGATTCGGTCCTGGACCGCGAAGCGATTTAACTACCCAGATTGTAACAACATACTATGTTAACGCTTATCCCAATTAACAGGAAGTTGTAATGTCGATTTCAAAGAGTATTATTTAAACATTTTGTCAAAAAAAAAAAAAAACCTGATATTATTATGGTGACTTTTGTATATTGTTTATAAAAACTCAGTGATCAATTTCTACTTCTTTTTGGTAAACAGATAGGGTTGTTTGAATATCAGTTGCGATCTTGATCTGTCTATTCCTAATTCAAAGATATGGAACAGATAAAGTGGGATATGGCTTTGCACCTATTATATGCCTCTGGTTTGCCATGATCGCGGGTATTGGTGTCTTCAACTTCATTAAGCACGATCCATCTGTAGCTAAAGTGATATGATCTGACTTGGTACCTGTTCTTTCTTGCAGATTAGAGTTCCTGGCTGTGTGTTCAACTCAAGCAATCAAGAAACCAAGCAATGATTCTTCTACAAAAGACAGACTGAAAGTAAATGGAAAATCAATCAACTGATCTGATACAGAAGACGGAATGAAGTGAAAATGTAGGAGCAGTGATTGTATTGAATTGATCAAAAGAAATTGTAGATACATAAATTGTAATAGCAAGTTCGAGATTGCTAATCTCCCTTTAGAGCTATTCGAGATGCTGCAACTCTCCTTGAGCAAACTGCTCAATGTACAATTTATCTACCAATCAATGAATGAATCTTTTCTCCTAGTACTCTCCTATTTATAGCACTTAGTCTATTACAACTACTCTCACAAATACTGACAGCTATTCTTAACAGACAAACAGACCTACAAACATAGCATTCTCATACAAACATAACACTCTCAGTACTTAACAGATTGCCTTCTCAGCAACAGAAGCACTAACAATATCCTTCATTTCTCTTCAGCACTCTCATGACCTGTCTTTTGTCTTTCTCCGGGAATAAGTATACTGAATAGGAGGTTTAGGAGGTAGAATCCTATCAATACCCGCCCCCCAAAGCCGCACCTTGTCCTCAAGGTGAAAAGAAGGAAACTGCTGATTCAATAACTCGAAGTCTTCCCAAGTGGATTCATACGCAGGTAAGCCGTGCCATTTAATCAAAACATCAACTTTAGTCAACTGACCTTTACCCTTAGGGCGCACATCCAATAAGGATTCAGGAAACACCACCAATTCACCATCACTGCTGAGCTGATTAGGCAGAGGATTCACAGGAAAACAATGTCCCTTGGCACGCCACAGCTGAGAGACATGGAACACAGGGTGAATCCTTGTGTGGACAGGAAGATCTAACCGATAAGCCACCTCCCCTATCTTTGCCAAAATTTTATAAGGGCCATAGAAACGCGCCGATAACTTGTGATTATTCCTAGAAACCAGGGATTGCTGACGATAAGGGCGCAACTTCAGAAATACGTAACTCCCAACATCAAAAGATTCATCACGCCTGGACTTATCCGCCTGAAATTTCATGCGCTGTTGCGCCCTCAATAAATTCTGCTTTAGATCATCTAACACTCTATCCCTGTCCATCAATAACTGCTCCACTGAAGAAGTGACTGCTGAACCTATGGCATACCGAATCAAAGGAGGAGGGTCCCTGCCATAGAGAACTCGAAAAGGGGAATAACCGGAAGCCGAATGAACTGATGTATTATACCAATACTCATCCCACGAAAGCCATTTACTCCACTGTTTCGGCTTGTCAGAAGATAAGCAACGAAGATATGTTTCAATGGATCTATTAATTACCTCAGTCTGCCCATCGGTTTGAGGGTGGTAGGCGGTACTGTGCTTCAATGTAGTGCCCTGTAAGCGAAATAATTCTTGCCAGAATTTACTGAGAAACACCGTATTGCGATCTGAAATAATAGACTGTGGTGTTCCATGCAGGCGAATAATGTCTCGCGCAAAAACCAAGGCCACCCCTTCCGCAGAAAATGGATGTTTCAATCCAGAAAAATGAGCGTACTTGCTCAGACGATCGACCACAACCAAAATGGTATCGTAAACACCAGAACGCGGTAAACCCTCAATGAAATCCATTGTAACCTCATCCCAAACTTGAGTGGGTAAAGGGATCGGTTGAAGCAATCCTGCTGGAGAAAAAGCCAGAGTTTTATTCCGCTGACAAATGTCACATTCACTGACCCTTCGCCTGATATCCGACTTCATTCCCACCCAATATAGCTCCTTAGCTATCCTTTGATACGTTTTTGTTTCCCCAGAATGGCCTCCCACATGAGAAGAATGAAATTCCATAAAAAGAATAGGGATGAGGGAAGAAGATGGAGGGATGACCAACCTGGTTTTGTAATACAACATATCATGAAGCACTGTATATCCAGGTCGTCCTGACCCTTGCAACACTTGTTGTTTCAGTTGTGTCAAAACACTGTCCTCCTGTATCTCAGAACGCAATACCGACCAATCACGCCAAGTGGGTAACGTGAGTTGAGAGCAAGAAGGAGATGGAGGAAGTCAGGACAAGGCATCAGCCGCCATATTCGAAGAACCCGATCTATAATGAATCTCAAATTGGTAACCCAAAAGTTTACTCACCCATTTCTGGTATTCGGCGCCAATGACCCATTGTTCCAATAAAAACCGTAGACTCTTCTGATCAGTCCGAACCACGAATTTTCTGCCTAACAAATATGCCCTCCATTTTGTAACCGCCAACACAATCGCCATCAATTCCTTCTCGTAAATGGGTTTGAGCCTAGCACGTTGCCCCAACACTTGACTAAAGTAAGCCACTGGTCTTTGTGCTTGCATCAATACCGCGCCCACTGCATAACCAGAAGCGTCGGTCTCGACTACAACTCTTTAGAAAAATCCGGCATGGCGAGCACCGGAGCCTGAGTCATGATGAGCTTCAATTTCTGAAAAGCGTCCTCAGCCTGCTGTTGCCAATTGAACCCGTCTTTCTTCAACTGAGCAATGAGAGGCCATGCTACCTTACTGTAGTCCTTGATGAATTTACGGTAATAGCCCGTGAGGCCCAAAAACCCTCGCAATTCCGTAAGATTCTTTGGTGTAGGCCACTCTAACATGGCTTGAACCTTTGATTGTTCCATTGCCACTCCTTCAGCCGAAATATTGTGCCCCAAATAACTCAATGTCGAACAACCAAATTCACATTTTTTCTGATTCGCAAACAGTTGGTTTACCTGTAACAACTCCAAGACAATCTCCAAATGCTTCAGATGATCTTCAACTCCTTTGCTATACACCAGTATGTCGTCAAAAAATACAAGGACAAACTTACGCAAATACGGTCTGAAAATGGAATTCATCGGGGCTTGAAACGTTGCGGGCGCATTTGTCAGACCGAAGGGCATGACTAAAAACTCGTAATGCCCTTCGTGTGTTCGAAAGGCCGTCTTGGCTTCATCCCCCTCTTGTAAACTGATTTGATGATGCTCTGATACCAATTGATATGATCTGACTTGGTACCTGTTCTTTCTTGCAGATTAGAGTTCCTGGCTGTGTGTTCAACTCAAGCAATCAAGAAACCAAGCAATGATTCTTCTACAAAAGACAGACTGAAAGTAAATGGAAAATCAATCAACTGATCTGATATAGAAGACGGAATGAAGTGAAAATGTAGGAGCAGTGATTGTATTGAATTGATCAAAAGAAATTGTAGATACAGAAATTGTAATAGCAAGTTCGAGATTGCTAATCTCCCTTTAGAGCTATTCGAGATGCTCCAACTCTCCTTGAGCAAACTGCTCAATGTACAATTTATCTACCAATCAATGAATGAATCTTTTCTCCTAGTACTCTCCTATTTATAGCACTTAGTCTATTACAACTACTCTCACAAATACTGACAGCTATTCTTAACAGACAACAGAACAGACAAACAGACCTACAAACATAGCATTCTCATACAAACATAACACTCTCAGTACTTAACAAATTGCCTTCTCAGCAACAGAAGCACTAACAATATCCTTCATTTCTCTTCAGCACTCTCATGACCTGTCTTTTGTCTTTCTCCGGGAATAAGTATACTGAATAGGAGGTTTAGGAGGTAGAATCCTATCATAAAGCCATATACCCCTAATACAGTGTAGACTATTTCAGAAGAAATAAACAAAAAGCATGGATTTCTCTTGGTGGAATTGTTCTTAACTGGTAACTCTTTGTTTCTAATTTCTTACAAATGTTAGTAAGAAATAACCGATTTGAACTGTGTTTACATGTAATATAAACCGTTTGCATATACTGCAGGAACTGAAGCAATGTTTGCAGATCTTGGACATTTCTCAGTCAAATCAATTCAGATAAGTATGTGCTCTGTGGTATTTCCATCCCTTGTCTTAGCATAACTCCGTACGCATACAGATAACGTTCATGAGACCTTCTATAGGTCCATACCAGGTGCGAACTCAAATACCATTTTGTCCTTTAGTTTCTTCCCATTCTCTGTAGTCGTGTATCTGATAGTTTTATGAGTTAACTCACATTGATTTTACTATGGTGAAGGTCCTCTATATTGGCCTATGTTTGGGGTGGCTGTTATGGCGGCAATTATTGCTAGTCAAACCACGATCTCCAGCACATTCTCAATCATCCAACAGTCGATCTGTACCCCTCGGTTGCTTCCCTCGAGTCAAGATCATTCATATTTCAAACAAGTACGAAAGACAAGTATATATACCTGAGATCAACTACCTCCTCATGTTGGCGTGTGTTGGAGTTACCTTAGGGTTCAGGACAACCGTCAAAATTGGGTACGCATATGGTAAGAATTTCATCTTACATATGAAAGAGCATCCAACTTCAAAGAGGGTCTAGTGGCAGGGTGGCTGTTATACAACCAAGTCACCCAGCAGCTATAAGTTTCATTCTCATTTTCCACCTTTTTTGTTTGCCTTTTATCTTTTGAATATTACTTAACCACTTGGCTCAACATCTTATAGTGGGTAAGAAATTTTAACCCTAGACTAGAGTTGTTAAAATTTGGGGTCTGGAATTAGCTCACTGTTTTTGCTCTTACTGACTGTACTACATGTATGTAACAACGCATCAATAAATCCCTTGGATTTGTTTGGAGGAGAGTGGGGTTTGTAAAACAGTGACGAATACAGTAAGCTAATACTTTTTCAAGGTTCAGAAAAGCCAATGGGGATATTATTTTGTAGTGCAGTCCTGCATGAAAAAATGAAAAATAGTGTATCTGAAACAAAATCATAAATAATCCTACTGGTCTCTTGTTCTGAAAGAACTTTCTGTAACTTTTCATGAGGACCCGAAATGTGTTTTAGATGCTAGTGATAAATCGAAGAGGGGAGGAAGATGGCTGGCTGCCAGGTGCAGTTATGAATATAGCTGTGTTGTTTGTTTCCGATAAGAAAAGAGGACAGCAGTGTGGCTATTATGTGGAGGGATGAACATTTGGATGATTCACCGGTCCAGAGTTTGACATTGAAGGAAATACGTAACCAAGTGATGTACACATCTATTTTACCCAATTATGTTTTTTATATTTATGTTATAAATGTCTATGGAAGAGGATAATAAAATGTGTGCATTTGTGTTATATGGTTTGCAGGTTGGTGGCGAATGCTCTGAAATATATATCTGAAATATATAACCTGAAATCCTAGTAAGTGGTAACAAGAAGAAGAAGAGAACCATATGATGTGATGTGTGCTAGGAAAATAAAAAGATAAATGTATTGTAAACAAATCTAAACATAGTCTTATATATTGTAAGGATGAAAAAGTTGAAAATAATGAATGTTCAGATGAAATACAGATAAAGAAAGAGATAATGATCCATATATTCTAGGCAAACATACAGTGATTTACTTCAACAGATCAATAATTACTGGGTAGCATATAATTAATGTTATTACCACCAAGATTAGCAGACAAACCCATATAAATTCCTTCATTTCTTCAACTTCATTTGTTCAATGAGGGCCTTTCCATCGAGTTTCTGATCAGCTTCAAGCATGTATTCATCACAACTTAAGCTCTTGTAACACTTATCTTCTCCCTCCTTGATGAGTTCTGGAAGAGGCCCAATGGTCTCATTTTCATTTAAGTCATGAAATGCAGCAATGGAAAGGCGTTCCTTGTTCTTGTTTATAACAACCTTGTGCTCGATGCTCTTGTATTTTCCATTGGTTAGTATCTGCATGAAAGTAATTACCACAAGATTATGAAATATTTTTTGGATGCTTAAGAAAAAAAAAACTGTGTTATTACCTCAAGCAGATCACCAATGTTAACCAGAATGGCATCAGTTGATATTACAACCGGGACCCAACAGCCATTGTGCCTGATTTGTAACCCTTGGACATCATTGACTTGAATTAAAAATGTAATGCCAGTGGCATCAGAGTGTGGAGAGATGCCCAAGACCTTATCATCCTCGAGACATGGTGGGTAATAATTGATCCTCATGCTTTGCATACCTTTGTCAAACATGTTTCGCAGCTTCTCTGCAGGTTCAATCCCCAAGTTCTTTGCCATCAAACCCAACACACACATCTTGATTTTCTCCAACTCTATTGAGTAAATGGAAACGGTTTCCCTTGCAAAAGAGAATTTTATGTTATTTGTTATTGCTTTTGGTGTTTGACATAGATTCAGTATAGAAACTAGGGAGTGGATCATCTCCTTATAAATCTTAATGACGACTCTTCCTTACTTGACGTGGGACTATTCAAGCTAACACTTTTCCAACAATAGTTTCATTAGAATCCAGATTTGAAATTTCTAAGATGTAGCTGTCTGTGCAAATCGACTGCCAGTAGTTCAATTCATCCTCACTGAATCAACTTCAAGGGACACTCCTACACTGAGTGATTATCCTCATAAATTATCAATATAGTGAGCAATACTTACCCCATTCTTTCATTATCCTCGTAAATAATTAATATAGTGAGCAATATTTACCCCATTCTTTCTTACAATTTTCAGTTGCATGTGCAAGTTCAACTACTCGAATAGAGTCTTCCATCAAGATCACTCCTAGTTCCTTATAAGACCTCAAACAAATAATTTGAAGATCGTAGTGTAAAACATTATGAGAGAATGTATTTCTATGGCTTTTTGTTTGATTTAATAAAGGTTAGAGGACCCTTGAACCTAATTCTGAAGTTAAACTATATATTAAGATGTTTTATGTACAATTATTTACCTGAATGTAGCAGGGCAAGTAGGCCAATGTTTCATACTTCTTGCAGCTTCAGGTTGCGTAACAAGGAAAAGCACGTCTCCCCAATCTAGCTCTTGCTCATCAGAGTACACAAAGTGTTGAACCCCATAACCTTCGACCTCCCCTGGCTCTTGGCATGCCTTCTTTTCTTCACTTGTCAGCTTAAAAAATTGAGTTACATCTGTTTTCATGTTCAACAATACATCTTTGGGGAGTCCATGGTTAATGAGCTGTGCGCAAAGAAGGTACTTATCCAATCAATGAGAACATAAATTAAAACATGGCATCTCGAACAAATTAATGAAATTATCTATGAAAACTAACCTGAAAGAAGCCCCAATCCTGACAGGCCAAATGAAACTTTTCCATTTCATCACATGACAATTTATCATCACTAAGTTTGCTAAAATCAATAACCGGAACCATCAACTTCTCATCAATAGATGATACAACATCTGCCACTCGTTCAGACCGGATATATCTGGAGGGGATCACATCAAGATTCTTAGTAGCAAGGTCCTGGACAATCTGAACAACAGGTACTGGGGTTGGCAACATTCCTTCTGGATTCTCCATCACTTAGCTCTAAGAAAGATTCTCTGTGAACTATCTTATAGCCAACTCTTGCATTATGGAGCACTTAGACGTCTGATTGAAAAAGAAATATGTTGAAAAAAAGGAACCATGACAATCAAGCCACCCAGCTACAGTAAATGAATAGCACGTAGCGTTCAAAATGACAACTGTCATTATCCATCAGTCCCCCAAAAATCAGATTTGAATGCTGCCCGCTACTCGACTAGTGTATAATTGTCTAATTTATTGTAACTTTCATTAGTTTGTACTCAACAACAACACTTGGTGAGCTTTCTTTGGATTCGAGATTCTAAAGTGTGTCTGTCTGTGCAAGTCCGATTTTTGGGGTACCTATCGATATAGTTATGTCAATTTGAATGCTGCCCGCTACTCGACTAGTGTATCTGAATGGTTTGCTTGTCATAAGGGCTTCGTAGAGCAAGAGTTACCTAAGATTGGTGTTTTGTGGTGGAATATCCCCGAAGCAGTTCCAAAGCAATGCCCAAACGCCAGTCACCTTTATCCCTTGAATAATGGAGTTATATTTACTATCAGATCGCACCTCTAGAATATTTGGTAAACCAAACTCAGGAAATAGTTCCCTTGCACTATACAATCTTAGAGGTAATGATCTAGTTACACATTCCTTTAGCATCCAAAACAACAAATTCAATCAGAATCAGATCATTGACATCTCTAACAATTACAGACAGAAATAGCATTACCCCCACACATTTCTTGTCACTTTTAGCATGCAGATTCTAACCACTGGCGAGCACAAAAGCATCGAGACTGAGTTGTTACAAAAAGAAAAAAAGAATATATTTCTGTGTTGCATCTCATGAGCCAAACTAAATACCACGATAGGCCATCTTTCAGAACTCACCAAACAGGGAGAAGACAAATGTTATATTTGGCGCAAATGTACAAGACCTGATATAACACTTGCGATTAATTTATTAGCACGGTATAGTTCTGCACGTACACATAGACATTGGAATGGAGTTAAACAAATACTCAGTTTTTTTTTTTTTTTTTTTTTTTTTTTTTTTTTTTAAAGAACCTCCAGAGGGGAGGGGCAACTATGGGATGCCAGACCTTTATTACTTATCAAAAATTTGATTTACAAACTAAACGGGGGTACTTTACGACTTTACCCGTAGAAAATCCAATTCATTGAACGGAACCAAACACTTAAACCTACAAAAACCGAAAACAGAAACTGCTTTTAAAGAGCCATACAAAGAATAAATTTCACGCGCATCCTCGCACTTACGACAAACCAACACCCGTCAAACCATGGAGAGACCGACCATGCTGAAATCGCAAGAACAGACATGCTCATGTAGCAGCAAGGCACCTCATGTACCTGCTCATGAAGCAGCAAGGCAACTGCATACGTATCAGCATATGTAACAGCAAGGCAAACTGCACCTGCTCATGTAGCAGCAAGGCACAAAGAACCCTGCGATTGTCCTCAAATTCGTGGTGTAACGCTGCATACGTATCAGCACATACTGCGATGCAGCCCCGCGATCGCATCCACCAACCTGAGACCATCTCAGCAGGCCGCATACCAGACATAAACCAGCAGTCAGTAAACCATGTCCTCGCAGCAATCAACCGCCTCGCAGCAACAAACCACTTTCCTTGTTAACGAATATTAAATCTTATTCATCCCTCTTTAGTAAGGAAATATGTTTTCCTAGACAATAATCACATTATTAATAATGATTCGGTTCGTTGATAATGATTGATAATTTTTTTCATTAGATTTTTTCTTGTTAAAGCTCGTTTATTAATTTATAGCAACAAAGTAATATTTCGTTGAGAATTGTCACACTATTGGCAACGTTTTTTATTTTGTTGGAAACAATATCTTTTTTAATGAAATCTTTGTAGCTATGAAATAAAATTTTGTTAGTAATTATAACATTGTTCGTAACAAATTGTTTTCTAGGTAAAAACTGATAATTATTTTTATGAAAATTTGTTTCTCATTAAAGTTCACTAACTATTTTATAGCGACAAGTCATTATTTTGTTGGAAATTGATATACTCACTATAAAAAATGTTTTATTTACTAACAAATTTTATTTTCCTTGTTAATATGTTACTATTTCTAACAAAAATAAATTTAATTGAAAAAACCATATAGTGGTCACTTTTTGTAACAAAATCTATTTTGTTGGCAACTTTTCTTTGTAAAGAGGTGGCGAAAAATATTCATTCCAAAACCAATTTCCCACCAACATTATTTAGCAACAAAATATTTCTATTTCAACAAAATTTTAGTTTTTTAGTTATAATGACATCATTTATATATAAATTATTTCATTGCTAATAAATATTAATATTATTGACAAACATTTTCTTAGTAAATGCACTGTAACACTTGTTTGTGTCTCTTCAACAATGAAACTAAATTTTCTCTAGTTAATTATCACGTTAGTGCAATGATTTATTTGGTTACTTATAATGAATTTTTTTTTCATGAAATATTTTTATATTTAAAGCTCCTAGCTTCTGTATAGTGGGAAAATATCAATTCGTTGAAATTTTTTATTAGTAGCATTGATATTATTTCATCTGAAAAATCAAATAAAATTTATTTAACAATACAACATTATTTTACTGTTAATTATAATATTAATGGTAACAATTTATTTTGTTGCTAAATATTGATAAAATTTTCATGAACTTTTTTATTATTAAGGCTCATTTTATTATTTACAACAATTTAATTTTATTTCATTGGGGATATAACCAATTTCAATAACATGTAGCATTGAAATGCTATTACTATTTTGTTGCTAATTATAATGGTGTTATTGTGAAATTTTTTTCATTACTAAAAGTGGTAGATATTTAACATAAATCTTATAATCGTGAAAATATTTAGTTCTAATTTATAGTGACGAAATATTATATATTGGTCTCTATTATATACGTAGCAATGATTTTTTTATTGCAAAAAATGAGTAATTTGATTTAATAAGCTATAAAGTTGTTTCACACAACACAATTATTCAAATAGCTCAATTGATTTAACCTAGTTAGGTCGTCTCTTAGACAACTTTAATATATAATTTTTTTATTGAAAATAATTTCCTTGGTAATTGGTAACGATACCGATGATAACTTTCGTTGATATTCATGCATTTTACCAACGAAAAAGTTCTATGATAAAGGTTGTTACCTTTGCCAACGACATTTTTCCTTGATGATTTTAAGATTTTTCGAGAAAACTTTTGTAGGTAAATAAAATAGCTCTTGCAACAAACAATTTGTTGGTAACGATATTTGATTTTTACCAACGAATTTCCTTAGTAGTTGTCAATATTACCAACAAAGTATTTTCTTGACTTGACATCATTTTTACCAACAAAAACTGTAATTCCTTGACAAATACCTTTAGCTACGGGGATGCCTCCAGGAACCCACTAACGAATTTTTTCCTTGTTAAAAGTATTTTTCAACAAAATTTTGAGTTTTGTCAAGGACATTTTTTCTTGAAAAATGCCTTAATTGTTGTAGTGCCGTATGGTTCGATTTGGATAAGTTTTAAGTAAAAAAACATATAATAAGAGGAATACATAATTCTCGAGTTTTGTAAATTGGATCGACCTATACGAAAAAACAAACAAACACCACGTCGTCTATTAGAACCTAAATTGAACCAAACTGAGATTGTTTGTTGTTAAATAATTAATAATCGAATTGAACCGAGAAAAAAACCCCATTTTCTTAATAAAAATTCACTATGAACTATTTCTTATACTCAATAATGTAATAACATTTGTCTCATCATCACAATTACATTGGATATCTCAATCTTTTATCTTGGAGTACAAAAATGAGTCATAATCCTAATCATGGAAGGACTCTTTGTTAAATAAGTTTTGATTTTGTTATTTTTTTTTTTTTGCTAGCATGTGAATAATATTATTTCGATCCGGTCGACAAGCAAAATCAACTGACTATTTTCGATAAAAAGAAAAAGGTTTGGTTGGGCTCATTTCGATCATATTTCTAATTATTTGATTAGTGGTTTTAGTTCGCATTTGGATCCTATGATTTATATGAACTTTGAGTTTGGGTCCCAAATTTGTCCAACTTTGAGTCTAGGTTTCAAGAACATGTTGACCGTTAACTTTTAGGAACACATGTTTTACCTTTTTACCAAACTTGAGGATGAAAGAACTGGTGAACTTTGGCCGACTTACCTTCTTGCATTCAGGTTGCATATAACTGAGGAAAGAAGCCTCATGTTTAATTAAATTTGCTAATTAAACACACATCAAACATATTAACTGGTAACAATAACTTTTTTCTTCTTACTTTTTCAAGGGACCCAATTGCCAAGTATTAATTAGAATTGGAGAAAATTAAGATGCGGGTGTTGAGTTTTATTAGAATATGTAGGGCTTGCACTCAACATAACCAAGCCCAAGTCCAAGATTGATTAACCTCTATAAGAAGAAAAGTACAAGAATATGAAAGTCAAAATAGTTAAAGTAAAGTCATAATAGGAAAATCAGAAAAAGACTCTACTTTGTATAAGAAGTTTTAAGTTTCATGTTTCCACAAGGTTAGGTAGAAGTTAGCTTATATAAATTTTTATTCAGTCAAGGAAAAAAACAACAATAATAATACAATTCTCTACATATTTTCTTTACATGGTATCAGAGCAACTTTCTTTGGTGAACTAAGACTCCGGGGATTCAAGCTCTTCCCCACCTCTGACGACTATGCAATTTGATCGATAGACACAAGAGGTGGGGGAGGGAAGACAACAGCAATAACCTGTCTCAATCAACCAATGACAGTAACAGAGAACAACCTTCCACCACAGCTTTGCCACATCTCTCCACATCAACCAACAGATTGAATCTCGCCACCAAAGATCCCAACTTTTTTTCTTCTTACAAGCAACTGCAACATAGCAACGCACAAGCAACAACCTGTGACACAACAATGCAGTCTGTTCTTCTCAACGAAACAACAAATCTTCTATAACGTAGCAACTACAATACTCAGATTTCTCTTCCGCGCGTGGCACAAAAAAAAATACCAACACCAATGTTGAGCAATACCAACATTTTTGCTAAGGAAGGAACTTGGGAATTAAACCAGAGAAGCTCACAAACATGTTTAAGGAAGGAATGCAAAGCATTGAGGTTCAATTACTACCCATCATGTTTAGAGGATGATAAGGTGTTGGGCATTTCTCCACACTATAAGGCCACTGGTTTCACATTCCTAATTCAGATTAACAATGTTCAAGGGTTACAAATCAGGCACAAAGGTCGTTGGGTCCCCGATACAGTATCAACTGATGCCATTCACTTTAAACACAATATGTTAAGTATACTACAAATATTTTTTGTCAGTCAAAGAGTTTCCTAAGTATCGTACAATGTGAATCAGATGAATTACATGACATATACTAACAAAATAGGTTCTCATATAATCTACATGCCCACAGGTAGTAAGCATTGGGAAATACAAGAGCATTGAGTATAGAGTTGTTATAAACACGAGCAAAGAATGCCTCTCGGTTGCTACATGAGTGAGACAATCAGGCCTCTTCCAAAGCTCATCAAAGAGGGTGAAAAAAAGTGTTACAATTAACTTAAGCTTTGATGAATACATAAAACTTAGAATTGGTGAAAAAGTACTAAGATGGGAAGTCTCCCCAGATAAAACGAGCTTGTAGAAATGTTCGTGATGTTTTACTTTTATTATTATCATGTAGTTTTTTTAAATCTATTCGTGTAATATAAGTTAAAGATGAAATGAAAGTTTTATGCCATTAGCACTACAACTATCTTTCCCATATATCCTATATTTATTCTAATACCTATGATAATAACATCTACTACTATAACGGCAATTGAAATGTCGGTGTCCTTAAATGTGTCACGACTGTGATCTTTCAAGAATGCCCCCTCTTTATTTCCTTTATTTAGACTAATACCCATGTTAAATGCAACAATGGTCCTAAGTCACTATAGTTATTTTTGTTAAGAAATATTTAGATTTGGTTGAAATCTATGGTCCTTATCTCCATTTAGACAAATGATCTCATACTACTGGATTTTTTTTTTACAAAATAGCCACCACCCACAACCAAGATATGACATTATACTCAATGTAATTTCAAGAGAAAACAAAAAAATGGGAGGGTGATTTTGATATGGCAGCGACTATTTGGCACCACAAGTTGCTCTCACCTACACCACACAATTTTTTTTAAATTTTTTACCTGCTCTTCCACACTACCCATTTAAACCATTATTCATTTTCGTCTTCTCTCACCTTCTCTTCTTAAGAATAAGAACATCAGAAACAACATGGAAGGGGATAGCAAGGAATGGGGCGATTGATTGCGAGGGACGGGGAGAAACGACCGTCGACAATGAGATATAGAAGAGATGGAGCCACAACCACCGTCGCCCCCTTCTTCTTCTTCTTCTCCTTCCCCTCTCCCAATTCTCCCACTATCTCTTCTTCTCCCACTCTCTCTCTGTTCCCCTATCTTTTTCTCCCATTCTATCGTTTTCTCACACAGACCATCACCTCTCCCTCTCCTTATTTTCCTTACCTTCTCATTTATGTCATAAATTTGATTTTGAAAATACTCATTTGAAATCAATCAACAACAAACGCATAAGAAATAAAATCAATAGAAAAACATAATTACCAACAAACACTACAAATGACAGAAAATGGGCCAATTGCAGTAGACCATGTCATTGGAAAAATCCAGTCGCAACGGCACATGCGAATGCAGTTCCCATACTCGAATGAGTTGCTGCGACTGGGATTTTCTACATGCATGTGCTACTACGATTTGCCCATTTCAGATTTTGTCATTGACTTTCTACCAACTTTGATGCTCGATTGAGACCAATTCTCAAGCTCATCAAAACATAAATAAATGTAGTACTCTGAGTTATCTAATGAACCGCAATTGAATCACCTAAACATGTTTTGAAATGAGTAAGTTATGGTCATTTTACTAAAGTCACTCAAATCTTTTCGGTAAAGAAAATAAGGTATTGTCCCTAACTTTCTACTAACTTTGATGCTCGATTGAGACTGATTCTCAAACTCATCAAAACACAAAAAATGTAGTACTTGAGTTATCTAATTAAAATTTTTTGAATTTTTTGAATATTTTTTAAAATGAACAAGTTATGATCATTTTTACTACAGTCACTCAAAACTGTCAGCAACGACCAAGTCGCAAAGGATCGTGCGAGTGCAAGTCTCCCACTCGCACAATCATATGCGAGTGTAAGTCTCTCACTCGTATGATCCGCTGGGAGTTTAAGTTTTCCACTCGCATTTTGCAGTGGGTCATGCAAGTAAAAAACTTACATTCACAGTAGATCATGTGAGTGATATACTTACATTCGCATGATCCTTTACGACTTGGTCGTTGCTGGACAATTTTGATCGACTGTAGTAAAATGATCATAACTTGCTCATTTCAAAACATTTTCAGGTGATTCAAATTGTGTTTATTAAATAACTCAGAGTAGTACATTTTTCGTGATTTGGTGAGATTGATAATCATTCCCAATCGAGTGTCAAAGTTGGTCGAAATTCAGGGATAATACCATGTTTTCTTTATCAGATAGATTGAGTGACTTTAGTAAAATGACCATAATTTGCTCATTTCAAAACATTTTTAGGTGATTCAAATTGTGTTCATTAGATAACTTGGAGTACTATATATTTTATGTTTTGAGGAGCATGAGAATCAGTCTCAATTGATCGCCAAAGTTGGTCGAAAGTCAGGGACAATACCTTATTTTTATGTTTTGAATAAGTGAGTGCTAGGTTGTTTTGGAAAAAGATGAGAAGATAGGAGGCCGACGGTGTGGCCATTACCATCGCAACACCATCTCTTCTATCTTTCACTATCGCGCGCTCGATTGATGAACTCTTTTGGGTGAGTCGAATGGAAGTGGAATAGGAGAGAGTGACAGTTTAGTTGGGAGGGGAGAGAGATATGGAGATTTTGATCGAATAAGAGGGAGAAAAAGCTTCCAATCGAATAAGAGAATAAGAAGTTGGGAGGGGAGAGAGAACTTTCAATCATTTGAGTTTGGGAAGGAAGAAAGGGTTAGGTTTTTCCTTTTATGGGTGGTGTGAAAGAGAACTGTGGTATCTGACAGAAAGTGCATGGTGTGGGAAAGAAAAAACTAGGTTGGTGGTGTTGGAGAGAGTAAGTTGTGGTGTTAATTAGTCGCTGCCTTTTGATAATTGCAAGTGTGAAAACAAGTTCTAAAAATCTTCTTGTTTTAGGATTGTACCATCTTCTTTGTGGTTTGTCTTCCTTTTAAATAAAAAATTTCTTGTTTGACCCAAAAAAAAAAAAAAAAACAAGTTCTAAAAACATGTCATTTACAAGTTCTCCTTCAAATATTAATAAATTATACATGTCTCAAATAATTATTTCATAACCCTCCCGGTGTTTTCCATGGAAGGTGTTCCTCCATTTTTTTGATATTTACATAAAGATCCTCAAGTGAAATTAAATAGCATTTTACAATTATATTTTTAATGGGTTATGTTCAAAAAAATTAAAGGAAAAGCTGAGTGAGCCGCAAAGGAGAGTGTCATTTATTTTAATATAAGCCCACATATTTTGATGCTTGGCCTGGGTTTATAGATTGGGCTTTTTAGGATTTATTTGGGCCAGAACTTATAAATACCATTGGAGAAATAAAAATATCATACAATAAACTATCGTGCACTAAATTTTATTTAGTTAAACATAAATTATAATTTTTTAATACTAACAAAATTAGCGCATAATTAGTCTAACTAATTTAGAGAATATTTTGTTATCCAACTCAAAATTTTCCACCAAATCACACAGAATACTGCACATAGATTGGAACCCTAGTATTAACTAATGCAACAAAGAGTCGATTAGATGATTATTGATTAAAGATTCAAAAGTTGACTCCAAATAACAAATATATCCTACCCACCTCCACTAAGTATCCACATCCATCTATTGTTCAACTTGAGTGCAAATTAAGCCAGACTTTGTAAAGTGTGTTGTATTGTTTTTTTATTTTTTATTTTTTTTGTCAAACGTGAAGATGTTTCTTTAAGATAAGAAAAAAAAAATGACAAAATGAATCATCCCTACATCAAAAAATGCCAAGACATCATAAAGGTGTCAAAAACCAAGTCCCACAATTTTCTAATTTCGATAAAAATAGAATGCTCTGATTTGTTAAGCCTTTCAAAAACCCTTCTATTTCTCTCTTTTCACATACATCACATGAGAACGTGAGAAACCCTACGCCATAACCACTTCGCCCGCCGTAAAGTGTGTTGTATAATACAAACCCTTTTTGTTTTTCTCTAATGGTCAAATATGAGATAAGGTTGCCAACGGCATTCTGATTGGATGATTAAGTCTACGATCGTTTATTCTTCACATCTTAAGTTTCATACCCACTCACGGCACACTTGCCTTTAAAAAACAATGAGATAAGGTTATAAAAATAAATCGTCATGATAATGTCATACCAAGATGATGACCATTTAAAAAATATTTTGCAAAGTCTGTGGAGACATTGAACACAAAATTTTCCAGCCAACTCATATATAGACATTATTAGCTCTCATAAAATACTTATTTATATTACACCAACTCTCATGAAATTTAGGTTTTCAGTTATGAGTCTTGAATTAGTCTTGAAATTTAGATTAAATAGACTAAACTCAAGTCTCCGAACTTTTCGTGTCCTCTTAAACTAACTAATCACCTTTGCTTTCTTGACAAAATGAATGGTGAATTGTCCAAGAAACTTAACCTGGATATATATGCACTGTCACAAGAAAACAAAATTAAAAGTAGATAAACAATGAGACGTTAGCTTTTTATATTGTGAAACAAATAATAAGATTTAAATATTTCAAGTTGTAGTTTTTATGATATTTTTAGACAAATCCATGAATTTTAAAAACAAAACATACCATTTTTTAAGTTAAAAAAAATAAAAATAAATTGAAGTTGTATTATTATTGGTCAACTGTAAATATCACATAAGATGAGTTTTTCGATGGTTTTAATAACATTTCTTGGTTTACTCAGTAGCAAGTATGGGGCGGATGAAATTACAAGTTTAGAGTTCAAACATTGTCGGCGACTTCTGGGTTTTAAAGTAAAAAAAAAAAAAAAAAAAAAAAAAAAAACACATTTCTTGATTGATTTATAGGTTGAGGGTTCAGACCTTGAAAGATCTGGCGCCTTTTGGGGTGGGAGGGGGTTAAGGGAAAAAAAACAGGTTCAGACCTTGCAAGATCTGGCGGCTTTTAAGGGGAAAAAAAACATTTCTTGGTTGATTTTTCTTTCAACATCATGTCTGTTGGAAATATGGTTTTTTAAAATAAAAGAAAATGGGTGTTAAACAGGTTTCGATCTCTGGATCTCTCTCTCTAATATTGGTCCCATATCTACTATACAACTCTTTGTGATAGAGTTTATAAGGAGATTGTGCCGTCCGTCCGATCGGGTCGGGTCGGGTCATTAAGAGAGCAACCCATTCTTTTTGCTACGAATTTATGAAGAAGGAATGAATCTAGACAGAATTTTGTACATGAATCTAGACTTCTTCCTATTTCCACGTTTTTTCTTAAATGCGATTACGTTTAGATTTTCCATGCATTGCGCCATGATTTTTGCCCCACGTTTTTAATGCAAATATGTATCTAAACGTTTTCTCATTCTCCACGTTTTTCATGCAAATGCATCTAGACAGGACTTTGTCCATGTATCTAGACGCTTTTCTAAATCCCACATGTTTATCATGTTTTTATTTAATTAAATCCTCCACACGATGTATCTAGTCATGTTTCTGTATTTCAATGAATATACTTTCTCCTATAAATATAACACAACTTAGAGTTTAGAAAAAAAAAATAAGATATAAGAAGAGAAAATCAAAACAAAAGTTCTTCCTTTTTTCAATAAGAGAGATTTCATTTTGCAATTAGTTAATTCATTTTGTATTTCAATCAAAGAAGTGTTTTTAGCTTTGTTAAATTATTTAAATGTATTGATGATTCCGAGCAAAAACAAGTGTTTAAGGGTGATAGTATTCTGTTCATCAAATGTGCAATTGTTTGAATGAGACAGAGAAGATTCTGGGCTGTTTTATCCTGGGGATGGCAGGGCTAGTACACTGCTTGCACAATCTTGGGTAGAGCCGCGAAACGTCTTAAAGAGAGCGACCTAGTCCGCGACTCAACCCAAGAACAAATTGGTACATTCGTTCCTAACTTTTTATTTGAATCTTATACAGCAGTTGAATCTTATACAGCAGAAACAACAATTTTAAGACGTTATTCTTTCTGCCATAATTTTCTGTGTAAGAATGCACACACTTGATCACACATAAGCCTTGAGTTAATCGCTAATGAAGTGAATTATATATAGATTAGTGATGAACTATTCTTCTTATGATCCGCCATTACTAAAAACAAAAAACTGATTTCCCTCTGCGGAAGAACACTTTGTGTTTTGCTATTATACATGCTTTTAAATTATAGTCATACATTTATTTGTATATTCAATGGCATCAGATCATAAGAGGTGGTCTCTTGAACAAAACAAAAAGGTTTAACCCCTTTTCTTCACTTTAATTGTAGATTGAGTTTCAGCTATAGTTTGGAGCAAATATTAAAAAAAATAGAATGACTACAGCTCCGAAAGGAAAGCATGTTAGTTTTATTCATATTGTGAAGAAGCTCAATTATCTGAAAATGATTTGGTTACGACCATGCTCATGTTTTCTGAATAGTTTAATGTGAAAAATAGTTCTGCCAACTATAAGAGGCTATCAAGTAGCTCAACGAGAATTTTTCATCAAATTTTGTGATTTCATATGATTAATTTCTAGTTGAATGGTGGGTTAAAGAACTAGCCAATGTCCATAACAAAACAAGTATGTTATCGAGAAAGAATTTATACATGTTATGTTTTCATTATCATTTTTATTTCGGCCATGACTAAGATTGAAAGAATGATCCTTTTATTTTCCATAATATAAATTAAAAAAATATAGAAAGAAGATGAAACAAGTAATGAAATTGATTAGGTTGAAATGATACCCTGTGTTTCTAGGGAGATTTTGATTTCATTACCTATAAGTATGTGATTATTCAATACTGTTGGGTTTGTAAGGATAACCTTTTTAGCTAGGTTGTTGTTTTTATGTATCCTTGGGTAGTAGTGTTTTGTTGTGAAATTGGGTTGGAAGCAATTTTCTCCATTTATTTATTCTATAAAATGGTTATGGTAGAATCTATGCAAGGACACAACCCATGGTAACATTTGAAAAGTTTGGAAAGAGGGTTATATTTAAAGATCCACATGATTTAGAGTCTTACAACTACGTTTACAATTTCATATATCTTTATCTATAATGGTGGTTTTCCATGTTGTGTATTTTTAAAGATATTTTTATGGTGACTTTACAACCATATTGTGAAATCATTATAATTAACGTAGTTAGAGATTGACATACATGTACACTTGTTGACAAATGAAAATTTTAGTCTAAAATCTAAGCCCATGGAGGACTAAATAGAAGAGAACCAATTGAATTCAATATAATCTATGCATATTACTCCCATATATTCTTTAGATAATGAGTATACAGTTCTATGATAATTATGTTATGCACTTTGGATGATTCAGTCTATTTTGGTGAGAACAATAATTTCTCAATACTATTGATGGAAAGAAAACTTTGTGATTAATGTTACAGTTGATGTTTGATGTTAAGCTGACATAGGAGGCTATAAGGAATCATTTGGATACAGATTGACCTGTGAATTTTGTTCTTGATGTCAATGCATAAATGATTTTGCTCAGACCATAAGTTGGTCGGACTTCCACATGAGGACATGAATTCTTATGGAAAGGATATGTTCTCATGATGATGATGTTGAATCTAGAACAATTCAAGCTATTGCTTGATTTTGTTGCGGAACTTTATTATCTAAGTCTGCAACTAAATTCCCAGAGGATGCACAAATCTAGCTTGGTGATTACATCAAAGTTTGAAAAAATTTAGAAGCTGAATTTAAGGTACGTTTTCTAATGATATTCTTAGTTGATCCTTGAACTTAAAAGAAAATGAGAATAGCGAGGTGAATAGAATGGGTATTTTATTCGATATTCTCATTTTGTGGGTCCTTAACAGTTGAATGCACGGTCTGCTTCAGATAGCAAGAAAACCATCACTTAATATGCATTCAAAAGGTGGCTAAACCTGTTTTTGATAATAGTTAGAGGGACCGGAGTTCAAAAGTCCCTTAATGGAAAGCTTACGTATATTTTTATACATGCTAAAAATAATTTAGTGGATCCTGATTTTTTGTGAGAAGATTTTTTGTGTTTCTCAAGGAATTATTCGTGAAAAGATAAATTGCATTTATTTTCGAGGCATAGTGGGGGTTATTTCGAGGAATAGTGGGGGTACATCCTCAAATAGCGTGCCTATGATAAGGATGCATGAAACTGATAAAGTCATAGAATTTGAGCCTAGGAGAAGTAAACGGAAACGACCTTCTTAACACCTTGGCCCCGATTACTATGTCGTTTCAGTCGAGGAGGTTTCCCTTAGCTTTCAAGGAGCCTTATAGATGCAATTGAAAGGGTCATGAGGTACCTGAAGAGGACTAAGAACCTCGGATTACAGAAGTTTTCCGCTGTCCTTGAAGGATATAGCGATGCTGATTGGAACACCCTTTCAGATGACTCCAAAGCCACCAGTGGCTACATTTTCAATATAGCTGGTGGAGCTGTTTCTTGGAAATCGAAGAAACAAACCATTCTGGCACAGTCCACGATGGAGTCAGAAATGATAGCACTAGCCACGGCTAGTGAAGAAGCAGGTTGGCTAAGAAACCTGCTAGCAGAGATCCCTTTATGGGAAAGATCGATTCCAGCTGTCTTGATCCATTGCGATAGTACCGCGGCTATTACGAAAAATATAGAACCGTTATTATAACGGCAAGAAACGACAAATACGTTGTAAGCACAGTACGGTAAGAGAATTCTATCTACTGGTGCTGTGAGATTGGATCATGTACGAACTAATGCGAACTTGGCTAATCCTTTGACGAAAGGATTATCTAGAGAGAAGGTTTTCAAAACCTCGAAAGGAATGGGACTAATGCCCTTAGATTGATGAGTTATTCATGACGGTAACCCAACCTATAGACTGGAAATCCCAAGAAATAGATTCAATGGGTAATAACAAGTCGTGAATGATATGATGAAAATCATGCTGACAAAATAGCAATCTCATTCCTAGATTAAAGCATGAATTCCTGTAGCGATAGTAGGCTGAGTTAAAAACTCTTAATGAGGTCTATACTCTATGTGGAGTGGAGTACCTAGCTACAGGAGTACTCTTGATAGCCTCACCTAAGTGATTGTGGAAGTTTGGCCGCTTCCTATGGAATTTGAGGGCAAAATTCCTAGAGCCTTCACTATACTGGGATATACGTGCATGGCCGTAAAGCACGGGCTTTTTTAGACTTCACCCTGGTAAGGTTGTGCGTGTAATGTCTGTTAGAGATAGAGTTCAAAACTACGAGTTACTCTAGTATAATCTAAAGCATGAACACTATGCAAGAGTTCAAGTCGAAAGACACTTTTGTTTATGCACAATCTTATATTTTTTAGATTGCTCGATGAAAATTGTTTTCACAAATCCAAGTGGGGGATTGTTGGAAATATGGAATTGTTTTAAAAATCCAAGTGGGGGATTGTTGGAAATATGGCTTTTTAAAATAAAAGAAAATGGGTGTTTAACAGATTTCGATCTCTGGATCTCTCTCTCTAATATTGGTCCCATATCTACTATAGGGGGATTGTTGGAAATATGGAATTGTTTTAAAAATCCAAGTGGGGGATTGTTGGAAATATGGCTTTTTAAAATAAAAGAAAATGGGTGTTTAACAGATTTCGATCTCTGGATCTCTCTCTCTAATATTGGTCCAATATCTACTATACAACTCTTTGTGATAGAGTTTATAAGGAGATTGTTAGGACTTGGGCTTGGACCCCTTGGGGGTACTACTCTTTTATGAAGAGGGGAGAGATAGACTCTCGCGCCCGCCGTCCGTCCGGTCGGGTCGGGTCGGGTCATTAAGAGAGCAACCCATTCTTTTTGCTACGAATTTATGAAGAAGGAATGAATCTAGACAGAATTTTGTACATGAATCTAGACTTCTTCCTATTTCCACGTTTTTTCTTAAATGCGATTACGTTTAGATTTTCCATGCATTGCGCCATGATTTTTGCCCCACGTTTTTAATGCAAATATGTATCTAGACGTTTTCTCATTCTCCACGTTTTTCATGCAAATGCATCTAGACAGGACTTTGTCCATGTATCTAGACGCTTTTCTAAATCCCACATGTTTATCATGTTTTTATTTAATTAAATCCTCCACGCGATGTATCTAGTCATGTTTCTGTATTTCAATGAATATACTTTCTCCTATAAATATAACACAACTTAGAGTTTAGAAAAAAAATAAGATATAAGAAGAGAAAATCAAAACAAGAGTTCTTCCTTTTTGCAATAAGAGAGATTTCATTTTGCAATTAGTTAATTCATTTTGTATTTCAATCAAAGAAGTGTTTTTAGCTTTGTTAAATTATTTACAATGTATTGATGATTCCGAGCAAAAACAAGTGTTTAAGGGTGATAGTATTCCGTTCATCAAATGTGCAATTGTTTGAACGAGACAGAGAAGATTATGGGTTGTTTTATCCTGGGGACGGCGGGGCTAGTACACTGCTTGCACAATCTTTGGCAGAGCCGCGAAACGTCTTAAAGAGAGCGACCTAGTCCACGACTCTACCCAAGAACAAATTGGTACCTTCGTTCCTAACTTTTTATTTGAATCTTATACAGCAGTTGAATCTTATACAGCAGAAACAACAATGTCACTATCTGCTTAGGGAGATCATCAGATATATATTGAAACAAACACAGAGAGTCACTACAAGAAAAGTGTTCATTGATAGCATTAGTTTATAGCGTTTTTGTGAAAACCGCTATAAGTGACCGAATTCATCAAAGCCAATTAAAATTGGAACCGCTATAGACCAAAAGCCGCGCGGGAAGTGAAAAAAGAAGCGCGAATTGCTTCTCAAAAGCCTCGCGGGAAGTGAAAAAAGAAATGCACGAATTGCTTCTCAAAAGCCTCGCTCGATTCCACTTCAACATCTTTCTCCCTCAGTCTCGCTCTCCTCCCCCGTCAATCGCAGCAGATCGGAGAGGCATTTTTCTTCTCCAAAGGTATGCCGCTCTACAAGCGAGAGTGAGGGAGAGAGAAATCTAGGGAGAGTGAGAGAAATCAAGAGCGAGAGTGAAAGAGTGAGGGAGAGAGGAATTGAGCGAGAGAGAAATCCAGGGAGAGGGATGCCGCTCTTCTTCAATCCAAAGGCACGCCGCTTTTCTTCAAACCAAAGGCACGCCGCTCAAGCGAGAGTGAGAGAGATCCAGGGAGAGGGAAAGAGTGAGGGTGAGAGAAATCGAGAGATCGAGAAATAGAGATCTAAGTGCAGAAGCTCGTCCTCAACATCTCCGTCGGCAAGAGCAGAGATCGTCTCACCAAGGCCTCCAAGGTATGTATACTAAGTCTATCTCTCACTTACCCCCTAAACCCCATTGCACATCTTTTCCTCCCAAACCCCCATCGTTTTTCACTGATTTTTATTTGTAGGTGTTGGAGTTGTTGAGTGGACAAACCCTAGTTTTCTCCAAAGGTATGTATCTAACAAACAAAAAGGGTTTCTCTCTTTTATGTTTTTTGTTCATTTTGATTTTACATTGATGGGGTTTTTTACCCTTTGATTTTTTTTTTTGTGTTAACAATTTTTTTTTCAGAATTGGGTGTAATGAGAAGATTTCTTGCTATGTCACCATCGAGGTGACAAGTGGATGCAACTTCTTGAGAGTGGATTGAAGGTGAAGGAGTACTACCTGTTGAGGAGGAACTTCAGTAAGACTGGATGCTTTGGTTGAAATTGGTTATCTTTTTGAATATTTCGTGGTAACTGATGGTTGTGTATAATATTTAGGTTTCTTTGGTGTCAATGGTATGCACATTTGGAAAGGGGCGGATGTCAGCCATGCTTAGGCTTTTGGGTAATGGAAATTACCCTGAACTAAGTACAGGTATTGTTAGCTACAACATTATAATGCCGTAAAATTTAATGTTTTGATATGGATGTGATGTGAATCTAATATGCTATTGTCTGCTTAGATACTTTTAAATTTCAATCTTTCCTTTCCAATATTATTGGTCAGATTCATGACTAAAGGCCCTTTTTTTGTGTGTGTGCGTGTCTGAAAACTTTTGCAAAATGTAGATGATGTTGGTTTTTAGACACATCCAATATTATACTCACAGTTAGAGGAGTTGAAAGACTCCATCTGTTTACACCTGCAGGATCAAGTAAGCCTCTCTAACTAAATTAATATGTAGTGAATGCATGTTTGCACTTTCTACTCTCCTTCTCGTGATTGCTCTCAATTTGGCTATTGGTCTTCTCCCTAACATAGACAGTTCAGCCCATATTGGAGGATTCTTGTCAGGTTTTCTCCTTGGATTTATTCTTTTGATTCGCCCTTAGTTTGGATATGTTAGCTGCAAATACATTCCTACAGGATATGAGTTGAAATATGTTAAACCCAAGCACAAATGCTATCAATATTTGTTATGGGTTGTAGCTTTTGTCATCTTGATTGTGTAGTTTGTTTATCATCTCCTTTTGTTTCTAAGCTCATGTATGCTACTATATAGTTTGGATAAGATCACATCTTTCTACTTCTACACTTGCATATTCTTGAGACATGTTTAGTTTCATACTTGCTTACCGTAATTGTAGAACAATAATAATGTGATGTCTGATCTCACAACCCTGTATGACCTATATTAGTGAATGAGCAGTAGCATTTACACTTCTTAATGAAAATGATGGCGTGAGACCGAAACATCATAGGCTGTGGGTGATCTTCAAGATATGAACATGTCTGTTTACTCTTCTAATTGTCTGTTTATGGACAAAAAGTATGGATCTTTCACAATGACCTTTTAAAATTTCTGGTGATCCTGTAAAGACACTTGTGGAACAAATATAACAATGGTTGGTGTAATGAAACTAACAAACTGAACTTGTCGTAGGCTGTTTTTTTTTTTTTTTTTACATACTGTGCCTGTTTTATAAACTGGACAGAGTACTTTGTCTTGCTGGACAGAGTGCTCTGTCTTGCTGAAGTTGCTGCTGCTTTGGCAGCGAATGTTTGTGCTGAATTTGCTGATGTCTTGGTGGTCAGTTGGTTATGCTTGTGCGGGTTCGAATATGGCTGGGAGCCGGCTTTGCATGGTGTTGTTTTGTGCTTGCATGATTTGGATTGCAAGTTGCAAATTGGACTCAAGTAACGCCCTTTTGCTATTTGTATATAGTGACAGGTTTTACATTTGGATTGCAAGTTGCAAATTGTTGGAGTTACCTCATTTTTTTAATTTTCTATGACAGGTTTTACATTGCCAACTTGTCATTAATTTCTTTCCTGTGTTGGACATCTGACAACTCTTGGAATCATTTTTGCAATTGGAAACCTGGATATTAATTCATCAAGTCATGGTCTACACTCTAAGTCGATAATCAAGGAAATGGTATGCGTTCACTAACTCGTTTTTTACTTTTCGAATTACTCTACACAGACTGTTTTTGACACTTGGAATTATGATTCACCACCTCAGTTGTACTAAACTGTCTATTACATGGTCCATTGATAGCTTTTCATGCAAAACTTCAAGCATAATACCCAGGTTTCTATGATTACCTTTTTGATCAGCTTCCTAAGTATATCTATAATTTGATTTTGAATACATAATGTCAATCATTTGATTTTGAATACATAATATCAATCATTTGGTTATTTTGAATACATTTCACTTTATCATTTATGCCCTATTTTTTTGGTACTTGTTCTGTGCTAATGACTTGTGAATGTTACTGAAAATGAGAAATTTGATTATGCCCATCTTGAGCTAAGTTGAAAGGTGAAAAATGCATCAAGATTTTTGTGTTCATTTCTTGGAGCTCTTCATGAAGGATATTTCTATGCACATTGATTTCTCCGTTTTATCTGTTGCATGTTTTGCATATGCAAATCTCTTGATTTCAAGTGGGCCCACTTCTGTTTTTTTTTTAATACATTTTTTCTGGTTTCTGTACTCTTGTGAATATCTAAGCATATTGCTATCCAGGCTTGGGTGAAACTGATTCCTGGTGTAGTAATTTAGGCCAGAACATAAAAAAATTTCAAATTTTGATCATTTGCAGAGATGTTGAAGGAGCTATCAAGAAGAGAGGTTGCTGCAAATATCAAGCCAGACCCAGATCTTGATGTGTATATGAAGGTATGAGCTCTAATCAGGGTCATTCTCTTAATCACGAGTTATGTACTGTATATGGGTTGAAAACATTAAACTTGTTGAATCAATTCAATGTTTGACATGACAAAATAATTTTCTTAAAAAAAATGGACTAGTTATTACGTTTTCATGTTGTCAACAATTATGACCAACTTGATTGAAATATATTGAGTGATAATAATGCTCCAATCTAGTACATCAGACATTAGGAATACAATAAGTGATCAAATTGGTCTAATAATTCATAGATTTATAGTAAATGGTGTTCGTATGCTCCGTGTCAATTGTCAAATGATGTGTCCTAGAGACCCTGATGTGCCATGTGAGTTTTGTGGCACAAGCATTAGGGTTCTATTCGATTCGTATACTAGTATCCCTCACCTTGAAAATATAATTAAGAGGAGCATGATATATCTGATGAATAGGTCAGGGATGCTTTGTTCGGGCACACGGAGGCTTCATACTCAGGCTGCACTTGTTACTCCGGCATTGCAGATTTTGTTCCTCCAGACATTGAATCTGTTGGGTATGTTTATTCTCTTTCTTTACTATGTGGTTGCCTTTCTGTTTCACGAATTGTGCACTTCTTGAAAGTTCACGGGAAGTTTTCTTATCTGCACCACAGCTTTTAAATTGTTTAGTGTTGACTACATTTTGTTCCATTTATAACTTTGACTTTAAAATTTACAAGTTAATGGACTCATTCTGTTTCTAAACATGATATGATCTCGTTGTAGTCGTTCTAACTGATTAAAATTATAGATCTTTATGATTTGATAAAATCAAAATTATCTTTTTCACAGGTACCAGGTATTTTTGGGTCACAAGCAATACTTTGTTTCATCAGATGTGGGTGCTGGCAAGATGCAGTGGTATGCATTTCACAAAGAACCACCTGGTGGCGTTGATGTTCCAAATGGTAGATAATCTCATATTTTTGGAGTTTTGTGGATGTAGACATTGTGGTTTCGTGGGAATGCCATATAAAAGACTTATTAATGGCGTAGTTGTTAAGTTAAACTTAAAGTGTCACATATAATAAAACAAAAGCTGAGGATGATCTTATCCATTTTCTGTTAATCCGTATTTAATGTTCCCTCGTGGATCTTTTGGCAGGTCAAAAAGAAAGATTGCTTAAAATATTTGGAAATTGGTGTGATAATGTAGTTGATCTGCTCAATGCTACGGAAGAGGAAGCAATTATTCGACGTGATATTTATGATCGGACACCTATTTTTACCTGGGGAAAGGGCCGGGTAACCTTGCTTGGTGATTCTGTTCATGCAATGCAGCCAAATATGGGTCAAGGTGGCTGCATGGCTATTGAGGTATGCTTCACAGTTTAAGCATAAAAATGAACTCAGGTGTTTTATTCCATTGGGGAATATTAGCCATCAATATCTTGTGTGTGTCTGATGTGTGCATCCTCTTGTAGGATGAATTTGTTAACAGACATCCTCTTGTGTGTCAGACTGTCAGTCTCTGGTTCTCATTTTGTCCACTTCGAATATTTTCTTTTAGGATGGCTATCAGCTTGCTTTAGAGCTTGAGAAAGCCTGGACAGAAAGTGTAGATTCAGGAAACCCTGTTGACGTTACGGCTTCTATCAGACGGTAAAATTTCATTTTCTATGAAAATATTTGAATATAAATCAACTGCGTAGGTTCATACTAGGAAGATTTCTTGAGCTACTTTGTTACAGTTTATTAGGTACATATTACTGAGTCTCCCGCTTTCTATGGAAATATTTGAATATTTAAATATGAAAATATTTGAATATTTAAACCAACTGTGTAGGTTCGTATTAGGAAGATTTCTCGAGTTACTCTGTTAAAGTCAATTAAGTACATATTACTGAGTCTCCCGCATTGTTCTCTTTATACATAAACCTTGTTAGTTACATACAATTGAGAATGGCACCCCATTAATATTTGTATGTTTGCAGTACAGTTATTTTCATTAAACCGTCATATTATTATCAATTTTTTTTCCTACATGTGTTATGTAAAGAGCAAGCAGATACAACCTCCCTCTCTCTTTTGAGTGGGTGGGGATGATCATCTGTTTTGTTCATTTCTGCGATTGTCAGAACTATTAGAATAGCTTCAGGAAAATGGCAAGATTGGACAGTCAAGGACACCTATGTGGGTTAACTTTTTCTACTGGTTTTTCAGTGCAAAGCCACACGTTGCTTTTAATGACCATGTATTCTTATGCTAGCTGAGCACTATCCTACATTAAATGTCACAGAAATGCTTGGTGCTCTTCATATCTGGATAGATCAATTTAATTTCTTGATTTCCATGCCTTGTGAACTTCACCTCAAGGTTGTCTAAGGGTTATATCTGACTTGTTAGAGATTTTGAAGTTCATTCCAACAAGTTTTTGGTATGGGTTTCAGTATGCTTTCTTTCTTTCTGATGATGATACGTTTTGTTTCAGTTATGAGAAAGAAAGAAGGCTCCGGGTTGCCGTCATATATGGAATGGCTAGAATGGCTTCCACTTACAAGCCATATTTAGGTGTAGGGCTTGGACCATTGTCGGTACGACTACTAGACTATTTTCCAGATAACAGATAAGTGTTTTCTGCTATCTTCATCATGTACGAAACCTGTTTTGCAGTTCTTGACAAAGTTTCGGATACCGCATCCTGGAAGAGTGGGCGGAAGAGTCTTTATTGACATTGGTATGCCTTTAATGTTGAGTTGGGTATTGGGAGGTAACAGGTGAGACTTTGAAGTTTTCTGCCATTTATTTGTTTATTTATTTATTTTGTCATATTGAGATGCATGTGGTTTCTGCTGTGGATATCTCACCTTGTACTAATAGTAAAATACGAAAGATACTGGGGTTGTATTTCTGACTTATCTGAGCTCATTTCAAATCAATCGACTCAATTGAAAGTTAGGTACCTTTAAGCTGAATGTTTATATGTACCTATAGACTGACCTATTTGCTGCTTAGGGAATTCCTTACAGTATTTCAATCCAGAAATAATTGAATATAATCCCCAAGTATTTCTAATACGGTTATTGATACGAACATTATTAAACATGTTACATCTATAAGATAGACTCTCAAACAGTCAACTATTATTCTCAGCAGTCATCCCCCATTGTACTCTAAACATATCTGCTATACTATGTTTTTAGGACTGGGGGGTGAACAAACTGAGCTTGTTTGACACAAGTGCTCGCGTAAAAAATCCATTGCTCAACAACACTATTTTTCTCTTGATTGAAAGACAACTTTTTGGAATCATGATACATTCTTCATATTAATGAAGTATATCTTCAACCTAAGATAGTATAATCATGTCACATGTTAATCATCATTGCGTTTAACTGTTTCCATATGCAATTTATTCTGAGAAACCATATTACCTTTTTCAGTGGGAAACTTGAAGGGAGGTCACTGAGTTGCCGACTCACAGACAAAGTATGTTCACTTGAAACTCGAGAAATCCACCAAGTGAAATTTCTCTGTTTCAAATAGTTAAATGGTTTTCACCTGATGCAAATATTAGAAATTGTGTTATTATATATACTACTATTGTCTGAGATGTATCCATTAACTATTGCCAGGCAAGCGATCAGCTGCAAAAGTGGTTTAGAGACAATGATGCACTGGAGCGTTCTTTGAAAGGAGAGTATGTATCCAGCATTGAATATAGTTTGATTTCATGACCTCATTGTTATAAGCTAGGCAGTGCCTACAACTCATTGAATTTTGTAGGTGGTTCCTTTTCCCCTCTGAGAATGAGATGGGTAATTCCGTAGAACCGATTCATTTGAGTAGAGATGAACATAAGCCATACATAATTGGGTAATGTTGATGATATTGAATGCTTATTTCCTACTATTTTACGAGTGTGATATTCCCTATTGGTAGCTCACGTGGATTGGGCTTGGGACCCCTACTGTTTTTATTTGTTTTTTATTACTTTTTTCTTGACACGCTAGTTTATTTTAAAATGCAGGAATATTTCACATGGTGAAAGTCATGGAGTATCAATAGTTATACCTTCATCCCAGGTCAGTACACATGCATGACATGCTTTCATCGTTTCATGTTCATTTTCTGAAATGAGCTTTCTTGTTATGTCAGGTATCCGAAATGCATGCTCGTATCAGTTACAAGGACGGTGCCTTTTTTGTGACCGACTTGCGAAGTGAACACGGAACCTGGGTCACCGAGTAAGTCGAGGAACATCTCATTTTCATTTAGCACGTCGTTTAAAATATTTGACTTACTGGCAACTGTGCAGTATTGAAGGGAGACGGTATCGGGTGCCTCCAAACTTTCCTGCTCGGTTCCGGCCATCTGACAAAATTGAGTTTGGTTCTAATAAGGTGGTTCTTCTAATTCTCCATCTAATGCTAACGCATGAACCTTTTTTCAGCTTTTATAATTGGATCTGATACGTAATTGGGTCAAATGGTGTATTGATATGATTTTGACGAGAATTGAGATATGCATGTGAAGGATGACCCAAAGGTAAAATGGCTGCGGTCTGGGTGCTGCGGTCTGGGTGCTGCGGTCTGGCGGCTGCGGACTGTCTTGAGGTTAAGATGCTGGTTAGGCAATGGCGTGATGGTGGCTGCCAGGCTTATGTTTGCTGCGTTGCAGTGGCCTGGTTTGCTGTGCACTGCTGTGCTGCGGTCAGTCTGCCGCGGCTCGACTTGCTGTGAGGCTGTGGACGTTTGAATGTATGCGGGGTGCTGTCTAGTGACGGTATGCGGCCTGCTGAGATGATGCTGCGAAAGTGCGACTGCGACACGGTTATGCTGCTGTTGCTGCGCTGCGTTGCTGCTGCTGCTGAGGCGCTGCGTTGCTGCTGTTGCTGCTGTGATGCAGTGCTGTTGCTGCTGTGTTTGCTGCTGCTGGGACGCGTTTGCTGCTGTATGTAGCAGCGTTTGGTTGGAGCGTGTGTATGCTGGCTTTGCATGAGATGGTTGTTGTAATACCGTTTATTAATACCGTTTGGTTGTGACTCGATGTAATACCGTTTATTAATTAATTACATTACTTTGCCTCCATTCATGGAAATGTTTAACTTTGGCACATTTAAATTTTTATTTTCTAGACATAAAACTTATGAGATGTAATAAAAAGTCATTTGATAGTAAAAAAAAAAAAATTCCTATGTATACTTACCATAGCGTTTTGGTAGAGTCTACCATAGCGGTTTTAGAGTCTACTATAGCGTTTTTAAAACGCTATGGTACAGTCTACCATAGCGGTTTTAGAGTCTACTATAGCGTTTTTAAAACGCTATGGCAGAGGCTACCATAGCGGTTTTGAAACGCTATAAAAGCCAAACTTACCATAGCGGTCCCATATCTACTATACAACTCTTTGTGATAGAGTTTATAAGGAGATTGTTAGGACTTGGGCTTGGACCCCTTGGGGGTACTACTCTTTTATGAAGAGGGGAGAGATAGACTCTCGCGCCCGCCGTCCGTCCGGTCGGGTCGGGTCGGGTCATTAAGAGAGCAACCCATTCTTTTTGCTACGAATTTATGAAGAAGGAATGAATCTATACAGAATTTTGTACATGAATCTAGACTTCTTCCTATTTCCACGTTTTTTCTTAAATGCGATTACGTTTAGATTTTCCATGCATTGCGCCATGATTTTTGCCCCACGTTTTTAATGCAAATATGTATCTAGACGTTTTCTCATTCTCCACGTTTTTCATGCAAATGCATCTAGACAGGACTTTGTCCATGTATCTAGACGCTTTTCTAAATCCCACATGTTTATCATGTTTTTATTTAATTAAATCCTCCACGCGATGTATCTAGTCATGTTTCTGTATTTCAATGAATATACTTTCTCCTATAAATATAACACAACTTAGAGTTTAGAAAAAAAAATAAGATATAAGAAGAGAAAATCAAAACAAGAGTTCTTCCTTTTTGCAATAAGAGAGATTTCATTTTGCAATTAGTTAATTCATTTTGTATTTCAATCAAAGAAGTGTTTTTAGCTTTGTTAAATTATTTACAATGTATTGATGATTCCGAGCAAAAACAAGTGTTTAAGGGTGATAGTATTCCGTTCATCAAATGTGCAATTGTTTGAACGAGACAGAGAAGATTATGGGATGTTTTATCCTGGGGACGGCGGGGCTAGTACACTGCTTGCACAATCTTGGGCAGAGCCGCGAAACGTCTTAAAGAGAGCGACCTAGTCCGCGACTCTACCCAAGAACAAATTGGTACCTTCGTTCCTAACTTTTTATTTGAATCTTATACAGCAGTTGAATCTTATACAGCAGAAACAACAATGTCACTATCTGCTTAGGGAGATCATCAGATATATATTGAAACAAACACAGAGAGTTTAAACATTTCTTGGTTGATTTTCTTTATGTGCTAATCTCGTGCATCAAAAAAAATAAAATAGAACACAACAAACTTACAAGTACTACTTGTTTTCTTTTACAAGGGAAACAATTGTCAAGTACTCAGAAGAGTTGCAAAAAGTTAAGATGTGTGTCATGGCTTCTATGGCAAAGAACTTGGAGATTGAACCAGAGAAGTTTACAAATATGTTTGAGAAAGGGATACAGAGTATGAGGTTTAATTATTATCCACCCTGCGTCGAGGATGATAAGGTGTTGGGCATCTCTCCACACTCTGATGCCACTGGTATTACATTCCTAATTCATGTCAATCATGTTCATGGACTACAACTCAGGCACAAGGGGAATTGGGTTCCCGTCGTGCTCACAACTGATGCTATTCTTGTTAACATTGGGGATGTCCTCGAGGTAATGAACATTTCCAAAATGGTATATCAAACCAATTAAAAAGAGAAGATAAAATTAGTTCTTACACCATTTTTTTTTTTTTTGACTCGTAGATTTTAAGCAATGGGAAGTACTAGAGCATCGAGCACAGAGTTGTTATAAACAAAACCAAGGAACGCCTTTCTGTCGCTGCATTCCATGAAGTAAACGATAATGTGATGATTGGACCTCTTCCAGAACTCATCAAACAGGGCGAAGATAAGTATTACAAGAGCTTAAGTTTCAATGACTACACAAAGCTCTTGAACAGTGAGAAACTTGATGGGAAGACTCTCATTGAACAAATGAAGTTGAAGAACTGAAGGAAAGAATCAATTACTTTTTTATTAAGACAATAAAACATTAAAAAAAATTCAAAATAACTTGTTTATCAGAGTAGTTCTAAATGAAGAAATGTTGTGATACTAATGATACAATGTGTCTTGTAATCTACTCAAATTTATGGATTTTGTCTTTGTATTCAACTTTTGTATGCTTAATAAGTTAATAAGAAAATTTGGTTTTTAGAAATTTTATAGATATCTTATTTTATTGTATTGTATTTATTCTTGTTAACCTCTTTCATAGAAATTCTAGTATTCATTTCCTTCATAGCATGGTATACAAAGTTCATCACAATGCATGCATTCTTGCACTATATTTGTATTTTTTTTTTGGGTCAAACACGAAGATGTTTATTAATGAAAGAAAGGGAAACAAAATACAAAGAGAAACATTCCTATATCAAGGAATGCCAAGACACTATGAAAGTGTCAAAACCCAAATCCCTAAACAAATTACATGATGTACCCATCCTCCACAGCAATTCTCTAATCTCGATAAAGATAGAGTGCTCTGATCTGTTGAGTCCTTCAAATACCCTTTTATTTCTTTCTTTCCACACACACCACATGAGAACGTGAGGGCCCCTACGCCATAACCACTCCCCCCGACGGGAAGGATTAGCTTGAGACCACCAACTTAGCAAATCTAAAATGGAGCCTTCAAACATCAAACTCAAACCGAATTCCGCCAAGAAACTGCTCCAAATGGATTTGGAGAAACTGCAGTGAAGCATCAAATGGTCCAGTGTCTCGTCAAATTCATTGCAAAGCACACAAAGACTCCCTGTGAGGATTCCTCTTTTTCTTAACCTATCTTTAGTCAAGATCTTCTCATGCAAAACTGACCAACTAAAGAAATTAATCCGAGGAAAAAGGTTTTTCACCCATACCAGATTTTTGTGGGAGGAAATGAAGGGGTTAGAGTGGGTCTCATAATGAGATGCAGCCAACATATCTGAAAATTCTTTCACCGAGAAGCCCACACCTTTACCCTTCCACACCAAACTATCTGATCCCTCTGAGAGCATTTGTCTATCCAACAGATGCATTAGATTAGCGAACTCATCTAGTTCCCCAGTATTGAGGTGTCTTCGAAAGGAAAGATCCCAAGAATTGCCGTTAGACCAAAAATTGCTCACACTCCCATATTGATTGTTGTTAATGATAAACAACATTGGAAACAGATCCTTCAAAGATTGGTTACTACACCAAACATCATGCCAGAAAGAGATGAGATCACCATTTTCACATTGGAGAGAGGTGTGAGGGTAGAAGCCACTTGCGCACCGGGAGATGGACTTCCACAAAGAGCATCCGTAGGAAGTGTACTTAGTTCTCTTTTCCCAAACCCATCTATTGCGCCCATATTTGTCCATAATGAGATATCTCCATAAATTATCATTTTCTTCTGCAAATCGCCAAAGCCACTTAGAAAGTAATGCAATATTGAAATTGAGCACCTGACGAATGCCTAAATCACCTCGAGATTTAGGGCAACAAATTTTCTCCCAGCCCACTAAATGCATCTTTCTAGAGTTATGAGTAGAACCCCAAAGAAAATCGCGCATGGTCCGTTCCATCTTGGCTGTTATTGAACAGGGAACCTTGATAAGAGACAGAATAAACACCGGGATAGAAGCTAATGTGGATTGTACAAGAGCTAGTATGCCTGCTTTAGAGAGAAATTTGCATTTCCAAGACGCTAGTTTCGATTCCATCCTTTCGATCGTCTCATCTCACACAGCTTTACTTTTGAAACTAGCCCCCAAAGGCATGCCCAAGTACTTAACTGGAAGATGACCAGCTGAACAACCCAATAAACCCGCCAACTGGTGCAGATGAGGGACATCTCCAATAGGCAACACCCTTGATTTGTGAAAGTTGATTTTCAGTCCTGAAATAACTTCAAACCAAAGCATAATTCTTTTAAGAGCAAGAACCTGAGAAGCGGAAGCATCACAAAAGAGGATAGTATCATCCGCATACTGGAGAATAGAGACAGGCGAACTACCCTCCGCGACAGAAAACCCTCTCACTAGGCCAGCATCAACCGCTTTAAGAATCATTTGAGTTAAACCTTCTGCTGCTATAGTAAAAAAGAAGAGGAGACAGGGGATCGCCTTGTCGCAGGCCTTTCGAGCTATTGAAAAACCCGTGCAGCTGACCATTAATTTTCAGAGAGAAATTAGCTGTAGATCTGCAAGTGTGAAGCCAATGAATCCATTTGGAGTCAAACCCCATGCGAGCCATTACTAAATCCAAGTATCTCCAAGAGACGTTGTCAAAGGCTTTGGAGAAATCTAATTTGATAACGAGCCCTGGAACACCTTGTTTTTTCTTAAAATCAATAATTTCATTGGCAATCAAAGGGCTATCAACCACCTGTCTTCCACTGACTGCTGCACTTTGAAAAGGAGAAATGACTGAATGAAGAACTAGTTTCAATCTGTTAGCCAACACCTTGGCAATGATCTTATAGGCCCCATTCAAAATACTGATAGGTCTCAAATCTTTTACTGTCCGCATTCCCGCACATTTAGGAATGAGCGAGATGATAGTGGTGTTCAACCGCCAATCAAGAAAATTTCTCGAGTTAAATTCTGCAACAACTTTCAGAAAATCAATTTTGATTACCTCCCACATATTCAAATAGAACACCATAGAGAAACCATCAAGACCTGGAGAAACTTCAGATTTTAGTTCTTCCATCTCCGAAAAATTATCTACCAAGGCAGTAGCCGTAGACTGAGAGATAGACTTGAAGGTAATCCCCAAGAAGAAAGGTCGCCACTCCTCCTTTTCATGGAACAACTCCTTGAAGTGAGATATCAAGAGTTCTCTAATACTGACTTCATCCACTACCAACTCCTGACCCATGCTAAGAGCTTCAATGGAGTTAAACAGTCTGCGTCTGTTAGCCAAGGTATGGAAGAATTTGGACCCCTGATCCATATGACGAACCCAGCTGACTCCTGATCTGATCCTCCAAAACTCCTCATCTCTTTTGGTTAATGTTGCCCACTCTTGATGTAGCTGCACTCTACAAGACCTCTCCTCAGCAGTCAGGTCCCTGATCTCTACATCAACATCAATGTTAGCAATTAAAGCAGAGATATTTTGAATACATAAATTTGTCTTACCCCAAACTTTAGTCCTCCAACTTTTGAGATTGCATCTGAGAGCCTTAAGCTTCCACCATAAACAGTAGCCGGGGTGGCCAGAGACTACTGAGTTGTTCCACCAAGCTTTCATCTCCTCTGCCAGGGTAGGGTGATCAAACCAACCGTTATCAAATGAAAAAAGGCGAGTACCACCACCAACAGACGAGTTCGCAAGCAAAATCGTGTGATGGTCAGAACCTGCTGCACCCTTGAGCCATTCAACTTTATCACCAAATTTGTCAATCCAATCCACCGAGGCTAGAAATCGATCAAGTCGACAAAGGATAGGAAGATATCTCCGATTTGACCATGTGAATTTTCCCCCTTTTAGACTGAAATCGGTGAGTTCCACCTCATTAATGAATTGATTGAATTTCTGCATGCTCATGGACCTCCTCCTGCATCCTTTTTTTTCATTCATATGACGGACAACATTGAAGTCACCCACTAACACCCATGGCGATTGCACCCAACCAGCAATGTCATATAGTTCTTCCCAGAAGTGGTCTCTAAGCGAAGGATCACATGGACCATAAATGTTAGTCCCTAACCAAATTGAGTTATCCGAGATCATTTGGAATTGAATAGAAAGGGAAAAAGCCCATTTCAACACTTCCCTCATCTGCAAAAGATTGTTATGAGGTTCCAAAAGAATTCAATTCAGACTAAACGTAACCAAGCATTATAGGGATTGAAGGTTTTTTTTTCAGGCACAAACAAAAACATTTTCTTGTTTTATGGTCATTGGTGTTCAACTCAAATCATTACACCATGTATGGTTGATCTACACAATCACTTTTGAAAGGCAGATCTTAGTGTATTTCATGTAGCTAGTGAGGGAAGCAGGATTTTGTTGAAAGGGGCGGGGTGATAAGTCATAGTTAATTAATGATAATATAATAATTAATTATTTTAACATATTTTTTTAATTTAAACACTCACACATCTACATTCATAACATGAATACCCAACTCCCCCCTCCTTCCCTGCGGTTAGAATAAAGAAAGCATTACAATTGGCAAATCCCCAAAACTCCCTCTCCCCTCCCTCCCCAGTTAAAAAAAAAACAAAAAAAAAAATTACAATTGGCTTCGACGCGTCTTCTGACCCACAGCTCCAAACTTGATATTGACTGACTACCATTTTACATGCATGCAAATATGCTATCATTTTCATGTTTGATTTTTCTAATATGATGTCGAAGTATTCAATTACAAACGCAAACAAAGCACGTAAGAAACAAAAAAGTTGATGAGAACTTACCATTTGACGGATCTAGGTGGGGCACTTGCCCCCACTTAATTTTTAAAAAATTTTGAGATTTTTTTTAAATTTTTTTTTACGAGGGCCACGTTGACCCTGACGACGCAGCACCGCCCCACCCCTCCTTTCTCCCTCTATTCTCTGCCACACCGACAACCCGTCTCGCCCCTTTTCTCTTTTTTGCTCCCTCTCTCTGTTTACTGTGAGCTTGATAACCGCTCTGTCTCCTCCTCTCTTCTCCCTCCCTTGTTACTTGATTTATTTCTCTTTCCCACCATCGCCACCAGCCACCAGCAATCCCAACCTCTCTTGTACGTATTTTCTCGAGATGAATTTGTAAGTATTTTCTCTCTTCTTCTCCTCTCTGTTTACTTTGAGAAAGAAAGATTTTATAAGTATTTTCTCGAGATGAATTTGTATCTCGTGGTCTACTTTTGTATTTTATTATAAGATTTTTCTAGAGATACATAAAAGTTTGGATCCATTAATTTTTTTCTCAAGATACATGTTTGTATTTCGAGGTTCATGTATGGGTTATTATTTAAAGAGCATTTTGGTAATCAACGTGAGCCTATTGACAGTCCATGCATGTGAATTGCTAGTCTAGGTGAGACTATAATAGTGATTAATGATGTGATAACCTCTAATTAGTTATACTTTTGATAGAGGTAAATCGCAAATAACCCAAATAGGTGGATCAAATTACTCTCCCAATAGATTAGATGAAGTTTTGTTTAGCAATTGGTGTTTTGTATAATTATATATGTATTGTTCAAATAAGAAATTATATCCAAGTAATTAATTAATATATTTTAATTAATTAACTAAGATTCATCTCGCTGCCCCCCTTTCAACAAAAATCATGGCTCCATCACTGCTTTGACTAGTTCAAGAAGTTGCGGGTAGGGCTCAATTCTCTCATTCTGATGTGCTTTCCATAGTTTGCGAAGCAACCATCATCATTGACTCCAATTTGTTAATCTTCGTCTAGTTCTTCTTAATTTTCAAATGGTATGTGTAATACCAGCAGAATTACATAAATATAAATACTATTTATTAATTTGTAATGTATTATAATTTTATATACAATGTGTATAACCTTGTTTTATTTGTAGTGGGTAACAAAGGTAGAAAGTGTGGTTGTATTTAGCAAATTATTAGTGAAACCCGATCTGGCACTCTTTGATTAATAACATGGTTTTGAGTCTTGTTTGATTAGAATGTGACCTTGGACTTGAGTCATTGGGAATGAGAGTCCAATACTTTATCCCACTATCTTTTTTTTTTCTTTTTTTCTTAAAACCCTACTTTTAATGGATCTTACCAATTTTTTGTTGTCGGCTAGGAAATTGAAATAAAGAGAGAGAGTGAGTGAGAAAGAGAGAGAGCTTGAGAGGATTTCAAGTTTATAGGAGATAAATCGAAAGGGATTCTTAGTGAGTATTGCGAAGAGGAAGCTTATACTTGGCTTTGTGTCAATTTGGAGGACTTGTGTTTCGTTGATTGTGAGTAGATCGACCAATTGTTGTTGTTTTTTTACTTGATTGTGAGTAGGTCTAGTAATTTTTTATACGATTTGTGCAAAAAACTTAAGGTTTTCAATTTCGGTTGGAATTAGGTAACAAGATATATAGCTGCAACGATATCTTTATATGACGTTGAAAATTTATATTTTTGTTACTACCATTAGAAAGATGAAAGTGCAATCTTTTCAACTATCTAGTTACTAGTAAGCTTAATTTGGTTGAGCATGGAAGAAGTTTTTGTCATTTGAAGTTGGTTTGCCAATAATGAATGTTTACTGTCTCATTGGAGAAGATGATAAATAATGTCGAAAGAAGTGTTTACACTTCTCATATTTGGAAGTATGTAGGTATAATTATTATATCATCGTAGAGTGTAGATTTGAACTTTTCGACGATATAATTTGTAAATTTTGGCTGTGATTTGTGAGTTTTGTATTGACTTAAAGTTGGCATGTTGAACTGAAAATCTACTAAGAAATATGTTGTTAGGAGTAAGATGATGTCGTCATCATGACATATCTATTTGACCAAAATTTTGACCCATCCCAAATTTGGCTAGGCCTAAATTATAGTTTGTAGCTCAAATCTACCTAATAAAATTATAAAGTTGTGAAATTTGTTAAATTATAATTTTAACCCGAGTAAAACTGTAAAAGGGCAAAGAATTGAGGAGTAAAACGCAAGAAGAGGTGGTTCGATTTAATCTACTCTGAGGTGCTATTCTACAATCAGATCTGTTGCTTGCTGTTGTTGTTTTCGGGTCTGTTACCTCTCCTTCTTCATCTTTTGTTTTCTATATTAACTAGGTCGAAATTTCCCCTAAACTCAATTTTCATTAGAGATGGAAGACTATAGTATTTCCCTAAACTCGATTTTCAACTTAAGCATGTAGTGATTGATAATTTGCAATATCTCCCTGAACATATCCATGTTTAAGACCAATCCATATACAATAAACGACGGACCAATACGAGTATGAATATTTTGTTGTCTTTTCAGAGTTTAGTTTGTTTAAAGTGCACAATTTCATAGTAAATATTATGACAGTCTTAAGAGGCAAGCATTGCATTATTTGTTGTTTTAATTCCTGGATGTTTTATACTAATCTTCCAAAGAGAAAGCAAGAAAGACTTGCTGAGTTATTATCTTTTGCATTTGGGAACTCACTTATATCCTTTTAATTTAAATAGTGTGTGTTATTTGTTCTTTGTTTAAATATAGTATGATATTATCCCTTTAATTTAAAGCAATGGTGTGTCTTTCTTTTCTTTATTGTAAGGCGAAAAAGAACAAAGAAAGAATAGTGTTTTTTTTTTTTTTTGGGATAAATGGTCTCTTTGGCCAGATGTATGCTTTTGTAATGTTATTTTTGTACTTACTGGAAAATGGTCTCTGGCCGGTGGATGTAGTCATAATTCTGACACCATATAAACATATTGTGGTATTTCATTTTTGTATTTTATTTTTGATATAATCTAGCTGGCTTGCAAATTGAGCAATTGCTCACACAAGCTTAAAAAACACAAAAGAAACAAACTGTGCAATGTGTAACTTATCATAGTCCTATATGATCGATCATAATGCTTATGTTTCATCCCCTCAATCCCACTAACCTGTGAACAATATAATTGCCCTTATGTACTTTATGTTCCATGGCAGGTGTTATGTGCTGCAAATTTTGATTCTAGTTGAGAAAGTCGCCATGTTTGACCTACTTAGCAACATTTCCAAGTTCTCCTCTTGATCGGTATTTCATTGTTTTTACTTTTTAACTATTATTATTTTAGATTCTTTTATCTGTAATGCTTCATCAATCATTGTTGTTATTCTGGATCCATATTACTCATGAGTCATGATTGAATGATAAGTGGGTTCTTATTAATAATTTATTGAGACATCAAATATGGTTTTGTTTTCTTCTCCAACATTCTTCCTCGTGGTACAATTTTTCACCATCTTTTCAAATATTCTGAAATTTAGCAACCCAGTGAATTCAGATATATGACTTTTGGTATTCACTATCTGCACTTGAAATATATATCTAAAATATATAACCTGAAATCCTAGTAAGTGGTAACAAGAAGAAGAAGAGAACCGTATGATGTGATCTGTGCTAGGAAAATAAAAAGATAAATGTGATGTAAACAAATCTAAACATAGTCTTATATATTGTAAGGATGAAAAAGTTGAAAATAATGAATGTTCAGATGAAATACAGAGAAAGAAAGAGATAATGATCCATATATTCTAGGCAAACATACAGTGATTTACTTCAACAGGTCCTAGAAGATGTGGTATTGAAGATGTTGTAATCTTAGATAGATTTGTCAATATGGTTCTCTTTGTTTTTCAGTGTGAGATTCAGATTACTTTAGAAGGGAAAGACTGTTATTCTTCATCGGAGAACAAAAACTCGCCTGCAGCTAAGACTCCGAATCTGGTAGCTCGGTTGATGGGTCTGGATCTCTTGCCTGATAGATCCTCTTCAGGAGGAGAGGTGGTACATCCTGACTCTTTTTATACCAACACCTGTCTCTTTTTAGTTTTAGAGCTAATAGAGATCCAAAGCATGTCCAACATACCAATATTCCATGATTTAGTGTTGGGATTGATATTACTCTTAAAATTTGCATATATGGATAGGGATAAAAAGGGTGAAAAAAGTTGGAATCATCTTCAATTTCAAATGCTCAACCTTTTTCCTTTTTTTTCAACTGTTTTTCCTGAAACTTTTCTTCAAGTTGTCAGGTGAATAATAGACGAGTATTGAGGCATTGTTCTTCAACAGGTCCTAGTCTATTATTAAGGCATTTTTCTTTTGAATTGGCAATTGCATTGTGGCCTTGTGGATCCCTGATGGAATTGATTGCAGATTTTAAGCTTAAATTGCTGCATTTCGAATAATAGACGATTGTAGCTTTGTTCTTATTGTTAAGTTATGACCTTATTTGAGGATTGACATGGAAATCTTTCTTAAACTGTGAACTACCAAGCTGTACTTTAGGGTCCATTTGTTTCAATGCACCATTGCTAAGAACGTCTCTTTTATCCAGTGAACTACCAGGTTGTTCTTTCGAGTCTCCCTGTTTCACTGCCAAAGTTAAGCTAAAATTTTCCCTTGATTTTGAGTTCAATTTTCTTTTCTGTGATATGGTAGGAAGAAAGTAACGAGTTGACGCTCTTGCTGGTTACTTTTGTTAATTTATGGCTCAGCTTTGTGCATCCTTACCCTATGAGGGAAGGTAATTGATACTTGATATCCTTTAAGCCTGGTTTCGTTAGAGCCAATAAAGGCTCTATGTTCAATTACCCTCCATGATGGTGTTGACAACCTTAGGCCTAGTTGTAACCTGTGTTATTAAATCAGCGAATAATCGTTATTCGGGACTAGACCGTTCCGGATTGAGCAAAAATCGGTAGGGTTTCACAGACTCAGCTAAATCGGCGAGTCATCGCATAATCGGACGAGTTGACTCGCTGATTTATCGTCTCTATAAATAAATAAATAAAAACCTAACTCTTTCTTTCTATTCCTATTTGCAGAGAAAGAAGAAAAACGGACGAAGCAGAGGCAGAGGAACGAAAGAAGAATAAGGGGAACTGAGAAGAACTGAAGAACACGAGAAGAAGAGGAAGCACAAGCACTTACCTTGGAAGAAGAAGAATGAACTAAAGATTGAAGAACACGAACTGATTTCGTGTTGATTTCGGAGCTGAAGAATTGATTTCCTCCCTCCTTGGAACAAGAACATGAACTGATTTCCTCCCTCTTCCAGGTAAGATATGTTCTTCTTCTTCTTCTTTCATATATATATATATATTATTTTTTCTTCTTTCGGCAAAGCAAAACGATTATTGTAAAGAGGTTTCGACGTTGTAATTTGTAAAGAGGAACTAGTAATCCAGATTTCACACCTAAATCAAGATTTTATGTAATTGGTTTTTGTTTTTCTTAAACTTGTAGGAAACCCTTTTTGTTTTCCTTTTCATCTCAGTTTATCTGTTCCAGTTGTTCGCACGCCTGGTGAGAATTAGCAGAATCTATACTTGCAGTTTTCATTCATGTACAAATGGTACAAAATTGTATTGAAAAGTTTTCACCAATTTTTGTTGTAGTAAAATTGTATTTATCTTTTGATGCACAAGAACATATAATAACATGCAATAGACTTGTGAATTTTTTCTTCTTTCAGATCTATTTTTCTTCTTTTCTGTTGCTTTTGCTGAGATGTTCCTAAACATCTCCAGGTAACTATAATTGTTCCAATCTGCAAAATTAAATTCATTTGATGAATTAGTAAAGTAATATAATTATAAATTTATAGTATTATGATTAATTATTTATTTTTGTTTGTGACTATGATTAAATTTTAAAAATATATGATTTTAAAAAATATCGATCAAATCCGATTATTCCCGATTAATCGTGATTCGGTCCTGGACCGCGAAGCGATTTAACTACCCAGATTGTAACAACATACTATGTTAACGCTTATCCCAATTAACAGGAAGTTGTATTGTCGATTTCAAAGAGTATTATTTAAACATTTTGTCAAAAAAAAAAAAAAAAACCTGATATTATTATGGTGACTTTTGTATATTGTTTATAAAAACTCAGTGATCAATTTCTACTTCTTTTTGGTAAACAGATAGGGTTGTTTGAATATCAGTTGCGATCTTGATCTGTCTATTCCTAATTCAAAGATATGGAACAGATAAAGTGGGATATAGCTTTGCACCTATTATATGCCTCTGGTTTGCCATGATCGCGGGTATTGGTGTCTTCAACTTCATTAAGCACGATCCATCTGTAGCTAAAGTGATATGATCTGACTTGGTACCTGTTCTTTCTTGCAGATTAGAGTTCCTGGCTGTGTGTTCAACTCAAGCAATCAAGAAACCAAGCAATGATTCTTCTACAAAAGACAGACTGAAAGTAAATGGAAAATCAATCAACTGATCTGATACAGAAGACGGAATGAAGTGAAAATGTAGGAGCAGTGATTGTATTGAATTGATCAAAAGAAATTGTAGATACAGAAATTGTAATAGCAAGTTCGAGATTGCTAATCTCCCTTTAGAGCTATTCGAGATGCTCCAACTCTCCTTGAGCAAACTGCTCAATGTACAATTTATCTACCAATCAATGAATGAATCTTTTCTCCTAGTACTCTCCTATTTATAGCACTTAGTCTATTACAACTACTCTCACAAATACTGACAGCTATTCTTAACAGACAAACAGACCTACAAACATAGCATTCTCATACAAACATAACACTCTCAGTACTTAACAGATTGCCTTCTCAGCAACAGAAGCACTAACAATATCCTTCATTTCTCTTCAGCACTCTCATGACCTGTCTTTTGTCTTTCTCCGGGAATAAGTATACTGAATAGGAGGTTTAGGAGGTAGAATCCTATCAATACCCGCCCCCCAAAGCCGCACCTTGTCCTCAAGGTGAAAAGAAGGAAACTGCTGATTCAATAACTCGAAGTCTTCCCAAGTGGATTCATACGCAGGTAAGCCGTGCCATTTAATCAAAACATCAACTTTAGTCAACTGACCTTTACCCTTAGGGCGCACATCCAATAAGGATTCAGGAAACACCACCAATTCACCATCACTGCTGAGCTGATTAGGCAGAGGATTCACAGGAAAACAGTGTCCCTTGGCACGCCACAGCTGAGAGACATGGAACACAGGGTGAATCCTTGTGTGGACAGGAAGATCTAACCGATAAGCCACCTCCCCTATCTTTGCCAAAATTTTATAAGGGCCATAGAAACGCGCCGATAACTTGTGATTATTCCTAGAAACCAGGGATTGCTGACGATAAGGGCGCAACTTCAGAAATACGTAACTCCCAACATCAAAAGATTCATCACGCCTGGACTTATCCGCCTAAAATTTCATGCGCTGTTGCGCCCTCAATAAATTCTGCTTTAGATCATCTAACACTCTATCCCTGTCCATCAATAACTGCTCCACTGAAGAAGTGACTGCTGAGCCTATGGCATACCGAATCAAAGGAGGAGGGTCCCTGCCATAGAGAACTCGAAAAGGGGAATAACCGGAAGCCGAATGAACTGATGTATTATACCAATACTCATCCCACGAAAGCCATTTACTCCACTGTTTCGGCTTGTCAGAAGATAAGCAACGAAGATATGTTTCAATGGATCTATTAATTACCTCAGTCTGCCCATCGGTTTGAGGGTGGTAGGCGGTACTGTGCTTCAATGTAGTGCCCTGTAAGCGAAATAATTCTTGCCAGAATTTACTGAGAAACACCGTATTGCGATCTGAAATAATAGACTGTGGTGTTCCATGCAGGCGAATAATGTCTCGCGCAAAAACCAAGGCCACCCCTTCCGCAGAAAATGGATGTTTCAATCCAGAAAAATGAGCGTACTTGCTCAGACGATCGACCACAACCAAAATGGTATCGTAAACACCAGAACGCGGTAAACCCTCAATGAAATCCATTGTAACCTCGTCCCAAACTTGAGTGGGTAAAGGGATCGGTTGAAGCAATCCTGCTGGAGAAAAAGCCAGAGTTTTATTCCGCTGACAAATGTCACATTCACTGACCCTTCGCCTGATATCCGACTTCATTCCCACCCAATATAGCTCCTTAGCTATCCTTTGATACGTTTTTGTTTCCCCAGAATGGCCTCCCACATGAGAAGAATGAAATTCCATAAAAAGAATAGGGATGAGGGAAGAAGATGGAGGGATGACCAACCTGGTTTTGTAATACAACATATCATGAAGCACTGTATATCCAGGTCGTCCTGACCCTTGCAACACTTGTTGTTTCAGTTGTGTCAAAACACTGTCCTCCTGTATCTCAGAACGCAATACCGACCAATCACGCCAAGTGGGTAACGTGAGTTGAGAGCAAGAAGGAGATGGAGGAAGTCAGGACAAGGCATCAGCCGCCATATTCGAAGAACCCGATCTATAATGAATCTCAAATTGGTAACCCAAAAGTTTACTCACCCATTTCTGGTATTCGGCGCCAATGACCCGTTGTTCCAATAAAAACCGTAGACTCTTCTGATCAGTCCGAACCACGAATTTTCTGCCTAACAAATATGCCCTCCATTTTGTAACCGCCAACACAATCGCCATCAATTCCTTCTCGTAAATGGGTTTGAGCCTAGCACGTTGCCCCAACACTTGACTAAAGTAAGTCACTGGTCTTTGTGCTTGCATCAATACCGCGCCCACTGCATAACCAGAAGCGTCGGTCTCGACTACAAACTCTTTAGAAAAATCCGGCATGGCGAGCACCGGAGCCTGAGTCATGATGAGCTTCAATTTCTGAAAAGCGTCCTCAGCCTGCTGTTGCCAATTGAACCCGTCTTTCTTCAACTGAGCAATGAGAGGCCATGCTACCTTACTGTAGTCCTTGATGAATTTACGGTAATAGCCCGTGAGGCCCAAAAACCCTCGCAATTCCGTAAGATTCTTTGGTGTAGGCCACTCTAACATGGCTTGAACCTTTGATTGTTCCATTGCCACTCCTTCAGCCGAAATATTGTGCCCCAAATAACTCAATGTCGAACAACCAAATTCACATTTTTTCTGATTCGCAAACAGTTGGTTTACCTGTAACAACTCCAAGACAATCTCCAAATGCTTCAGATGATCTTCAACTCCTTTGCTATACACCAGTATGTCGTCAAAAAATACAAGGACAAACTTACGCAAATACGGTCTGAAAATGGAATTCATCAGGGCTTGAAACGTTGCGGGCGCATTTGTCAGACCGAAGGGCATGACTAAAAACTCGTAATGCCCTTCGTGTGTTCGAAAGGCCGTCTTGGCTTCATCCCCCTCTTGTAAACTGATTTGATGATGCTCTGATACCAATTGATATGATCTGACTTGGTACCTGTTCTTTCTTGCAGATTAGAGTTCCTGGCTGTGTGTTCAACTCAAGCAATCAAGAAACCAAGCAATGATTCTTCTACAAAAGACAGACTGAAAGTAAATGGAAAATCAATCAACTGATTTGATATAGAAGACGGAATGAAGTGAAAATGTAGGAGCAGTGATTGTATTGAATTGATCAAAAGAAATTGTAGATACAGAAATTGTAATAGCAAGTTCGAGATTGCTAATCTCCCTTTAGAGCTATTCGAGATGCTCCAACTCTCCTTGAGCAAACTGCTCAATGTACAATTTATCTACCAATCAATGAATGAATCTTTTCTCCTAGTACTCTCCTATTTATAGCACTTAGTCTATTACAACTACTCTCACAAATACTGACAGCTATTCTTAACAGACAACAGAACAGACAAACAGACCTACAAACATAGCATTCTCATACAAACATAACACTCTCAGTACTTAACAGATTGCCTTCTCAGCAACAGAAGCACTAACAATATCCTTCATTTCTCTTCAGCACTCTCATGACCTGTCTTTTGTCTTTCTCCGGGAATAAGTATACTGAATAGGAGGTTTAGGAGGTAGAATCCTATCATAAAGCCATATACCCCTAATACAGTGTAGACTATTTCAGAAGAAATAAACAAAAAGCATGGATTTCTCTTGGTGGAATTGTTCTTAACTGGTAACTCTTTGTTTCTAATTTCTTACAAATGTTAGTAAGAAATAACCGATTTGAACTGTGTTTACATGTAATATAAACCGTTTGCATATACTACAGGAACTGAAGCAATGTTTGCAGATCTTGGACATTTCTCAGTCAAATCAATTCAGATAAGTATGTGCTCTGTGGTATTTCCATCCCTTGTCTTAGCATAACTCCGTACGCATACAGATAACGTTCATGAGACCTTCTATAGGTCCATACCAGGTGCGAACTCAAATACCATTTTGTCCTTTAGTTTCTTCCCATTCTCTGTAGTCGTGTATCTGATAGTTTTATGAGTTAACTCACATTGATTTTACTATGGTGAAGGTCCTCTATATTGGCCTATGTTTGGGGTGGCTGTTATGGCGGCAATTATTGCTAGTCAAACCACGATCTCCAGCACATTCTCAATCATCCAACAGTCGATCTGTACCCCTCGGTTGCTTCCCTCGAGTCAAGATCATTCATATTTCAAACAAGTACGAAAGACAAGTATATATACCTGAGATCAACTACCTCCTCATGTTGGCGTGTGTTGGAGTTACCTTAGGGTTCAGGACAACCGTCAAAATTGGGTACGCATATGGTAAGAATTTCATCTTACATATTAAAGAGCATCCAACTTCAAAGAGGGTCTAGTGGCAGGGTGGCTGTTATACAACCAAGTCACCCAGCAGCTATAAGTTTCATTCTCATTTTCCACCTTTTTTGTTTGCCTTTTATCTTTTGAATATTACTTAACCACTTGGCTCAACATCTTATAGTGGGTAAGAAATTTTAACCCTAGACTAGAGTTGTTAAAATTTGGGGTCTGGAATTAGCTCACTGTTTTTGCTCTTACTGACTGTACTACATGTATGTAACAACGCATCAATAAATCCCTTGGATTTGTTTGGAGGAGAGTGGGGTTTGTAAAACAGTGACGAATACAGTAAGCTAATACTTTTTCAAGGTTCAGAAAAGCCAATGGGGATATTATTGTGTAGTGCAGTCCTGCATGAAAAAATGAAAAATAGTGTATCTGAAACAAAATCATAAATAATCCTACTGGTCTCTTGTTCTGAAAGAACTTTCTGTAACTTTTCATGAGGACCCGAAATGTGTTTTAGATGCTAGTGATAAATCGAAGAGGGGAGGAAGATGGCTGCCAGGTGCAGTTATGAATATAGCTGTGTTGTTTGTTTCCGATAAGAAAAGAGGACAGCAGTGTGGCTATTATGTGGAGGGATGAACATTTGGATGATTCACCGGTCCAGAGTTTGACATTGAAGGAAATACGTAACCAAGTGATGTACACATCTATTTTACCCAATTATGTTTTTTATATTTATGTTATAAATGTCTATGGAAGAGGATAATAAAATGTGTGCATTTGTGTTATATGGTTTGCAGGTTGGTGGCGAATGCTCTGAAATATATATCTGAAATATATAACCTGAAATCCTAGTAAGTGGTAACAAGAAGAAGAAGAGAACCATATGATGTGATGTGTGCTAGGAAAATAAAAAGATAAATGTATTGTAAACAAATCTAAACATAGTCTTATATATTGTAAGGATGAAAAAGTTGAAAATAATGAATGTTCAGATGAAATACAGATAAAGAAAGAGATGATGATCCATATATTCTAGGCAAACATACAGTGATTTACTTCAACAGATCAATAATTACTGGGTAGCATATAATTAATGTTATTACCACCAAGATTAGCAGACAAACCCATATAAATTCCTTCATTTCTTCAACTTCATTTGTTCAATGAGGGCCTTTCCATCGAGTTTCTGATCAGCTTCAAGCATGTATTCATCACAACTTAAGCTCTTGTAACACTTATCTTCTCCCTCCTTGATGAGTTCTGGAAGAGGCCCAATGGTCTCATTTTCATTTAAGTCATGAAATGCAGCAATGGAAAGGCGTTCCTTGTTCTTGTTTATAACAACCTTGTGCTCGATGCTCTTGTATTTTCCATTGGTTAGTATCTGCATGAAAGTAATTACCACAAGATTATGAAATATTTTTTGGATGCTTAAGAAAAAAAAAACTGTGTTATTACCTCAAGCAGATCACCAATGTTAACCAGAATGGCATCAGTTGATATTACAACCGGGACCCAACAGCCATTGTGCCTGATTTGTAACCCTTGGACATCATTGACTTGAATTAAAAATGTAATGCCAGTGGCATCAGAGTGTGGAGAGATGCCCAAGACCTTATCATCCTCGAGACATGGTGGGTAATAATTGATCCTCATGCTTTGCATACCTTTGTCAAACATGTTTCGCAGCTTCTCTGCAGGTTCAATCCCCAAGTTCTTTGCCATCAAACCCAACACACACATCTTGATTTTCTCCAACTCTATTGAGTAAATGGAAACGGTTTCCCTTGCAAAAGAGAATTTTATGTTATTTGTTATTGCTTTTGGTGTTTGACATAGATTCAGTATAGAAACTAGGGAGTGGATCATCTCCTTATAAATCTTAATGACGACTCTTCCTTACTTGACGTGGGACTATTCAAGCTAACACTTTTCCAACAATAGTTTCATTAGAATCCAGATTTGAAATTTCTAAGATGTAGCTGTCTGTGCAAATCGACTGCCAGTAGTTCAATTCATCCTCACTGAATCAACTTCAAGGGACACTCCTACACTGAGTGATTATCCTCATAAATTATCAATATAGTGAGCAATACTTACCCCATTCTTTCATTATCCTCGTAAATAATTAATATAGTGAGCAATATTTACCCCATTCTTTCTTACAATTTTCAGTTGCATGTGCAAGTTCAACTACTCGAATAGAGTCTTCCATCAAGATCACTCCTAGTTCCTTATAAGACCTCAAACAAATAATTTGAAGATCGTAGTGTAAAACATTATGAGAGAATGTATTTCTATGGCTTTTTGTTTGATTTAATAAAGGTTAGAGGACCCTTGAACCTAATTCTGAAGTTAAACTATATATTAAGATGTTTTATGTACAATTATTTACCTGAATGTAGCAGGGCAAGTAGGCCAATGTTTCATACTTCTTGCAGCTTCAGGTTGCGTAACAAGGAAAAGCACGTCTCCCCAATCTAGCTCTTGCTCATCAGAGTACACAAAGTGTTGAACCCCATAACCTTCGACCTCCCCTGGCTCTTGGCATGCCTTCTTTTCTTCACTTGTCAGCTTAAAAAATTGAGTTACATCTGTTTTCATGTTCAACAATACATCTTTGGGGAGTCCATGGTTAATGAGCTGTGCGCAAAGAAGGTACTTATCCAATCAATGAGAACATAAATTAAAACATGGCATCTCGAACAAATTAATGAAATTATCTATGAAAACTAACCTGAAAGAAGCCCCAATCCTGACAGGCCAAATGAAACTTTTCCATTTCATCACAAGACAATTTATCATCACTAAGTTTGCTAAAATCAATAACCGGAACCATCAACTTCTCATCAATAGATGATACAACATCTGCCACTCATTCAGACCGGATATATCTGGAGGGGATCACATCAAGATTCTTAGTAGCAAGGTCCTGGACAATCTGAACAACAGGTACTGGGGTTGGCAACATTCCTTCTGGATTCTCCATCACTTAGCTCTAAGAAAGATTCTCTGTGAACTATCTTATAGCCAACTCTTGCATTATGGAGCACTTAGACGTCTGATTGAAAAAGAAATATGTTGAAAAAAAGGAACCATGACAATCAAGCCACCCAGCTACAGTAAATGAATAGCACGTAGCGTTCAAAATGACAACTGTCATTATCCATCAGTCCCCCAAAAATCAGATTTGAATGCTGCCCGCTACTCGACTAGTGTATAATTGTCTAATTTATTGTAACTTTCATTAGTTTGTACTCAACAACAACACTTGGTGAGCTTTCTTTGGATTCGAGATTCTAAAGTGTGTCTGTCTGTGCAAGTCCGATTTTTGGGGTACCTATCGATATAGTTATGTCAATTTGAATGCTGCCCGCTACTCGACTAGTGTAGCTGAATGGTTTGCTTGTCATAAGGGCTTCGTAGAGCAAGAGTTACCTAAGATTGGTGTTTTGTGGTGGAATATCCCCGAAGCAGTTCCAAAGCAATGCCCAAACGCCAGTCACCTTGATCCCTTGAATAATGGAGTTATATTTACTATCAGATCGCACCTCTAGAATATTTGGTAAACCAAACTCAGGAAATAGTTCCCTTGCACTATACAATCTTAGAGGTAATGAAGATTCTAGTTACACATTCCTTTAGCATCCAAAACAACAAATTCAATCAGAATCAGATCATTGACATCTCTAACAATTACAGACAGAAATAGCATTACCCCCACACATTTCTTGTCACTTTTAGCATGCAGATTCTAACCACTGGCGAGCACAAAAGCATCGAGACTGAGTTGTTACAAAAAGAAAAAAAGAATATATTTCTGTGTTGCATCTCATGAGCCAAACTAAATACCACGATAGGCCATCTTTCAGAACTCACCAAACAGGGAGAAGACAAATGTTATATTTGGCGCAAATGTACAAGACCTGATATAACACTTGCGATTAATTTATTAGCACGGTATAGTTCTGCACGTACACATAGACATTGGAATGGAGTTAAACAAATACTCAGTTATCTTCGTGGGACAAATGATATTGGTTTGTTTTATTCATATGATTTACCTAACCATTGACACCTAGATGGCTATGCAAATTTTGGCTATCTATCTGAACCTCACAAGGGTCGCTCAAAGACAGGTTATGTATTTATGAATTGCAATGCAGTTATTTCTTGGTAGTCTATTAAACAAACATTAGTGGCTACTTCCTCAAATCACTATGAGATTATAGATCTGAATAAAGCTAGCCGAGAATGTGTCTGACTCAGATCATTAATTCAGCACATAAGAAATAACTGTCATTTGTCATCAGATATTGATCAACCGACTCCAATATATGAAGATAATGTTGCATGTATTGTTCAAATGCAAGAAGGAATCATCAAAGGAGATCAAACAAAACATATTCCACTAAAATTCTTTTATCCATATGAGCTCCAGAAGAATCACGTGATTGAAATCAAACAGATTCGATGTAATGACAACCTTGCAGATCTCTTCACCAAAGCACTTCCAAAATCAACATTTAAGAAATTAGTTCACGGGATTGTTGTGCGTCAGCTAAAGCATCAGAGTCATTAATATTTTAAGGAGTCATTATCAGGGGGAGTATCCAGAAGTACTCAACAAGGAGCGTCCAGGAGTGTGCTACATTGATATTAGCGTGATGTACTTTTTTTCCTTCAACATGATTTTATCCCATTGAGTTTTTTCTGTCAAGGTTTTAACAAGGCAGCATTATGCGCACCCACCATCTTTCTAAAGAATGTTGTACTCTTTCAAATTTTTTCCACTAGATTTTGGCAAGGTTTTAACAAAACTACATAGTGGTGGACATCCAAGGGGGAGTGTTGTGATTGTGGCTATCCACCATATTGTTGAAATCACTAGAATATTCTACATAGCCACCTCAAACGATGCCGCCGGCGGGTCTCGAAGCTAGGACGTGGGGACTAAATCCACACATCCTAAACCACTCGACCATAACCCCTTTGGCCCCTATCTATGTTTATAAATACATACTCTATATTTTCTCAGTGCAACCTGTGGCATTTTGAATACTGCCAGTAAAATAATTACATGACTAGATTCACAACCAAATTCCATAAGTTAATTGATAACAAGTCCAAAACTAGAACTCATTGAAGTTGGAGAGAAATACACAATCTACTAGCTCAACTACAAAGATACTTGCAAAATCGTGAACTCTCAATTTCTACGTAACTAATGAAATAAAAAAAATATGAGAGGAAAAAAAATGGCTCAAAACTTTTGGGCCTTTTCATTCGTCAAACCAAATCAATTTCTTTCATTTTCATGATTTCCTTCTCGTCTTTGCCTATTTTTGGCAATGAGGGTTGGGTTTTAAAGGGGTTTTCAAAAATAGAAAACAAGAGAATGTTGCAAAAGGCTAAGAAAAATAAATAATAAGAGAAAGTCAAACTATAGTATGGGTGCAACAGGTAAAAACCACTACCTAATTTTTGCAACTCCAAGGGTGTGTTTGGTTGGATGGAATCCTATGCCATGGGAATCCATGAGGGGGGAGGCAACATTTAAAGCCAAATTGATGTATTACTCCACATCCACCATTAGATTTTGTGATCAATGGTAGGAATGGAAGCCCCGTGAATATGGAAATCACATGCCTTGACCTCAATTTGGCTTAAATGTTGGGGTCCCCTAATAGATTCTCATGGCATAGGATTCCATGCAACCAAACACACCCCAAGATTCAAGTTCGATCCACTTACAAGCCTAGGTACTCTAGAGTTGGTCCAGAGGACAAAAGTTGAAAACAAACAAAGTATATAGATTGATATTATTGTTTACGATTCATTATTTACAGGGTGTACTACAAGAAATCTATCTTTTACCAATAAAATTATTGTTACGAAAATTGATTTCCTTGTTAATATTGTAGCATTGTCAACGAATAAAAAATTTCCTTGAAAAAACCATAAACTTGTTACTGTTTTCCAACAAAATATATTTTGTAGGAAACATTCCTTGTTAAATAGGTGGCGGGAAACATTCCCTCTATACCCAATTTCTCACCAAATTGATTTAACAATTAAGTTATTTTTATGGCCACAAAATACTTGTTCCTTGGTAATTATGGCATCATCTGGAATGAAATATTTTGTTGCTAAAGAAGACTAATTTTAACAACAAACCACTTTCCTTGTTAACGAATATTAAATCTTATTCATCCCTCTTTAGTAAGGAAATATGTTTTCCTAGACAATAATCACATTATTAATAATGATTCGGTTCGTTGATAATGATTGATAATTTTTTTCATTAGATTTTTTCTTGTTAAAGCTCGTTTATTAATTTATAGCAACAAAGTAATATTTCGTTGAGAATTGTCACACTATTGGCAACGTTTTTTATTTTGTTGGAAACAATATCTTTTTTAATGAAATCTTTGTAGCTATGAAATAAAATTTTGTTGGTAATTATAACATTGTTCGTAACAAATTGTTTTCTAGGTAAAAACTGATAATTATTTTTATGAAAATTTGTTTCTCATTAAAGTTCACTAACTATTTTATAGCGACAAGTCATTATTTTGTTGGAAATTGATATACTCACTATAAAAAATGTTTTATTTACTAACAAATTTTATTTTCCTTGTTAATATGTTACTATTTCTAACAAAAATAAATTTAATTGAAAAAACCATAGAGTGGTCACTTTTTGTAACAAAATCTATTTTGTTGGCAACTTTTCTTTGTAAAGAGGTGGCGAAAAATATTCATTCCAAAACCAATTTCCCACCAACATTATTTAGCAACAAAATATTTCTATTTCAACAAAGTTTTAGTTTTTTAGTTATAATGACATCATTTATATATAAATTATTTCATTGCTAATAAATATTAATATTATTGACAAACATTTTCTTAGTAAATGCACTGTAACACTTGTTTGTGTCTCTTCAACAATGAAACTAAATTTTCTCTAGTTAATTATCACGTTAGTGCAATGATTTATTTGGTTACTTATAATGAATTTTTTTTTCATGAAATATTTTTATATTTAAAGCTCCTAGCTTCTGTATAGTGGGAAAATATCAATTCGTTGAAATTTTTTATTAGTAGCATTGATATTATTTCATCTGAAAAATCAAATAAAATTTATTTAACAATACAACATTATTTTACTGTTAATTATAATATTAATGGTAACAATTTATTTTGTTGCTAAATATTGATAAAATTTTCATGAACTTTTTTATTATTAAGGCTCATTTTATTATTTACAACAATTTAATTTTATTTCATTGGGGATATAACCAATTTCAATAACATGTAACATTGAAATGCTATTACTATTTTGTTGCTAATTATAATGGTGTTATTGTGAAATTTTTTTCATTACTAAAAGTGGTAGATATTTAACATAAATCTTATAATCGTGAAAATATTTAGTTCTAATTTATAGTGACGAAATATTATATATTGGTCTCTATTATATACGTAGCAATGATTTTTTTATTGCAAAAAATGAGTAATTTGATTTAATAAGCTATAAAGTTGTTTCACACAACACAATTATTCAAATAGCTCAATTGATTTAACCTAGTTAGGTCATCTCTTAGACAACTTTAATATATAATTTTTTTATTGAAAATAATTTCCTTGGTAATTGGTAACGATACCGATGATAACTTTCGTTGATATTCATGCATTTTACCAACGAAAAAGTTCTATGATAAAGGTTGTTACCTTTGCCAACGACATTTTTCCTTGATGATTTTAAGATTTTTCGAGAAAACTTTTGTAGGTAAATAAAATAGCTCTTGCAACAAACAATTTGTTGGTAACGATATTTGATTTTTACCAACGAATTTCCTTAGTAGTTGTCAATATTACCAACAAAGTATTTTCTTGACTTGACATCATTTTTACCAACAAAAACTGTAATTCCTTGACAAATACCTTTAGCTACGGGGATGCCTCCAGGAACCCACTAACGAATTTTTTCCTTGTTAAAAGTATTTTTCAACAAAATTTTGAGTTTTGTCAAGGACATTTTTTCTTGAAAAATGCCTTAATTGTTGTAGTGCCGTATGGTTCGATTTGGATAAGTTTTAAGTAAAAAAACATATAATAAGAGGAATACATAATTCTCGAGTTTTGCAAATTGGATCGACCTATACGAAAAAACAAACAAACACCACATCGTCTATTAGAACCTAAATTGAACCAAACTGAGATTGTTTGTTGTTAAATAATTAATAATCGAATTGAACCGAGAAAAAAACCCCATTTTCTTAATAAAAATTCACTATGAACTATTTCTTATACTCAATAATGTAATAACATTTGTCTCATCATCACAATTACATTGGATATCTCAATCTTTTATCTTGGAGTACAAAAATGAGTCATAATCCTAATCATGGAAGGACTCTTTGTTAAATAAGTTTTGATTTTGTTATTTTTTTTTTTTGCTAGCATGTGAATAATATTATTTCGATCCGGTCGACAAGCAAAATCAACTGACTATTTTCGATAAAAAGAAAAAGGTTTGGTTGGGCTCATTTCGATCATATTTCTAATTATTTGATTAGTGGTTTTAGTTCGCATTTGGATCCTATGATTTATATGAACTTTGAGTTTGGGTCCCAAATTTGTCCAACTTTGAGTCTAGGTTTCAAGAACATGTTGACCGTTAACTTTTAGGAACACATGTTTTACCTTTTTACCAAACTTGAGGATGAAAGAACTGGTGAACTTTGGCCGACTTACCTTCTTGCATTCAGGTTGCATATAACTGAGGAAAGAAGCCTCATGTTTAATTAAATTTGCTAATTAAACACACATCAAACATATTAACTGGTAACAATAACTTTTTTCTTCTTACTTTTTCAAGGGACCCAATTGCCAAGTATTAATTAGAATTGGAGAAAATTAAGATGCGGGTGTTGAGTTTTATTAGAATATGTAGGGCTTGCACTCAACATAACCAAGCCCAAGTCCAAGATTGATTAACCTCTATAAGAAGAAAAGTACAAGAATATGAAAGTCAAAATAGTTAAAGTAAAGTCATAATAGGAAAATCAGAAAAAGACTCTACTTTGTATAAGAAGTTTTAAGTTTCATGTTTCCACAAGGTTAGGTAGAAGTTAGCTTATATAAATTTTTATTCAGTCAAGGAAAAAAACAACAATAATAATACAATTCTCTACATATTTTCTTTACATGGTATCAGAACAACTTTCTTTGGTGAACTAAGACTCCGGGGATTCAAGCTCTTCCCCACCTCTGACGACTATGCAATTTGATCGATAGACACAAGAGGTGGGGGAGGGAAGACAACAGCAATAACCTGTCTCAATCAACCAATGACAGTAACAGAGAACAACCTTCCACCACAGCTTTGCCACATCTCTCCACATCAACCAACAGATTGAATCTCGCCACCAAAGATCCCAACTTTTTTTCTTCTTACAAGCAACTGCAACATAGCAACGCACAAGCAACAACCTGTGACACAACAATGCAGTCTGTTCTTCTCAACGAAACAACAAATCTTCTATAACGTAGCAACTACAATACTCAGATTTCTCGTCCGCGCGTGGCACAAAAAAAAATACCAACACCAATGTTGAGCAATACCAACATTTTTGCTAAGGAAGGAACTTGGGAATTAAACCAGAGAAGCTCACAAACATGTTTAAGGAAGGAATGCAAAGCATTGAGGTTCAATTACTACCCATCATGTTTAGAGGATGATAAGGTGTTGGGCATTTCTCCACACTATAAGGCCACTGGTTTCACATTCCTAATTCAGATTAACAATGTTCAAGGGTTACAAATCAGGCACAAAGGTCGTTGGGTCCCCGATACAGTATCAACTGATGTCATTCACTTTAAACACAATATGTTAAGTATACTACAAATATTTTTTGTCAGTCAAAGAGTTTCCTAAGTATCGCACAATGTGAATCAGATGAATTACATGACATATACTAACAAAATAGGTTCTCATATAATCTACATGCCCACAGGTAGTAAGCATTGGGAAATACAAGAGCATTGAGTATAGAGTTGTTATAAACACGAGCAAAGAATGCCTCTCGGTTGCTACATGAGTGAGACAATCAGGCCTCTTCCAAAGCTCATCAAAGAGGGTGAAAAAAAGTGTTACAATTAACTTAAGCTTTGATGAATACATAAAACTTAGAATTGGTGAAAAAGTACTAAGATGGGAAGTCTCCCCAGATAAAACGAGCTTGTAGAAATGTTCGTGATGTTTTACTTTTAATATTATCATGTAGTTTTTTTAAATCTATTCGTGTAATATAAGTTAAAGATGAAATGAAAGTTTTATGCCATTAGCACTACAACTATCTTTCCCATATATCCTATATTTATTCTAATACCTATGATAATAACATCTACTACTATAACGGCAATTGAAATGTCGGTGTCCTTAAATGTGTCACGACTGTGATCTTTCAAGAATGCCCCCTCTTTATTTCCTTTATTTAGACTAATACCCATGTTAAATGCAGCAATGGTCCTAAGTCACTATAGTTATTTTTGTTAAGAAATATTTAGATTTGGTTGAAATCTATGGTCCTTATCTCCATTTAGACAAATGATCTCATACTACTGGATTTTTTTTTTTACAAAATAGCCACCACCCACAACCAAGATATGACATTATACTCAATGTAATTTCAAGAGAAAACAAAAAAATGGGAGGGTGATTTTGATATGGCAGCGACTATTTGGCACCACAAGTTGCTCTCACCTACACCACACAATTTTTTTTAAATTTTTTACCTGCTCTTCCACACTACCCATTTAAACCATTATTCATTTTCGTCTTCTCTCACCTTCTCTTCTTAAGAATAAGAACATCAGAAACAACATGGAAGGGGATAGCAAGGAATGGGGCGATTGATTGCGAGGGACGGGGAGAAACGACCGTCGACAATGAGATATAGAGGAGATGGAGCCACAACCACCGTCGCCCCCTTCTTCTTCTTCTTCTCCTTCCCCTCTCCCAATTCTCCCACTATCTCTTCTTCTCCCACTCTCTCTCTGTTCCCCTATCTTTTTCTCCCATTCTATCGTTTTCTCACACAGACCATCACCTCTCCCTCTCCTTATTTTCCTTACCTTCTCATTTATGTCATAAATTTGATTTTGAAAATACTCATTTGAAATCAATCAACAACAAACGCATAAGAAATAAAATCAATAGAAAAACATAATTACCAACAAACACTACAAATGACAGAAAATGGGCCAATTGCAGTAGACCATGTCATTGGAAAAATCCAGTCGCAACGGCACATGCGAATGCAGTTCCCATACTCGAATGAGTTGCTGCGACTGGGATTTTCTACATGCATGTGCTACTACGATTTGCCCATTTCAGATTTTGTCATTGACTTTCTACCAACTTTGATGCTCGATTGAGACCAATTCTCAAGCTCATCAAAACATAAATAAATGTAGTACTCTGAGTTATCTAATGAACCGCAATTGAATCACCTAAACATGTTTTGAAATGAGTAAGTTATGGTCATTTTACTAAAGTCACTCAAATCTTTTCGGTAAAGAAAATAAGGTATTGTCCCTAACTTTCTACTAACTTTGATGCTCGATTGAGACTGATTCTCAAACTCATCAAAACACAAAAAATGTAGTACTTGAGTTATCTAATTAAAATTTTTTGAATTTTTTGAATATTTTTTAAAATGAACAAGTTATGATCATTTTTACTACAGTCACTCAAAACTGTCAGCAACGACCAAGTCGCAAAGGATCGTGCGAGTGCAAGTCTCCCACTCGCACAATCATATGCGAGTGTAAGTCTCTCACTCGTATGATCCGCTGGGAGTTTAAGTTTTCCACTCGCATTTTGCAGTGGGTCATGCAAGTAAAAAACTTACATTCACAGTAGATCATGTGAGTGATATACTTACATTCGCATGATCCTTTACGACTTGGTCGTTGCTGGACAATTTTGATCGACTGTAGTAAAATGATCATAACTTGCTCATTTCAAAACATTTTCAGGTGATTCAAATTGTGTTTATTAAATAACTCAGAGTAGTACATTTTTCGTGATTTGGTGAGATTGATAATCATTCCCAATCGAGTGTCAAAGTTGGTCGAAATTCAGGGATAGTACCATGTTTTCTTTATCAGATAGATTGAGTGACTTTAGTAAAATGACCATAATTTGCTCATTTCAAAACATTTTTAGGTGATTCAAATTGTGTTCATTAGATAACTTGGAGTACTATATATTTTATGTTTTGAGGAGCATGAGAATCAGTCTCAATTGATCGCCAAAGTTGGTCGAAAGTCAGGGACAATACCTTATTTTTATGTTTTGAATAAGTGAGTGCTAGGTTGTTTTGGAAAAAGATGAGAAGATAGGAGGCCGACGGTGTGGCCATTACCATCGCAACACCATCTCTTCTATCTTTCACTATCGCGCGCTCAATTGATGAACTCTTTTGGGTGAGTCGAATGGAAGTGGAATAGGAGAGAGTGACAGTTTAGTTGGGAGGGGAGAGAGATATGGAGATTTTGATCGAATAAGAGGGAGAAAAAGCTTCCAATCGAATAAGAGAATAAGAAATTGGGAGGGGAGAGAGAACTTTCGATCATTTGAGTTTGGGAAGGAAGAAAGGGTTAGGTTTTTCCTTTTATGGGTGGTGTGAAAGAGAACTGTGGTATCTGACAGAAAGTGCATGGTGTGGGAAAGAAAAAACTAGGTTGGTGGTGTTGGAGAGAGTAAGTTGTGGTGTTAATTAGTCGCTGCCTTTTGATAATTGCAAGTGTGAAAACAAGTTCTAAAAATCTTCTTGTTTTAGGATTGTACCATCTTCTTTGTGGTTTGTCTTCCTTTTAAATAAAAAATTTCTTGTTTGACCCAAAAAAAAAAAAAAAACAAGTTCTAAAAACATGTCATTTACAAGTTCTCCTTCAAATATTAATAAATTATACATGTCTCAAATAATTATTTCATAACCCTCCCGGTGTTTTCCATGGAAGGTGTTCCTCCATTTTTTTGATATTTACATAAAGATCCTCAAGTGAAATTAAATAGCATTTTACAATTATATTTTTAATGGGTTATGTTCAAAAAAATTAAAGGAAAAGCTGAGTGAGCCGCAAAGGAGAGTGTCATTTATTTTAATATAAGCCCACATATTTTGATGCTTGGCCTGGGTTTATAGATTGGGCTTTTTAGGATTTATTTGGGCCAGAACTTATAAATACCATTGGAGAAATAAAAATATCATACAATAAACTATAGTGCACTAAATTTTATTTAGTTAAACATAAATTATAATTTTTTAATACTAACAAAATTAGCGCATAATTAGTCTAACTAATTTAGACAATATTTTGTTATCCAACTCAAAATTTTCCACCAAATCACACAGAATACTGCACATAGATTGGAACCCTAGTATTAACTAATGCAACAAAGAGTCGATTAGATGATTATTGATTAAAGATTCAAAAGTTGACTCCAAATAACAAATATATCCTACCCACCTCCACTAAGTATCCACATCCATCTATTGTTCAACTTGAGTGCAAATTAAGCCAGACTTTGTAAAGTGTGTTGTATTGTTTTTTTATTTTTTATTTTTTTTGTCAAACGTGAAGATGTTTCTTTAAGATAAGAAAAAAAAATGACAAAATGAATCATCCCTACATCAAAAAATGCCAAGACATCATAAAGGTGTCAAAAACCAAGTCCCACAATTTTCTAATTTCGATAAAAATAGAATGCTCTGATTTGTTAAGCCTTTCAAAAACCCTTCTATTTCTCTCTTTTCACATACATCACATGAGAACGTGAGGAACCCTACGCCATAACCACTTCGCCCGCCGTAAAGTGTGTTGTATAATACAAACCCTTTTTGTTTTTCTCTAATGGTCAAATATGAGATAAGGTTGCCAACGGCATTCTGATTGGATGATTAAGTCTACGATCGTTTATTCTTCACATCTTAAGTTTCATACCCACTCACGGCACACTTGCCTTTAAAAAACAATGAGATAAGGTTATAAAAATAAATCGTCATGATAATGTCATACCAAGATGATGACCATTTAAAAAATATTTTGCAAAGTCTGTGGAGACATTGAACACAAAATTTTCCAGCCAACTCATATATAGACATTATTAGCTCTCATAAAATACTTATTTATATTACACCAACTCTCATGAAATTTAGGTTTTCAGTTATGAGTCTTGAATTAGTCTTGAAATTTAGATTAAATAGACTAAACTCAAGTCTCCGAACTTTTCGTGTCCTCTTAAACTAACTAATCACCTTTGCTTTCTTGACAAAATGAATGGTGAATTGTCCAAGAAACTTAACCTGGATATATATGCACTGTCACAAGAAAACAAAATTAAAAGTAGATAAACAATGAGACGTTAGCTTTTTATATTGTGAAACAAATAATAAGATTTAAATATTTCAAGTTGTAGTTTTTATGATATTTTTAGACAAATCCATGAATTTTAAAAACAAAACATACCATTTTTTAAGTTAAAAAAAATAAAAATAAATTGAAGTTGTATTATTATTGGTCAACTGTAAATATCACATAAGATGAGTTTTTCGATGGTTTTAATAACATTTCTTGGTTTACTCAGTAGCAAGTATGGGGCGGATGAAATTACAAGTTTAGAGTTCAAACATTGTCGGCGACTTCTGGGTTTTAAAGTAAAAAAAAAAAAAAAAAAAAAAAAAAACACATTTCTTGATTGATTTATAGGTTGAGGGTTCAGACCTTGAAAGATCTGGCGGCTTTTGGGGTGGGAGGGGGTTAAGGGAAAAAAAACAGGTTCAGACCTTGCAAGATCTGGCGGCTTTTAAGGGGAAAAAAAACATTTCTTGGTTGATTTTTCTTTCAACATCATGTCTGTTGGAAATATGGTTTTTTAAAATAAAAGAAAATGGGTGTTAAACAGGTTTCGATCTCTGGATCTCTCTTTCTAATATTGGTCCCATATCTACTATACAACTCTTTGTGATAGAGTTTATAAGGAGATTGTGCCGTCCGTCCGATCGGGTCGAGTCGGGTCATTAAGAGAGCAACCCATTCTTTTTGCTACGAATTTATGAAGAATGAATGAATCTAGACAGAATTTTGTACATGAATCTAGACTTCTTCCTATTTCCACGTTTTTTCTTAAATGCGATTACGTTTAGATTTTCCATGCATTGCGCCATGATTTTTGCCCCACGTTTTTAATGCAAATATGTATCTAAACGTTTTCTCATTCTCCACGTTTTTCATGCAAATGCATCTAGACAGGACTTTGTCCATGTATCTAGACGCTTTTCTAAATCCCACATGTTTATCATGTTTTTATTTAATTAAATCCTCCACACGATGTATCTAGTCATGTTTCTGTATTTCAATGAATATACTTTCTCCTATAAATATAACACAACTTAGAGTTTAGAAAAAAAAAATAAGATATAAGAAGAGAAAATCAAAACAAAAGTTCTTCCTTTTTTCAATAAGAGAGATTTCCTTTTGCAATTAGTTAATTCATTTTGTATTTCAATCAAAGAAGTGTTTTTAGCTTTGTTAAATTATTTAAATGTATTGATGATTCCGAGCAAAAACAAGTGTTTAAGGGTGATAGTATTCTGTTCATCAAATGTGCAATTGTTTGAACGAGACAGAGAAGATTCTGGGCTGTTTTATCCTGGGGACGGCAGGGCTAGTACACTGCTTGCACAATCTTGGGCAGAGCCGCGAAACGTCTTAAAGAGAGCGACCTAGTCCGCGACTCAACTCAAGAACAAATTGGTACCTTCGTTCCTAACTTTTTATTTGAATCTTATACAGCAGTTGAATCTTATACAGCAGAAACAACAATTTTAAGACGTTATTCTTTCTGCCATAATTTTCTGTGTAAGAATGCACACACTTGATCACACATAAGCCTTGAGTTAATCGCTAATGAAGTGAATTATATATAGATTAGTGATGAACTATTCTTCTTATGATCCGCCATTACTAAAAACAAAAAACTGATTTCCCTCTGCGGAAGAACACTTTGTGTTTTGCTATTATACATGCTTTTAAATTATAGTCATACATTTATTTGTATATTCAATGGCATCAGATCATAAGAGGTGGTCTCTTGAACAAAACAAAAAGGTTTAACCCCTTTTCTTCACTTTAATTGTAGATTGAGTTTCAGCTATAGTTTGGAGCAAATATTAAAAAAAATAGAATGACTACAGCTCCGAAAGGAAAGCATGTTAGTTTTATTCATATTGTGAAGAAGCTCAATTATCTGAAAATGATTTGGTTACGACCATGCTCATGTTTTCTGAATAGTTTAATGTGAAAAATAGTTCTGCCAACTATAAGAGGCTATCAAGTAGCTCAACGAGAATTTTTCATCAAATTTTGTGATTTCATATGATTAATTTCTAGTTGAATGGTGGGTTAAAGAACTAGCCAATGTCCATAACAAAACAAGTATGTTATCGAGAAAGAATTTATACATGTTATGTTTTCATTATCATTTTTATTTCGGCCATGACTAAGATTGAAAGAATGATCCTTTTATTTTCCATAATATAAATTACAAAAATATAGAAAGAAGATGAAACAAGTAATGAAATTGATTAGGTTGAAATGATACCCTGTGTTTCTAGGGAGATTTTGATTTCATTACCTATAAGTATGTGATTATTCAATACTGTTGGGTTTGTAAGGATAACCTTTTTAGCTAGGTTGTTGTTTTTATGTATCCTTGGGTAGTAGTGTTTTGTTGTGAAATTGGGTTGGAAGCAATTTTCTCCATTTATTTATTCTATAAAATGGTTATGGTAGAATCTATGCAAGGACACAACCCATGGTAACATTTGAAAAGTTTGGAAAGAGGGTTATATTTAAAGATCCACATGATTTAGAGTCTTACAACTACGTTTACAATTTCAGATATCTTTATCTATAATGGTGGTTTTCCATGTTGTGTATTTTTAAAGATATTTTTATGGTGACTTTACAACCATATTGTGAAATCATTATAATTAACGTAGTTAGAGATTGACATACATGTACACTTGTTGACAAATGAAAATTTTAGTCTAAAATCTAAGCCCATGGAGGACTAAATAGAAGAGAACCAATTGAATTCAATATAATCTATGCATATTACTCCCATATATTCTTTAGATAATGAGTATACAGTTCTATGATAATTATGCTATGCACTTTGGATGATTCAGTCTATTTTGGTGAGAACAATAATTTCTCAATACTATTGATGGAAAGAAAACTTTGTGATTAATGTTACAGTTGATGTTTGATGTTAAGCTGACATAGAAGGCTATAAGGAATCATTTGGATACAGATTGACCTGTGAATTTTGTTCTTGATGTCAATGCATAAATGATTTTGCTCAGACCATAAGTTGGTCGGACTTCCACATGAGGACATGAATTCTTATGGAAAGGATATGTTCTCATGATGATGATGTTGAATCTAGAACAATTCAAGCTATTGCTTGATTTTGTTGCGGAACTTTATTATCTAAGTCTGCAACTAAATTCCCATAGGATGCACAAATCTAGCTTGGTGATTACATCAAAGTTTGAAAAAATTTAGAAGCTGAATTTAAGGTACGTTTTCTAATGATATTCTTAGTTGATCCTTGAACTTAAAAGAAAATGAGAATAGCGAGGTGAATAGAATGGGTATTTTATTCGATATTCTCATTTTGTGGGTCCTTAACAGTTGAATGCACGGTCTGCTTCAGATAGCAAGAAAACCATCACTTAATATGCATTCAAAAGGTGGCTAAACCTGTTTTTGATAATAGTTAGAGGGACCGGAGTTCAAAAGTCCCTTAATGGAAAGCTTACGTATATTTTTATACATGCTAAAAATAATTTAGTGGATCCTGATTTTTTGTGAGAAGATTTTTTGTGTTTCTCAAGGAATTATTCGTGAAAAGATAAATTGCATTTATTTTCGAGGCATAGTGGGGGTTATTTCGAGGAATAGTGGGGGTACATCCTCAAATAGCGTGCCTATGATAAGGATGCATGAAACTGATAAAGTCATAGAATTTGAGCCTAGGAGAAGTAAACGGAAACGACCTTCTTAACACCTTGGCCCCGATTACTATGTCGTTTCAGTCGAGGAGGTTTCCCTTAGCTTTCAAGGAGCCTTATAGATGCAATTGAAAGGGTCATGAGGTACCTGAAGAGGACTAAGAACCTCGGATTACAGAAGTTTTCCGCTGTCCTTGAAGGATATAGCGATGCTGATTGGAACACCCTTTCAGATGACTCCAAAGCCACCAGTGGCTACATTTTCAATATAGCTGGTGGAGCTGTTTCTTGGAAATCGAAGAAACAAACCATTCTGGCACAGTCCACGATAGAGTCAGAAATGATAGCACTAGCCACGGCTAGTGAAGAAGCAAGTTGGCTAAGAAACCTGCTAGCAGAGATCCCTTTATGGGAAAGATCGATTCCAGCTGTCTTGATCCATTGCGATAGTACCGCGGCTATTACGAAAAATATAGAACCGTTATTATAACGGCAAGAAACGACAAATACGTTGTAAGCACAGTACGGTAAGAGAATTCTATCTACTGGTGCTGTGAGATTGGATCATGTACGAACTGATGCGAACTTGGCTAATCCTTTGACGAAAGGATTAGCTAGAGAGAAGGTTTTCAAAACCTCGAAAGGAATGGGACTAATGCCCTTAGATTGATGAGTTATTCATGACGGTAGCCCAACATATAGACTGGAAATCCCAAGAAATAGATTCAATGGGTAATAACAAGTCGTGAATGATATGATGAAAATCATGCTGACAAAATAGCAATCTCATTCCTAGATTAAAGCATGAATTCCTGTAGCGATAGTAGGCTGAGTTAAAAACTCTTAATGAGGTCTATACTCTATGTGGAGTGGAGTACCTAGCTACAGGAGTACTCTTGATAGCCTCACCTAAGTGATTGTGGAAGTTTGGCCGCTTCCTATGGAATTTGAGGGCAAAATTCCTAGAGCCTTCACTATACTGGGATATACGTGCATGGCCGTAAAGCACGGGCTTTTTTAGACTTCACCCTGGTAAGGTTGTGCGTGTAATGTCTGTTAGAGATAGAGTTCAAAACTACGAGTTACTCTAGTATAATCTAAAGCATGAACACTATGCAAGAGTTCAAGTCGAAAGACACTTTTGTTTATGCACAATCTTATATTTTTTAGATTGCTCGATGAAAATTGTTTTCACAAATCCAAGTGGGAGATTGTTGGAAATATGGAATTGTTTTAAAAATCCAAGTGGGGGATTGTTGGAAATATGGCTTTTTAAAATAAAATAAAATGGGTGTTTAACAGATTTCGATCTCTGGATCTCTCTCTCTAATATTGGTCCCATATCTACTATAGGGGGATTGTTGGAAATATGGAATTGTTTTAAAAATCCAAGTGGGGGATTGTTGGAAATATGGCTTTTTAAAATAAAAGAAAATGGGTGTTTAACAGATTTCGATCTCTGGATCTCTCTCTCTAATATTGGTCCAATATCTACTATACAACTCTTTGTGATAGAGTTTATAAGGAGATTGTTAGGACTTGGGCTTGGACCCCTTGGGGGTACTACTCTTTTATGAAGAGGGGAGAGATAGACTCTCGCGCCCGCCGTCCGTCCGGTCGGGTCGGGTCGGGTCATTAAGAGAGCAACCCATTCTTTTTGCTACGAATTTATGAAGAAGGAATGAATCTAGACAGAATTTTGTACATGAATCTAGACTTCTTCCTATTTCCACGTTTTTTCTTAAATGCGATTACGTTTAGATTTTCCATGCATTGCGCCATGATTTTTGCCCCACGTTTTTAATGCAAATATGTATCTAGACGTTTTCTCATTCTCCACGTTTTTCATGCAAATGCATCTAGACAGGACTTTGTCCATGTATCTAGACGCTTTTCTAAATCCCACATGTTTATCATGTTTTTATTTAATTAAATCCTCCACGCGATGTATCTAGTCATGTTTCTGTATTTCAATGAATATACTTTCTCCTATAAATATAACACAACTTAGAGTTTAGAAAAAAAATAAGATATAAGAAGAGAAAATCAAAACAAGAGTTCTTCCTTTTTGCAATAAGAGAGATTTCATTTTGCAATTAGTTAATTCATTTTGTATTTCAATCAAAGAAGTGTTTTTAGCTTTGTTAAATTATTTACAATGTATTGATGATTCCGAGCAAAAACAAGTGTTTAAGGGTGATAGTATTCCGTTCATCAAATGTGCAATTGTTTGAACGAGACAGAGAAGATTATGGGCTGTTTTATCCTGGGGACGGCGGGGCTAGTACACTGCTTGCACAATCTTTGGCAGAGCCGCGAAACGTCTTAAAGAGAGCGACCTAGTCCGCGACTCTACCCAAGAACAAATTGGTACCTTCGTTCCTAACTTTTTATTTGAATCTTATACAGCAGTTGAATCTTATACAGCAGAAACAACAATGTCACTATCTGCTTAGGGAGATCATCAGATATATATTGAAACAAACACAGAGAGTCACTACAAGAAAAGTGTTCATTGATAGCATTAGTTTATAGCGTTTTTGTGAAAACCGCTATAAGTGACCGAATTCATCAAAGCCAATTAAAATTGGAACCGCTATAGACCAAAAGCCGCGCGGGAAGTGAAAAAAGAAGCGCGAATTGCTTCTCAAAAGCCTCGCGGGAAGTGAAAAAAGAAATGCACGAATTGCTTCTCAAAAGCCTCGCTCGATTCCACTTCAACATCTTTCTCCCTCAGTCTCGCTCTCCTCCCCCGTCAATCGCAGCAGATCGGAGAGGCATTTTTCTTCTCCAAAGGTATGCCGCTCTCCAAGCGAGAGTGAGGGAGAGAGAAATCTAGGGAGAGTGAGAGAAATCAAGAGCGAGAGTGAAAGAGTGAGGGAGAGAGGAATTGAGCGAGAGAGAAATCCAGGGAGAGGGATGCCGCTCTTCTTCAATCCAAAGGCACGCCGCTTTTCTTCAAACCAAAGGCACGCCGCTCAAGCGAGAGTGAGAGAGATCCAGGGAGAGGGAAAGAGTGAGGGTGAGAGAAATCGAGAGATCGAGAAATAGAGATCTAAGTGCAGAAGCTCGTCCTCAACATCTCCGTCGGCAAGAGCAGAGATCGTCTCACCAAGGCCTCCAAGGTATGTATACTAAGTCTATCTCTCACTTACCCCCTAAACCCCATTGCACATCTTTTCCTCCCAAACCCCCATCGTTTTTCACTGATTTTTATTTGTAGGTGTTGGAGTTGTTGAGTGGACAAACCCTAGTTTTCTCCAAAGGTATGTATCTAACAAACAAAAAGGGTTTCTCTCTTTTATGTTTTTTGTTCATTTTGATTTTACATTGATGGGGTTTTTTACCCTTTGATTTTTTTTTTTGTGTTAACAATTTTTTTTTCAGAATTGGGTGTAATGAGAAGATTTCTTGCTATGTCACCATCGAGGTGACAAGTGGATGCAACTTCTTGAGAGTGGATTGAAGGTGAAGGAGTACTACCTGTTGAGGAGGAACTTCAGTAAGACTGGATGCTTTGGTTGAAATTGGTTATCTTTTTGAATATTTCGTGGTAACTGATGGTTGTGTATAATATTTAGGTTTCTTTGGTGTCAATGGTATGCACATTTGGAAAGGGGCGGATGTCAGCCATGCTTAGGCTTTTGGGTAATGGAAATTACCCTGAACTAAGTACAGGTATTGTTAGCTACAACATTATAATGCCGTAAAATTTAATGTTTTGATATGGATGTGATGTGAATCTAATATGCTATTGTCTGCTTAGATACTTTTAAATTTCAATCTTTCCTTTCCAATATTATTGGTCAGATTCATGACTAAAGGCCCTTTTTTTGTGTGTGTGCGTGTCTGAAAACTTTTGCAAAATGTAGATGATGTTGGTTTTTAGACACATCCAATATTATACTCACAGTTAGAGGAGTTGAAAGACTCCATCTGTTTACACCTGCAGGATCAAGTAAGCCTCTCTAACTAAATTAATATGTAGTGAATGCATGTTTGCACTTTCTACTCTCCTTCTCGTGATTGCTCTCAATTTGGCTATTGGTCTTCTCCCTAACATAGACAGTTCAGCCCATATTGGAGGATTCTTGTCAGGTTTTCTCCTTGGATTTATTCTTTTGATTCGCCCTTAGTTTGGATATGTTAGCTGCAAATACATTCCTACAGGATATGAGTTGAAATATGTTAAACCCAAGCACAAATGCTATCAATATTTGTTATGGGTTGTAGCTTTTGTCATCTTGATTGTGTAGTTTGTTTATCATCTCCTTTTGTTTCTAAGCTCATGTATGCTACTATATAGTTTGGATAAGATCACATCTTTCTACTTCTACACTTGCATATTCTTGAGACATGTTTAGTTTCATACTTGCTTACCGGAATTGTAGAACAATAATAATGTGATGTCTGATCTCACAACCCTGTATGACCTATATTAGTGAATGAGCAGTAGCATTTACACTTCTTAATGAAAATGATGGCGTGAGACCGAAACATCATAGGCTGTGGGTGATCTTCAAGATATGAACATGTCTGTTTACTCTTCTAATTGTCTGTTTATGGACAAAAAGTATGGATCTTTCACAATGACCTTTTAAAATTTCTGGTGATCCTGTAAAGACACTTGTGGAACAAATATAACAATGGTTGGTGTAATGAAACTAACAAACTGAACTTGTCGTAGGCTGTTTTTTTTTTTTTTTTTACATACTGTGCCTGTTTTATAAACTGGACAGAGTACTTTGTCTTGCTGGACAGAGTGCTCTGTCTTGCTGAAGTTGCTGCTGCTTTGGCAGCGAATGTTTGTGCTGAATTTGCTGATGTCTTGGTGGTCAGTTGGTTATGCTTGTGCGGGTTCGAATATGGCTGGGAGCCGGCTTTGCATGGTGTTGTTTTGTGCTTGCATGATTTGGATTGCAAGTTGCAAATTGGACTCAAGTAACGCCCTTTTGCTATTTGTATATAGTGACAGGTTTTACATTTGGATTGCAAGTTGCAAATTGTTGGAGTTACCTCATTTTTTTAATTTTCTATGACAGGTTTTACATTGCCAACTTGTCATTAATTTCTTTCCTGTGTTGGACATCTGACAACTCTTGGAATCATTTTTGCAATTGGAAACCTGGATATTAATTCATCAAGTCATGGTCTACACTCTAAGTCGATAATCAAGGAAATGGTATGCGTTCACTGACTCGTTTTTTACTTTTCGAATTACTCTACACAGACTGTTTTTGACACTTGGAATTATGATTCACCACCTCAGTTGTACTAAACTGTCTATTACATGGTCCATTGATAGCTTTTCATGCAAAACTTCAAGCATAATACCCAGGTTTCTATGATTACCTTTTTGATCAGCTTCCTAAGTATATCTATAATTTGATTTTGAATACATAATGTCAATCATTTGATTTTGAATACATAATATCAATCATTTGGTTATTTTGAATACATTTCACTTTATCATTTATGCCCTGTTTTTTTGGTACTTGTTCTGTGCTAATGACTTGTGAATGTTACTGAAAATGAGAAATTTGATTATGCCCATCTTGAGCTAAGTTGAAAGGTGAAAAATGCATCAAGATTTTTGTGTTCATTTCTTGGAGCTCTTCATGAAGGATATTTCTATGCACATTGATTTCTCCGTTTTATCTGTTGCATGTTTTGCATATGCAAATCTCTTGATTTCAAGTGGGCCCACTTCTGTTTTTTTTTTAATACATTTTTTCTGGTTTCTGTACTCTTGTGAATATCTAAGCATATTGCTATCCAGGCTTGGGTGAAACTGATTCCTGGTGTAGTAATTTAGGCCAGAACATAAAAAAATTTCAAATTTTGATCATTTGCAGAGATGTTGAAGGAGCTATCAAGAAGAGAGGTTGCTGCAAATATCAAGCCAGACCCAGATCTTGATGTGTATATGAAGGTATGAGCTCTAATCAGGGTCATTCTCTTAATCACGAGTTATGTACTGTATATGGGTTGAAAACATTAAACTTGTTGAATCAATTCAATGTTTGACATGACAAAATAATTTTCTTAAAAAAAATGGACTAGTTATTACGTTTTCATGTTGTCAACAATTATGACCAACTTGATTGAAATATATTGAGTGATAATAATGCTCCAATCTAGTACATCAGACATTAGGAATACAATAAGTGATCAAATTGGTCTAATAATTCATAGATTTATAGTAAATGGTGTTCGTATGCTCCGTGTCAATTGTCAAATGATGTGTCCTAGAGACCCTGATGTGCCATGTGAGTTTTGTGGCACAAGCATTAGGGTTCTATTCGATTCGTATACTAGTATCCCTCACCTTGAAAATATAATTAAGAGGAGCATGATATATCTGATGAATAGGTCAGGGATGCTTTGTTCGGGCACACGGAGGCTTCATACTCAGGCTGCACTTGTTACTCCGGCATTGCAGATTTTGTTCCTCCAGACATTGAATCTGTTGGGTATGTTTATTCTCTTTCTTTACTATGTGGTTGCCTTTCTGTTTCACGAATTGTGCACTTCTTGAAAGTTCACGGGAAGTTTTCTTATCTGCACCACAGCTTTTAAATTGTTTAGTGTTGACTACATTTTGTTCCATTTATAACTTTGACTTTAAAATTTACAAGTTAATGGACTCATTCTGTTTCTAAACATGATATGATCTCGTTGTAGTCGTTCTAACTGATTAAAATTATAGATCTTTATGATTTGATAAAATCAAAATTATCTTTTTCACAGGTACCAGGTATTTTTGGGTCACAAGCAATACTTTGTTTCATCAGATGTGGGTGCTGGCAAGATGCAGTGGTATGCATTTCACAAAGAACCACCTGGTGGCGTTGATGTTCCAAATGGTAGATAATCTCATATTTTTGGAGTTTTGTGGATGTAGACATTGTGGTTTCGTGGGAATGCCATATAAAAGACTTATTAATGGCGTAGTTGTTAAGTTAAACTTAAAGTGTCACATATAATAAAACAAAAGCTGAGGATGATCTTATCCATTTTCTGTTAATCCGTATTTAATGTTCCCTCGTGGATCTTTTGGCAGGTCAAAAAGAAAGATTGCTTAAAATATTTGGAAATTGGTGTGATAATGTAGTTGATCTGCTCAATGCTACGGAAGAGGAAGCAATTATTCGACGTGATATTTATGATCGGACACCTATTTTTACCTGGGGAAAGGGCCGGGTAACCTTGCTTGGTGATTCTGTTCATGCAATGCAGCCAAATATGGGTCAAGGTGGCTGCATGGCTATTGAGGTATGCTTCACAGTTTAAGCATAAAAATGAACTCAGGTGTTTTATTCCATTGGGGAATATTAGCCATCAATATCTTGTGTGTGTCTGATGTGTGCATCCTCTTGTAGGATGAATTTGTTAACAGACATCCTCTTGTGTGTCAGACTGTCAGTCTCTGGTTCTCATTTTGTCCACTTCGAATATTTTCTTTTAGGATGGCTATCAGCTTGCTTTAGAGCTTGAGAAAGCCTGGACAGAAAGTGTAGATTCAGGAAACCCTGTTGACGTTACGGCTTCTATCAGACGGTAAAATTTCATTTTCTATGAAAATATTTGAATATAAATCAACTGCGTAGGTTCATACTAGGAAGATTTCTTGAGCTACTTTGTTACAGTTTATTAGGTACATATTACTGAGTCTCCCGCTTTCTATGGAAATATTTGAATATTTAAATATGAAAATATTTGAATATTTAAACCAACTGTGTAGGTTCGTATTAGGAAGATTTCTCGAGTTACTCTGTTAAAGTCAATTAAGTACATATTACTGAGTCTCCCGCATTGTTCTCTTTATACATAAACCTTGTTAGTTACATACAATTGAGAATGGCACCCCATTAATATTTGTATGTTTGCAGTACAGTTATTTTCATTAAACCGTCATATTATTATCAATTTTTTTTCCTACATGTGTTATGTAAAGAGCAAGCAGATACAACCTCCCTCTCTCTTTTGAGTGGGTGGGGATGATCATCTGTTTTGTTCATTTCTGCGATTGTCAGAACTATTAGAATAGCTTCAGGAAAATGGCAAGATTGGACAGTCAAGGACACCTATGTGGGTTAACTTTTTCTACTGGTTTTTCAGTGCAAAGCCACACGTTGCTTTTAATGACCATGTATTCTTATGCTAGCTGAGCACTATCCTACATTAAATGTCACAGAAATGCTTGGTGCTCTTCATATCTGGATAGATCAATTTAATTTCTTGATTTCCATGCCTTGTGAACTTCACCTCAAGGTTGTCTAAGGGTTATATCTGACTTGTTAGAGATTTTGAAGTTCATTCCAACAAGTTTTTGGTATGGGTTTCAGTATGCTTTCTTTCTTTCTGATGATGATACGTTTTGTTTCAGTTATGAGAAAGAAAGAAGGCTCCGGGTTGCCGTCATATATGGAATGGCTAGAATGGCTTCCACTTACAAGCCATATTTAGGTGTAGGGCTTGGACCATTGTCGGTACGACTACTAGACTATTTTCCAGATAACAGATAAGTGTTTTCTGCTATCTTCATCATGTACGAAACCTGTTTTGCAGTTCTTGACAAAGTTTCGGATACCGCATCCTGGAAGAGTGGGCGGAAGAGTCTTTATTGACATTGGTATGCCTTTAATGTTGAGTTGGGTATTGGGAGGTAACAGGTGAGACTTTGAAGTTTTCTGCCATTTATTTGTTTATTTATTTATTTTGTCATATTGAGATGCATGTGGTTTCTGCTGTGGATATCTCACCTTGTACTAATAGTAAAATACGAAAGATACTGGGGTTGTATTTCTGACTTATCTGAGCTCATTTCAAATCAATCGACTCAATTGAAAGTTAGGTACCTTTAAGCTGAATGTTTATATGTACCTATAGACTGACCTATTTGCTGCTTAGGGAATTCCTTACAGTATTTCAATCCAGAAATAATTGAATATAATCCCCAAGTATTTCTAATACGGTTATTGATACGAACATTATTAAACATGTTACATCTATAAGATAGACTCTCAAACAGTCAACTATTATTCTCAGCAGTCATCCCCCATTGTACTCTAAACATATCTGCTATACTATGTTTTTAGGACTGGGGGGTGAACAAACTGAGCTTGTTTGACACAAGTGCTCGCGTAAAAAATCCATTGCTCAACAACACTATTTTTCTCTTGATTGAAAGACAACTTTTTGGAATCATGATACATTCTTCATATTAATGAAGTATATCTTCAACCTAAGATAGTATAATCATGTCACATGTTAATCATCATTGCGTTTAACTGTTTCCATATGCAATTTATTCTGAGAAACCATATTACCTTTTTCAGTGGGAAACTTGAAGGGAGGTCACTGAGTTGCCGACTCACAGACAAAGTATGTTCACTTGAAACTCGAGAAATCCACCAAGTGAAATTTCTCTGTTTCAAATAGTTAAATGGTTTTCACCTGATGCAAATATTAGAAATTGTGTTATTATATATACTACTATTGTCTGAGATGTATCCATTAACTATTGCCAGGCAAGCGATCAGCTGCAAAAGTGGTTTAGAGACAATGATGCACTGGAGCGTTCTTTGAAAGGAGAGTATGTATCCAGCATTGAATATAGTTTGATTTCATGACCTCATTGTTATAAGCTAGGCAGTGCCTACAACTCATTGAATTTTGTAGGTGGTTCCTTTTCCCCTCTGAGAATGAGATGGGTAATTCCGTAGAACCGATTCATTTGAGTAGAGATGAACATAAGCCATACATAATTGGGTAATGTTGATGATATTGAATGCTTATTTCCTACTATTTTACGAGTGTGATATTCCCTATTGGTAGCTCACGTGGATTGGGCTTGGGACCCCTACTGTTTTTATTTGTTTTTTATTACTTTTTTCTTGACACGCTAGTTTATTTTAAAATGCAGGAATATTTCACATGGTGAAAGTCATGGAGTATCAATAGTTATACCTTCATCCCAGGTCAGTACACATGCATGACATGCTTTCATCGTTTCATGTTCATTTTCTGAAATGAGCTTTCTTGTTATGTCAGGTATCCGAAATGCATGCTCGTATCAGTTACAAGGACGGTGCCTTTTTTGTGACCGACTTGCGAAGTGAACACGGAACCTGGGTCACCGAGTAAGTCGAGGAACATCTCATTTTCATTTAGCACGTCGTTTAAAATATTTGACTTACTGGCAACTGTGCAGTATTGAAGGGAGACGGTATCGGGTGCCTCCAAACTTTCCTGCTCGGTTCCGGCCATCTGACAAAATTGAGTTTGGTTCTAATAAGGTGGTTCTTCTAATTCTCCATCTAATGCTAACGCATGAACCTTTTTTCAGCTTTTATAATTGGATCTGATACGTAATTGGGTCAAATGGTGTATTGATATGATTTTGACGAGAATTGAGATATGCATGTGAAGGATGACCCAAAGGTAAAATGGCTGCGGTCTGGGTGCTGCGGTCTGGGTGCTGCGGTCTGGCGGCTGCGGACTGTCTTGAGGTTAAGATGCTGGTTAGGCAATGGCGTGATGGTGGCTGCCAGGCTTATGTTTGCTGCGTTGCAGTGGCCTGGTTTGCTGTGCACTGCTGTGCTGCGGTCAGTCTGCCGCGGCTCGACTTGCTGTGAGGCTGTGGACGTTTGAATGTATGCGGGGTGCTGTCTAGTGACGGTATGCGGCCTGCTGAGATGATGCTGCGAAAGTGCGACTGCGACACGGTTATGCTGCTGTTGCTGCGCTGCGTTGCTGCTGCTGCTGAGGCGCTGCGTTGCTGCTGTTGCTGCTGTGATGCAGTGCTGTTGCTGCTGTGTTTGCTGCTGCTGGGACGCGTTTGCTGCTGTATGTAGCAGCGTTTGGTTGGAGCGTGTGTATGCTGGCTTTGCATGAGATGGTTGTTGTAATACCGTTTATTAATACCGTTTGGTTGTGACTCGATGTAATACCGTTTATTAATTAATTACATTACTTTGCCTCCATTCATGGAAATGTTTAACTTTGGCACATTTAAATTTTTATTTTCTAGACATAAAACTTATGAGATGTAATAAAAAGTCATTTGATAGTAAAAAAAAAAAAATTCCTATGTATACTTACCATAGCGTTTTGGTAGAGTCTACCATAGCGGTTTTAGAGTCTACTATAGCGTTTTTAAAACGCTATGGTACAGTCTACCATAGCGGTTTTAGAGTCTACTATAGCGTTTTTAAAACGCTATGGCAGAGGCTACCATAGCGGTTTTGAAACGCTATAAAAGCCAAACTTACCATAGCGGTCCCATATCTACTATACAACTCTTTGTGATAGAGTTTATAAGGAGATTGTTAGGACTTGGGCTTGGACCCCTTGGGGGTACTACTCTTTTATGAAGAGGGGAGAGATAGACTCTCGCGCCCGCCGTCCGTCCGGTCGGGTCGGGTCGGGTCATTAAGAGAGCAACCCATTCTTTTTGCTACGAATTTATGAAGAAGGAATGAATCTATACAGAATTTTGTACATGAATCTAGACTTCTTCCTATTTCCACGTTTTTTCTTAAATGCGATTACGTTTAGATTTTCCATGCATTGCGCCATGATTTTTGCCCCACGTTTTTAATGCAAATATGTATCTAGACGTTTTCTCATTCTCCACGTTTTTCATGCAAATGCATCTAGACAGGACTTTGTCCATGTATCTAGACGCTTTTCTAAATCCCACATGTTTATCATGTTTTTATTTAATTAAATCCTCCACGCGATGTATCTAGTCATGTTTCTGTATTTCAATGAATATACTTTCTCCTATAAATATAACACAACTTAGAGTTTAGAAAAAAAAATAAGATATAAGAAGAGAAAATCAAAACAAGAGTTCTTCCTTTTTGCAATAAGAGAGATTTCATTTTGCAATTAGTTAATTCATTTTGTATTTCAATCAAAGAAGTGTTTTTAGCTTTGTTAAATTATTTACAATGTATTGATGATTCCGAGCAAAAACAAGTGTTTAAGGGTGATAGTATTCCGTTCATCAAATGTGCAATTGTTTGAACGAGACAGAGAAGATTATGGGATGTTTTATCCTGGGGACGGCGGGGCTAGTACACTGCTTGCACAATCTTGGGCAGAGCCGCGAAACGTCTTAAAGAGAGCGACCTAGTCCGCGACTCTACCCAAGAACAAATTGGTACCTTCGTTCCTAACTTTTTATTTGAATCTTATACAGCAGTTGAATCTTATACAGCAGAAACAACAATGTCACTATCTGCTTAGGGAGATCATCAGATATATATTGAAACAAACACAGAGAGTTTAAACATTTCTTGGTTGATTTTCTTTATGTGCTAATCTCGTGCATCAAAAAAAATAAAATAGAACACAACAAACTTACAAGTACTACTTGTTTTCTTTTACAAGGGAAACAATTGTCAAGTACTCAGAAGAGTTGCAAAAAGTTAAGATGTGTGTCATGGCTTCTATGGCAAAGAACTTGGAGATTGAACCAGAGAAGTTTACAAATATGTTTGAGAAAGGGATACAGAGTATGAGGTTTAATTATTATCCACCCTGCGTCGAGGATGATAAGGTGTTGGGCATCTCTCCACACTCTGATGCCACTGGTATTACATTCCTAATTCATGTCAATCATGTTCATGGACTACAACTCAGGCACAAGGGGAATTGGGTTCCCGTCGTGCTCACAACTGATGCTATTCTTGTTAACATTGGGGATGTCCTCGAGGTAATGAACATTTCCAAAATGGTATATCAAACCAATTAAAAAGAGAAGATAAAATTAGTTCTTACACCATTTTTTTTTTTTTTGACTCGTAGATTTTAAGCAATGGGAAGTACTAGAGCATCGAGCACAGAGTTGTTATAAACAAAACCAAGGAACGCCTTTCTGTCGCTGCATTCCATGAAGTAAACGATAATGTGATGATTGGACCTCTTCCAGAACTCATCAAACAGGGCGAAGATAAGTATTACAAGAGCTTAAGTTTCAATGACTACACAAAGCTCTTGAACAGTGGGAAACTTGATGGGAAGACTCTCATTGAACAAATGAAGTTGAAGAACTGAAGGAAAGAATCAATTACTTTTTTATTAAGACAATAAAACATTAAAAAAAATTCAAAATAACTTGTTTATCAGAGTAGTTCTAAATGAAGAAATGTTGTGATACTAATGATACAATGTGTCTTGTAATCTACTCAAATTTATGGATTTTGTCTTTGTATTCAACTTTTGTATGCTTAATAAGTTAATAAGAAAATTTGGTTTTTAGAAATTTTATAGATATCTTATTTTATTGTATTGTATTTATTCTTGTTAACCTCTTTCATAGAAATTCTAGTATTCATTTCCTTCATAGCATGGTATACAAAGTTCATCACAATGCATGCATTCTTGCACTATATTTGTATTTTTTTTTTGGGTCAAACACGAAGATGTTTATTAATGAAAGAAAGGGAAACAAAATACAAAGAGAAACATTCCTATATCAAGGAATGCCAAGACACTATGAAAGTGTCAAAACCCAAATCCCTAAACAAATTACATGATGTACCCATCCTCCACAGCAATTCTCTAATCTCGATAAAGATAGAGTGCTCTGATCTGTTGAGTCCTTCAAATACCCTTTTATTTCTTTCTTTCCACACACACCACATGAGAACGTGAGGGCCCCTACGCCATAACCACTCCCCCCGACGGGAAGGATTAGCTTGAGACCACCAACTTAGCAAATCTAAAATGGAGCCTTCAAACATCAAACTCAAACCGAATTCCGCCAAGAAACTGCTCCAAATGGATTTGGAGAAACTGCAGTGAAGCATCAAATGGTCCAGTGTCTCGTCAAATTCATTGCAAAGCACACAAAGACTCCCTGTGAGGATTCCTCTTTTTCTTAACCTATCTTTAGTCAAGATCTTCTCATGCAAAACTGACCAACTAAAGAAATTAATCCGAGGAAAAAGGTTTTTCACCCATACCAGATTTTTGTGGGAGGAAATGAAGGGGTTAGAGTGGGTCTCATAATGAGATGCAGCCAACATATCTGAAAATTCTTTCACCGAGAAGCCCACACCTTTACCCTTCCACACCAAACTATCTGATCCCTCTGAGAGCATTTGTCTATCCAACAGATGCATTAGATTAGCGAACTCATCTAGTTCCCCAGTATTGAGGTGTCTTCGAAAGGAAAGATCCCAAGAATTGCCGTTAGACCAAAAATTGCTCACACTCCCATATTGATTGTTGTTAATGATAAACAACATTGGAAACAGATCCTTCAAAGATTGGTTACTACACCAAACATCATGCCAGAAAGAGATGAGATCACCATTTTCACATTGGAGAGAGGTGTGAGGGTAGAAGCCACTTGCGCACCGGGAGATGGACTTCCACAAAGAGCATCCGTAGGAAGTGTACTTAGTTCTCTTTTCCCAAACCCATCTATTGCGCCCATATTTGTCCATAATGAGATATCTCCATAAATTATCATTTTCTTCTGCAAATCGCCAAAGCCACTTAGAAAGTAATGCAATATTGAAATTGAGCACCTGACGAATGCCTAAATCACCTCGAGATTTAGGGCAACAAATTTTCTCCCAGCCCACTAAATGCATCTTTCTAGAGTTATGAGTAGAACTCCAAAGAAAATCGCGCATGGTCCGTTCCATCTTGGCTGTTATTGAACAGGGAACCTTGATAAGAGACAGAATAAACACCGGGATAGAAGCTAATGTGGATTGTACAAGAGCTAGTATGCCTGCTTTAGAGAGAAATTTGCATTTCCAAGACGCTAGTTTCGATTCCATCCTTTCGATCGTCTCATCTCACACAGCTTTACTTTTGAAACTAGCCCCCAAAGGCATGCCCAAGTACTTAACTGGAAGATGACCAGCTGAACAACCCAATAAACCCGCCAACTGGTGCAGATGAGGGACATCTCCAATAGGCAACACCCTTGATTTGTGAAAGTTGATTTTCAGTCCTGAAATAACTTCAAACCAAAGCATAATTCTTTTAAGAGCAAGAACCTGAGAAGCGGAAGCATCACAAAAGAGGATAGTATCATCCGCATACTGGAGAATAGAGACAGGCGAACTACCCTCCGCGACAGAAAACCCTCTCACTAGGCCAGCATCAACCGCTTTAAGAATCATTTGAGTTAAACCTTCTGCTGCTATAGTAAAAAAAAAGAGGAGACAGGGGATCGCCTTGTCGCAGGCCTTTCGAGCTATTGAAAAACCCGTGCAGCTGACCATTAATTTTCAGAGAGAAATTAGCTGTAGATCTGCAAGTGTGAAGCCAATGAATCCATTTGGAGTCAAACCCCATGCGAGCCATTACTAAATCCAAGTATCTCCAAGAGACGTTGTCAAAGGCTTTGGAGAAATCTAATTTGATAACGAGCCCTGGAACACCTTGTTTTTTCTTAAAATCAATAATTTCATTGGCAATCAAAGGGCTATCAACCACCTGTCTTCCACTGACTGCTGCACTTTGAAAAGGAGAAATGACTGAATGAAGAACTAGTTTCAATCTGTTAGCCAACACCTTGGCAATGATCTTATAGGCCCCATTCAAAATACTGATAGGTCTCAAATCTTTTACTGTCCGCATTCCCGCACATTTAGGAATGAGCGAGATGATAGTGGTGTTCAACCGCCAATCAAGAAAATTTCTCGAGTTAAATTCTGCAACAACTTTCAGAAAATCAATTTTGATTACCTCCCACATATTCAAATAGAACACCATAGAGAAACCATCAAGACCTGGAGAAACTTCAGATTTTAGTTCTTCCATCTCCGAAAAATTATCTACCAAGGCAGTAGCCGTAGACTGAGAGATAGACTTGAAGGTAATCCCCAAGAAGAAAGGTCGCCACTCCTCCTTTTCATGGAACAACTCCTTGAAGTGAGATATCAAGAGTTCTCTAATACTGACTTCATCCACTACCAACTCCTGACCCATGCTAAGAGCTTCAATGGAGTTAAACAGTCTGCGTCTGTTAGCCAAGGTATGGAAGAATTTGGACCCCTGATCCATATGACGAACCCAGCTGACTCCTGATCTGATCCTCCAAAACTCCTCATCTCTTTTGGTTAATGTTGCCCACTCTTGATGTAGCTGCACTCTACAAGACCTCTCCTCAGCAGTCAGGTCCCTGATCTCTACATCAACATCAATGTTAGCAATTAAAGCAGAGATATTTTGAATACATAAATTTGTCTTACCCCAAACTTTAGTCCTCCAACTTTTGAGATTGCATCTGAGAGCCTTAAGCTTCCACCATAAACAGTAGCCGGGGTGGCCAGAGACTACTGAGTTGTTCCACCAAGCTTTCATCTCCTCTGCCAGGGTAGGGTGATCAAACCAACCGTTATCAAATGAAAAAAGGCGAGTACCACCACCAACAGACGAGTTCGCAAGCAAAATCGTGTGATGGTCAGAACCTGCTGCACCCTTGAGCCATTCAACTTTATCACCAAATTTGTCAATCCAATCCACCGAGGCTAGAAATCGATCAAGTCGACAAAGGATAGGAAGATATCTCCGATTTGACCATGTGAATTTTCCCCCTTTTAGACTGAAATCGGTGAGTTCCACCTCATTAATGAATTGATTGAATTTCTGCATGCTCATGGACCTCCTCCTGCATCCTTTTTTTTCATTCATATGACGGACAACATTGAAGTCACCCACTAACACCCATGGCGATTGCACCCAACCAGCAATGTCATATAGTTCTTCCCAGAAGTGGTCTCTAAGCGAAGGATCACATGGACCATAAATGTTAGTCCCTAACCAAATTGAGTTATCCGAGATCATTTGGAATTGAATAGAAAGGGAAAAAGCCCATTTCAACACTTCCCTCATCTGCAAAAGATTGTTATGAGGTTCCAAAAGAATTCAATTCAGACTAAACGTAACCAAGCATTATAGGGATTGAAGGTTTTTTTTTCAGGCACAAACAAAAACATTTTCTTGTTTTATGGTCATTGGTGTTCAACTCAAATCATTACACCATGTATGGTTGATCTACACAATCACTTTTGAAAGGCAGATCTTAGTGTATTTCATGTAGCTAGTGAGGGAAGCAGGATTTTGTTGAAAGGGGCGGGGTGATAAGTCATAGTTAATTAATGATAATATAATAATTAATTATTTTAACATATTTTTTTAATTTAAACACTCACACATCTACATTCATAACATGAATACCCAACTCCCCCCTCCTTCCCTGCGGTTAGAATAAAGAAAGCATTACAATTGGCAAATCCCCAAAACTCCCTCTCCCCTCCCTCCCCAGTTAAAAAAAAAACAAAAAAAAAAATTACAATTGGCTTCGACGCGTCTTCTGACCCACAGCTCCAAACTTGATATTGACTGACTACCATTTTACATGCATGCAAATATGCTATCATTTTCATGTTTGATTTTTCTAATATGATGTCGAAGTATTCAATTACAAACGCAAACAAAGCACGTAAGAAACAAAAAAGTTGATGAGAACTTACCATTTGACGGATCTAGGTGGGGCACTTGCCCCCACTTAATTTTTAAAAAATTTTGAGATTTTTTTTAAATTTATTTTTACGAGGGCCACGTTGACCCTGACGACGCAGCACCGCCCCACCCCTCCTTTCTCCCTCTATTCTCTGCCACACCGACAACCCGTCTCGCCCCTTTTCTCTTTTTTGCTCCCTCTCTCTGTTTACTGTGAGCTTGATAACCGCTCTGTCTCCTCCTCTCTTCTCCCTCCCTTGTTACTTGATTTATTTCTCTTTCCCACCATCGCCACCAGCCACCAGCAATCCCAACCTCTCTTGTACGTATTTTCTCGAGATGAATTTGTAAGTATTTTCTCTCTTCTTCTCCTCTCTGTTTACTTTGAGAAAGAAAGATTTTATAAGTATTTTCTCGAGATGAATTTGTATCTCGTGGTCTACTTTTGTATTTTATTATAAGATTTTTCTAGAGATACATAAAAGTTTGGATCCATTAATTTTTTTCTCAAGATACATGTTTGTATTTCGAGGTTCATGTATGGGTTATTATTTAAAGAGCATTTTGGTAATCAACGTGAGCCTATTGACAGTCCATGCATGTGAATTGCTAGTCTAGGTGAGACTATAATAGTGATTAATGATGTGATAACCTCTAATTAGTTATACTTTTGATAGAGGTAAATCGCAAATAACCCAAATAGGTGGATCAAATTACTCTCCCAATAGATTAGATGAAGTTTTGTTTAGCAATTGGTGTTTTGTATAATTATATATGTATTGTTCAAATAAGAAATTATATCCAAGTAATTAATTAATATATTTTAATTAATTAACTAAGATTCATCTCGCTGCCCCCCTTTCAACAAAAATCATGGCTCCATCACTGCTTTGACTAGTTCAAGAAGTTGCGGGTAGGGCTCAATTCTCTCATTCTGATGTGCTTTCCATAGTTTGCGAAGCAACCATCATCATTGACTCCAATTTGTTAATCTTCGTCTAGTTCTTCTTAATTTTCAAATGGTATGTGTAATACCAGCAGAATTACATAAATATAAATACTATTTATTAATTTGTAATGTATTATAATTTTATATACAATGTGTATAACCTTGTTTTATTTGTAGTGGGTAACAAAGGTAGAAAGTGTGGTTGTATTTAGCAAATTATTAGTGAAACCCGATCTGGCACTCTTTGATTAATAACATGGTTTTGAGTCTTGTTTGATTAGAATGTGACCTTGGACTTGAGTCATTGGGAATGAGAGTCCAATACTTTATCCCACTACCTTTTTTTTTTCTTTTTTTCTTAAAACCCTACTTTTAATGGATCTTACCAATTTTTTGTTGTCGGCTAGGAAATTGAAATAAAGAGAGAGAGTGAGTGAGAAAGAGAGAGAGCTTGAGAGGATTTCAAGTTTATAGGAGATAAATCGAAAGGGATTCTTAGTGAGTATTGCGAAGAGGAAGCTTATACTTGGCTTTGTGTCAATTTGGAGGACTTGTGTTTCGTTGATTGTGAGTAGATCGACCAATTGTTGTTGTTTTTTTACTTGATTGTGAGTAGGTCTAGTAATTTTTTATACGATTTGTGCAAAAAACTTAAGGTTTTCAATTTCGGTTGGAATTAGGTAACAAGATATATAGCTGCAACGATATCTTTATATGACGTTGAAAATTTATATTTTTGTTACTACCATTAGAAAGATGAAAGTGCAATCTTTTCAACTATCTAGTTACTAGTAAGCTTAATTTGGTTGAGCATGGAAGAAGTTTTTGTCATTTGAAGTTGGTTTGCCAATAATGAATGTTTACTGTCTCATTGGAGAAGATGATAAATAATGTCGAAAGAAGTGTTTACACTTCTCATATTTGGAAGTATGTAGGTATAATTATTATATCATCGTAGAGTGTAGATTTGAACTTTTCGACGATATAATTTGTAAATTTTGGCTGTGATTTGTGAGTTTTGTATTGACTTAAAGTTGGCATGTTGAACTGAAAATCTACTAAGAAATATGTTGTTAGGAGTAAGATGATGTCGTCATCATGACATATCTATTTGACCAAAATTTTGACCCATCCCAAATTTGGCTAGGCCTAAATTATAGTTTGTAGCTCAAATCTACCTAATAAAATTATAAAGTTGTGAAATTTGTTAAATTATAATTTTAACCCGAGTAAAACTGTAAAAGGGCAAAGAATTGAGGAGTAAAACGCAAGAAGAGGTGGTTCGATTTAATCTACTCTGAGGTGCTATTCTACAATCAGATCTGTTGCTTGCTGTTGTTGTTTTCGGGTCTGTTACCTCTCCTTCTTCATCTTTTGTTTTCTATATTAACTAGGTCGAAATTTCCCCTAAACTCAATTTTCATTAGAGATGGAAGACTATAGTATTTCCCTAAACTCGATTTTCAACTTAAGCATGTAGTGATTGATAATTTGCAATATCTCCCTGAACATATCCATGTTTAAGACCAATCCATATACAATAAACGACGGACCAATACGAGTATGAATATTTTGTTGTCTTTTCAGAGTTTAGTTTGTTTAAAGTGCACAATTTCATAGTAAATATTATGACAGTCTTAAGAGGCAAGCATTGCATTATTTGTTGTTTTAATTCCTGGATGTTTTATACTAATCTTCCAAAGAGAAAGCAAGAAAGACTTGCTGAGTTATTATCTTTTGCATTTGGGAACTCACTTATATCCTTTTAATTTAAATAGTGTGTGTTATTTGTTCTTTGTTTAAATATAGTATGATATTATCCCTTTAATTTAAAGCAATGGTGTGTCTTTCTTTTCTTTATTGTAAGGCGAAAAAGAACAAAGAAAGAATAGTGTTTTTTTTTTTTTTGGGATAAATGGTCTCTTTGGCCAGATGTATGCTTTTGTAATGTTATTTTTGTACTTACTGGAAAATGGTCTCTGGCCGGTGGATGTAGTCATAATTCTGACACCATATAAACATATTGTGGTATTTCATTTTTGTATTTTATTTTTGATATAATCTAGCTGGCTTGCAAATTGAGCAATTGCTCACACAAGCTTAAAAAACACAAAAGAAACAAACTGTGCAATGTGTAACTTATCATAGTCCTATATGATCGATCATAATGCTTATGTTTCATCCCCTCAATCCCACTAACCTGTGAACAATATAATTGCCCTTATGTACTTTATGTTCCATGGCAGGTGTTATGTGCTGCAAATTTTGATTCTAGTTGAGAAAGTCGCCATGTTTGACCTACTTAGCAACATTTCCAAGTTCTCCTCTTGATCGGTATTTCATTGTTTTTACTTTTTAACTATTATTATTTTAGATTCTTTTATCTGTAATGCTTCATCAATCATTGTTGTTATTCTGGATCCATATTACTCATGAGTCATGATTGAATGATAAGTGGGTTCTTATTAATAATTTATTGAGACATCAAATATGGTTTTGTTTTCTTCTCCAACATTCTTCCTCGTGGTACAATTTTTCACCATCTTTTCAAATATTCTGAAATTTAGCAACCCAGTGAATTCAGATATATGACTTTTGGTATTCACTATCTGCACTTGAAATATATATCTAAAATATATAACCTGAAATCCTAGTAAGTGGTAACAAGAAGAAGAAGAGAACCGTATGATGTGATCTGTGCTAGGAAAATAAAAAGATAAATGTGATGTAAACAAATCTAAACATAGTCTTATATATTGTAAGGATGAAAAAGTTGAAAATAATGAATGTTCAGATGAAATACAGAGAAAGAAAGAGATAATGATCCATATATTCTAGGCAAACATACAGTGATTTACTTCAACAGGTCCTAGAAGATGTGGTATTGAAGATGTTGTAATCTTAGATAGATTTGTCAATATGGTTCTCTTTGTTTTTCAGTGTGAGATTCAGATTACTTTAGAAGGGAAAGACTGTTATTCTTCATCGGAGAACAAAAACTCGCCTGCAGCTAAGACTCCGAATCTGGTAGCTCGGTTGATGGGTCTGGATCTCTTGCCTGATAGATCCTCTTCAGGAGGAGAGGTGGTACATCCTGACTCTTTTTATACCAACACCTGTCTCTTTTTAGTTTTAGAGCTAATAGAGATCCAAAGCATGTCCAACATACCAATATTCCATGATTTAGTGTTGGGATTGATATTACTCTTAAAATTTGCATATATGGATAGGGATAAAAAGGGTGAAAAAAGTTGGAATCATCTTCAATTTCAAATGCTCAACCTTTTTCCTTTTTTTTCAACTGTTTTTCCTGAAACTTTTCTTCAAGTTGTCAGGTGAATAATAGACGAGTATTGAGGCATTGTTCTTCAACAGGTCCTAGTCTATTATTAAGGCATTTTTCTTTTGAATTGGCAATTGCATTGTGGCCTTGTGGATCCCTGATGGAATTGATTGCAGATTTTAAGCTTAAATTGCTGCATTTCGAATAATAGACGATTGTAGCTTTGTTCTTATTGTTAAGTTATGACCTTATTTGAGGATTGACATGGAAATCTTTCTTAAACTGTGAACTACCAAGCTGTACTTTAGGGTCCATTTGTTTCAATGCACCATTGCTAAGAACGTCTCTTTTATCCAGTGAACTACCAGGTTGTTCTTTCGAGTCTCCCTGTTTCACTGCCAAAGTTAAGCTAAAATTTTCCCTTGATTTTGAGTTCAATTTTCTTTTCTGTGATATGGTAGGAAGAAAGTAACGAGTTGACGCTCTTGCTGGTTACTTTTGTTAATTTATGGCTCAGCTTTGTGCATCCTTACCCTATGAGGGAAGGTAATTGATACTTGATATCCTTTAAGCCTGGTTTCGTTAGAGCCAATAAAGGCTCTATGTTCAATTACCCTCCATGATGGTGTTGACAACCTTAGGCCTAGTTGTAACTTGTGTTATTAAATCAGCGAATAATCGTTATTCGGGACTAGACCGTTCCGGATTGAGCAAAAATCGGTAGGGTTTCACAGACTCAGCTAAATCGGCGAGTCATCGCATAATCGGACGAGTTGACTCGCTGATTTATCGTCTCTATAAATAAATAAATAAAAACCTAACTCTTTCTTTCTATTCCTATTTGCAGAGAAAGAAGAAAAACGGACGAAGCAGAGGCAGAGGAACGAAAGAAGAATAAGGGGAACTGAGAAGAACTGAAGAACACGAGAAGAAGAGGAAGCACAAGCACTTACCTTGGAAGAAGAAGAATGAACTAAAGATTGAAGAACACGAACTGATTTCGTGTTGATTTCGGAGCTGAAGAATTGATTTCCTCCCTCCTTGGAACAAGAACATGAACTGATTTCCTCCCTCTTCCAGGTAAGATATGTTCTTCTTCTTCTTCTTTCATATATATATATATATATTATTTTTTCTTCTTTCGGCAAAGCAAAACGATTATTGTAAAGAGGTTTCGACGTTGTAATTTGTAAAGAGGAACTAGTAATCCAGATTTCACACCTAAATCAGGATTTTATGTAATTGGTTTTTGTTTTTCTTAAACTTGTAGGAAACCCTTTTTGTTTTCCTTTTCATCTCAGTTTATCTGGTCCAGTTGTTCGCACGCCTGGTGAGAATTAGCAGAATCTATACTTGCAGTTTTCATTCATGTACAAATGGTACAAAATTGTATTGAAAAGTTTTCACCAATTTTTGTTGTAGTAAAATTGTATTTATCTTTTGATGCACAAGAACATATAATAACATGCAATAGACTTGTGAATTTTTTCTTCTTTCAGATCTATTTTTCTTCTTTTCTGTTGCTTTTGCTGAGATGTTCCTAAACATCTCCAGGTAACTATAATTGTTCCAATCTGCAAAATTAAATTCATTTGATGAATTAGTAAAGTAATATAATTATAAATTTATAGTATTATGATTAATTATTTATTTTTGTTTGTGACTATGATTAAATTTTAAAAATATATGATTTTAAAAAATATCGATTAAATCCGATTATTCCCGATTAATCGTGATTCGGTCCTGGACCGCGAAGCGATTTAACTACCCAGATTGTAACAACATACTATGTTAACGCTTATCCCAATTAACAGGAAGTTGTATTGTCGATTTCAAAGAGTATTATTTAAACATTTTGTCAAAAAAAAAAAAACCTGATATTATTATGGTGACTTTTGTATATTGTTTATAAAAACTCAGTGATCAATTTCTACTTCTTTTTGGTAAACAGATAGGGTTGTTTGAATATCAGTTGCGATCTTGATCTGTCTATTCCTAATTCAAAGATATGGAACAGATAAAGTGGGATATAGCTTTGCACCTATTATATGCCTCTGGTTTGCCATGATCGCGGGTATTGGTGTCTTCAACTTCATTAAGCACGATCCATCTGTAGCTAAAGTGATATGATCTGACTTGGTACCTGTTCTTTCTTGCAGATTAGAGTTCCTGGCTGTGTGTTCAACTCAAGCAATCAAGAAACCAAGCAATGATTCTTCTACAAAAGACAGACTGAAAGTAAATGGAAAATCAATCAACTGATCTGATACAGAAGACGGAATGAAGTGAAAATGTAGGAGCAGTGATTGTATTGAATTGATCAAAATAAATTGTAGATACAGAAATTGTAATAGCAAGTTCGAGATTGCTAATCTCCCTTTAGAGCTATTCGAGATGCTCCAACTCTCCTTGAGCAAACTGCTCAATGTACAATTTATCTACCAATCAATGAATGAATCTTTTCTCCTAGTACTCTCCTATTTATAGCACTTAGTCTATTACAACTACTCTCACAAATACTGACAGCTATTCTTAACAGACAAACAGACCTACAAACATAGCATTCTCATACAAACATAACACTCTCAGTACTTAACAGATTGCCTTCTCAGCAACAGAAGCACTAACAATATCCTTCATTTCTCTTCAGCACTCTCATGACCTGTCTTTTGTCTTTCTCCGGGAATAAGTATACTGAATAGGAGGTTTAGGAGGTAGAATCCTATCAATACCCGCCCCCCAAAGCCGCACCTTGTCCTCAAGGTGAAAAGAAGGAAACTGCTGATTCAATAACTCGAAGTCTTCCCAAGTGGATTCATACGCAGGTAAGCCGTGCCATTTAATCAAAACATCAACTTTAGTCAACTGACCTTTACCCTTAGGGCGCACATCCAATAAGGATTCAGGAAACACCACCAATTCACCATCACTGCTGAGCTGATTAGGCAGAGGATTCACAGGAAAACAGTGTCCCTTGGCACGCCACAGCTGAGAGACATGGAACACAGGGTGAATCCTTGTGTGGACAGGAAGATCTAACCGATAAGCCACCTCCCCTATCTTTGCCAAAATTTTATAAGGGCCATAGAAACGCGCCGATAACTTGTGATTATTCCTAGAAACCAGGGATTGCTGACGATAAGGGCGCAACTTCAGAAATACGTAACTCCCAACATCAAAAGATTCATCACGCCTGGACTTATCCGCCTAAAATTTCATGCGCTGTTGCGCCCTCAATAAATTCTGCTTTAGATCATCTAACACTCTATCCCTGTCCATCAATAACTGCTCCACTGAAGAAGTGACTGCTGAGCCTATGGCATACCGAATCAAAGGAGGAGGGTCCCTGCCATAGAGAACTCGAAAAGGGGAATAACCGGAAGCCGAATGAACTGATGTATTATACCAATACTCATCCCACGAAAGCCATTTACTCCACTGTTTCGGCTTGTCAGAAGATAAGCAACGAAGATATGTTTCAATGGATCTATTAATTACCTCAGTCTGCCCATCGGTTTGAGGGTGGTAGGCGGTACTGTGCTTCAATGTAGTGCCCTGTAAGCGAAATAATTCTTGCCAGAATTTACTGAGAAACACCGTATTGCGATCTGAAATAATAGACTGTGGTGTTCCATGCAGGCGAATAATGTCTCGCGCAAAAACCAAGGCCACCCCTTCCGCAGAAAATGGATGTTTCAATCCAGAAAAATGAGCGTACTTGCTCAGACGATCGACCACAACCAAAATGGTATCGTAAACACCAGAACGCGGTAAACCCTCAATGAAATCCATTGTAACCTCGTCCCAAACTTGAGTGGGTAAAGGGATCGGTTGAAGCAATCCTGCTGGAGAAAAAGCCAGAGTTTTATTCCGCTGACAAATGTCACATTCACTGACCCTTCGCCTGATATCCGACTTCATTCCCACCCAATATAGCTCCTTAGCTATCCTTTGATACGTTTTTGTTTCCCCAGAATGGCCTCCCACATGAGAAGAATGAAATTCCATAAAAAGAATAGGGATGAGGGAAGAAGATGGAGGGATGACCAACCTGGTTTTGTAATACAACATATCATGAAGCACTGTATATCCAGGTCGTCCTGACCCTTGCAACACTTGTTGTTTCAGTTGTGTCAAAACACTGTCCTCCTGTATCTCAGAACGCAATACCGACCAATCACGCCAAGTGGGTAACGTGAGTTGAGAGCAAGAAGGAGATGGAGGAAGTCAGGACAAGGCATCAGCCGCCATATTCGAAGAACCCGATCTATAATGAATCTCAAATTGGTAACCCAAAAGTTTACTCACCCATTTCTGGTATTCGGCGCCAATGACCCGTTGTTCCAATAAAAACCGTAGACTCTTCTGATCAGTCCGAACCACGAATTTTCTGCCTAACAAATATGCCCTCCATTTTGTAACCGCCAACACAATCGCCATCAATTCCTTCTCGTAAATGGGTTTGAGCCTAGCACGTTGCCCCAACACTTGACTAAAGTAAGTCACTGGTCTTTGTGCTTGCATCAATACCGCGCCCACTGCATAACCAGAAGCGTCGGTCTCGACTACAAACTCTTTAGAAAAATCCGGCATGGCGAGCACCGGAGCCTGAGTCATGATGAGCTTCAATTTCTGAAAAGCGTCCTCAGCCTGCTGTTGCCAATTGAACCCGTCTTTCTTCAACTGAGCAATGAGAGGCCATGCTACCTTACTGTAGTCCTTGATGAATTTACGGTAATAGCCCGTGAGGCCCAAAAACCCTCGCAATTCCGTAAGATTCTTTGGTGTAGGCCACTCTAACATGGCTTGAACCTTTGATTGTTCCATTGCCACTCCTTCAGCCGAAATATTGTGCCCCAAATAACTCAATGTCGAACAACCAAATTCACATTTTTTCTGATTCGCAAACAGTTGGTTTACCTGTAACAACTCCAAGACAATCTCCAAATGCTTCAGATGATCTTCAACTCCTTTGCTATACACCAGTATGTCGTCAAAAAATACAAGGACAAACTTACGCAAATACGGTCTGAAAATGGAATTCATCAGGGCTTGAAATGTTGCGGGCGCATTTGTCAGACCGAAGGGCATGACTAAAAACTCGTAATGCCCTTCGTGTGTTCGAAAGGCCGTCTTGGCTTCATCCCCCTCTTGTAAACTGATTTGATGATGCTCTGATACCAATTGATATGATCTGACTTGGTACCTGTTCTTTCTTGCAGATTAGAGTTCCTGGCTGTGTGTTCAACTCAAGCAATCAAGAAACCAAGCAATGATTCTTCTACAAAAGACAGACTGAAAGTAAATGGAAAATCAATCAACTGATCTGATATAGAAGACGGAATGAAGTGAAAATGTAGGAGCAGTGATTGTATTGAATTGATCAAAAGAAATTGTAGATACAGAAATTGTAATAGCAAGTTCGAGATTGCTAATCTCCCTTTAGAGCTATTCGAGATGCTCCAACTCTCCTTGAGCAAACTGCTCAATGTACAATTTATCTACCAATCAATGAATGAATCTTTTCTCCTAGTACTCTCCTATTTATAGCACTTAGTCTATTACAACTACTCTCACAAATACTGACAGCTATTCTTAACAGACAACAGAACAGACAAACAGACCTACAAACATATAGCATTCTCATACAAACATAACACTCTCAGTACTTAACAGATTGCCTTCTCAGCAACAGAAGCACTAACAATATCCTTCATTTCTCTTCAGCACTCTCATGACCTGTCTTTTGTCTTTCTCCGGGAATAAGTATACTGAATAGGAGGTTTAGGAGGTAGAATCCTATCATAAAGCCATATACCCCTAATACAGTGTAGACTATTTCAGAAGAAATAAACAAAAAGCATGGATTTCTCTTGGTGGAATTGTTCTTAACTGGTAACTCTTTGTTTCTAATTTCTTACAAATGTTAGTAAGAAATAACCGATTTGAACTGTGTTTACATGTAATATAAACCGTTTGCATATACTACAGGAACTGAAGCAATGTTTGCAGATCTTGGACATTTCTCAGTCAAATCAATTCAGATAAGTATGTGCTCTGTGGTATTTCCATCCCTTGTCTTAGCATAACTCCGTACGCATACAGATAACGTTCATGAGACCTTCTATAGGTCCATACCAGGTGCGAACTCAAATACCATTTTGTCCTTTAGTTTCTTCCCATTCTCTGTAGTCGTGTATCTGATAGTTTTATGAGTTAACTCACATTGATTTTACTATGGTGAAGGTCCTCTATATTGGCCTATGTTTGGGGTGGCTGTTATGGCGGCAATTATTGCTAGTCAAACCACGATCTCCAGCACATTCTCAATCATCCAACAGTCGATCTGTACCCCTCGGTTGCTTCCCTCGAGTCAAGATCATTCATATTTCAAACAAGTACGAAAGACAAGTATATATACCTGAGATCAACTACCTCCTCATGTTGGCGTGTGTTGGAGTTACCTTAGGGTTCAGGACAACCGTCAAAATTGGGTACGCATTATGGTAAGAATTTCATCTTACATATGAAAGAGCATCCAACTTCAAAGAGGGTCTAGTGGCAGGGTGGCTGTTATACAACCAAGTCACCCAGCAGCTATAAGTTTCATTCTCATTTTCCACCTTTTTTGTTTGCCTTTTATCTTTTGAATATTACTTAACCACTTGGCTCAACATCTTATAGTGGGTAAGAAATTTTAACCCTAGACTAGAGTTGTTAAAATTTGGGGTCTGGAATTAGCTCACTGTTTTTGCTCTTACTGACTGTACTACATGTATGTAACAACGCATCAATAAATCCCTTGGATTTGTTTGGAGGAGAGTGGGGTTTGTAAAACAGTGACGAATACAGTAAGCTAATACTTTTTCAAGGTTCAGAAAAGCCAATGGGGATATTATTGTGTAGTGCAGTCCTGCATGAAAAAATGAAAAATAGTGTATCTGAAACAAAATCATAAATAATCCTACTGGTCTCTTGTTCTGAAAGAACTTTCTGTAACTTTTCATGAGGACCCGAAATGTGTTTTAGATGCTAGTGATAAATCGAAGAGGGGAGGAAGATGGCTGCCAGGTGCAGTTATGAATATAGCTGTGTTGTTTGTTTCCGATAAGAAAAGAGGACAGCAGTGTGGCTATTATGTGGAGGGATGAACATTTGGATGATTCACCGGTCCAGAGTTTGACATTGAAGGAAATACGTAACCAAGTGATGTACACATCTATTTTACCCAATTATGTTTTTTATATTTATGTTATAAATGTCTATGGAAGAGGATAATAAAATGTGTGCATTTGTGTTATATGGTTTGCAGGTTGGTGGCGAATGCTCTGAAATATATATCTGAAATATATAACCTGAAATCCTAGTAAGTGGTAACAAGAAGAAGAAGAGAACCATATGATGTGATGTGTGCTAGGAAAATAAAAAGATAAATGTATTGTAAACAAATCTAAACATAGTCTTATATATTGTAAGGATGAAAAAGTTGAAAATAATGAATGTTCAGATGAAATACAGATAAAGAAAGAGATAATGATCCATATATTCTAGGCAAACATACAGTGATTTACTTCAACAGATCAATAATTACTGGGTAGCATATAATTAATGTTATTACCACCAAGATTAGCAGACAAACCCATATAAATTCCTTCATTTCTTCAACTTCATTTGTTCAATGAGGGCCTTTCCATCGAGTTTCTGATCAGCTTCAAGCATGTATTCATCACAACTTAAGCTCTTGTAACACTTATCTTCTCCCTCCTTGATGAGTTCTGGAAGAGGCCCAATGGTCTCATTTTCATTTAAGTCATGAAATGCAGCAATGGAAAGGCGTTCCTTGTTCTTGTTTATAACAACCTTGTGCTCGATGCTCTTGTATTTTCCATTGGTTAGTATCTGCATGAAAGTAATTACCACAAGATTATGAAATATTTTTTGGATGCTTAAGAAAAAAAAAACTGTGTTATTACCTCAAGCAGATCACCAATGTTAACCAGAATGGCATCAGTTGATATTACAACCGGGACCCAACAGCCATTGTGCCTGATTTGTAACCCTTGGACATCATTGACTTGAATTAAAAATGTAATGCCAGTGGCATCAGAGTGTGGAGAGATGCCCAAGACCTTATCATCCTCGAGACATGGTGGGTAATAATTGATCCTCATGCTTTGCATACCTTTGTCAAACATGTTTCGCAGCTTCTCTGCAGGTTCAATCCCCAAGTTCTTTGCCATCAAACCCAACACACACATCTTGATTTTCTCCAACTCTATTGAGTAAATGGAAACGGTTTCCCTTGCAAAAGAGAATTTTATGTTATTTGTTATTGCTTTTGGTGTTTGACATAGATTCAGTATAGAAACTAGGGAGTGGATCATCTCCTTATAAATCTTAATGACGACTCTTCCTTACTTGACGTGGGACTATTCAAGCTAACACTTTTCCAACAATAGTTTCATTAGAATCCAGATTTGAAATTTCTAAGATGTAGCTGTCTGTGCAAATCGACTGCCAGTAGTTCAATTCATCCTCACTGAATCAACTTCAAGGGACACTCCTACACTGAGTGATTATCCTCATAAATTATCAATATAGTGAGCAATACTTACCCCATTCTTTCATTATCCTCGTAAATAATTAATATAGTGAGCAATATTTACCCCATTCTTTCTTACAATTTTCAGTTGCATGTGCAAGTTCAACTACTCGAATAGAGTCTTCCATCAAGATCACTCCTAGTTCCTTATAAGACCTCAAACAAATAATTTGAAGATCGTAGTGTAAAACATTATGAGAGAATGTATTTCTATGGCTTTTTGTTTGATTTAATAAAGGTTAGAGGACCCTTGAACCTAATTCTGAAGTTAAACTATATATTAAGATGTTTTATGTACAATTATTTACCTGAATGTAGCAGGGCAAGTAGGCCAATGTTTCATACTTCTTGCAGCTTCAGGTTGCGTAACAAGGAAAAGCACGTCTCCCCAATCTAGCTCTTGCTCATCAGAGTACACAAAGTGTTGAACCCCATAACCTTCGACCTCCCCTGGCTCTTGGCATGCCTTCTTTTCTTCACTTGTCAGCTTAAAAAATTGAGTTACATCTGTTTTCATGTTCAACAATACATCTTTGGGGAGTCCATGGTTAATGAGCTGTGCGCAAAGAAGGTACTTATCAAATCAATGAGAACATAAATTAAAACATGGCATCTCGAACAAATTAATGAAATTATCTATGAAAACTAACCTGAAAGAAGCCCCAATCCTGACAGGCCAAATGAAACTTTTCCATTTCATCACAAGACAATTTATCATCACTAAGTTTGCTAAAATCAATAACCGGAACCATCAACTTCTCATCAATAGATGATACAACATCTGCCACTCGTTCAGACCGGATATATCTGGAGGGGATCACATCAAGATTCTTAGTAGCAAGGTCCTGGACAATCTGAACAACAGGTACTGGGGTTGGCAACATTCCTTCTGGATTCTCCATCACTTAGCTCTAAGAAAGATTCTCTGTGAACTATCTTATAGCCAACTCTTGCATTATGGAGCACTTAGACGTCTGATTGAAAAAGAAATATGTTGAAAAAAAGGAACCATGACAATCAAGCCACCCAGCTACAGTAAATGAATAGCACGTAGCGTTCAAAATGACAACTGTCATTATCCATCAGTCCCCCAAAAATCAGATTTGAATGCTGCCCGCTACTCGACTAGTGTATAATTGTCTAATTTATTGTAACTTTCATTAGTTTGTACTCAACAACAACACTTGGTGAGCTTTCTTTGGATTCGAGATTCTAAAGTGTGTCTGTCTGTGCAAGTCCGATTTTTGGGGTACCTATCGATATAGTTATGTCAATTTGAATGCTGCCCGCTACTCGACTAGTGTAGCTGAATGGTTTGCTTGTCATAAAGGCTTCGTAGAGCAAGAGTTACCTAAGATTGGTGTTTTGTGGTGGAATATCCCCGAAGCAGTTCCAAAGCAATGCCCAAACGCCAGTCACCTTTATCCCTTGAATAATGGAGTTATATTTACTATCAGATCGCACCTCTAGAATATTTGGTAAACCAAACTCAGGAATAGTTCCCTTGCACTATACAATCTTAGAGGTAATGATCTAGTTACACATTCCTTTAGCATCCAAAACAACAAATTCAATCAGAATCAGATCATTGACATCTCTAACAATTACAGACAGAAATAGCATTACCCCCACACATTTCTTGTCACTTTTAGCATGCAGATTCTAACCACTGGCGAGCACAAAAGCATCGAGACTGAGTTGTTACAAAAAGAAAAAAAGAATATATTTCTGTGTTGCATCTCATGAGCCAAACTAAATACCACGATAGGCCATCTTTCAGAACTCACCAAACAGGGAGAAGACAAATGTTATATTTGGCGCAAATGTACAAGACCTGATATAACACTTGCGATTAATTTATTAGCACGGTATAGTTCTGCACGTACACATAGACATTGGAATGGAGTTAAACAAATACTCAGTTATCTTCGTGGGACAAATGATATTGGTTTGTTTTATTCATATGATTTACCTAACCATTGACACCTAGATGGCTATGCAAATTTTGGCTATCTATCTGAACCTCACAAGGGTCGCTCAAAGACAGGTTATGTATTTATGAATTGCAATGCAGTTATTTCTTGGTAGTCTATTAAACAAACATTAGTGGCTACTTCCTCAAATCACTATGAGATTATAGATCTGAATAAAGCTAGCCGAGAATGTGTCTGACTCAGATCATTAATTCAGCACATAAGAAATAACTGTCATTTGTCATCAGATATTGATCAACCGACTCCAATATATGAAGATAATGTTGCATGTATTGTTCAAATGCAAGAAGGAATCATCAAAGGAGATCAAACAAAACATATTCCACTAAAATTCTTTTATCCATATGAGCTCCAGAAGAATCACGTGATTGAAATCAAACAGATTCGATGTAATGACAACCTTGCAGATCTCTTCACCAAAGCACTTCCAAAATCAACATTTAAGAAATTAGTTCACGGGATTGTTGTGCGTCAGCTAAAGCATCAGAGTCATTAATATTTTAAGGAGTCATTAATATTTTAAGGAATCATCAAAGGAGTCATTAATATTTTTTCTGTCAAGGTTTTAACAAGGCAGCATTATGCGCACCCACCATCTTTCTAAAGAATGTTGTACTCTTTCAAATTTTTCCACTAGATTTTGGCAAGGTTTTAACAAAACTACATAGTGGTGGACATCCAAGGGGGAGTGTTGTGATTGTGGCTATCCACCATATTGTTGAAATCACTAGAATATTCTACATAGCCACCTCAAACGATGTCGCCGGCGGGTCTCGAAGCTAGGACGTGGGGACTAAATCCACACATCCTAAACCACTCGACCATAACCCCTTTGGCCCCTCTCTATGTTTATAAATACATACTCTATATTTTCTCAGTGCAACCTGTGGCATTTTGAATACTGCCAGTAAAATAATTACATGACTAGATTCACAACCAAATTCCATAAGTTAATTGATAACAAGTCCAAAACTAGAACTCATTGAAGTTGGAGAGAAATACACAATCTACTAGCTCAACTACAAAGATACTTGCAAAATCGTGAACTCTCAATTTCTACGTAACTAATGAAATAAAAAAAATATGAGAGGAAAAAAAATGGCTCAAAACTTTTGGGCCTTTTCATTCGTCAAACCAAATCAATTTCTTTTATTTTCATGATTTCCTTCTCGTCTTTGCCTATTTTTGGCAATGAGGGTTGGGTTTTAAAGGGGTTTTCAAAAATAGAAAACAAGAGAATGTTGCAAAAGGCTAAGAAAAATAAATAATAAGAGAAAGTCAAACTATAGTATGGGTGCAACAGGTAAAAACCACTACCTAATTTTTGCAACTCCAAGGGTGTGTTTGGTTGGATGGAATCCTATGCCATGGGAATCCATGAGGGGGGAGGCAACATTTAAAGCCAAATTGATGTATTACTCCACATCCACCATTAGATTTTGTGATCAATGGTAGGAATGGAAGCCCCGTGAATATGGAAATCACATGCCTTGACCTCAATTTGGCTTAAATGTTGGGGTCCCCTAATAGATTCTCATGGCATAGGATTCCATGCAACCAAACACACCCCAAGATTCAAGTTCGATCCACTTACAAGCCTAGGTACTCTAGAGTTGGTCCAGAGGACAAAAGTTGAAAACAAACAAAGTATATAGGTTGATATTATTGTTTACGATTCATTATTTACAGGGTGTACTACAAGAAATCTATCTTTTACCAATAAAATTATTGTTACGAAAATTGATTTCCTTGTTAATATTGTAGCATTGTCAACGAATAAAAAATTTCCTTGAAAAAACCATAAACTTGTTACTGTTTTCCAACAAAATATATTTTGTAGGAAACATTCCTTGTTAAATAGGTGGCGGGAAACATTCCCTCTATACCCAATTTCTCACCAAATTGATTTAACAATTAAGTTATTTTTATGGCCACAAAATACTTGTTCCTTGGTAATTATGGCATCATCTGGAATGAAATATTTTGTTGCTAAAGAAGACTAATTTTAACAACAAACCACTTTCCTTGTTAACGAATATTAAATCTTATTCATCCCTCTTTAGTAAGGAAATATGTTTTCCTAGACAATAATCACATTATTAATAATGATTCGGTTCGTTGATAATGATTAATAATTTTTTTCATTAGATTTTTTCTTGTTAAAGCTCGTTTATTAATTTATAGCAACAAAGTAATATTTCGTTGAGAATTGTCACATTATTGGCAACGTTTTTTATTTTGTTGGAAACAATATCTTTTTTAATGAAATCTTTGTAGCTATGAAATAAAATTTTGTTGGTAATTATAACATTGTTCGTAACAAATTGTTTTCTAGGTAAAAACTGATAATTATTTTTATGAAAATTTGTTTCTCATTAAAGTTCACTAACTATTTTATAGCGACAAGTCATTATTTTGTTGGAAATTGATATACTCACTATAAAAAATGTTTTATTTACTAACAAATTTTATTTTCCTTGTTAATATGTTACTATTTCTAACAAAAATAAATTTAATTGAAAAAACCATAGAGTGGTCACTTTTTGTAACAAAATCTATTTTGTTGGCAACTTTTCTTTGTAAAGAGGTGGCGAAAAATATTCATTCCAAAACCAATTTCCCACCAACATTATTTATCAACAAAATATTTCTATTTCAACAAAATTTTAGTTTTTTAGTTATAATGACATCATTTATATATAAATTATTTCATTGCTAATAAATATTAATATTATTGACAAACATTTTCTTAGTAAATGCACTGTAACACTTGTTTGTGTCTCTTCAACAATGAAACTAAATTTTCTCTAGTTAATTATCACGTTAGTGCAATGATTTATTTGGTTACTTATAATGAATTTTTTTTTCATGAAATATTTTTATATTTAAAGCTCCTAGCTTCTGTATAGTGGGAAAATATCAATTCGTTGAAATTTTTTATTAGTAGCATTGATATTATTTCATCTGAAAAATCAAATAAAATTTATTTAACAATACAACATTATTTTACTGTTAATTATAATATTAATGGTAACAATTTATTTTGTTGCTAAATATTGATAAAATTTTCATGAACTTTTTTATTATTAAGGCTCATTTTATTATTTACAACAATTTAATTTTATTTCATTGGGGATATAACCAATTTCAATAACATGTAGCATTGAAATGCTATTACTATTTTGTTGCTAATTATAATGGTGTTATTGTGAAATTTTTTTCATTACTAAAAGTGGTAGATATTTAACATAAATCTTATAATCGTGAAAATATTTAGTTCTAATTTATAGTGACGAAATATTATATATTGGTCTCTATTATATACGTAGCAATGATTTTTTTATTGCAAAAAATGAGTAATTTGATTTAATAAGCTATAAAGTTGTTTCACACAACACAATTATTCAAATTGCTCAATTGATTTAACCTAGTTAGGTCGTCTCTTAGACAACTTTAATATATAATTTTTTTATTGAAAATAATTTCCTTGGTAATTGGTAACGATACCGATGATAACTTTCGTTGATATTCATGCATTTTACCAACGAAAAAGTTCTATGATAAAGGTTGTTACCTTTGCCAACGACATTTTTCCTTGATGATTTTAAGATTTTTCGAGAAAACTTTTGTAGGTAAATAAAATAGCTCTTGCAACAAACAATTTGTTGGTAACGATATTTGATTTTTACCAACGAATTTCCTTAGTAGTTGTCAATATTACCAACAAAGTATTTTCTTGACTTGACATCATTTTTACCAACAAAAACTGTAATTCCTTGACAAATACCTTTAGCTACGGGGATGCCTCCAGGAACTCACTAACGAATTTTTTCCTTGTTAAAAGTATTTTTCAACAAAATTTTGAGTTTTGTCAAGGACATTTTTTCTTGAAAAATGCCTTAATTGTTGTAGTGCCGTATGGTTCGATTTGGATAAGTTTTAAGTAAAAAAACATATAATAAGAGGAATACATAATTCTCGAGTTTTGTAAATTGGATCGACCTATACGAAAAAACAAACAAACACCACATCATCTATTAGAACCTAAATTGAACCAAACTGAGATTGTTTGTTGTTAAATAATTAATAATCGAATTGAACCGAGAAAAAAACCCCATTTTCTTAATAAAAATTCACTATGAACTATTTCTTATACTCAATAATGTAATAACATTTGTCTCATCATCACAATTACATTGGATATCTCAATCTTTTATCTTGGAGTACAAAAATGAGTCATAATCCTAATCATGGAAGGACTCTTTGTTAAATAAGTTTTGATTTTGTTTTTTTTTTTTTTTGCTAGCATGTGAATAATATTATTTCGATCCGGTCGACAAGCAAAATCAACTGACTATTTTCGATAAAAAGAAAAAGGTTTGGTTGGGCTCATTTCGATCATATTTCTAATTATTTGATTAGTGGTTTTAGTTCGCATTTGGATCCTATGATTTATATGAACTTTGAGTTTGGGTCCCAAATTTGTCCAACTTTGAGTCTAAGTTTCAAGAACATGTTGACCGTTAACTTTTAGGAACACATGTTTTACCTTTTTACCAAACTTGAGGATGAAAGAACTGGTGAACTTTGGCCGACTTACCTTCTTGCATTCAGGTTGCATATAACTGAGGAAAGAAGCCTCATGTTTAATTAAATTCGCTAATTAAACACACATCAAACATATTAACTGGTAACAATAACTTTTTTCTTCTTACTTTTTCAAGGGACCCAATTGCCAAGTATTAATTAGAATTGGAGAAAATTAAGATGCGGGTGTTGAGTTTTATTTGAATATGTAGGGCTTGCACTCAACATAACCAAGCCCAAGTCCAAGATTGATTAACCTCTATAAGAAGAAAAGTACAAGAATATGAAAGTCAAAATAGTTAAAGTAAAGTCATAATAGGAAAATCAGAAAAAGACTCTACTTTGTATAAGAAGTTTTAAGTTTCATGTTTCCACAAGGTTAGGTAGAAGTTAGCTTATATAAATTTTTATTCAGTCAAGGAAAAAAACAACAATAATAATACAATTCTCTACATATTTTCTTTACATGGTATCAGAGCAACTTTCTTTGGTGAACTAAGACTCCGGGGATTCAAGCTCTTCCCCACCTCTGACGACTATGCAATTTGATCGATAGACACAAGAGGTGGGGGAGGGAAGACAACAGCAATAACCTGTCTCAATCAACCAATGACAGTAACAGAGAACAACCTTCCACCACAGCTTTGCCACATCTCTCCACATCAACCAACAGATTGAATCTCGCCACCAAAGATCCCAACTTTTTTTCTTCTTACAAGCAACTGCAACATAGCAACGCACAAGCAACAACCTGTGACACAACAATGGAGTCTGTTCTTCTCAACGAAACAACAAATCTTCTATAACGTAGCAACTACAATACTCAGATTTCTCTTCCGCGCGTGGCACAAAAAAAAATACCAACACCAATGTTGAGAATACCAACATTTTTGCTAAGGAAGGAACTTGGGAATTAAACCAGAGAAGCTCACAAACATGTTTAAGGAAGGAATGCAAAGCATTGAGGTTCAATTACTACCCATCATGTTTAGAGGATGATAAGGTGTTGGGCATTTCTCCACACTATAAGGCCACTGGTTTCACATTCCTAATTCAGATTAACAATGTTCAAGGGTTACAAATCAGGCACAAAGGTCGTTGGGTCCTCGATACAGTATCAACTGATGCCATTCACTTTAAACACAATATGTTAAGTATACTACAAATATTTTTTGTCAGTCAAAGAGTTTCCTAAGTATCGCACAATGTGAATCAGATGAATTACATGACATATACTAACAAAATAGGTTCTCATATAATCTACATGCCCACAGGTAGTAAGCATTGGGAAATACAAGAGCATTGAGTATAGAGTTGTTATAAACACGAGCAAAGAATGCCTCTCGGTTGCTACATGAGTGAGACAATCAGGCCTCTTCCAAAGCTCATCAAAGAGGGTGAAAAAAAGTGTTACAATTAACTTAAGCTTTGATGAATACATAAAACTTAGAATTGGTGAAAAAGTACTAAGATGGGAAGTCTCCCCAGATAAAACGAGCTTGTAGAAATGTTCGTGATGTTTTACTTTTATTATTATCATGTAGTTTTTTTAAATCTATTCGTGTAATATAAGTTAAAGATGAAATGAAAGTTTTATGCCATTAGCACTACAACTATCTTTCCCATATATCCTATATTTATTCTAATACCTATGATAATAACATCTACTACTATAACGGCAATTGAAATGTCGGTGTCCTTAAATGTGTCACGACTGTGACCTTTCAAGAATGCCCCCTCTTTATTTCCTTTATTTAGACTAATACCCATGTTAAATGCAGCAATGGTCCTAAGTCACTATAGTTATTTTTGTTAAGAAATATTTAGATTTGGTTGAAATCTATGGTCCTTATCTCCATTTAGACAAATGATCTCATACTACTGGATTTTTTTTTTACAAAATAGCCACCACCCACAACCAAGATATGACATTATACTCAATGTAATTTCAAGAGAAAACAAAAAAATGGGAGGGTGATTTTGATATGGCAGCGACTATTTGGCACCACAAGTTGCTCTCACCTACACCACACAATTTTTTTTAAATTTTTTACCTGCTCTTCCACACTACCCATTTAAACCATTATTCATTTTCGTCTTCTCTCACCTTCTCTTCTTAAGAATAAGAACATCAGAAACAACATGGAAGGGGATAGCAAGGAATGGGGCGATTGATTGCGAGAGACGGGGAGAAACGACCGTCGACAATGAGATATAGAGGAGATGGAGCCACAACCACCGTCGCCCCCTTCTTCTTCTTCTTCTCCTTCCCCTCTCCCAATTCTCCCACTATCTCTTCTTCTCCCACTCTCTCTCTGTTCCCCTATCTTTTTCTCCCATTCTATCGTTTTCTCACACAGACCATCACCTCTCCCTCTCCTTATTTTCCTTACCTTCTCATTTATGTCATAAATTTGATTTTGAAAATACTCATTTGAAATCAATCAACAACAAACGCATAAGAAATAAAATCAATAGAAAAACATAATTACCAACAAACACTACAAATGACAGAAAATGGGCCAATTGCAGTAGACCATGTCATTGGAAAAATCCAGTCGCAACGGCACATGCGAATGCAGTTCCCATACTCGAATGAGTTGCTGCGACTGGGATTTTCTACATGCATGTGCTACTACGATTTGCCCATTTCAGATTTTGTCATTGACTTTCTACCAACTTTGATGCTCGATTGAGACCAATTCTCAAGCTCATCAAAACATAAATAAATGTAGTACTCTGAGTTATCTAATGAACCGCAATTGAATCACCTAAACATGTTTTGAAATGAGTAAGTTATGGTCATTTTACTAAAGTCACTCAAATCTTTTCGGTAAAGAAAATAAGGTATTGTCCCTAACTTTCTACTAACTTTGATGCTCGATTGAGACTGATTCTCAAACTCATCAAAACACAAAAAATGTAGTACTTGAGTTATCTAATTAAAATTTTTTGAATTTTTTGAATATTTTTTAAAATGAACAAGTTATGATCATTTTTACTACAGTCACTCAAAACTGTCAGCAACGACCAAGTCGCAAAGGATCGTGCGAGTGCAAGTCTCCCACTCGCACAATCATATGCGAGTGTAAGTCTCTCACTCGTATGATCCGCTGGGAGTTTAAGTTTTCCACTCGCATTTTGCAGTGGGTCATGCAAGTAAAAAACTTACATTCACAGTAGATCATGTGAGTGATATACTTACATTCGCATGATCCTTTACGACTTGGTCGTTGCTGGACAATTTTGATCGACTGTAGTAAAATGATCATAACTTGCTCATTTCAAAACATTTTCAGGTGATTCAAATTGTGTTTATTAAATAACTCAGAGTAGTACATTTTTCGTGATTTGGTGAGATTGATAATCATTCCCAATCGAGTGTCAAAGTTGGTCGAAATTCAGGGATAGTACCATGTTTTCTTTATCAGATAGATTGAGTGACTTTAGTAAAATGACCATAATTTGCTCATTTCAAAACATTTTTAGGTGATTCAAATTGTGTTCATTAGATAACTTGGAGTACTATATATTTTATGTTTTGAGGAGCATGAGAATCAGTCTCAATTGATCGCCAAAGTTGGTCGAAAGTCAGGGACAATACCTTATTTTTATGTTTTGAATAAGTGAGTGCTAGGTTGTTTTGGAAAAAGATGAGAAGATAGGAGGCCGACGGTGTGGCCATTACCATCGCAACACCATCTCTTCTATCTTTCACTATCGCGCGCTCGATTGATGAACTCTTTTGGGTGAGTCGAATGGAAGTGGAATAGGAGAGAGTGACAGTTTAGTTGGGAGGGGAGAGAGATATGGAGATTTTGATCGAATAAGAGGGAGAAAAAGCTTCCAATCGAATAAGAGAATAAGAAGTTGGGAGGGGAGAGAGAACTTTCGATCATTTGAGTTTGGGAAGGAAGAAAGGGTTAGGTTTTTCCTTTTATGGGTGGTGTGAAAGAGAACTGTGGTATCTGACAGAAAGTGCATGGTGTGGGAAAGAAAAAACTAGGTTGGTGGTGTTGAAGAGAGTAAGTTGTGGTGTTAATTAGTCGCTGCCTTTTGATAATTGCAAGTGTGAAAACAAGTTCTAAAAATCTTCTTGTTTTTGGATTGTACCATCTTCTTTGTGGTTTGTCTTCCTTTTAAATAAAAAATTTCTTGTTTGACCCAAAAACAAAAAAAAAACAAGTTCTAAAAACATGTCATTTACAAGTTCTCCTTCAAATATTAATAAATTATACATGTCTCAAATAATTATTTCATAACCCTCCCGGTGTTTTCCATGGAAGGTGTTCCTCCATTTTTTTGATATTTACATAAAGATCCTCAAGTGAAATTAAATAGCATTTTACAATTATATTTTTAATGGGTTATGTTCAAAAAAATTAAAGGAAAAGCTGAGTGAGCCGCAAAGGAGAGTGTCATTTATTTTAATATAAGCCCACATATTTTGATGCTTGGCCTGGGTTTATAGATTGGGCTTTTTAGGATTTATTTGGGCCAGAACTTATAAATACCATTGGAGAAATAAAAATATCATACAATAAACTATAGTGCACTAAATTTTATTTAGTTAAACATAAATTATAATTTTTTAATACTAACAAAATTAGCGCATAATTAGTCTAACTAATTTAGACAATATTTTGTTATCCAACTCAAAATTTTCCACCAAATCACATAGAATACTGCACATAGATTGGAACCCTAGTATTAACTAATGCAACAAAGAGTCAATTAGATGATTATTGATTAAAGATTCAAAAGTTGACTCCAAATAACAAATATATCCTACCCACCTCCACTAAGAGTCAATTAGATGAAATTTAGGTTTTCAGTTATTTAACTTTTCGTGTCCTCTTAAACTAATCACCTTTGCTTTCTTGACAAAATGAATGGTGAATTGTCCAAGAAACTTAACCTGGATATATATGCACTGTCACAAGAAAACAAAATTAAAAGAAGATAAACAATGAGACGTTAGCTTTTTATATTGTGAAACAAATAATAAGATTTAAATATTTCAAGTTGTAGTTTTTATGATATTTTTAGACAAATCCATGAATTTTAAAAACAAAACATACCATTTTTTAAGTTAAAAAAAATAAAAATAAATTGAAGTTGTATTATTATTGGTCAACTGTAAATATCACATAAGATGAGTTTTTCGATGGTTTTAATAACATTTCTTGGTTTACTCAGTAGCAAGTCTGGGGCGGATGAAATTACAAGTTTAGAGTTCAAACATTGTCGGCGACTTCTGGGTTTTAAAGTAAAAAATAAAAAATAAAAAAAAAAACACATTTCTTGATTGATTTATAGGTTGAGGGTTCAGACCTTGAAAGATCTGGCGGCTTTTGGGGTGGGAGGGGGTTAAGGGAAAAAAAACAGGTTCAGACCTTGCAAGATCTGGCGGCTTTTAAGGGGGAAAAAAACATTTCTTGGTTGATTTTTCTTTCAACATCATGTCTGTTGGAAATATGGTTTTTTAAAATAAAAGAAAATGGGTGTTAAACAGGTTTCGATCTCTGGATCTCTCTCTCTAATATTGGTCTCATATCTACTATACAACTCTTTGTGATAGAGTTTATAAGGAGATTGTGCCGTCCGTCCGATCGGGTCGGGTCGGGTCATTAAGAGAGCAACCCATTCTTTTTGCTACGAATTTATGAAGAAGGAATGAATCTAGACAGAATTTTGTACATGAATCTAGACTTCTTCCTATTTCCACGTTTTTTCTTAAATGCGATTACGTTTAGATTTTCCATGCATTGCGCCATGATTTTTGCCCCACGTTTTTAATGCAAATATGTATCTAGATGTTTTCTCATTCTCCACGTTTTTCATGCAAATGCATCTAGACAGGACTTTGTCCATGTATCTAGACGCTTTTCTAAATCCCACATGTTTATCATGTTTTTATTTAATTAAATCCTCCACGCGATGTATCTAGTCATGTTTCTGTATTTCAATGAATATACTTTCTCCTATAAATATAACACAACTTAGAGTTTAGAAAAAAAAAAAAGATATAAGAAGAGAAAATCAAAACAAAAGTTCTTCCTTTTTTCAATAAGAGAGATTTCCTTTTGCAATTAGTTAATTCATTTTGTATTTCAATCAAAGAAGTGTTTTTAGCTTTGTTAAATTATTTACAATGTATTGATGATTCCGAGCAAAAACAAGTGTTTAAGGGTGATAGTATTCTGTTCATCAAATGTGCAATTGTTTGAACGAGACAGAGAATATTCTGGGCTATTTTATCCTGGGGACGGCAGGGCTAGTACACTGCTTGCACAATCTTGGGCAGAACCGCGAAACGTCTTAAAGAGAGCGACCTAGTCCGTGACTCAACCCAAGAACAAATTGGTACCTTCATTCCTAACTTTTTATTTGAATCTTATACAGCAGTTGAATCTTATACAGCAGAAACAACAATTTTAAGACGTTATTCTTTCTGCCATAATTTTCTGTGTAAGAATGCACACACTTGATCACACATAAGCCTTGAGTTAATCGCTAATGAAGTGAATTATATATAGATTAGTGATGAACTATTCTTCTTATGATCCGCCATTACTAAAAACAAAAAACTGATTTCCCTCTGCGGAAGAACACTTTGTGTTTTGCTATTATACATGCTTTTAAATTATAGTCATACATTTATTTGTATATTCAATGGCATCAGATCATAAGAGGTGGTCTCTTGAACAAAAAAAAAAGGTTTAACCCCTTTTCTTCACTTTAATTGTAGATTGAGTTTCAGCTATAGTTTGGAGCAAATATTTAAAAAAATAGAATGACTACAGCTCCGAAAGGAAAACATGTTAGTTTTATTCATATTGTGAAGAAGCTCAATTATCTGAAAATGATTTGGTTACGACCATGCTCATGTTTTCTGAATAGTTTAATGTGAAAAATAGTTCTGCCAACTATAAGAGGCTATCAAGTAGCTCAACGAGAATTTTTCATCAAATTTTGTGATTTCATATGATTAATTTCTAGTTGAATGGTGGGTTAAAGAACTAGCCAATGTCCATAACAAAACAAGTATGTTATCGAGAAAGAATTTATACATGTTATGTTTTCATTATCCTTTTTATTTCGGCCATGACTAAGATTGAAAGAATGATCCTTTTATTTTCCATAATATAAATTACGAAAATATAGAAAGAAGATGAAACAAGTAATGAAATTGATTAGGTTGAAATGATACCCTGTGTTTCTAGGGAGATTTTGATTTCATTACCTGTAAGTATGTGATTATTCAATACTGTTGGGTTTGTAAGGATAACCTTTTTAGCTAGGTTGTTGTTTTTATGTATCCTTGGGTAGTAGTGTTTTGTTGTGAAATTGGGTTGGAAGCAATTTTCTCCATTTATTTATTCTATAAAATGGTTATGGTAGAATCTATGCAAGGACACAACCCATGGTAACATTTGAAAAGTTTGGAAAGAGGGTTATATTTAAAGATCCACATGATTTAGAGTCTTACAACTACGTTTACAATTTCAGATATCTTTATCTATAATGGTGGTTTTCCATGTTGTGTATTTTTAAAAATATTTTTATGGTGACTTTACAACCATATTGTGAAATCATTATAATTAACGTAGTTAGAGATTGACATACATGTACACTTGTTGACAAATGAAAATTTTAGTCTAAAATCTAAGCCCATGGAGGACTAAATAGAAGAGAACCAATTGAATTCAATATAATCTATGCATATTACTCCCATATATTCTTTAGATAATGAGTATACAGTTCTATGATAATTATGTTATGCACTTTGGATGATTCAGTCTATTTTGGTGAGAACAATAATTTCTCAATACTATTGATGGAAAGAAAACTTTGTGATTAATGTTACAGTTGATGTTTGATGTTAAGCTGACATAGGAGGCTATAAGGAATCATTTGGATACAGATTGACCTGTGAATTTTGTTCTTGATGTCAATGCATAAATGATTTTGCTCAGACCATAAGTTGGTCGGACTTCCACATGAGGACATGAATTCTTATGGAAAGGATATGTTCTCATGATGATGATGTTGAATCTAGAACAATTCAAGCTATTGCTTGATTTTGTTGCGGAACTTTATTATCTAAGTCTGCAACTAAATTCCCAAAGGATGCACAAATCTAGCTTGGTGATTACATCAAAGTTTGAAAAAATTCAGAAGCTGAATTTAAGGTACGTTTTCTAATGATATTCTTAGTTGATCCTTGAACTTAAAAGAAAATGAGAATAGCGAGGTGAATAGAATGGGTATTTTATTCGATATTCTCATTTTGTGGGTCCTTAACAGTTGAATGCACGGTCTGCTTCAGATAGCAAGAAAACCGTCACTTAATATGCATTCAAAAGGTGGCTAAACATGTTTTTGATAATAGTTAGAGGGACCGGAGTTCAAAAGTCCCTTAATGGAAAGCTTACGTATATTTTTATACATGCTAAAAATAATTTAGTGGATCCTGATTTTTTGTGAGAAGATTTTTTGTGTTTTTCAAGGAATTATTCGTGAAAAGATAAATTGCATTTATTTTCGAGGCATAGTGGGGGTTATTTCGAGGAATAGTGGGGGTACATCCTCAAATAACGTGCCTATGATAAGGATGCATGAAACTGATAAAGTCATAGAATCTGAGCCTAGGAGAAGTAAACGGAAACAACCTTCTTAACACCTTGGCCCCGATTACTATGTCGTTTCAGTCGAGGAGGTTTCCCTTAGCTTTTAAGGAGCCTTATAGATGCAATTGAAAGGGTCATGAGGTACCTGAAGAGGACTAAGAACCTCGGATTACAGAAGTTTTCCGCTGTTCTTGAAGGATATAGCGATGCTGATTGGAACACCCTTTCAGATGACTCCAAAGCCACCAGTGGCTACATTTTCAATATAGCTGGTGGAGCTGTTTCTTGGAAATCGAAGAAACAAACCATTCTGGCACAGTCCACGATGGAGTCAGAAATGATAGCACTAGCCACGGCTAGTGAAGAAGCAGGTTGGCTAAGAAACCTGCTAGCAGAGATCCCTTTATGGGAAAGATCGATTCCAGCTGTCTTGATCCATTGCGATAGTACCGCGGCTATTACGAAAAATACAGAACCGTTATTATAACGGCAAGAAACGACAAATACGTTGTAAGCACAGTACGGTAAGAGAATTCTATCTACTGGTGCTGTGAGATTGGATCATGTACGAACTGATGCGAACTTGGCTAATCCTTTGACGAAAGGATTAGCTAGAGAGAAGGTTTTCAAAACCTCGAAAGGAATGGGACTAATGCCCTTAGATTGATGAGTTATTCATGATGGTAACCCAACCTATAGACTGGAAATCCCAAGAAATAGATTCAATGGGTAATAACAAGTCGTGAATGATATGATGAAAATCATGCTGACAAAATAGCAATCTCATTCCTAGATTAAAGCATGAATTCCTGTAGCGATAGTAGGCTGAGTTAAAAACTCTTAATGAGGTCTATACTCTATGTGGAGTGGAGTACCTAGCTACAGGAGTACTCTTGATAGCCTCACCTAAGTGATTGTGAAAGTTTGGCCGCTTCCTATGGAATTTGAGGGTAAAATTCCTAGAGCCTTCACTATACTGGGATATACGTGCATGGCCGTAAAGCACGGGCTTTTTTAGACTTCACCCTGGTAAGGTTGTGCGTGTAATGTCTGTTAGAGATAGAGTTCAAAACTACGAGTTACTCTAGTATAATCTAAAGCATGAACACTACGCAAGAGTTCAAGTCGAAAGACACTTTTGTTTATGCACAATCTTATATTTTTTAGATTACTCGATGAAAATTGTTTTCACAAATCCAAGTGGGGGATTGTTGGAAATATGGAATTGTTTTAAAAATCCAAGTGGGGGATTGTTGGAAATATGGCTTTTTAAAATAAAAGAAAATGGGTGTTTAACAGATTTCGATCTCTGGATCTCTCTCTCTAATATTGGTCCCATATCTACTATAGGGGGATTGTTGGAAATATGGAATTGTTTTAAAAATCCAAGTGGGGGATTGTTGGAAATATGGCTTTTTAAAATAAAAGAAAATGGGTGTTTAACAGATTTCGATCTCTGGATCTCTCTCTCTAATATTGGTCCCATATCTACTATACAACTCTTTGTGATAGAGTTTATAAGGAGATTGTTAGGACTTGGGCTTGGACCCCTTGGGGGTACTACTCTTTTATGAAGAGGGGAGAGATAGACTCTCGCGCCCGCCGTCCGTCCGGTCGGGTCGGGTCGGGTCATTAAGAGAGCAACCCATTCTTTTTGCTACGAATTTATGAAGAAGGAATGAATCTATACAGAATTTTGTACATGAATCTAGACTTCTTCCTATTTCCACGTTTTTTCTTAAATGCGATTACGTTTAGATTTTCCATGCATTGCGCCATGATTTTTGCCCCAAGTTTTTAATGCAAATATGTATCTAGACGTTTTCTCATTCTCCACGTTTTTCATGCAAATGCATCTAGACAGGACTTTGTCCATGTATCTAGACGCTTTTCTAAATCCCACATGTTTATCATGTTTTTATTTAATTAAATCCTCCACGCGATGTATCTAGTCATGTTTCTGTATTTCAATGAATATACTTTCTCCTATAAATATAACACAACTTAGAGTTTAGAAAAAAAAATAAGATATAAGAAGAGAAAATCAAAACAAGAGTTCTTCCTTTTTGCAATAAGAGAGATTTCATTTTGCAATTAGTTAATTCATTTTGTATTTCAATCAAAGAAGTGTTTTTAGCTTTGTTAAATTATTTACAATGTATTGATGATTCCGAGCAAAAACAAGTGTTTAAGGGTGATAGTATTCCGTTCATCAAATGTGCAATTGTTTGAACGAGACAGAGAAGATTATGGGCTGTTTTATCCTGGGGACGGCGGGGCTAGTACACTGCTTGCACAATCTTGGGCAGAGCCGCGAAACGTCTTAAAGAGAGCGACCTAGTCCGCGACTCTACCCAAGAACAAATTGGTACCTTCGTTCCTAACTTTTTATTTGAATCTTATACAGCAGTTGAATCTTATACAGCAGAAACAACAATGTCACTATCTGCTTAGGGAGATCATCAGATATATATTGAAACAAACACAGAGAGTTTAAACATTTCTTGGTTGATTTTCTTTATGTGCTAATCTCGTGCATCAAAAAAAATAAAATAGAACACAACAAACTTACAAGTACTACTTGTTTTCTTTTACAAGGGAAACAATTGTCAAGTACTCAGAAGAGTTGCAAAAAGTTAAGATGTGTGTCATGGCTTCTATGGCAAAGAACTTGGAGATTGAACCAGAGAAGTTTACAAATATGTTTGAGAAAGGGATACAGAGTATGAGGTTTAATTATTATCCACCCTGCGTCGAGGATGATAAGGTGTTGGGCATCTCTCCACACTCTGATGCCACTGGTATTACATTCCTAATTCATGTCAATCATGTTCATGGACTACAACTCAGGCACAAGGGGAATTGGGTTCCCGTCGTGCTCACAACTGATGCTATTCTTGTTAACATTGGGGATGTCCTCGAGGTAATGAACATTTCCAAAATGGTATATCAAACCAATTAAAAAGAGAAGATAAAATTAGTTCTTACACCATTTTTTTTTTTTTTTGACTCGTAGATTTTAAGCAATGGGAAGTACTAGAGCATCGAGCACAGAGTTGTTATAAACAAAACCAAGGAACGCCTTTCTGTCGCTGCATTCCATGAAGTAAACGATAATGTGATGATTGGACCTCTTCCAGAACTCATCAAACAGGGCGAAGATAAGTATTACAAGAGCTTAAGTTTCAATGACTACACAAAGCTCTTGAACAGTGAGAAACTTGATGGGAAGACTCTCATTGAACAAATGAAGTTGAAGAACTGAAGGAAAGAATCAATTACTTTTTTATTAAGACAATAAAACATTAAAAAAAATTCAAAATAACTTGTTTATCAGAGTAGTTCTAAATGAAGAAATGTTGTGATACTAATGATACAATGTGTCTTGTAATCTACTCAAATTTATGGATTTTGTCTTTGTATTCAACTTTTGTATGCTTAATAAGTTAATAAGAAAATTTGGTTTTTAGAAATTTTATAGATATCTTATTTTATTGTATTGTATTTATTCTTGTTAACCTCTTTCATAGAAATTCTAGTATTCATTTCCTTCATAGCATGGTATACAAAGTTCATCACAATGCATGCATTCTTGCACTATATTTGTATTTTTTTTTTGGGTCAAACACGAAGATGTTTATTAATGAAAGAAAGGGAAACAAAATACAAAGAGAAACATTCCTATATCAAGGAATGCCAAGACACTATGAAAGTGTCAAAACCCAAATCCCTAAACAAATTACATGATGTACCCATCCTCCACAGCAATTCTCTAATCTCGATAAAGATAGAGTGCTCTGATCTGTTGAGTCCTTCAAATACCCTTTTATTTCTTTCTTTCCACACACACCACATGAGAACGTGAGGGCCCCTACGCCATAACCACTCCCCCCGACGGGAAGGATTAGCTTGAGACCACCAACTTAGCAAATCTAAAATGGAGCCTTCAAACATCAAACTCAAACCGAATTCCGCCAAGAAACTGCTCCAAATGGATTTGGAGAAACTGCAGTGAAGCATCAAATGGTCCAGTGTCTCGTCAAATTCATTGCAAAGCACACAAAGACTCCCTGTGAGGATTCCTCTTTTTCTTAACCTATCTTTAGTCAAGATCTTCTCATGCAAAACTGACCAACTAAAGAAATTAATCCGAGGAAAAAGGTTTTTCACCCATACCAGATTTTTGTGGGAGGAAATGAAGGGGTTAGAGTGGGTCTCATAATGAGATGCAGCCAACATATCTGAAAATTCTTTCACCGAGAAGCCCACACCTTTACCCTTCCACACCAAACTATCTGATCCCTCTGAGAGCATTTGTCTATCCAACAGATGCATTAGATTAGCGAACTCATCTAGTTCCCCAGTATTGAGGTGTCTTCGAAAGGAAAGATCCCAAGAATTGCCGTTAGACCAAAAATTGCTCACACTCCCATATTGATTGTTGTTAATGATAAACAACATTGGAAACAGATCCTTCAAAGATTGGTTACTACACCAAACATCATGCCAGAAAGAGATGAGATCACCATTTTCACATTGGAGAGAGGTGTGAGGGTAGAAGCCACTTGCGCACCGGGAGATGGACTTCCACAAAGAGCATCCGTAGGAAGTGTACTTAGTTCTCTTTTCCCAAACCCATCTATTGCGCCCATATTTGTCCATAATGAGATATCTCCATAAATTATCATTTTCTTCTACAAATCGCCAAAGCCACTTAGAAAGTAATGCAATATTGAAAGTGAGCACCTGACGAATGCCTAAATCACCTCGAGATTTAGGGCAACAAATTTTCTCCCAGCCCACTAAATGCATCTTTCTAGAGTTATGAGTAGAACCCCAAAGAAAATCGCGCATGGTCCGTTCCATCTTGGCTGTTATTGAACAGGGAACCTTGATAAGAGACAGAATAAACACCGGGATAGAAGCTAATGTGGATTGTACAAGAGCTAGTATGCCTGCTTTAGAGAGAAATTTGCATTTCCAAGACGCTAGTTTCGATTCCATCCTTTCGATCGTCTCATCTCACACAGCTTTACTTTTGAAACTAGCCCCCAAAGGCATGCCCAAGTACTTAACTGGAAGATGACCAGCTGAACAACCCAATAAACCCGCCAACTGGTGCAGATGAGGGACATCTCCAATAGGCAACACCCTTGATTTGTGAAAGTTGATTTTCAGTCCTGAAATAACTTCAAACCAAAGCATAATTCTTTTAAGAGCAAGAACCTGAGAAGCGGAAGCATCACAAAAGAGGATAGTATCATCCGCATACTGGAGAATAGAGACAGGCGGACTACCCTCCGCGACAGAAAACCCTCTCACTAGGCCAGCATCAACCGCTTTAAGAATCATTTGAGTTAAACCTTCTGCTGCTATAGTAAAAAAAAAGAGGAGACAGGGGATCGCCTTGTCGCAGGCCTTTCGAGCTATTGAAAAACCCGTGCAGCTGACCATTAATTTTCAGAGAGAAATTAGCTGTAGATCTGCAAGTGTGAAGCCAATGAATCCATTTGGAGTCAAACCCCATGCGAGCCATTACTAAATCTAAGTATCTCCAAGAGACGTTGTCAAAGGCTTTGGAGAAATCTAATTTGATAACGAGCCCTGGAACACCTTGTTTTTTCTTAGAATCAATAATTTCATTGGCAATCAAAGGGCTATCAACCACCTGTCTTCCACTGACTGCTGCACTTTGAAAAGGAGAAATGACTGAATGAAGAACTATTTTCAATCTGTTAGCCAACACCTTGGCAATGATCTTATAGGCCCCATTCAAAATACTGATAGGTCTCAAATCTTTTACTGTCCGCATTCCCGCACATTTAGGAATGAGCGAGATGATAGTGGTGTTCAACCGCCAATCAAGAAAATTTCTCGAGTTAAATTCTGCAACAACTTTCAGAAAATCAATTTTGATTACCTCCCACATATTCAAATAGAACACCATAGAGAAACCATCAAGACCTAGAGAAACTTCAGATTTTAGTTCTTCCATCTCCGAAAAATTATCTACCAAGGCAGTAGCCGTAGACTGAGAGATAGACTTGAAGGTAATCCCCGAGAAGAAAGGTCGCCACTCCTCCTTTTCATGGAACAACTCCTTGAAGTGAGATATCAAGAGTTCTCTAATACTGACTTCATCCACTACCAACTCCTGACCCATGCTAAGAGCTTCAATGGAGTTAAACAGTCTGCGTCTGTTAGCCAAGGTATGGAAGAATTTGGACCCCTGATCCATATGACGAACCCAGCTGACTCCTGATCTGATCCTCCAAAACTCCTCATCTCTTTTGGTTAATGTTGCCCACTCTTGATGTAGCTGCACTCTACAAGACCTCTCCTCAACAGTCAGGTCCCTGATCTCTTCATCAGCATCAATGTTAGCAATTAAAGCAGAGATATTTTGAATACATAAATATGTCTTACCCCAAACTTTAGTCTTCCAACTTTTGAGATTGCATCTGAGAGCCTTAAGCTTCCACCATAAACAGTAGCCGGGGTGGCCAGAGACTACTGAGTTGTTCCACCAAGCTTTCATCTCCTCTGCCAGGGTAGGGTGATCAAACCAACCGTTATCAAATGAAAAAAGGCGAGTACCACCACCAACAGACGAGTTCGCAAGCAAAATCGTGTGATGGTCAGAACCTGCTGCACCCTTGAGCCATTCAACTTTATCACCAAATTTGTCAATCCAATCCACCGAGGCTAGAAATCGATCAAGTCGACAAAGGATAGGAAGATATCTCCGATTTGACCATGTGAATTTCCCCCTTTTAGACTGAAATCGGCGAGTTCCACCTCATTAATGAATTGATTGAATTTCTGCATGCTCATGGACCTCCTCCTGCATCCTTTTTTTTCATTCATATGACGGACAACATTGAAGTCACCCACTAACACCCATGGCGATTGCACCCAACCAGCAATGTCATATAGTTCTTCCCAGAAGTGGTCTCTAAGGGAAGGATCACATGGACCATAAATGTTAGTCCCTAACCAAATTGAGTTATCCGAGATCATTTGGAATTGAATAGAAAGGGAAAAAGCCCATTTCAACACTTCCCTCATCTGCTAAAGATTGTTATGAGGTTCCAAAAGAATTCAATTCAGACTAAACGTAACCAAGCATTATAGGGATTGAAGGTTTTTTTTTCAGGCACAAACAAAAACATTTTCTTGTTTTATGGTCATTGGTGTTCAACTCAAATCATTACACCATGTATGGTTGATCTACACAATCACTTTTGAAAGGCAGATCTTAGTGTATTTCATGTAGCTAGTGAGGGAAGCAGGATTTTGTTGAAAGGGGCGGGGTGATAAGTCATAGTTAATTAATGATAATATAATAATTAATTATTTTAACATATTTTTTTAATTTAAACACTCACACATCTACATTCATAACATGAATACCCAACTCCCCCCTCCTTCCCTGCGGTTAAAATAAAGAAAGCATTACAATTGGCAAATCCCCAAAACTCCCTCTCCCCTCCCTCCCCAGTTAAAAAAAAAAACAAAAAAAAAATTACAATTGGCTTCGACGCGTCTTCTGACCCACATCTCCAAACTTGATATTGACTGACTACCATTTTACATGCATGCAAATATGCTATCATTTTCATGTTTGATTTTTCTAATATGATGTCGAAGTATTCAATTACAAAGGCAAACAAAGCACGTAAGAAACAAAAAAGTTGATGGAACTTACCATTTGACGGATCTAGGTGGGGCACTTGCCCCCACTTAATTTTTAAAAAATTTTGAGATTTTTTTTACGAGGGCCACGTTGACCCTGACGACGCAGCACCGCCCCACCCCTCCTTTCTCCCTCTATTTTCTGCCACACCGACAACCCGTCTCGCCCCTTTTCTCTTTTTTGCTCCCTCTCTCTGTTTACTGTGAGCTTGATAACCGCTCTGTCTCCTCCTCTCTTCTCCCTCCCTTGTTACTTGATTTATTTCTCTTTCCCACCATCGCCACCAGCCACCAGCAATCCCAACCTCTCTTGTACGTATTTTCTCGAGATGAATTTGTAAGTATTTTCTCTCTTCTTCTCCTCTCTGTTTACTTTGAGAAAGAAAGATTTTATAAGTATTTTCTCGAGATGAATTTGTATCTCGTGGTCTACTTTTGTATTTTATTATAAGATTTTTCTAGAGATACATAAAAGTTTGGATCCATTAATTTTTTTCTCAAGATACATGTTTGTATTTCGAGGTTCATGTATGGGTTATTATTTAAAGAGCATTTTGGTAATCAACGTGAGCCTATTGACAGTCCATGCATGTGAATTGCTAGTCTAGGTGAGACTATAATAGTGATTAATGATGTGATAACCTCTAATTAGTTATACTTTTGATAGAGGTAAATCGCAAATAACCCAAATAGGTGGATCAAATTACTCTCCCAATAGATTAGATGAAGTTTTGTTTAGCAATTGGTGTTTTGTATAATTATATATGTATTGTTCAAATAAGAAATTATATCCAAGTAATTAATTAATATATTTTAATTAATTAACTAAGATTCATCTCGCTGCCCCCCTTTCAACAAAAATCATGGCTCCATCACTGCTTTGACTAGTTCAAGAAGTTGCGGGTAGGGCTCAATTCTCTCATTCTGATGTGCTTTCCATAGTTTGCGAAGCAACCATCATCATTGACTCCAATTTGTTAATCTTCGTCTAGTTCTTCTTAATTTTCAAATGGTATGTGTAATACCAGCAGAATTACATAAATATAAATACTATTTATTAATTTGTAATGTATTATAATTTTATATACAATGTGTATAACCTTGTTTTATTTGTAGTGGGTAACAAAGGTAGAAAGTGTGGTTGTATTTAGCAAATTATTAGTGAAACCCGATCTGGCACTCTTTGATTAATAACATGGTTTTGAGTCTTGTTTGATTAGAATGTGACCTTGGACTTGAGTCATTGGGAATGAGAGTCCAATACTTTATCCCACTACCTTTTTTTTTTCTTTTTTTCTTAAAACCCTACTTTTAATGGATCTTACCAATTTTTTGTTGTCGGCTAGGAAATTGAAATAAAGAGAGAGAGTGAGTGAGAAAGAGAGAGAGCTTGAGAGGATTTCAAGTTTATAGGAGATAAATCGAAAGGGATTCTTAGTGAGTATTGCGAAGAGGAAGCTTATACTTGGCTTTGTGTCAATTTGGAGGACTTGTGTTTCGTTGATTGTGAGTAGATCGACCAATTGTTGTTGTTTTTTTACTTGATTGTGAGTAGGTCTAGTAATTTTTTATACGATTTGTGCAAAAAACTTAAGGTTTTCAATTTCGGTTGGAATTAGGTAACAAGATATATAGCTGCAACGATATCTTTATATGACGTTGAAAATTTATATTTTTGTTACTACCATTAGAAAGATGAAAGTGCAATCTTTTCAACTATCTAGTTACTAGTAAGCTTAATTTGGTTGAGCATGGAAGAAGTTTTTGTCATTTGAAGTTGGTTTGCCAATAATGAATGTTTACTGTCTCATTGGAGAAGATGATAAATAATGTCGAAAGAAGTGTTTACACTTCTCATATTTGGAAGTATGTAGGTATAATTATTATATCATCGTAGAGTGTAGATTTGAACTTTTCGACGATATAATTTGTAAATTTTGGCTGTGATTTGTGAGTTTTGTATTGACTTAAAGTTGGCATGTTGAACTGAAAATCTACTAAGAAATATGTTGTTAGGAGTAAGATGATGTCGTCATCATGACATATCTATTTGACCAAAATTTTGACCCATCCCAAATTTGGCTAGGCCTAAATTATAGTTTGTAGCTCAAATCTACCTAATAAAATTATAAAGTTGTGAAATTTGTTAAATTATAATTTTAACCCGAGTAAAACTGTAAAAGGGCAAAGAATTGAGGAGTAAAACGCAAGAAGAGGTGGTTCGATTTAATCTACTCTGAGGTGCTATTCTACAATCAGATCTGTTGCAGCTGCGAGGAGTTGCTTGCTGTTGTTGTTTTCGGGTCTGTTACCTCTCCTTCTTCATCTTTTGTTTTCTATATTAACTAGGTCGAAATTTCCCCTAAACTCAATTTTCATTAGAGATGGAAGACTATAGTATTTCCCTAAACTCGATTTTCAACTTAAGCATGTAGTGATTGATAATTTGCAATATCTCCCTGAACATATCCATGTTTAAGACCAATCCATATACAATAAACGACGGACCAATACGAGTATGAATATTTTGTTGTCTTTTCAGAGTTTAGTTTGTTTAAAGTGCACAATTTCATAGTAAATATTATGACAGTCTTAAGAGGCAAGCATTGCATTATTTGTTGTTTTAATTCCTGGATGTTTTATACTAATCTTCCAAAGAGAAAGCAAGAAAGACTTGCTGAGTTATTATCTTTTGCATTTGGGAACTCACTTATATCCTTTTAATTTAAATAGTGTGTGTTATTTGTTCTTTGTTTAAATATAGTATGATATTATCCCTTTAATTTAAAGCAATGGTGTGTCTTTCTTTTCTTTATTGTAAGGCGAAAAAGAACAAAGAAAGAATAGTGTTTTTTTTTTTTTTTGGGATAAATGGTCTCTTTGGCCAGATGTATGCTTTTGTAATGTTATTTTTGTACTTACTGGAAAATGGTCTCTGGCCGGTGGATGTAGTCATAATTCTGACACCATATAAACATATTGTGGTATTTCATTTTTGTATTTTATTTTTGATATAATCTAGCTGGCTTGCAAATTGAGCAATTGCTCACACAAGCTTAAAAAACACAAAAGAAACAAACTGTGCAATGTGTAACTTATCATAGTCCTATATGATCGATCATAATGCTTATGTTTCATCCCCTCAATCCCACTAACCTGTGAACAATATAATTGCCCTTATGTACTTTATGTTCCATGGCAGGTGTTATGTGCTGCAAATTTTGATTCTAGTTGAGAAAGTCGCCATGTTTGACCTACTTAGCAACATTTCCAAGTTCTCCTCTTGATCGGTATTTCATTGTTTTTACTTTTTAACTATTATTATTTTAGATTCTTTTATCTGTAATGCTTCATCAATCATTGTTGTTATTCTGGATCCATATTACTCATGAGTCATGATTGAATGATAAGTGGGTTCTTATTAATAATTTATTGAGACATCAAATATGGTTTTGTTTTCTTCTCCAACATTCTTCCTCGTGGTACAATTTTTCACCATCTTTTCAAATATTCTGAAATTTAGCAACCCAGTGAATTCAGATATATGACTTTTGGTATTCACTATCTGCACTTGAAATATATATCTAAAATATATAACCTGAAATCCTAGTAAGTGGTAACAAGAAGAAGAAGAGAACCGTATGATGTGATCTGTGCTAGGAAAATAAAAAGATAAATGTGATGTAAACAAATCTAAACATAGTCTAATATATTGTAAGGATGAAAAAGTTGAAAATAATGAATGTTCAGATGAAATACAGAGAAAGAAAGAGATAATGATCCATATATTCTAGGCAAACATACAGTGATTTACTTCAACAGGTCCTAGAAGATGTGGTATTGAAGATGTTGTAATCTTAGATAGATTTGTCAATATGGTTCTCTTTGTTTTTCAGTGTGAGATTCAGATTACTTTAGAAGGGAAAGACTGTTATTCTTCATCGGAGAACAAAAACTCGCCTGCAGCTAAGACTCCGAATCTGGTAGCTCGGTTGATGGGTCTGGATCTCTTGCCTGATAGATCCTCTTCAGGAGGAGAGGTGGTACATCCTGACTCTTTTTATACCAACACCTGTCTCTTTTTAGTTTTAGAGCTAATAGAGATCCAAAGCATGTCCAACATACCAATATTCCATGATTTAGTGTTGGGATTGATATTACTCTTAAAATTTGCATATATGGATAGGGATAAAAAGGGTGAAAAAAGTTGGAATCATCTTCAATTTCAAATGCTCAACCTTTTTCCTTTTTTTTCAACTGTTTTTCCTGAAACTTTTCTTCAAGTTGTCAGGTGAATAATAGACGAGTATTGAGGCATTGTTCTTCAACAGGTCCTAGTCTATTATTAAGGCATTTTTCTTTTGAATTGGCAATTGCATTGTGGCCTTGTGGATCCCTGATGGAATTGATTGCAGATTTTAAGCTTAAATTGCTGCATTTCGAATAATAGACGATTGTAGCTTTGTTCTTATTGTTAAGTTATGACCTTATTTGAGGATTGACATGGAAATCTTTCTTAAACTGTGAACTACCAAGCTGTACTTTAGGGTCCATTTGTTTCAATGCACCATTGCTAAGAACGTCTCTTTTATCCAGTGAACTACCAGGTTGTTCTTTCGAGTCTCCCTGTTTCACTGCCAAAGTTAAGCTAAAATTTTCCCTTGATTTTGAGTTCAATTTTCTTTTCTGTGATATGGTAGGAAGAAAGTAACGAGTTGACGCTCTTGCTGGTTACTTTTGTTAATTTATGGCTCAGCTTTGTGCATCCTTACCCTATGAGGGAAGGTAATTGATACTTGATATCCTTTAAGCCTGGTTTCGTTAGAGCCAATAAAGGCTCTATGTTCAATTACCCTCCATGATGGTGTTGACAACCTTAGGCCTAGTTGTAACTTGTGTTATTAAATCAGCGAATAATCGTTATTCGGGACTAGACCGTTCCGGATTGAGCAAAAATCGGTAGGGTTTCACAGACTCAGCTAAATCGGCGAGTCATCGCATAATCGGACGAGTTGACTCGCTGATTTATCGTCTCTATAAATAAATAAATAAAAACCTAACTCTTTCTTTCTATTCCTATTTGCAGAGAAAGAAGAAAAACGGACGAAGCAGAGGCAGAGGAACGAAAGAAGAATAAGGGGAACTGAGAAGAACTGAAGAACACGAGAAGAAGAGGAAGCACAAGCACTTACCTTGGAAGAAGAAGAATGAACTAAAGATTGAAGAACACGAACTGATTTCGTGTTGATTTCGGAGCTGAAGAATTGATTTCCTCCCTCCTTGGAACAAGAACATGAACTGATTTCCTCCCTCTTCCAGGTAAGATATGTTCTTCTTCTTCTTCTTTCATATATATATATATATTATTTTTTCTTCTTTCGGCAAAGCAAAACGATTATTGTAAAGAGGTTTCGACGTTGTAATTTGTAAAGAGGAACTAGTAATCCAGATTTCACACCTAAATCAGGATTTTATGTAATTGGTTTTTGTTTTTCTTAAACTTGTAGGAAACCCTTTTTGTTTTCCTTTTCATCTCAGTTTATCTGGTCCAGTTGTTCGCACGCCTGGTGAGAATTAGCAGAATCTATACTTGCAGTTTTCATTCATGTACAAATGGTACAAAATTGTATTGAAAAGTTTTCACCAATTTTTGTTGTAGTAAAATTGTATTTATCTTTTGATGCACAAGAACATATAATAACATGCAATAGACTTGTGAATTTTTTCTTCTTTCAGATCTATTTTTCTTCTTTTCTGTTGCTTTTGCTGAGATGTTCCTAAACATCTCCAGGTAACTATAATTGTTCCAATCTGCAAAATTAAATTCATTTGATGAATTAGTAAAGTAATATAATTATAAATTTATAGTATTATGATTAATTATTTATTTTTGTTTGTGACTATGATTAAATTTTAAAAATATATGATTTTAAAAAATATCGATTAAATCCGATTATTCCCGATTAATCGTGATTCGGTCCTGGACCGCGAAGCGATTTAACTACCCAGATTGTAACAACATACTATGTTAACGCTTATCCCAATTAACAGGAAGTTGTATTGTCGATTTCAAAGAGTATTATTTAAACATTTTGTCAAAAAAAAAAAAAACCTGATATTATTATGGTGACTTTTGTATATTGTTTATAAAAACTCAGTGATCAATTTCTACTTCTTTTTGGTAAACAGATAGGGTTGTTTGAATATCAGTTGCGATCTTGATCTGTCTATTCCTAATTCAAAGATATGGAACAGATAAAGTGGGATATAGCTTTGCACCTATTATATGCCTCTGGTTTGCCATGATCGCGGGTATTGGTGTCTTCAACTTCATTAAGCACGATCCATCTGTAGCTAAAGTGATATGATCTGACTTGGTACCTGTTCTTTCTTGCAGATTAGAGTTCCTGGCTGTGTGTTCAACTCAAGCAATCAAGAAACCAAGCAATGATTCTTCTACAAAAGACAGACTGAAAGTAAATGGAAAATCAATCAACTGATCTGATACAGAAGACGGAATGAAGTGAAAATGTAGGAGCAGTGATTGTATTGAATTGATCAAAAGAAATTGTAGATACAGAAATTGTAATAGCAAGTTCGAGATTGCTAATCTCCCTTTAGAGCTATTCGAGATGCTCCAACTCTCCTTGAGCAAACTGCTCAATGTACAATTTATCTACCAATCAATGAATGAATCTTTTCTCCTAGTACTCTCCTATTTATAGCACTTAGTCTATTACAACTACTCTCACAAATACTGACAGCTATTCTTAACAGACAAACAGACCTACAAACATAGCATTCTCATACAAACATAACACTCTCAGTACTTAACAGATTGCCTTCTCAGCAACAGAAGCACTAACAATATCCTTCATTTCTCTTCAGCACTCTCATGACCTGTCTTTTGTCTTTCTCCGGGAATAAGTATACTGAATAGGAGGTTTAGGAGGTAGAATCCTATCAATACCCGCCCCCCAAAGCCGCACCTTGTCCTCAAGGTGAAAAGAAGGAAACTGCTGATTCAATAACTCGAAGTCTTCCCAAGTGGATTCATACGCAGGTAAGCCGTGCCATTTAATCAAAACATCAACTTTAGTCAACTGACCTTTACCCTTAGGGCGCACATCCAATAAGGATTCAGGAAACACCACCAATTCACCATCACTGCTGAGCTGATTAGGCAGAGGATTCACAGGAAAACAGTGTCCCTTGGCACGCCACAGCTGAGAGACATGGAACACAGGGTGAATCCTTGTGTGGACAGGAAGATCTAACCGATAAGCCACCTCCCCTATCTTTGCCAAAATTTTATAAGGGCCATAGAAACGCGCCGATAACTTGTGATTATTCCTAGAAACCAGGGATTGCTGACGATAAGGGCGCAACTTCAGAAATACGTAACTCCCAACATCAAAAGATTCATCACGCCTGGACTTATCCGCCTAAAATTTCATGCGCTGTTGCGCCCTCAATAAATTCTGCTTTAGATCATCTAACACTCTATCCCTGTCCATCAATAACTGCTCCACTGAAGAAGTGACTGCTGAGCCTATGGCATACCGAATCAAAGGAGGAGGGTCCCTGCCATAGAGAACTCGAAAAGGGGAATAACCGGAAGCCGAATGAACTGATGTATTATACCAATACTCATCCCACGAAAGCCATTTACTCCACTGTTTCGGCTTGTCAGAAGATAAGCAACGAAGATATGTTTCAATGGATCTATTAATTACCTCAGTCTGCCCATCGGTTTGAGGGTGGTAGGCGGTACTGTGCTTCAATGTAGTGCCCTGTAAGCGAAATAATTCTTGCCAGAATTTACTGAGAAACACCGTATTGCGATCTGAAATAATAGACTGTGGTGTTCCATGCAGGCGAATAATGTCTCGCGCAAAAACCAAGGCCACCCCTTCCGCAGAAAATGGATGTTTCAATCCAGAAAAATGAGCGTACTTGCTCAGACGATCGACCACAACCAAAATGGTATCATAAACACCAGAACGCGGTAAACCCTCAATGAAATCCATTGTAACCTCGTCCCAAACTTGAGTGGGTAAAGGGATCGGTTGAAGCAATCCTGCTGGAGAAAAAGCCAGAGTTTTATTCCGCTGACAAATGTCACATTCACTGACCCTTCGCCTGATATCCGACTTCATTCCCACCCAATATAGCTCCTTAGCTATCCTTTGATACGTTTTTGTTTCCCCAGAATGGCCTCCCACATGAGAAGAATGAAATTCCATAAAAAGAATAGGGATGAGGGAAGAAGATGGAGGGATGACCAACCTGGTTTTGTAATACAACATATCATGAAGCACTGTATATCCAGGTCGTCCTGACCCTTGCAACACTTGTTGTTTCAGTTGTGTCAAAACACTGTCCTCCTGTATCTCAGAACGCAATACCGACCAATCACGCCAAGTGGGTAACGTGAGTTGAGAGCAAGAAGGAGATGGAGGAAGTCAGGACAAGGCATCAGCCGCCATATTCGAAGAACCCGATCTATAATGAATCTCAAATTGGTAACCCAAAAGTTTACTCACCCATTTCTGGTATTCGGCGCCAATGACCCGTTGTTCCAATAAAAACCGTAGACTCTTCTGATCAGTCCGAACCACGAATTTTCTGCCTAACAAATATGCCCTCCATTTTGTAACCGCCAACACAATCGCCATCAATTCCTTCTCGTAAATGGGTTTGAGCCTAGCACGTTGCCCCAACACTTGACTAAAGTAAGTCACTGGTCTTTGTGCTTGCATCAATACCGCGCCCACTGCATAACCAGAAGCGTCGGTCTCGACTACAAACTCTTTAGAAAAATCCGGCATGGCGAGCACCGGAGCCTGAGTCATGATGAGCTTCAATTTCTGAAAAGCGTCCTCAGCCTGCTGTTGCCAATTGAACCCGTCTTTCTTCAACTGAGCAATGAGAGGCCATGCTACCTTACTGTAGTCCTTGATGAATTTACGGTAATAGCCCGTGAGGCCCAAAAACCCTCGCAATTCCGTAAGATTCTTTGGTGTAGGCCACTCTAACATGGCTTGAACCTTTGATTGTTCCATTGCCACTCCTTCAGCCGAAATATTGTGCCCCAAATAACTCAATGTCGAACAACCAAATTCACATTTTTTCTGATTCGCAAACAGTTGGTTTACCTGTAACAACTCCAAGACAATCTCCAAATGCTTCAGATGATCTTCAACTCCTTTGCTATACACCAGTATGTCGTCAAAAAATACAAGGACAAACTTACGCAAATACGGTCTGAAAATGGAATTCATCAGGGCTTGAAATGTTGCGGGCGCATTTGTCAGACCGAAGGGCATGACTAAAAACTCGTAATGCCCTTCGTGTGTTCGAAAGGCCGTCTTGGCTTCATCCCCCTCTTGTAAACTGATTTGATGATGCTCTGATACCAATTGATATGATCTGACTTGGTACCTGTTCTTTCTTGCAGATTAGAGTTCCTGGCTGTGTGTTCAACTCAAGCAATCAAGAAACCAAGCAATGATTCTTCTACAAAAGACAGACTGAAAGTAAATGGAAAATCAATCAACTGATCTGATATAGAAGACGGAATGAAGTGAAAATGTAGGAGCAGTGATTGTATTGAATTGATCAAAAGAAATTGTAGATACAGAAATTGTAATAGCAAGTTCGAGATTGCTAATCTCCCTTTAGAGCTATTCGAGATGCTCCAACTCTCCTTGAGCAAACTGCTCAATGTACAATTTATCTACCAATCAATGAATGAATCTTTTCTCCTAGTACTCTCCTATTTATAGCACTTAGTCTATTACAACTACTCTCACAAATACTGACAGCTATTCTTAACAGACAACAGAACAGACAAACAGACCTACAAACATATAGCATTCTCATACAAACATAACACTCTCAGTACTTAACAGATTGCCTTCTCAGCAACAGAAGCACTAACAATATCCTTCATTTCTCTTCAGCACTCTCATGACCTGTCTTTTGTCTTTCTCCGGGAATAAGTATACTGAATAGGAGGTTTAGGAGGTAGAATCCTATCATAAAGCCATATACCCCTAATACAGTGTAGACTATTTCAGAAGAAATAAACAAAAAGCATGGATTTCTCTTGGTGGAATTGTTCTTAACTGGTAACTCTTTGTTTCTAATTTCTTACAAATGTTAGTAAGAAATAACCGATTTGAACTGTGTTTACATGTAATATAAACCGTTTGCATATACTACAGGAACTGAAGCAATGTTTGCAGATCTTGGACATTTCTCAGTCAAATCAATTCAGATAAGTATGTGCTCTGTGGTATTTCCATCCCTTGTCTTAGCATAACTCCGTACGCATACAGATAACGTTCATGAGACCTTCTATAGGTCCATACCAGGTGCGAACTCAAATACCATTTTGTCCTTTAGTTTCTTCCCATTCTCTGTAGTCGTGTATCTGATAGTTTTATGAGTTAACTCACATTGATTTTACTATGGTGAAGGTCCTCTATATTGGCCTATGTTTGGGGTGGCTGTTATGGCGGCAATTATTGCTAGTCAAACCACGATCTCCAGCACATTCTCAATCATCCAACAGTCGATCTGTACCCCTCGGTTGCTTCCCTCGAGTCAAGATCATTCATATTTCAAACAAGTACGAAAGACAAGTATATATACCTGAGATCAACTACCTCCTCATGTTGGCGTGTGTTGGAGTTACCTTAGGGTTCAGGACAACCGTCAAAATTGGGTACGCATATGGTAAGAATTTCATCTTACATATGAAAGAGCATCCAACTTCAAAGAGGGTCTAGTGGCAGGGTGGCTGTTATACAACCAAGTCACCCAGCAGCTATAAGTTTCATTCTCATTTTCCACCTTTTTTGTTTGCCTTTTATCTTTTGAATATTACTTAACCACTTGGCTCAACATCTTATAGTGGGTAAGAAATTTTAACCCTAGACTAGAGTTGTTAAAATTTGGGGTCTGGAATTAGCTCACTGTTTTTGCTCTTACTGACTGTACTACATGTATGTAACAACGCATCAATAAATCCCTTGGATTTGTTTGGAGGAGAGTGGGGTTTGTAAAACAGTGACGAATACAGTAAGCTAATACTTTTTCAAGGTTCAGAAAAGCCAATGGGGATATTATTGTGTAGTGCAGTCCTGCATGAAAAAATGAAAAATAGTGTATCTGAAACAAAATCATAAATAATCCTACTGGTCTCTTGTTCTGAAAGAACTTTCTGTAACTTTTCATGAGGACCCGAAATGTGTTTTAGATGCTAGTGATAAATCGAAGAGGGGAGGAAGATGGCTGCCAGGTGCAGTTATGAATATAGCTGTGTTGTTTGTTTCCGATAAGAAAAGAGGACAGCAGTGTGGCTATTATGTGGAGGGATGAACATTTGGATGATTCACCGGTCCAGAGTTTGACATTGAAGGAAATACGTAACCAAGTGATGTACACATCTATTTTACCCAATTATGTTTTTTATATTTATGTTATAAATGTCTATGGAAGAGGATAATAAAATGTGTGCATTTGTGTTATATGGTTTGCAGGTTGGTGGCGAATGCTCTGAAATATATATCTGAAATATATAACCTGAAATCCTAGTAAGTGGTAACAAGAAGAAGAAGAGAACCATATGATGTGATGTGTGCTAGGAAAATAAAAAGATAAATGTATTGTAAACAAATCTAAACATAGTCTTATATATTGTAAGGATGAAAAAGTTGAAAATAATGAATGTTCAGATGAAATACAGATAAAGAAAGAGATAATGATCCATATATTCTAGGCAAACATACAGTGATTTACTTCAACAGATCAATAATTACTGGGTAGCATATAATTAATGTTATTACCACCAAGATTAGCAGACAAACCCATATAAATTCCTTCATTTCTTCAACTTCATTTGTTCAATGAGGGCCTTTCCATCGAGTTTCTGATCAGCTTCAAGCATGTATTCATCACAACTTAAGCTCTTGTAACACTTATCTTCTCCCTCCTTGATGAGTTCTGGAAGAGGCCCAATGGTCTCATTTTCATTTAAGTCATGAAATGCAGCAATGGAAAGGCGTTCCTTGTTCTTGTTTATAACAACCTTGTGCTCGATGCTCTTGTATTTTCCATTGGTTAGTATCTGCATGAAAGTAATTACCACAAGATTATGAAATATTTTTTGGATGCTTAAGAAAAAAAAAACTGTGTTATTACCTCAAGCAGATCACCAATGTTAACCAGAATGGCATCAGTTGATATTACAACCGGGACCCAACAGCCATTGTGCCTGATTTGTAACCCTTGGACATCATTGACTTGAATTAAAAATGTAATGCCAGTGGCATCAGAGTGTGGAGAGATGCCCAAGACCTTATCATCCTCGAGACATGGTGGGTAATAATTGATCCTCATGCTTTGCATACCTTTGTCAAACATGTTTCGCAGCTTCTCTGCAGGTTCAATCCCCAAGTTCTTTGCCATCAAACCCAACACACACATCTTGATTTTCTCCAACTCTATTGAGTAAATGGAAACGGTTTCCCTTGCAAAAGAGAATTTTATGTTATTTGTTATTGCTTTTGGTGTTTGACATAGATTCAGTATAGAAACTAGGGAGTGGATCATCTCCTTATAAATCTTAATGACGACTCTTCCTTACTTGACGTGGGACTATTCAAGCTAACACTTTTCCAACAATAGTTTCATTAGAATCCAGATTTGAAATTTCTAAGATGTAGCTGTCTGTGCAAATCGACTGCCAGTAGTTCAATTCATCCTCACTGAATCAACTTCAAGGGACACTCCTACACTGAGTGATTATCCTCATAAATTATCAATATAGTGAGCAATACTTACCCCATTCTTTCATTATCCTCGTAAATAATTAATATAGTGAGCAATATTTACCCCATTCTTTCTTACAATTTTCAGTTGCATGTGCAAGTTCAACTACTCGAATAGAGTCTTCCATCAAGATCACTCCTAGTTCCTTATAAGACCTCAAACAAATAATTTGAAGATCGTAGTGTAAAACATTATGAGAGAATGTATTTCTATGGCTTTTTGTTTGATTTAATAAAGGTTAGAGGACCCTTGAACCTAATTCTGAAGTTAAACTATATATTAAGATGTTTTATGTACAATTATTTACCTGAATGTAGCAGGGCAAGTAGGCCAATGTTTCATACTTCTTGCAGCTTCAGGTTGCGTAACAAGGAAAAGCACGTCTCCCCAATCTAGCTCTTGCTCATCAGAGTACACAAAGTGTTGAACCCCATAACCTTCGACCTCCCCTGGCTCTTGGCATGCCTTCTTTTCTTCACTTGTCAGCTTAAAAAATTGAGTTACATCTGTTTTCATGTTCAACAATACATCTTTGGGGAGTCCATGGTTAATGAGCTGTGCGCAAAGAAGGTACTTATCAAATCAATGAGAACATAAATTAAAACATGGCATCTCGAACAAATTAATGAAATTATCTATGAAAACTAACCTGAAAGAAGCCCCAATCCTGACAGGCCAAATGAAACTTTTCCATTTCATCACAAGACAATTTATCATCACTAAGTTTGCTAAAATCAATAACCGGAACCATCAACTTCTCATCAATAGATGATACAACATCTGCCACTCGTTCAGACCGGATATATCTGGAGGGGATCACATCAAGATTCTTAGTAGCAAGGTCCTGGACAATCTGAACAACAGGTACTGGGGTTGGCAACATTCCTTCTGGATTCTCCATCACTTAGCTCTAAGAAAGATTCTCTGTGAACTATCTTATAGCCAACTCTTGCATTATGGAGCACTTAGACGTCTGATTGAAAAAGAAATATGTTGAAAAAAAGGAACCATGACAATCAAGCCACCCAGCTACAGTAAATGAATAGCACGTAGCGTTCAAAATGACAACTGTCATTATCCATCAGTCCCCCAAAAATCAGATTTGAATGCTGCCCGCTACTCGACTAGTGTATAATTGTCTAATTTATTGTAACTTTCATTAGTTTGTACTCAACAACAACACTTGGTGAGCTTTCTTTGGATTCGAGATTCTAAAGTGTGTCTGTCTGTGCAAGTCCGATTTTTGGGGTACCTATCGATATAGTTATGTCAATTTGAATGCTGCCCGCTACTCGACTAGTGTAGCTGAATGGTTTGCTTGTCATAAAGGCTTCGTAGAGCAAGAGTTACCTAAGATTGGTGTTTTGTGGTGGAATATCCCCGAAGCAGTTCCAAAGCAATGCCCAAACGCCAGTCACCTTTATCCCTTGAATAATGGAGTTATATTTACTATCAGATCGCACCTCTAGAATATTTGGTAAACCAAACTCAGGAATAGTTCCCTTGCACTATACAATCTTAGAGGTAATGATCTAGTTACACATTCCTTTAGCATCCAAAACAACAAATTCAATCAGAATCAGATCATTGACATCTCTAACAATTACAGACAGAAATAGCATTACCCCCACACATTTCTTGTCACTTTTAGCATGCAGATTCTAACCACTGGCGAGCACAAAAGCATCGAGACTGAGTTGTTACAAAAAGAAAAAAAGAATATATTTCTGTGTTGCATCTCATGAGCCAAACTAAATACCACGATAGGCCATCTTTCAGAACTCACCAAACAGGGAGAAGACAAATGTTATATTTGGCGCAAATGTACAAGACCTGATATAACACTTGCGATTAATTTATTAGCACGGTATAGTTCTGCACCTACACATAGACATTGGAATGGAGTTAAACAAATACTCAGTTATCTTCGTGGGACAAATGATATTGGTTTGTTTTATTCATATGATTTACCTAACCATTGACACCTAGATGGCTATGCAAATTTTGGCTATCTATCTGAACCTCACAAGGGTCGCTCAAAGACAGGTTATGTATTTATGAATTGCAATGCAGTTATTTCTTGGTAGTCTATTAAACAAACATTAGTGGCTACTTCCTCAAATCACTATGAGATTATAGATCTGAATAAAGCTAGCCGAGAATGTGTCTGACTCAGATCATTAATTCAGCACATAAGAAATAACTGTCATTTGTCATCAGATATTGATCAACCGACTCCAATATATGAAGATAATGTTGCATGTATTGTTCAAATGCAAGAAGGAATCATCAAAGGAGATCAAACAAAACATATTCCACTAAAATTCTTTTATCCATATGAGCTCCAGAAGAATCACGTGATTGAAATCAAACAGATTCGATGTAATGACAACCTTGCAGATCTCTTCACCAAAGCACTTCCAAAATCAACATTTAAGAAATTAGTTCACGGGATTGTTGTGCGTCAGCTAAAGCATCAGAGTCATTAATATTTTAAGGAGTCATTAATATTTTAAGGAATCATCAAAGGAGTCATTAATATTTTTTCTGTCAAGGTTTTAACAAGGCAGCATTATGCGCACCCACCATCTTTCTAAAGAATGTTGTACTCTTTCAAATTTTTCCACTAGATTTTGGCAAGGTTTTAACAAAACTACATAGTGGTGGACATCCAAGGGGGAGTGTTGTGATTGTGGCTATCCACCATATTGTTGAAATCACTAGAATATTCTACATAGCCACCTCAAACGATGTCGCCGGCGGGTCTCGAAGCTAGGACGTGGGGACTAAATCCACACATCCTAAACCACTCGACCATAACCCCTTTGGCCCCTCTCTATGTTTATAAATACATACTCTATATTTTCTCAGTGCAACCTGTGGCATTTTGAATACTGCCAGTAAAATAATTACATGACTAGATTCACAACCAAATTCCATAAGTTAATTGATAACAAGTCCAAAACTAGAACTCATTGAAGTTGGAGAGAAATACACAATCTACTAGCTCAACTACAAAGATACTTGCAAAATCGTGAACTCTCAATTTCTACGTAACTAATGAAATAAAAAAAATATGAGAGGAAAAAAAATGGCTCAAAACTTTTGGGCCTTTTCATTCGTCAAACCAAATCAATTTCTTTCATTTTCATGATTTCCTTCTCGTCTTTGCCTATTTTTGGCAATGAGGGTTGGGTTTTAAAGGGGTTTTCAAAAATAGAAAACAAGAGAATGTTGCAAAAGGCTAAGAAAAATAAATAATAAGAGAAAGTCAAACTATAGTATGGGTGCAACAGGTAAAAACCACTACCTAATTTTTGCAACTCCAAGGGTGTGTTTGGTTGGATGGAATCCTATGCCATGGGAATCCATGAGGGGGGAGGCAACATTTAAAGCCAAATTGATGTATTACTCCACATCCACCATTAGATTTTGTGATCAATGGTAGGAATGGAAGCCCCGTGAATATGGAAATCACATGCCTTGACCTCAATTTGGCTTAAATGTTGGGGTCCCCTAATAGATTCTCATGGCATAGGATTCCATGCAACCAAACACACCCCAAGATTCAAGTTCGATCCACTTACAAGCCTAGGTACTCTAGAGTTGGTCCAGAGGACAAAAGTTGAAAACAAACAAAGTATATAGATTGATATTATTGTTTACGATTCATTATTTACAGGGTGTACTACAAGAAATCTATCTTTTACCAATAAAATTATTGTTACGAAAATTGATTTCCTTGTTAATATTGTAGCATTGTCAACGAATAAAAAATTTCCTTGAAAAAACCATAAACTTGTTACTGTTTTCCAACAAAATATATTTTGTAGGAAACATTCCTTGTTAAATAGGTGGCGGGAAACATTCCCTCTATACCCAATTTCTCACCAAATTGATTTAACAATTAAGTTATTTTTATGGCCACAAAATACTTGTTCCTTGGTAATTATGGCATCATCTGGAATGAAATATTTTGTTGCTAAAGAAGACTAATTTTAACAACAAACCACTTTCCTTGTTAACGAATATTAAATCTTATTCATCCCTCTTTAGTAAGGAAATATGTTTTCCTAGACAATAATCACATTATTAATAATGATTCGGTTCGTTGATAATGATTGATAATTTTTTTCATTAGATTTTTTCTTGTTAAAGCTCGTTTATTAATTTATAGCAACAAAGTAATATTTCGTTGAGAATTGTCACATTATTGGCAACGTTTTTTATTTTGTTGGAAACAATATCTTTTTTAATGAAATCTTTGTAGCTATGAAATAAAATTTTGTTGGTAATTATAACATTGTTCGTAACAAATTGTTTTCTAGGTAAAAACTGATAATTATTTTTATGAAAATTTGTTTCTCATTAAAGTTCACTAACTATTTTATAGCGACAAGTCATTATTTTGTTGGAAATTGATATACTCACTATAAAAAATGTTTTATTTACTAACAAATTTTATTTTCCTTGTTAATATGTTACTATTTCTAACAAAAATAAATTTAATTGAAAAAACCATAGAGTGGTCACTTTTTGTAACAAAATCTATTTTGTTGGCAACTTTTCTTTGTAAAGAGGTGGCGAAAAATATTCATTCCAAAACCAATTTCCCACCAACATTATTTATCAACAAAATATTTCTATTTCAACAAAATTTTAGTTTTTTAGTTATAATGACATCATTTATATATAAATTATTTCATTGCTAATAAATATTAATATTATTGACAAACATTTTCTTAGTAAATGCACTGTAACACTTGTTTGTGTCTCTTCAACAATGAAACTAAATTTTCTCTAGTTAATTATCACGTTAGTGCAATGATTTATTTGGTTACTTATAATGAATTTTTTTTTCATGAAATATTTTTATATTTAAAGCTCCTAGCTTCTGTATAGTGGGAAAATATCAATTCGTTGAAATTTTTTATTAGTAGCATTGATATTATTTCATCTGAAAAATCAAATAAAATTTATTTAACAATACAACATTATTTTACTGTTAATTATAATATTAATGGTAACAATTTATTTTGTTGCTAAATATTGATAAAATTTTCATGAACTTTTTTATTATTAAGGCTCATTTTATTATTTACAACAATTTAATTTTATTTCATTGGGGATATAACCAATTTCAATAACATGTAGCATTGAAATGCTATTACTATTTTGTTGCTAATTATAATGGTGTTATTGTGAAATTTTTTTCATTACTAAAAGTGGTAGATATTTAACATAAATCTTATAATCGCGAAAATATTTAGTTCTAATTTATAGTGACGAAATATTATATATTGGTCTCTATTATATACGTAGCAATGATTTTTTTATTGCAAAAAATGAGTAATTTGATTTAATAAGCTATAAAGTTGTTTCACACAACACAATTATTCAAATTGCTCAATTGATTTAACCTAGTTAGGTCGTCTCTTAGACAACTTTAATATATAATTTTTTTATTGAAAATAATTTCCTTGGTAATTGGTAACGATACCGATGATAACTTTCGTTGATATTCATGCATTTTACCAACGAAAAAGTTCTATGATAAAGGTTGTTACCTTTGCCAACGACATTTTTCCTTGATGATTTTAAGATTTTTCGAGAAAACTTTTGTAGGTAAATAAAATAGCTCTTGCAACAAACAATTTGTTGGTAACGATATTTGATTTTTACCAACGAATTTCCTTAGTAGTTGTCAATATTACCAACAAAGTATTTTCTTGACTTGACATCATTTTTACCAACAAAAACTGTAATTCCTTGACAAATACCTTTAGCTACGGGGATGCCTCCAGGAACTCACTAACGAATTTTTTCCTTGTTAAAAGTATTTTTCAACAAAATTTTGAGTTTTGTCAAGGACATTTTTTCTTGAAAAATGCCTTAATTGTTGTAGTGCCGTATGGTTCGATTTGGATAAGTTTTAAGTAAAAAAACATATAATAAGAGGAATACATAATTCTCGAGTTTTGTAAATTGGATCGACCTATACGAAAAAACAAACAAACACCACATCATCTATTAGAACCTAAATTGAACCAAACTGAGATTGTTTGTTGTTAAATAATTAATAATCGAATTGAACCGAGAAAAAAACCCCATTTTCTTAATAAAAATTCACTATGAACTATTTCTTATACTCAATAATGTAATAACATTTGTCTCATCATCACAATTACATTGGATATCTCAATCTTTTATCTTGGAGTACAAAAATGAGTCATAATCCTAATCATGGAAGGACTCTTTGTTAAATAAGTTTTGATTTTGTTTTTTTTTTTTTTTGCTAGCATGTGAATAATATTATTTCGATCCGGTCGACAAGCAAAATCAACTGACTATTTTCGATAAAAAGAAAAAGGTTTGGTTGGGCTCATTTCGATCATATTTCTAATTATTTGATTAGTGGTTTTAGTTCGCATTTGGATCCTATGATTTATATGAACTTTGAGTTTGGGTCCCAAATTTGTCCAACTTTGAGTCTAAGTTTCAAGAACATGTTGACCGTTAACTTTTAGGAACACATGTTTTACCTTTTTACCAAACTTGAGGATGAAAGAACTGGTGAACTTTGGCCGACTTACCTTCTTGCATTCAGGTTGCATATAACTGAGGAAAGAAGCCTCATGTTTAATTAAATTCGCTAATTAAACACACATCAAACATATTAACTGGTAACAATAACTTTTTTCTTCTTACTTTTTCAAGGGACCCAATTGCCAAGTATTAATTAGAATTGGAGAAAATTAAGATGCGGGTGTTGAGTTTTATTAGAATATGTAGGGCTTGCACTCAACATAACCAAGCCCAAGTCCAAGATTGATTAACCTCTATAAGAAGAAAAGTACAAGAATATGAAAGTCAAAATAGTTAAAGTAAAGTCATAATAGGAAAATCAGAAAAAGACTCTACTTTGTATAAGAAGTTTTAAGTTTCATGTTTCCACAAGGTTAGGTAGAAGTTAGCTTATATAAATTTTTATTCAGTCAAGGAAAAAAACAACAATAATAATACAATTCTCTACATATTTTCTTTACATGGTATCAGAGCAACTTTCTTTGGTGAACTAAGACTCCGGGGATTCAAGCTCTTCCCCACCTCTGACGACTATGCAATTTGATCGATAGACACAAGAGGTGGGGGAGGGAAGACAACAGCAATAACCTGTCTCAATCAACCAATGACAGTAACAGAGAACAACCTTCCACCACAGCTTTGCCACATCTCTCCACATCAACCAACAGATTGAATCTCGCCACCAAAGATCCCAACTTTTTTTCTTCTTACAAGCAACTGCAACATAGCAACGCACAAGCAACAACCTGTGACACAACAATGCAGTCTGTTCTTCTCAACCAAACAACAAATCTTCTATAACGTAGCAACTACAATACTCAGATTTCTCTTCCGCGCGTGGCACAAAAAAAAATACCAACACCAATGTTGAGCAATACCAACATTTTTGCTAAGGAAGGAACTTGGGAATTAAACCAGAGAAGCTCACAAACATGTTTAAGGAAGGAATGCAAAGCATTGAGGTTCAATTACTACCCATCATGTTTAGAGGATGATAAGGTGTTGGGCATTTCTCCACACTATAAGGCCACTGGTTTCACATTCCTAATTCAGATTAACAATGTTCAAGGGTTACAAATCAGGCACAAAGGTCGTTGGGTCCTCGATACAGTATCAACTGATGCCATTCACTTTAAACACAATATGTTAAGTATACTACAAATATTTTTTGTCAGTCAAAGAGTTTCCTAAGTATCGCACAATGTGAATCAGATGAATTACATGACATATACTAACAAAATAGGTTCTCATATAATCTACATGCCCACAGGTAGTAAGCATTGGGAAATACAAGAGCATTGAGTATAGAGTTGTTATAAACACGAGCAAAGAATGCCTCTCGGTTGCTACATGAGTGAGACAATCAGGCCTCTTCCAAAGCTCATCAAAGAGGGTGAAAAAAAGTGTTACAATTAACTTAAGCTTTGATGAATACATAAAACTTAGAATTGGTGAAAAAGTACTAAGATGGGAAGTCTCCCCAGATAAAACGAGCTTGTAGAAATGTTCGTGATGTTTTACTTTTATTATTATCATGTAGTTTTTTTAAATCTATTCGTGTAATATAAGTTAAAGATGAAATGAAAGTTTTATGCCATTAGCACTACAACTATCTTTCCCATATATCCTATATTTATTCTAATACCTATGATAATAACATCTACTACTATAACGGCAATTGAAATGTCGGTGTCCTTAAATGTGTCACGACTGTGATCTTTCAAGAATGCCCCCTCTTTATTTCCTTTATTTAGACTAATACCCATGTTAAATGCAGCAATGGTCCTAAGTCACTATAGTTATTTTTGTTAAGAAATATTTAGATTTGGTTGAAATCTATGGTCCTTATCTCCATTTAGACAAATGATCTCATACTACTGGATTTTTTTTTTACAAAATAGCCACCACCCACAACCAAGATATGACATTATACTCAATGTAATTTCAAGAGAAAACAAAAAAATGGGAGGGTGATTTTGATATGGCAGCGACTATTTGGCACCACAAGTTGCTCTCACCTACACCACACAATTTTTTTTAAATTTTTTACCTGCTCTTCCACACTACCCATTTAAACCATTATTCATTTTCGTCTTCTCTCACCTTCTCTTCTTAAGAATAAGAACATCAGAAACAACATGGAAGGGGATAGCAAGGAATGGGGCGATTGATTGCGAGAGACGGGGAGAAACGACCGTCGACAATGAGATATAGAGGAGATGGAGCCACAACCACCGTCGCCCCCTTCTTCTTCTTCTTCTCCTTCCCCTCTCCCAATTCTCCCACTATCTCTTCTTCTCCCACTCTCTCTCTGTTCCCCTATCTTTTTCTCCCATTCTATCGTTTTCTCACACAGACCATCACCTCTCCCTCTCCTTATTTTCCTTACCTTCTCATTTATGTCATAAATTTGATTTTGAAAATACTCATTTGAAATCAATCAACAACAAACGCATAAGAAATAAAATCAATAGAAAAACATAATTACCAACAAACACTACAAATGACAGAAAATGGGCCAATTGCAGTAGACCATGTCATTGGAAAAATCCAGTCGCAACGGCACATGCGAATGCAGTTCCCATACTCGAATGAGTTGCTGCGACTGGGATTTTCTACATGCATGTGCTACTACGATTTGCCCATTTCAGATTTTGTCATTGACTTTCTACCAACTTTGATGCTCGATTGAGACCAATTCTCAAGCTCATCAAAACATAAATAAATGTAGTACTCTGAGTTATCTAATGAACCGCAATTGAATCACCTAAACATGTTTTGAAATGAGTAAGTTATGGTCATTTTACTAAAGTCACTCAAATCTTTTCGGTAAAGAAAATAAGGTATTGTCCCTAACTTTCTACTAACTTTGATGCTCGATTGAGACTGATTCTCAAACTCATCAAAACACAAAAAATGTAGTACTTGAGTTATCTAATTAAAATTTTTTGAATTTTTTGAATATTTTTTAAAATGAACAAGTTATGATCATTTTTACTACAGTCACTCAAAACTGTCAGCAACGACCAAGTCGCAAAGGATCGTGCGAGTGCAAGTCTCCCACTCGCACAATCATATGCGAGTGTAAGTCTCTCACTCGTATGATCCGCTGGGAGTTTAAGTTTTCCACTCGCATTTTGCAGTGGGTCATGCAAGTAAAAAACTTACATTCACAGTAGATCATGTGAGTGATATACTTACATTCGCATGATCCTTTACGACTTGGTCGTTGCTGGACAATTTTGATCGACTGTAGTAAAATGATCATAACTTGCTCATTTCAAAACATTTTCAGGTGATTCAAATTGTGTTTATTAAATAACTCAGAGTAGTACATTTTTCGTGATTTGGTGAGATTGATAATCATTCCCAATCGAGTGTCAAAGTTGGTCGAAATTCAGGGATAGTACCATGTTTTCTTTATCAGATAGATTGAGTGACTTTAGTAAAATGACCATAATTTGCTCATTTCAAAACATTTTTAGGTGATTCAAATTGTGTTCATTAGATAACTTGGAGTACTATATATTTTATGTTTTGAGGAGCATGAGAATCAGTCTCAATTGATCGCCAAAGTTGGTCGAAAGTCAGGGACAATACCTTATTTTTATGTTTTGAATAAGTGAGTGCTAGGTTGTTTTGGAAAAAGATGAGAAGATAGGAGGCCGACGGTGTGGCCATTACCATCGCAACACCATCTCTTCTATCTTTCACTATCGCGCGCTCGATTGATGAACTCTTTTGGGTGAGTCGAATGGAAGTGGAATAGGAGAGAGTGACAGTTTAGTTGGGAGGGGAGAGAGATATGGAGATTTTGATCGAATAAGAGGGAGAAAAAGCTTCCAATCGAATAAGAGAATAAGAAGTTGGGAGGGGAGAGAGAACTTTCGATCATTTGAGTTTGGGAAGGAAGAAAGGGTTAGGTTTTTCCTTTTATGGGTGGTGTGAAAGAGAACTGTGGTATCTGACAGAAAGTGCATGGTGTGGGAAAGAAAAAACTAGGTTGGTGGTGTTGAAGAGAGTAAGTTGTGGTGTTAATTAGTCGCTGCCTTTTGATAATTGCAAGTGTGAAAACAAGTTCTAAAAATCTTCTTGTTTTTGGATTGTACCATCTTCTTTGTGGTTTGTCTTCCTTTTAAATAAAAAATTTCTTGTTTGACCCAAAAACAAAAAAAAAACAAGTTCTAAAAACATGTCATTTACAAGTTCTCCTTCAAATATTAATAAATTATACATGTCTCAAATAATTATTTCATAACCCTCCCGGTGTTTTCCATGGAAGGTGTTCCTCCATTTTTTTGATATTTACATAAAGATCCTCAAGTGAAATTAAATAGCATTTTACAATTATATTTTTAATGGGTTATGTTCAAAAAAATTAAAGGAAAAGCTGAGTGAGCCGCAAAGGAGAGTGTCATTTATTTTAATATAAGCCCACATATTTTGATGCTTGGCCTGGGTTTATAGATTGGGCTTTTTAGGATTTATTTGGGCCAGAACTTATAAATACCATTGGAGAAATAAAAATATCATACAATAAACTATAGTGCACTAAATTTTATTTAGTTAAACATAAATTATAATTTTTTAATACTAACAAAATTAGCGCATAATTAGTCTAACTAATTTAGACAATATTTTGTTATCCAACTCAAAATTTTCCACCAAATCACACAGAATACTGCACATAGATTGGAACCCTAGTATTAACTAATGCAACAAAGAGTCAATTAGATGATTATTGATTAAAGATTCAAAAGTTGACTCCAAATAACAAATATATCCTACCCACCTCCACTAAGAGTCAATTAGATGAAATTTAGGTTTTCAGTTATTTAACTTTTCGTGTCCTCTTAAACTAATCACCTTTGCTTTCTTGACAAAATGAATGGTGAATTGTCCAAGAAACTTAACCTGGATATATATGCACTGTCACAAGAAAACAAAATTAAAAGAAGATAAACAATGAGACGTTAGCTTTTTATATTGTGAAACAAATAATAAGATTTAAATATTTCAAGTTGTAGTTTTTATGATATTTTTAGACAAATCCATGAATTTTAAAAACAAAACATACCATTTTTTAAGTTAAAAAAAATAAAAATAAATTGAAGTTGTATTATTATTGGTCAACTGTAAATATCACATAAGATGAGTTTTTCGATGGTTTTAATAACATTTCTTGGTTTACTCAGTAGCAAGTCTGGGGCGGATGAAATTACAAGTTTAGAGTTCAAACATTGTCGGCGACTTCTGGGTTTTAAAGTAAAAAATAAAAAATAAAAAAAAAACACATTTCTTGATTGATTTATAGGTTGAGGGTTCAGACCTTGAAAGATCTGGCGGCTTTTGGGGTGGGAGGGGGTTAAGGGAAAAAAAACAGGTTCAGACCTTGCAAGATCTGGCGGCTTTTAAGGGGGAAAAAAACATTTCTTGGTTGATTTTTCTTTCAACATCATGTCTGTTGGAAATATGGTTTTTTAAAATAAAAGAAAATGGGTGTTAAACAGGTTTCGATCTCTGGATCTCTCTCTCTAATATTGGTCCCATATCTACTATACAACTCTTTGTGATAGAGTTTATAAGGAGATTGTGCCGTCCGTCCGATCGGGTCGGGTCGGGTCATTAAGAGAGCAACCCATTCTTTTTGCTACGAATTTATGAAGAAGGAATGAATCTAGACAGAATTTTGTACATGAATCTAGACTTCTTCCTATTTCCACGTTTTTTCTTAAATGCGATTACGTTTAGATTTTCCATGCATTGCGCCATGATTTTTGCCCCACGTTTTTAATGCAAATATGTATCTAGATGTTTTCTCATTCTCCACGTTTTTCATGCAAATGCATCTAGACAGGACTTTGTCCATGTATCTAGACGCTTTTCTAAATCCCACATGTTTATCATGTTTTTATTTAATTAAATCCTCCACGCGATGTATCTAGTCATGTTTCTGTATTTCAATGAATATACTTTCTCCTATAAATATAACACAACTTAGAGTTTAGAAAAAAAAAAAAGATATAAGAAGAGAAAATCAAAACAAAAGTTCTTCCTTTTTTCAATAAGAGAGATTTCCTTTTGCAATTAGTTAATTCATTTTGTATTTCAATCAAAGAAGTGTTTTTAGCTTTGTTAAATTATTTACAATGTATTGATGATTCCGAGCAAAAACAAGTGTTTAAGGGTGATAGTATTCTGTTCATCAAATGTGCAATTGTTTGAACGAGACAGAGAATATTCTGGGCTATTTTATCCTGGGGACGGCAGGGCTAGTACACTGCTTGCACAATCTTGGGCAGAACCGCGAAACGTCTTAAAGAGAGCGACCTAGTCCGTGACTCAACCCAAGAACAAATTGGTACCTTCATTCCTAACTTTTTATTTGAATCTTATACAGCAGTTGAATCTTATACAGCAGAAACAACAATTTTAAGACGTTATTCTTTCTGCCATAATTTTCTGTGTAAGAATGCACACACTTGATCACACATAAGCCTTGAGTTAATCGCTAATGAAGTGAATTATATATAGATTAGTGATGAACTATTCTTCTTATGATCCGCCATTACTAAAAACAAAAAACTGATTTCCCTCTGCGGAAGAACACTTTGTGTTTTGCTATTATACATGCTTTTAAATTATAGTCATACATTTATTTGTATATTCAATGGCATCAGATCATAAGAGGTGGTCTCTTGAACAAAAAAAAAAGGTTTAACCCCTTTTCTTCACTTTAATTGTAGATTGAGTTTCAGCTATAGTTTGGAGCAAATATTTAAAAAAATAGAATGACTACAGCTCCGAAAGGAAAGCATGTTAGTTTTATTCATATTGTGAAGAAGCTCAATTATCTGAAAATGATTTGGTTACGACCATGCTCATGTTTTCTGAATAGTTTAATGTGAAAAATAGTTCTGCCAACTATAAGAGGCTATCAAGTAGCTCAACGAGAATTTTTCATCAAATTTTGTGATTTCATATGATTAATTTCTAGTTGAATGGTGGGTTAAAGAACTAGCCAATGTCCATAACAAAACAAGTATGTTATCGAGAAAGAATTTATACATGTTATGTTTTCATTATCCTTTTTATTTCGGCCATGACTAAGATTGAAAGAATGATCCTTTTATTTTCCATAATATAAATTACGAAAATATAGAAAGAAGATGAAACAAGTAATGAAATTGATTAGGTTGAAATGATACCCTGTGTTTCTAGGGAGATTTTGATTTCATTACCTGTAAGTATGTGATTATTCAATACTGTTGGGTTTGTAAGGATAACCTTTTTAGCTAGGTTGTTGTTTTTATGTATCCTTGGGTAGTAGTGTTTTGTTGTGAAATTGGGTTGGAAGCAATTTTCTCCATTTATTTATTCTATAAAATGGTTATGGTAGAATCTATGCAAGGACACAACCCATGGTAACATTTGAAAAGTTTGGAAAGAGGGTTATATTTAAAGATCCACATGATTTAGAGTCTTACAACTACGTTTACAATTTCAGATATCTTTATCTATAATGGTGGTTTTCCATGTTGTGTATTTTTAAAAATATTTTTATGGTGACTTTACAACCATATTGTGAAATCATTATAATTAACGTAGTTAGAGATTGACATACATGTACACTTGTTGACAAATGAAAATTTTAGTCTAAAATCTAAGCCCATGGAGGACTAAATAGAAGAGAACCAATTGAATTCAATATAATCTATGCATATTACTCCCATATATTCTTTAGATAATGAGTATACAGTTCTATGATAATTATGTTATGCACTTTGGATGATTCAGTCTATTTTGGTGAGAACAATAATTTCTCAATACTATTGATGGAAAGAAAACTTTGTGATTAATGTTACAGTTGATGTTTGATGTTAAGCTGACATAGGAGGCTATAAGGAATCATTTGGATACAGATTGACCTGTGAATTTTGTTCTTGATGTCAATGCATAAATGATTTTGCTCAGACCATAAGTTGGTCGGACTTCCACATGAGGACATGAATTCTTATGGAAAGGATATGTTCTCATGATGATGATGTTGAATCTAGAACAATTCAAGCTATTGCTTGATTTTGTTGCGGAACTTTATTATCTAAGTCTGCAACTAAATTCCCAAAGGATGCACAAATCTAGCTTGGTGATTACATCAAAGTTTGAAAAAATTCAGAAGCTGAATTTAAGGTACGTTTTCTAATGATATTCTTAGTTGATCCTTGAACTTAAAAGAAAATGAGAATAGCGAGGTGAATAGAATGGGTATTTTATTCGATATTCTCATTTTGTGGGTCCTTAACAGTTGAATGCACGGTCTGCTTCAGATAGCAAGAAAACCGTCACTTAATATGCATTCAAAAGGTGGCTAAACATGTTTTTGATAATAGTTAGAGGGACCGGAGTTCAAAAGTCCCTTAATGGAAAGCTTACGTATATTTTTATACATGCTAAAAATAATTTAGTGGATCCTGATTTTTTGTGAGAAGATTTTTTGTGTTTTTCAAGGAATTATTCGTGAAAAGATAAATTGCATTTATTTTCGAGGCATAGTGGGGGTTATTTCGAGGAATAGTGGGGGTACATCCTCAAATAACGTGCCTATGATAAGGATGCATGAAACTGATAAAGTCATAGAATCTGAGCCTAGGAGAAGTAAACGGAAACAACCTTCTTAACACCTTGGCCCCGATTACTATGTCGTTTCAGTCGAGGAGGTTTCCCTTAGCTTTTAAGGAGCCTTATAGATGCAATTGAAAGGGTCATGAGGTACCTGAAGAGGACTAAGAACCTCGGATTACAGAAGTTTTCCGCTGTTCTTGAAGGATATAGCGATGCTGATTGGAACACCCTTTCAGATGACTCCAAAGCCACCAGTGGCTACATTTTCAATATAGCTGGTGGAGCTGTTTCTTGGAAATCGAAGAAACAAACCATTCTGGCACAGTCCACGATGGAGTCAGAAATGATAGCACTAGCCACGGCTAGTGAAGAAGCAGGTTGGCTAAGAAACCTGCTAGCAGAGATCCCTTTATGGGAAAGATCGATTCCAGCTGTCTTGATCCATTGCGATAGTACCGCGGCTATTACGAAAAATACAGAACCGTTATTATAACGGCAAGAAACGACAAATACGTTGTAAGCACAGTACGGTAAGAGAATTCTATCTACTGGTGCTGTGAGATTGGATCATGTACGAACTGATGCGAACTTGGCTAATCCTTTGACGAAAGGATTAGCTAGAGAGAAGGTTTTCAAAACCTCGAAAGGAATGGGACTAATGCCCTTAGATTGATGAGTTATTCATGATGGTAACCCAACCTATAGACTGGAAATCCCAAGAAATAGATTCAATGGGTAATAACAAGTCGTGAATGATATGATGAAAATCATGCTGACAAAATAGCAATCTCATTCCTAGATTAAAGCATGAATTCCTGTAGCGATAGTAGGCTGAGTTAAAAACTCTTAATGAGGTCTATACTCTATGTGGAGTGGAGTACCTAGCTACAGGAGTACTCTTGATAGCCTCACCTAAGTGATTGTGAAAGTTTGGCCGCTTCCTATGGAATTTGAGGGTAAAATTCCTAGAGCCTTCACTATACTGGGATATACGTGCATGGCCGTAAAGCACGGGCTTTTTTAGACTTCACCCTGGTAAGGTTGTGCGTGTAATGTCTGTTAGAGATAGAGTTCAAAACTACGAGTTACTCTAGTATAATCTAAAGCATGAACACTACGCAAGAGTTCAAGTCGAAAGACACTTTTGTTTATGCACAATCTTATATTTTTTAGATTACTCGATGAAAATTGTTTTCACAAATCCAAGTGGGGGATTGTTGGAAATATGGAATTGTTTTAAAAATCCAAGTGGGGGATTGTTGGAAATATGGCTTTTTAAAATAAAAGAAAATGGGTGTTTAACAGATTTCGATCTCTGGATCTCTCTCTCTAATATTGGTCCCATATCTACTATAGGGGGATTGTTGGAAATATGGAATTGTTTTAAAAATCCAAGTGGGGGATTGTTGGAAATATGGCTTTTTAAAATAAAAGAAAATGGGTGTTTAACAGATTTCGATCTCTGGATCTCTCTCTCTAATATTGGTCCCATATCTACTATACAACTCTTTGTGATAGAGTTTATAAGGAGATTGTTAGGACTTGGGCTTGGACCCCTTGGGGGTACTACTCTTTTATGAAGAGGGGAGAGATAGACTCTCGCGCCCGCCATCCGTCCGGTCGGGTCGGGTCGGGTCATTAAGAGAGCAACCCATTCTTTTTGCTACGAATTTATGAAGAAGGAATGAATCTATACAGAATTTTGTACATGAATCTAGACTTCTTCCTATTTCCACGTTTTTTCTTAAATGCGATTACGTTTAGATTTTCCATGCATTGCGCCATGATTTTTGCCCCAAGTTTTTAATGCAAATATGTATCTAGACGTTTTCTCATTCTCCACGTTTTTCATGCAAATGCATCTAGACAGGACTTTGTCCATGTATCTAGACGCTTTTCTAAATCCCACATGTTTATCATGTTTTTATTTAATTAAATCCTCCACGCGATGTATCTAGTCATGTTTCTGTATTTCAATGAATATACTTTCTCCTATAAATATAACACAACTTAGAGTTTAGAAAAAAAAATAAGATATAAGAAGAGAAAATCAAAACAAGAGTTCTTCCTTTTTGCAATAAGAGAGATTTCATTTTGCAATTAGTTAATTCATTTTGTATTTCAATCAAAGAAGTGTTTTTAGCTTTGTTAAATTATTTACAATGTATTGATGATTCCGAGCAAAAACAAGTGTTTAAGGGTGATAGTATTCCGTTCATCAAATGTGCAATTGTTTGAACGAGACAGAGAAGATTATGGGCTGTTTTATCCTGGGGACGGCGGGGCTAGTACACTGCTTGCACAATCTTGGGCAGAGCCGCGAAACGTCTTAAAGAGAGCGACCTAGTCCGCGACTCTACCCAAGAACAAATTGGTACCTTCGTTCCTAACTTTTTATTTGAATCTTATACAGCAGTTGAATCTTATACAGCAGAAACAACAATGTCACTATCTGCTTAGGGAGATCATCAGATATATATTGAAACAAACACAGAGAGTTTAAACATTTCTTGGTTGATTTTCTTTATGTGCTAATCTCGTGCATCAAAAAAAATAAAATAGAACACAACAAACTTACAAGTACTACTTGTTTTCTTTTACAAGGGAAACAATTGTCAAGTACTCAGAAGAGTTGCAAAAAGTTAAGATGTGTGTCATGGCTTCTATGGCAAAGAACTTGGAGATTGAACCAGAGAAGTTTACAAATATGTTTGAGAAAGGGATACAGAGTATGAGGTTTAATTATTATCCACCCTGCGTCGAGGATGATAAGGTGTTGGGCATCTCTCCACACTCTGATGCCACTGGTATTACATTCCTAATTCATGTCAATCATGTTCATGGACTACAACTCAGGCACAAGGGGAATTGGGTTCCCGTCGTGCTCACAACTGATGCTATTCTTGTTAACATTGGGGATGTCCTCGAGGTAATGAACATTTCCAAAATGGTATATCAAACCAATTAAAAAGAGAAGATAAAATTAGTTCTTACACCATTTTTTTTTTTTTTGACTCGTAGATTTTAAGCAATGGGAAGTACTAGAGCATCGAGCACAGAGTTGTTATAAACAAAACCAAGGAACGCCTTTCTGTCGCTGCATTCCATGAAGTAAACGATAATGTGATGATTGGACCTCTTCCAGAACTCATCAAACAGGGCGAAGATAAGTATTACAAGAGCTTAAGTTTCAATGACTACACAAAGCTCTTGAACAGTGAGAAACTTGATGGGAAGACTCTCATTGAACAAATGAAGTTGAAGAACTGAAGGAAAGAATCAATTACTTTTTTATTAAGACAATAAAACATTAAAAAAAATTCAAAATAACTTGTTTATCAGAGTAGTTCTAAATGAAGAAATGTTGTGATACTAATGATACAATGTGTCTTGTAATCTACTCAAATTTATGGATTTTGTCTTTGTATTCAACTTTTGTATGCTTAATAAGTTAATAAGAAAATTTGGTTTTTAGAAATTTTATAGATATCTTATTTTATTGTATTGTATTTATTCTTGTTAACCTCTTTCATAGAAATTCTAGTATTCATTTCCTTCATAGCATGGTATACAAAGTTCATCACAATGCATGCATTCTTGCACTATATTTGTATTTTTTTTTTGGGTCAAACACGAAGATGTTTATTAATGAAAGAAAGGGAAACAAAATACAAAGAGAAACATTCCTATATCAAGGAATGCCAAGACACTATGAAAGTGTCAAAACCCAAATCCCTAAACAAATTACATGATGTACCCATCCTCCACAGCAATTCTCTAATCTCGATAAAGATAGAGTGCTCTGATCTGTTGAGTCCTTCAAATACCCTTTTATTTCTTTCTTTCCACACACACCACATGAGAACGTGAGGGCCCCTACGCCATAACCACTCCCCCCGACGGGAAGGATTAGCTTGAGACCACCAACTTAGCAAATCTAAAATGGAGCCTTCAAACATCAAACTCAAACCGAATTCCGCCAAGAAACTGCTCCAAATGGATTTGGAGAAACTGCAGTGAAGCATCAAATGGTCCAGTGTCTCGTCAAATTCATTGCAAAGCACACAAAGACTCCCTGTGAGGATTCCTCTTTTTCTTAACCTATCTTTAGTCAAGATCTTCTCATGCAAAACTGACCAACTAAAGAAATTAATCCGAGGAAAAAGGTTTTTCACCCATACCAGATTTTTGTGGGAGGAAATGAAGGGGTTAGAGTGGGTCTCATAATGAGATGCAGCCAACATATCTGAAAATTCTTTCACCGAGAAGCCCACACCTTTACCCTTCCACACCAAACTATCTGATCCCTCTGAGAGCATTTGTCTATCCAACAGATGCATTAGATTAGCGAACTCATCTAGTTCCCCGGTATTGAGGTGTCTTCGAAAGGAAAGATCCCAAGAATTGCCGTTAGACCAAAAATTGCTCACACTCCCATATTGATTGTTGTTAATGATAAACAACATTGGAAACAGATCCTTCAAAGATTGGTTACTACACCAAACATCATGCCAGAAAGAGATGAGATCACCATTTTCACATTGGAGAGAGGTGTGAGGGTAGAAGCCACTTGCGCACCGGGAGATGGACTTCCACAAAGAGCATCCGTAGGAAGTGTACTTAGTTCTCTTTTCCCAAACCCATCTATTGCGCCCATATTTGTCCATAATGAGATATCTCCATAAATTATCATTTTCTTCTACAAATCGCCAAAGCCACTTAGAAAGTAATGCAATATTGAAAGTGAGCACCTGACGAATGCCTAAATCACCTCGAGATTTAGGGCAACAAATTTTCTCCCAGCCCACTAAATGCATCTTTCTAGAGTTATGAGTAGAACCCCAAAGAAAATCGCGCATGGTCCGTTCCATCTTGGCTGTTATTGAACAGGGAACCTTGATAAGAGACAGAATAAACACCGGGATAGAAGCTAATGTGGATTGTACAAGAGCTAGTATGCCTGCTTTAGAGAGAAATTTGCATTTCCAAGACGCTAGTTTCGATTCCATCCTTTCGATCGTCTCATCTCACACAGCTTTACTTTTGAAACTAGCCCCCAAAGGCATGCCCAAGTACTTAACTGGAAGATGACCAGCTGAACAACCCAATAAACCCGCCAACTGGTGCAGATGAGGGACATCTCCAATAGGCAACACCCTTGATTTGTGAAAGTTGATTTTCAGTCCTGAAATAACTTCAAACCAAAGCATAATTCTTTTAAGAGCAAGAACCTGAGAAGCGGAAGCATCACAAAAGAGGATAGTATCATCCGCATACTGGAGAATAGAGACAGGCGGACTACCCTCCGCGACAGAAAACCCTCTCACTAGGCCAGCATCAACCGCTTTAAGAATCATTTGAGTTAAACCTTCTGCTGCTATAGTAAAAAAAAAGAGGAGACAGGGGATCGCCTTGTCGCAGGCCTTTCGAGCTATTGAAAAACCCGTGCAGCTGACCATTAATTTTCAGAGAGAAATTAGCTGTAGATCTGCAAGTGTGAAGCCAATGAATCCATTTGGAGTCAAACCCCATGCGAGCCATTACTAAATCCAAGTATCTCCAAGAGACGTTGTCAAAGGCTTTGGAGAAATCTAATTTGATAACGAGCCCTGGAACACCTTGTTTTTTCTTAGAATCAATAATTTCATTGGCAATCAAAGGGCTATCAACCACCTGTCTTCCACTGACTGCTGCACTTTGAAAAGGAGAAATGACTGAATGAAGAACTATTTTCAATCTGTTAGCCAACACCTTGGCAATGATCTTATAGGCCCCATTCAAAATACTGATAGGTCTCAAATCTTTTACTGTCCGCATTCCCGCACATTTAGGAATGAGCGAGATGATAGTGGTGTTCAACCGCCAATCAAGAAAATTTCTCGAGTTAAATTCTGCAACAACTTTCAGAAAATCAATTTTGATTACCTCCCACATATTCAAATAGAACACCATAGAGAAACCATCAAGACCTAGAGAAACTTCAGATTTTAGTTCTTCCATCTCCGAAAAATTATCTACCAAGGCAGTAGCCGTAGACTGAGAGATAGACTTGAAGGTAATCCCCGAGAAGAAAGGTCGCCACTCCTCCTTTTCATGGAACAACTCCTTGAAGTGAGATATCAAGAGTTCTCTAATACTGACTTCATCCACTACCAACTCCTGACCCATGCTAAGAGCTTCAATGGAGTTAAACAGTCTGCGTCTGTTAGCCAAGGTATGGAAGAATTTGGACCCCTGATCCATATGACGAACCCAGCTGACTCCTGATCTGATCCTCCAAAACTCCTCATCTCTTTTGGTTAATGTTGCCCACTCTTGATGTAGCTGCACTCTACAAGACCTCTCCTCAACAGTCAGGTCCCTGATCTCTTCATCAGCATCAATGTTAGCAATTAAAGCAGAGATATTTTGAATACATAAATATGTCTTACCCCAAACTTTAGTCTTCCAACTTTTGAGATTGCATCTGAGAGCCTTAAGCTTCCACCATAAACAGTAGCCGGGGTGGCCAGAGACTACTGAGTTGTTCCACCAAGCTTTCATCTCCTCTGCCAGGGTAGGGTGATCAAACCAACCGTTATCAAATGAAAAAAGGCGAGTACCACCACCAACAGACGAGTTCGCAAGCAAAATCGTGTGATGGTCAGAACCTGCTGCACCCTTGAGCCATTCAACTTTATCACCAAATTTGTCAATCCAATCCACCGAGGCTAGAAATCGATCAAGTCGACAAAGGATAGGAAGATATCTCCGATTTGACCATGTGAATTTCCCCCTTTTAGACTGAAATCGGCGAGTTCCACCTCATTAATGAATTGATTGAATTTCTGCATGCTCATGGACCTCCTCCTGCATCCTTTTTTTTCATTCATATGACGGACAACATTGAAGTCACCCACTAACACCCATGGCGATTGCACCCAACCAGCAATGTCATATAGTTCTTCCCAGAAGTGGTCTCTAAGGGAAGGATCACATGGACCATAAATGTTAGTCCCTAACCAAATTGAGTTATCCGAGATCATTTGGAATTGAATAGAAAGGGAAAAAGCCCATTTCAACACTTCCCTCATCTGCTAAAGATTGTTATGAGGTTCCAAAAGAATTCAATTCAGACTAAACGTAACCAAGCATTATAGGGATTGAAGGTTTTTTTTTCAGGCACAAACAAAAACATTTTCTTGTTTTATGGTCATTGGTGTTCAACTCAAATCATTACACCATGTATGGTTGATCTACACAATCACTTTTGAAAGGCAGATCTTAGTGTATTTCATGTAGCTAGTGAGGGAAGCAGGATTTTGTTGAAAGGGGCGGGGTGATAAGTCATAGTTAATTAATGATAATATAATAATTAATTATTTTAACATATTTTTTTAATTTAAACACTCACACATCTACATTCATAACATGAATACCCAACTCCCCCCTCCTTCCCTGCGGTTAAAATAAAGAAAGCATTACAATTGGCAAATCCCCAAAACTCCCTCTCCCCTCCCTCCCCAGTTAAAAAAAAAAACAAAAAAAAAATTACAATTGGCTTCGACGCGTCTTCTGACCCACATCTCCAAACTTGATATTGACTGACTACCATTTTACATGCATGCAAATATGCTATCATTTTCATGTTTGATTTTTCTAATATGATGTCGAAGTATTCAATTACAAAGGCAAACAAAGCACGTAAGAAACAAAAAAGTTGATGGAACTTACCATTTGACGGATCTAGGTGGGGCACTTGCCCCCACTTAATTTTTAAAAAATTTTGAGATTTTTTTTACGAGGGCCACGTTGACCCTGACGACGCAGCACCGCCCCACCCCTCCTTTCTCCCTCTATTTTCTGCCACACCGACAACCCGTCTCGCCCCTTTTCTCTTTTTTGCTCCCTCTCTCTGTTTACTGTGAGCTTGATAACCGCTCTGTCTCCTCCTCTCTTCTCCCTCCCTTGTTACTTGATTTATTTCTCTTTCCCACCATCGCCACCAGCCACCAGCAATCCCAACCTCTCTTGTACGTATTTTCTCGAGATGAATTTGTAAGTATTTTCTCTCTTCTTCTCCTCTCTGTTTACTTTGAGAAAGAAAGATTTTATAAGTATTTTCTCGAGATGAATTTGTATCTCGTGGTCTACTTTTGTATTTTATTATAAGATTTTTCTAGAGATACATAAAAGTTTGGATCCATTAATTTTTTTCTCAAGATACATGTTTGTATTTCGAGGTTCATGTATGGGTTATTATTTAAAGAGCATTTTGGTAATCAACGTGAGCCTATTGACAGTCCATGCATGTGAATTGCTAGTCTAGGTGAGACTATAATAGTGATTAATGATGTGATAACCTCTAATTAGTTATACTTTTGATAGAGGTAAATCGCAAATAACCCAAATAGGTGGATCAAATTACTCTCCCAATAGATTAGATGAAGTTTTGTTTAGCAATTGGTGTTTTGTATAATTATATATGTATTGTTCAAATAAGAAATTATATCCAAGTAATTAATTAATATATTTTAATTAATTAACTAAGATTCATCTCGCTGCCCCCCTTTCAACAAAAATCATGGCTCCATCACTGCTTTGACTAGTTCAAGAAGTTGCGGGTAGGGCTCAATTCTCTCATTCTGATGTGCTTTCCATAGTTTGCGAAGCAACCATCATCATTGACTCCAATTTGTTAATCTTCGTCTAGTTCTTCTTAATTTTCAAATGGTATGTGTAATACCAGCAGAATTACATAAATATAAATACTATTTATTAATTTGTAATGTATTATAATTTTATATACAATGTGTATAACCTTGTTTTATTTGTAGTGGGTAACAAAGGTAGAAAGTGTGGTTGTATTTAGCAAATTATTAGTGAAACCCGATCTGGCACTCTTTGATTAATAACATGGTTTTGAGTCTTGTTTGATTAGAATGTGACCTTGGACTTGAGTCATTGGGAATGAGAGTCCAATACTTTATCCCACTACCTTTTTTTTTTTTTTTTTCTTAAAACCCTACTTTTAATGGATCTTACCAATTTTTTGTTGTCGGCTAGGAAATTGAAATAAAGAGAGAGAGTGAGTGAGAAAGAGAGAGAGCTTGAGAGGATTTCAAGTTTATAGGAGATAAATCGAAAGGGATTCTTAGTGAGTATTGCGAAGAGGAAGCTTATACTTGGCTTTGTGTCAATTTGGAGGACTTGTGTTTCGTTGATTGTGAGTAGATCGACCAATTGTTGTTGTTTTTTTACTTGATTGTGAGTAGGTCTAGTAATTTTTTATACGATTTGTGCAAAAAACTTAAGGTTTTCAATTTCGGTTGGAATTAGGTAACAAGATATATAGCTGCAACGATATCTTTATATGACGTTGAAAATTTATATTTTTGTTACTACCATTAGAAAGATGAAAGTGCAATCTTTTCAACTATCTAGTTACTAGTAAGCTTAATTTGGTTGAGCATGGAAGAAGTTTTTGTCATTTGAAGTTGGTTTGCCAATAATGAATGTTTACTGTCTCATTGGAGAAGATGATAAATAATGTCGAAAGAAGTGTTTACACTTCTCATATTTGGAAGTATGTAGGTATAATTATTATATCATCGTAGAGTGTAGATTTGAACTTTTCGACGATATAATTTGTAAATTTTGGCTGTGATTTGTGAGTTTTGTATTGACTTAAAGTTGGCATGTTGAACTGAAAATCTACTAAGAAATATGTTGTTAGGAGTAAGATGATGTCGTCATCATGACATATCTATTTGACCAAAATTTTAACCCATCCCAAATTTGGCTAGGCCTAAATTATAGTTTGTAGCTCAAATCTACCTAATAAAATTATAAAGTTGTGAAATTTGTTAAATTATAATTTTAACCCGAGTAAAACTGTAAAAGGGCAAAGAATTGAGGAGTAAAACGCAAGAAGAGGTGGTTCGATTTAATCTACTCTGAGGTGCTATTCTACAATCAGATCTGTTGCAGCTGCGAGGAGTTGCTTGCTGTTGTTGTTTTCGGGTCTGTTACCTCTCCTTCTTCATCTTTTGTTTTCTATATTAACTAGGTCGAAATTTCCCCTAAACTCAATTTTCATTAGAGATGGAAGACTATAGTATTTCCCTAAACTCGATTTTCAACTTAAGCATGTAGTGATTGATAATTTGCAATATCTCCCTGAACATATCCATGTTTAAGACCAATCCATATACAATAAACGACGGACCAATACGAGTATGAATATTTTGTTGTCTTTTCAGAGTTTAGTTTGTTTAAAGTGCACAATTTCATAGTAAATATTATGACAGTCTTAAGAGGCAAGCATTGCATTATTTGTTGTTTTAATTCCTGGATGTTTTATACTAATCTTCCAAAGAGAAAGCAAGAAAGACTTGCTGAGTTATTATCTTTTGCATTTGGGAACTCACTTATATCCTTTTAATTTAAATAGTGTGTGTTATTTGTTCTTTGTTTAAATATAGTATGATATTATCCCTTTAATTTAAAGCAATGGTGTGTCTTTCTTTTCTTTATTGTAAGGCGAAAAAGAACAAAGAAAGAATAGTGTTTTTTTTTTTTTTTGGGATAAATGGTCTCTTTGGCCAGATGTATGCTTTTGTAATGTTATTTTTGTACTTACTGGAAAATGGTCTCTGGCCGGTGGATGTAGTCATAATTCTGACACCATATAAACATATTGTGGTATTTCATTTTTGTATTTTATTTTTGATATAATCTAGCTGGCTTGCAAATTGAGCAATTGCTCACACAAGCTTAAAAAACACAAAAGAAACAAACTGTGCAATGTGTAACTTATCATAGTCCTATATGATCGATCATAATGCTTATGTTTCATCCCCTCAATCCCACTAACCTGTGAACAATATAATTGCCCTTATGTACTTTATGTTCCATGGCAGGTGTTATGTGCTGCAAATTTTGATTCTAGTTGAGAAAGTCGCCATGTTTGACCTACTTAGCAACATTTCCAAGTTCTCCTCTTGATCGGTATTTCATTGTTTTTACTTTTTAACTATTATTATTTTAGATTCTTTTATCTGTAATGCTTCATCAATCATTGTTGTTATTCTGGATCCATATTACTCATGAGTCATGATTGAATGATAAGTGGGTTCTTATTAATAATTTATTGAGACATCAAATATGGTTTTGTTTTCTTCTCCAACATTCTTCCTCGTGGTACAATTTTTCACCATCTTTTCAAATATTCTGAAATTTAGCAACCCAGTGAATTCAGATATATGACTTTTGGTATTCACTATCTGCACTTGAAATATATATCTAAAATATATAACCTGAAATCCTAGTAAGTGGTAACAAGAAGAAGAAGAGAACCGTATGATGTGATCTGTGCTAGGAAAATAAAAAGATAAATGTGATGTAAACAAATCTAAACATAGTCTTATATATTGTAAGGATGAAAAAGTTGAAAATAATGAATGTTCAGATGAAATACAGAGAAAGAAAGAGATAATGATCCATATATTCTAGGCAAACATACAGTGATTTACTTCAACAGGTCCTAGAAGATGTGGTATTGAAGATGTTGTAATCTTAGATAGATTTGTCAATATGGTTCTCTTTGTTTTTCAGTGTGAGATTCAGATTACTTTAGAAGGGAAAGACTGTTATTCTTCATCGGAGAACAAAAACTCGCCTGCAGCTAAGACTCCGAATCTGGTAGCTCGGTTGATGGGTCTGGATCTCTTGCCTGATAGATCCTCTTCAGGAGGAGAGGTGGTACATCCTGACTCTTTTTATACCAACACCTGTCTCTTTTTAGTTTTAGAGCTAATAGAGATCCAAAGCATGTCCAACATACCAATATTCCATGATTTAGTGTTGGGATTGATATTACTCTTAAAATTTGCATATATGGATAGGGATAAAAAGGGTGAAAAAAGTTGGAATCATCTTCAATTTCAAATGCTCAACCTTTTTCCTTTTTTTTCAACTGTTTTTCCTGAAACTTTTCTTCAAGTTGTCAGGTGAATAATAGACGAGTATTGAGGCATTGTTCTTCAACAGGTCCTAGTCTATTATTAAGGCATTTTTCTTTTGAATTGGCAATTGCATTGTGGCCTTGTGGATCCCTGATGGAATTGATTGCAGATTTTAAGCTTAAATTGCTGCATTTCGAATAATAGACGATTGTAGCTTTGTTCTTATTGTTAAGTTATGACCTTATTTGAGGATTGACATGGAAATCTTTCTTAAACTGTGAACTACCAAGCTGTACTTTAGGGTCCATTTGTTTCAATGCACCATTGCTAAGAACGTCTCTTTTATCCAGTGAACTACCAGGTTGTTCTTTCGAGTCTCCCTGTTTCACTGCCAAAGTTAAGCTAAAATTTTCCCTTGATTTTGAGTTCAATTTTCTTTTCTGTGATATGGTAGGAAGAAAGTAACGAGTTGACGCTCTTGCTGGTTACTTTTGTTAATTTATGGCTCAGCTTTGTGCATCCTTACCCTATGAGGGAAGGTAATTGATACTTGATATCCTTTAAGCCTGGTTTCGTTAGAGCCAATAAAGGCTCTATGTTCAATTACCCTCCATGATGGTGTTGACAACCTTAGGCCTAGTTGTAACCTGTGTTATTAAATCAGCGAATAATCGTTATTCGGGACTAGACCGTTCCGGATTGAGCAAAAATCGGTAGGGTTTCACAGACTCAGCTAAATCGGCGAGTCATCGCATAATCGGACGAGTTGACTCGCTGATTTATCGTCTCTATAAATAAATAAATAAAAACCTAACTCTTTCTTTCTATTCCTATTTGCAGAGAAAGAAGAAAAACGGACGAAGCAGAGGCAGAGGAACGAAAGAAGAATAAGGGGAACTGAGAAGAACTGAAGAACACGAGAAGAAGAGGAAGCACAAGCACTTACCTTGGAAGAAGAAGAATGAACTAAAGATTGAAGAACACGAACTGATTTCGTGTTGATTTCGGAGCTGAAGAATTGATTTCCTCCCTCCTTGGAACAAGAACATGAACTGATTTCCTCCCTCTTCCAGGTAAGATATGTTCTTCTTCTTCTTCTTTCATATATATATATATATATATATATTATTTTTTCTTCTTTCGGCAAAGCAAAACGATTATTGTAAAGAGGTTTCGACGTTGTAATTTGTAAAGAGGAACTAGTAATCCAGATTTCACACCTAAATCAAGATTTTATGTAATTGGTTTTTGTTTTTCTTAAACTTGTAGGAAACCCTTTTTGTTTTCCTTTTCATCTCAGTTTATTTGTTCCAGTTGTTCGCACGCCTGGTGAGAATTAGCAGAATCTATACTTGCAGTTTTCATTCATGTACAAATGGTACAAAATTGTATTGAAAAGTTTTCACCAATTTTTGTTGTAGTAAAATTGTATTTATCTTTTGATGCACAAGAACATATAATAACATGCAATAGACTTGTGAATTTTTTCTTCTTTCAGATCTATTTTTCTTCTTTTCTGTTGCTTTTGCTGAGATGTTCCTAAACATCTCCAGGTAACTATAATTGTTCCAATCTGCAAAATTAAATTCATTTGATGAATTAGTAAAGTAATATAATTATAAATTTATAGTATTATGATTAATTATTTATTTTTGTTTGTGACTATGATTAAATTTTAAAAATATATGATTTTAAAAAATATCGATCAAATCCGATTATTCCCGATTAATCGTGATTCGGTCCTGGACCGCGAAGCGATTTAACTACCCAGATTGTAACAACATACTATGTTAACGCTTATCCCAATTAACAGGAAGTTGTATTGTCGATTTCAAAGAGTATTATTTAAACATTTTGTCAAAAAAAAAAAAAAAAAACCTGATATTATTATGGTGACTTTTGTATATTGTTTATAAAAACTCAGTGATCAATTTCTACTTCTTTTTGGTAAACAGATAGGGTTGTTTGAATATCAGTTGCGATCTTGATCTGTCTATTCCTAATTCAAAGATATGGAACAGATAAAGTGGGATATAGCTTTGCACCTATTATATGCCTCTGGTTTGCCATGATCGCGGGTATTGGTGTCTTCAACTTCATTAAGCACGATCCATCTGTAGCTAAAGTGATATGATCTGACTTGGTACTTTTTCTTTCTTGCAGATTAGAGTTCCTGGCTGTGTGTTCAACTCAAGCAATCAAGAAACCAAGCAATGATTCTTCTACAAAAGACAGACTGAAAGTAAATGGAAAATCAATCAACTGATCTGATACAGAAGACGGAATGAAGTGAAAATGTAGGAGCAGTGATTGTATTGAATTGATCAAAAGAAATTGTAGATACAGAAATTGTAATAGCAAGTTCGAGATTGCTAATCTCCCTTTAGAGCTATTCGAGATGCTCCAACTCTCCTTGAGCAAACTGCTCAATGTACAATTTATCTACCAATCAATGAATGAATCTTTTCTCCTAGTACTCTCCTATTTATAGCACTTAGTCTATTACAACTACTCTCACAAATACTGACAGCTATTCTTAACAGACAAACAGACCTACAAACATAGCATTCTCATACAAACATAACACTCTCAGTACTTAACAGATTGCCTTCTCAGCAACAGAAGCACTAACAATATCCTTCATTTCTCTTCAGCACTCTCATGACCTGTCTTTTGTCTTTCTCCGGGAATAAGTATACTGAATAGGAGGTTTAGGAGGTAGAATCCTATCAATACCCGCCCCCCAAAGCCGCACCTTGTCCTCAAGGTGAAAAGAAGGAAACTGCTGATTCAATAACTCGAAGTCTTCCCAAGTGGATTCATACGCAGGTAAGCCGTGCCATTTAATCAAAACATCAACTTTAGTCAACTGACCTTTACCCTTAGGGCGCAATCCAATAAGGATTCAGGAAACACCACCAATTCACCATCACTGCTGAGCTGATCAGACAGAGGATTCACAGGAAAACAGTGTCCCTTGGCACGCCGCAGCTGAGAGACATGGAACACAGGGTGAATCCTTGTGTGGACAGGAAGATCTAACCGATAAGCCACCTCCCCTATCTTTGCCAAAATTTTATAAGGGCCATAGAAACGCGCCGATAACTTGTGATTATTCCTAGAAACCAGGGATTGCTGACGATAAGGGCGCAACTTCAGAAATACGTAACTCCCAACATCAAAAGATTCATCACGCCTGGACTTATCCGCCTGAAATTTCATGCGCTGTTGCGCCCTCAATAAATTCTGCTTTAGATCATCTAACACTCTATTCCTGTCCATCAATAACTGCTCCACTGAAGAAGTGACTGCTGAGCCTATGGCATACCGAATCAAAGGAGGAGGGTCCCTGCCATAGAGAACTCGAAAAGGGGAATAACCGGAAGCCGAATGAACTGATGTATTATACCAATACTCATCCCACGAAAGCCATTTACTCCACTGTTTCGGCTTGTCAGAAGATAAGCAACGAAGATATGTTTCAATGGATCTATTAATTACCTCAGTCTGCCCATCGGTTTGAGGGTGGTAGGCGGTACTGTGCTTCAATGTAGTGCCCTGTAAGCGAAATAATTCTTGCCAGAATTTACTGAGAAACACCGTATTGCGATCTGAAATAATAGACTGTGGTGTTCCATGCAGGCGAATAATGTCTCGCGCAAAAACCAAGGCCACCCCTTCCGCAGAAAATGGATGTTTCAATCCAGAAAAATGAGCGTACTTGCTCAGACGATCGACCACAACCAAAATGGTATCATAAACACCAGAACGCGGTAAACCCTCAATGAAATCCATTGTAACCTCGTCCCAAACTTGAGTGGGTAAAGGGATCGGTTGAAGCAATCCTGCTGGAGAAAAAGCCAGAGTTTTATTCCGCTGACAAATGTCACATTCACTGACCCTTCGCCTGATATCCGACTTCATTCCCACCCAATATAGCTCCTTAGCTATCCTTTGATACGTTTTTGTTTCCCCAGAATGGCCTCCCACATGAGAAGAATGAAATTCCATAAAAAGAATAGGGATGAGGGAAGAAGATGGAGGGATGACCAACCTGGTTTTGTAATACAACATATCATGAAGCACTGTATATCCAGGTCGTCCTGACCCTTGCCACTTGTTGTTTCAGTTGTGTCAAAACACTGTCCTCCTGTATCTCAGAACGCAATACCGACCAATCACGCCAAGTGGGTAACGTGAGTTGAAAGCAAGAAGGAGATGGAGGAAGTCAGGACAAGGCATCAGCCGCCATATTCGAAGAACCCGATCTATAATGAATCTCAAATTGGTAACCCAAAAGTTTACTCACCCATTTCTGGTATTCGGCGCCAATGACCCGTTGTTCCAATAAAAACCGTAGACTCTTCTGATCAGTCCGAACCACGAATTTTCTGCCTAACAAATATGCCCTCCATTTTGTAACCGCCAACACAATCGCCATCAATTCCTTCTCGTAAATGGGTTTGAGCCTAGCACGTTGCCCCAACACTTGACTAAAGTAAGCCACTGGTCTTTGTGCTTGCATCAATATCGCGCCCACTGCATAACCAGAAGCGTCGGTCTCGACTACAAACTCTTTAGAAAAATTCGGCATGGCGAGCACCGGAGCCTGAGTCATGATGAGCTTCAATTTCTGAAAAGCGTCCTCAGCCTGCTGTTGCCAATTGAACCCGTCTTTCTTCAACTGAGCAATGAGAGGCCATGCTACCTTACTGTAGTCCTTGATGAATTTACGGTAATAGCCCGTGAGGCCCAAAAACCCTCGCAATTCCGTAAGATTCTTTGGTGTAGGCCACTCTAACATGGCTTGAACCTTTGATTGTTCCATTGCCACTCCTTCAGCCGAAATATTGTGCCCCAAATAACTCAATGTCGAACAACCAAATTCACATTTTTTCTGATTCGCAAACAGTTGGTTTACCTGTAACAACTCCAAGACAATCTCCAAATGCTTCAGATGATCTTCAACTCCTTTGCTATACACCAGTATGTCGTCAAAAAATACAAGGACAAACTTACGCAAATACGGTCTGAAAATGGAATTCATCAGGGCATGAAACGTTGCGGGCGCATTTGTCAGACCGAAGGGCATGACTAAAAACTCGTAATGCCCTTCATGTGTTCGAAAGGCCGTCTTGGCTTCATCCCCCTCTTGTAAACTGATTTGATGATGCTCTGATACCAATTGATATGATCTGACTTGGTACCTGTTCTTTCTTGCAGATTAGAGTTCCTGGCTGTGTGTTCAACTCAAGCAATCAAGAAACCAAGCAATGATTCTTCTACAAAAGACAGACTGAAAGTAAATGGAAAATCAATCAACTGATCTGATATAGAAGACGGAATGAAGTGAAAATGTAGGAGCAGTGATTGTATTGAATTGATCAAAAGAAATTGTAGATACAGAAATTGTAATAGCAAGTTCAAGATTGCTAATCTCCCTTTAGAGCTATTCGAGATGCTCCAACTCTCCTTGAGCAAACTGCTCAATGTACAATTTATCTACCAATCAATGAATGAATCTTTTCTCCTAGTACTCTCCTATTTATAGCACTTAGTCTATTACAACTACTCTCACAAATACTGACAGCTATTCTTAACAGACAACAGAACAGACAAACAGACCTACAAACATAGCATTCTCATACAAACGTAACACTCGCAGTACTTAACAGATTGCCTTCTCAGCAACAGAAGCACTAACAATATCCTTCATTTCTCTTCAGCACTCTCATGACCTGTCTTTTGTCTTTCTCCGGGAATAAGTATACTGAATAGGAGGTTTAGGAGGTAGAATCCTATCATAAAGCCATATACCCCTAATACAGTGTAGACTATTTCAGAAGAAATAAACAAAAAGCATGGATTTCTCTTGATGGAATTGTTATTAACTGGTAACTCTTTGTTTCTAATTTCTTACAAATCTTAGTAAGAAATAACCGATTTGAACTGTGTTTACATGTAATATAAACCGTTTGCATATACTACAGGAACTGAAGCAATGTTTGCAGATCTTGGACATTTCTCAGTCAAATCAATTCAGATAAGTATGTGCTCTGTGGTATTTCCATCCCTTGTCTTAGCATAACTCCGTACGCATACAGATAACGTTCATGAGACCTTCTATAGGTCCATACCAGGTGCGAACTCAAATACCATTTTGTCCTTTAGTTTCTTCCCATTCTCTGTAGTCGTGTATCTGATAGTTTTATGAGTTAACTCACATTGATTTTACTATGGTGAAGGTCCTCTATATTGGCCTATGTTTGGGGTGGCTGTTATGGCGGCAATTATTGCTAGTCAAACCACGATCTCCAGCACATTCTCAATCATCCAACAGTCGATCTGTACCCCTCGGTTGCTTCCCTTGAGTCAAGATCATTCATATTTCAAACAAGTACGAAAGACAAGTATATATACCTGAGATCAACTAGCTCCTCATGTTGGCGTGTGTTGGAGTTACCTTAGGGTTCAGTACAACCGTCAAAATTGGGTACGCATATGGTAAGAATTTCATCTTACATATGAAAGAGCATCCAACTTCAAAGAGGGTCTAGTGGCAGGGTGGCTGTTATACAACCAAGTCACCCAACATCTTATAGTGGGTAAGAAATTTTAACCCTAGACTAGAGTTGTTAAAATTTGGGGTCTGGAATTAGCTCACTGTTTTTGCTCTTACTGACTGTACTTCATGTAAGTAACAACGCATCAATAAATCCCTTGGATTTGTTTGGAGTAGAGTGGGGTTTCTAAAACAGTGACGAATACAGTAAGCTAATACTTTTTCAAGGTTCAGAAAAGCCAATGGGGATATTATTGTGGAGTGCAGTCCTGCATGAAAAAATGAAAAATAGTGTATCTGAAAAAAAATCATAAATAATCCTACTGGTCTCTTGTTCTGAAAGAACTTTCTGTAACTTTTCATGAGGACCCGAAATGTGTTTTAGATGCTAGTGATAAATCGAAGAGGGGAGGAAGATGGCCGCCAGGTGCAGTTATGAATATAGCTGAGTGTTGTTTGTTTCCGATAAGAAAAGAGGACAGCAGTGTGGCTATTATGTGGAGGGATGAACATTTGGATGATTCACCAGTCCAGAGTTTGACATTGAAGGAAATATGCAACCAAGTGATGTACATATCTATTTTACCCAATTATGTTTTTATATTTATGTTATAAATGTCTATGGAAGAGGATAATAAAATGTGTGCATTTGTGTGATATGGTTTGCAGGTTGGTGGCGAATGCTCTGGATACCATATTCTCCAATGGTGATACTATTGCAATTGACATGCCAATGACTGTCAATGCAGTTATTGTTTACTTAGCAATTGTAATTGCAGGATGTGTTGTTGTGTCGATAGCTGATAGCATTTGTACTTGCAGTTATTGTTTACTTAGCAATCAGTGGAGTATCAATGGCGAACAGATAATCTGTTTTTCAACAGAGTTTTATTAGGCTCTGTTTTCAGTCTGAAACAGAGCAGAATGGGGACGTGTTTCAGCTGAGAATGCCTGCTTTTATTTCACAAAACATAGTGTTATTAGGCTCTGTTTTTTGGCCTGAAACAGAACTGGTTGGGGACGTGTTTCAGCGGCAGGGATCATGGGATGGGAGGCTTTCTTCAACTGGAGGAATTGGAGATTTGTTGACAACAATTGGTGCTTGGAAGAGGTTTGCAAGTTTTGGGAAGATTATGCAAGGCTTTGGTTCAGTTTTTGGCTCAGTTTCTTATAGTCTATGTAAGTAGTGCTTGGAAGATTATACAAAGAGTCTGTGATTGGTTTTGTTTTATTTGTTGAGTAACTTATAGTCTATGTAAGTAGTTTGTTTTAGGCCTAATGTCTTGGTGAATCAGGCCTAGGAGAATTTTTTTTTGTTAGTTTCTTGGTGAATTAGGCATAGACTCTAGGTTTTTGTTTATATTTTGGGTAAAGTCGTAATGTACCCCCGACTCGTGTAAAATCTTTTGATCAATTAATAAAGGTTTGGCATCCCCCCTCCCTCTCGGAGGTTATTATCAAACTATTTGACGATGTGCATTTGACGTCGTTTACAATAAAACGACATGCATTGCACGTCCTCAACAATTAGTTAAGTCTTGACAAGCATGCCGTTATTTGTCAATTACGTCCTGCACAACGACATTCAAGCCACGTCGTTGCTTCACCTTTTTCATGACTTGTTAAGACGTCATTGAAGAAACTTACGATGTGCAATTTAAGTCATTGTACATATTAGCGACTTATATAAAACCTATAAGGACGTGATTCGACGACGTAAAATGCACGTCGTAGAATACACCACACCTATTACGATCATTGATTCCTTGATGTACATATGGACGTCGTCATAAGCATTAGATGACGTGCAATGTCTTTGATATGTTGTTGTGCGTTTGTCTCGTTGAGGAACTACATGTCTTTGATTCGTGGTTTATTTGTTTATGTATTTTATGTAACTTGTTTTATTTAATAGAGATGGGAATACTTATACCAGCTACCCCGCTTATCCAAGTAAATTTATGTTTCTTGGGTACATTCTTATTGGAACGTAACCAATTAGTCTTTCTCAGGTTAGAGAGTTTTTTGGGCGGCGGCGTAGGTTTATTTGTGGGGCGAGCATCTCCAAAGAATTTGCTGGGTAGAATTTTTGTCTACTTTAGTTTTATTTTATTTTTTTATAAATTTTTCTATTGTTAAAATTCTCACGTCTCAAATTTGGGGAAACGGATAATCCTAATTTTCATGGATATATATAAGGATTTCGTTTTTTTTTAAATCGGAACGTGATAGTCGGTATCAGAGCATTTGGTTAGTTAGCTTAGACTGGGGTAAAGTCTAGGTGATCTTCAAAATGTGGACATGGGGTAAAGTCTATTCTTTTTCCTTCTTTTTTTTACATTATCATCTTAACGAAGAATAGAACTTGTGTTCATGTCAATCGCAATCTCAACAATACTGTATCAAAACCCGAAAATTCACAAATCTTTCACAAAAGCAGGACATTACGGGACAAGTCAACAAAACAATTGAGATAAGCAAGGTTTTAAATACTCTCGAACCTTTATATAGATAAATTGGCCATCAAACTATAATAACTCCTAGATTTTCTATGTCTTTATAAATAATTTTATTTAAATCTTCTACAAAAGAACTGGGCACTATTTCAATGTACACAACTGGAGCTGGGAGAAGCTAGCTAGGTGGTCCTCTGTTTGGTTCTTCACAATAGATGTGGATGATTTGGAATTGGGATAGTTGGGCTATGTGGTTTCGAACCCTCCAAATTGTTAAAATGCCTACCATGGCGAATCCCGATGGTGCTTTCCATCAGGATAAACGCACAAACAAAAAACAAAAAACAAAAAAAACTAAGATCAATAATTACTGGGTAGCATATAATTAATGTTATTACCACCAAGATTCGCAAACAAACCCATATAAATTCCTTCACTTCTTCAACTTCATTTGTTCAATTCATATTACTCATGAATCATTGTTGTTATTTTGGATCCATATTACTCATGAGTCATGATTGAATGAAAAGTGGGTTCTTATTAATAATTTATTGAGACATCAAATATGGTTTTGTTTTCTTCTCCAACATTCTTCCTTGTGATACAATTTTTCACCATCAAGCATTCTGTATTCATCACAACTTAAGCTCTTGTAACACTTATCTTCTCCCTCTTTGATGAGTTCTGGAAGAGGCCCAATGGTCTCCTTTTCATTCAAGTCATGAAATGCAGCAATGGAAAGGCGTTCCTTGTTCTTGTTTATAACAACCCTGTGCTCGATGCTCTTGTATTTTCCATTGGTTAGTATCTGCATGAAAGTAATTACCACAAGATTATGAAATATTTTTTTGGATGCTTAAGAAAGAAAGAAAAAAACTGTGTTATTACCTCAAGGAGATCACCAATGTTAACCAGAATGGCATCAGTTGATATTACGACCGGGACCCAACAGCCATTGTGCCTGATTTGTAACCCTTGGACATCATTGACTTGAATTAAAAATGTAATGCCAGTGGCATCAGAGTGTGGAGAGATGCCCAAGACCTTATCATCCTCGAGACATGGTGGGTAATAATTGATCCTCATGCTTTGTATACCTTCGTCAAACATGTTTGTCAGCTTCTCTGCAGGTTCAATCCCCAAGTTCTTTGCCATCAAACCCAACACACACATCTTGATTTTCTCCAACTCTATTGAGTAAATGGAAACGGTTTCCCTTGCAAAAGAGAATTTTATGTTATTTGTTATTGCTTTTGGTGTTCGACATAGATTCAGTATAGAAACTAGGGAGTGGATCGTCTCCTTATAAATCTTAATGACGACTCCTCCTTACTTGACGTGGGACTATTCAAGCTAACACTTTTCCAACAATAGTTTCATTAGAATCCAAATTTGAAATTTCTAAGATGTAGCTGTGTGCAAATCGACTGCCAGTATTCCAATTCATCCTCACTGAATCAACTTCAAGGGACACTCCTACACTGAGTGATTATCCTCATAAATTATCAATATAGTGAGCAATACTTACCCCATTCTTTCATTATCCTCGTAAATAATTAATATAGTGAGCAATATTTACCCCATTCTTTCTTACAATTTTCAGTTGCATGTGCAAGTTCAACTACTTGAATAGAGTCTTCCATCAAGATCACTCCTAGTTCCTTATAAGACCTCAAACAAATAATTTGAAGATCGTAGTGTAAAACATTATGAGAGAATGTATTTCTATGGCTTTTTGTTTGATTTAATAAAGGTTAGAGGACCCTTGAACCTAATTCTGAAGTTCAACTATATATTAAGATGTTTTATGTACAATTATTTACCTGAATGTAGCAGGGCAAGTAGGCCAATGTTTCATACTTATTGCATCTTCAGGTTGCGTAACAAGGAAAAGCACGTCTCCCCAATCTAGCTCTTGCTCATCAGAGTACACAAAGTGTTGAACCCCATAACCTTCGACCTCCCCTGGCTCTTGGCATGCCTTCTTTTCTTCACTTGTCAGCTTAAAAAATTGAGTTACATCTGTTTTCATGTTCAACAATACATCTTTGGGGAGTCCATGGTTAATGAGCTGTGCGCAAAGAAGGTACTTATCCAATCAATGAGAACATAAATTAAAACATGGCATCTCGAACAAATTAATGAAATTATCTATGAAAACTAACCTGAAAGAAGCCCCAATCCTGACAGGCCAAATGAAACTTTTCCATTTCATCACGAGACAATTTATCATCACTAAGTTTGCTAAAAGCAATAACCGGAACCATCAACTTCTCATCAATAGATGATACAACATCTGCCACTCGTTCAGACCGGATATATCTGGAGGGGATCACATCAAGATTCTTAGTAGCAAGGTCCTGGACAATCTGAACAACAGGTACTGGCGTTGGCAACAATCCTTCTGGATTCTCCATCACTTAGCTCTAAGAAAGATTCTCTGTGAACTACCTTAGCTAACTCTTGCATTATTTAGAACATGATGGAAAGTGCATTTTTTTTTCAATCAGACATCTATGTTGAAAAAAAGGAACCATAGAACATGACAATCAAGCCATCCAGCTACACTAAATGAGTAGCATGTGACAGAACTGTCATTATCCATCAGTCCCCCAAAAATCAAACTTTTGCTCATTTACGCAACCAGGTTCATTGCTAGCTCAAATAGTAGAGTTCTGCCTCTACACATGTTGTTTTTGAAGGGGAAAAAACAAACAGACAAACAAACAAACATTTGATTCCGGGTTGGCAATGCAAAATGGAGATTGTTAGTCAAACAATTTCATGAATTTATAGTCTGCTATGATAAATGTATTACCAAGTTCCGAAGATAATTGTCTAATTTATTGTAACTTTCATTAGTTTGTACTCAACAACAACACTTGGTGAGCTTTCTTTGGATTCGAGATTCTAAAGTGTGTCTGTCTGTGCAAGTCCGATTTTTGGGGTACCTATCGATATAGTAATGTCAATTTGAATGCTGCCCGCTACTCGACTAGTGTAGCTGAATGGTTTGCTTGTCATAAGGGCTACGTAGAGCAAGAGTTACCTAAGATTGGTGTTTTGTGGTGGAATATCCCCGAAGCAGTTCCAAAGCAATGCCCAAACGCCAGACACCTTGATCCCTTGAATAATGGAGTTATATTTACTATCAGATCGCACCTCTAGAATATTTGGTAAACCAAACTCAGGAAATAGTTCCATTGCACTATACAATCTTAGAGGTAATGAAGATTCTAGTTACACATTCCTTTAGCATCAGATCATTGACATCTCTAACAATTACAGACAGAAATAGCATTACCCCCACACATTTCTTGTCACTTTTAGCATGCAGATTCTAACCACTGGCAAGCACAAAAGCATCGAGACTGAGTTGTTACAAAAAGAAAAAAGAATATATTTCTGTGTTGCATCTCATGAGCCAAACTAAATACCACGATAGGCCATCTTTCAGAACTCACCAAACAGGGAGAAGACAAATGTTACAAGAGCTAAAGCTTTGATGAATAGCAAAGGCTTTTGAGTAATGAGCAAGAGTTTTGCTAAGTTTTAAGCAAAATTGTTGCTGATAGTGAATGCTCACTCGTATGACTATACATCTGAAATGAGCCCAAATCTCTTTGTGATAATCTAGCTGAAAAGATCCCCAGCAGCCTTTCTCATCATATCATCTATCTGTGAAGAATATTAAAAAAGTATAAACAAATGAATGGGGGTGCTAAAGCAACATGGTATTGCACTTGAGAAGAACAATCTATTTGTCGTTTTCAGAAGGATGTGTTTGAATCCCAATGAGTTATGCAATGCATAATAACTTACTTGCTTTTTTGATAAGCCTATCTCTTTTAGATCATCCAACTGCAAACAAAACACACATACTACATTAGTGACATACTTCAGGTACACCCTCGTTTGTATTCACGAAAAGAACAAAATGAGAATTGCTTACATCCTTAAAAGGCTCCTGAGAATCTTCACGAAGTTTCATTATGTAATTAGCCCTTTTCTCTCCAATACCCTGCATATATTTCACAGAATTTGGCAAAAACATAAGATGACAGAAAACACTTGCCATTAAAGAAATGTAGTGTTGACTGCACAAACTAAAGAACTTACCTTAAACAGTTTTAGGTCGTCCCTGAGATAATTAAAATAAGAAAAAATCATTAGCCACAACATTATAAACACCACAATACTACAAGTTCAATTCCAATAAAGTGGTTAAATAATAAAATGGCAACCAAATCTTCGTTGTTTTTCATACCACCTAACATTACAATTATATTATACTATAAGCACACATATAGTTCTCTAATTTCCAAAGAAGAGTTGTTTAATTATGAAACATAATTTTTGTTTCACACATTCAAAACTTCAACTCAAAGTGTCTACCATTACACAGGAGGCTGCATGTTGACTCCTTTTTCTGATAATGAGTCGAGAAACTTGGTGAAAGAGTGCTTATATTTTTTAAGTTGATCAGGAAGGGTGATATACCGCTAAATCAATGTTTCCTACAGTTTGACTAGTGCTTAGCTACAATCTACTGGTCAATTATCAATTTAGTAGATTGAGGCAGTTTAGACTACCTAAAGTTAGGAATTGGATATTAATAAACTTATTCGAGATTTTTATTTTCTCAATCATCGATTTTTGTTTTGTTTTTCACACGAGTATGAGAGTTGATATTTGTCAAATTGTTTATAACAAGATTACGTTTGTTTCTTTCACCCATTTCTAACATTCATAGTTACTTTCATGATAAGCATGATTATAAAAATAAATTAGTTTAAAAATAAATTAGTTTAAAAATAAATAAATAACCACACTGATTTGCCTATTAGTATTATCCCCAAATGCCCATTTGCCAAATTAAAGTGGCGACACTATGCTAGTATTTAATCAATTGCTAACTTACCTACCAATAGTTATCATGCTAGTTTGAAGTTTGAAAAGTACCAAGACAGTTTCATTGAGCTAGATGAAAATCAACTGAAGCTGCAAGGCTATAGACACTTACTTGTTGGCACTATTTATGAAAGTGAGACATTCTTTAACCAGGGATTGCTGCAACAAAGTGCACAAGTGTTGGAATGAAAAACAAACAAATTAACTTATTGAGTGCATACAAAACATAAATAATAAATAATAAAAATTAAACTTACCTTTATATTCGAGCTACGTACAAAATAGGCTTCTCGCGGAGTGCAAGAGTTTCCTATGTCCGCGGTATTCACAAGGCCCATCTTACTTTCGCACTTGGGAGTTTTTGGTTCGATTATGTCCCCAATTTGACCATCCATTGAAACAGACTTTGGCATCTCAACGTCAAAAGGAGTAGCTGAATTAAGAGACTTTAATGAATTTGATAGTTTTTTTAGTTGTTCACTTAGTGGTGGTGATCCACTTTCATCAACAAAAGATGTATTGTTCTCCTTTTCCAAATGATGATCTGCAATAAACAAATAAATAAATAACATTATAGTCTGCCTCATTATATTCCAGATATTGTGCGTGTTTAATAGTCCATCTTCATTTTACCTTCTTTTGGAACAACCACTTTTTCAAGATAATCAGCGCCAGAGGTAACTTCAACATGATCGTCCTCATTGCTATTCGTGAGTTCCTTCAAAGGAAACTGTTAAGAGGAGTATTAACCTTCTAACTTCTTAGATAAGCAACAATGTAATACAATCTTGAAATTATAAATGAGTTATTACCCCTTTTTCTGTTTCATTCGTAATTGTCAATATCATAGTCTCCAACAAAATTACCACTAATCTTCAAATGCAAGTCTAACATAAAGCTTAAAAAACCTAACAGATGATGCACCCGTGAATGCATTAAAGGAAAAGTAGTAAATCATACCTCTTCCTGAAATTTAGAAGATACTGCGTCCAAAATGGCATCTGACAATGAGTTTTCCTGCATAAAAGTGTATCATAAATTACCGCACTGTATCATTTGGTTGTATAACTGTATTTATATGATTCAGTAGGGTTAGTCACAAATTGATGTGCTCACACTTATACCTCTTTCGAATGAGAAGATTCAATGATAGAACTGTTTGTTTCAGACTTTTCCTCCTGAGAAATCTGTTGGGAATTGTGTTAGTTACTGATTACAAGACAGTTTTTCATCACTTACACACTTTCTTGTTTGTACATATTTTGCAATTATACCTCTTTTGAATGAGAAGAATCATGGTGTGTCAAAGATTTATCCTCTTCAATGGTCTGTAGGGAATTTGGGTTAGTAATCAATTACAAGACAAATATTCCTCATTTATAAGTTAATGACTTCTTTTGTGATTCTATAACACTACAAATCATTAACTTTGGAACAACTATGCAACACAAGCCTTTCTTTTGATTCAAAATGATCAATTAAGATAATCAAAACAAAATAAATCGCCTTTTTAAAACACAGTTGGAGAAATATAATGACTATGATAAACATAATGACTGTTGGAGAAAGATTACCTCAGTGGAACTTGCGACAAGATTTGCTCCATGAAATAGTTTCCTAATAGAAACAGCAGGGGATAATCACAAAAGTCGATATTGATGCTCAATAAATAAATATAATTATAATAATAAATTAATTTAAAAAATTTTAATTTAAAAAAAAAAAAACACCCAAATGAATTGTTCCACTTTGCTAGCAAAAACGGAAAGGAAGAACGAATTAGAATTGTACACACACCTTCCCTTAAGCATAGAAGAGGCACCATTGCTTTTCTTTTTTGTTACGTTCAACTGGGAGTTATTGTGTTTCTTCACAGAGGTGGGAACAGATTGTGGTCGCCCAATTTTAGGGGAAGGAGCTGGCACGGTTACATTCTTAGTCGTCCTTACTGATTCTTGATTTATTGTTTGGCATGACCGAGCAGCCAAACTAACTGTATAGATGGTATCTTTGCAAGAAAGTGGATTCTGCATTCAACAGACAAGAAAGTCAACAATTTTTACGAGTTAGTCCCGATCACACATATAGCAACTCATAAATTGGTAATATTTGTTCAATACAACACAAAAGGTCTAGCCAGTCTTACCAGACAGGTAACCATCAAAATTTGGCTCTTTCCATCTAATGAATCTTGCAACAAGCGTGTCAGCTTGCTTTCTCGATATGGTACACGTTCGTTATAATTCAAAGCTTTCACAACATTTTGTAAGGTGTATAATGACTTGTTAACCCAAGCAGTCTCGCCAAGATTAGAACCCCCATCACTTTTCCACTTGCTGCCCTCATAACCTATAGTGTAAGTCAGCAACATATTAAAACACAATTAGTTGTGCGCATGCAAAAGTTAAAAGGCAAGCAAATGGAAAAACATGAAAACTTGATCTATATGTATATCGTAAACATTGTACCTGCCAAATCAACGAAATTCAACTTTCCAATAAGATGAGCATCAACTTTGCTGCTGGAGGAAACATGTACAATCAAGCCTTTGTGGGCCTTGTCCGGGGCATCATTTGTGATTTTTTGTGTCGATTTATGAGAAATGCACCCATGATAGTAAACTTCATGAAATTCAGAAACCGATTTGATAGGAATCTAGACACTTAAAAAAACAATGAGAAAAAAAAACAAATAATGTCATTATCTCTAAAACTCTCTTGGGGTCATTGAACTTTACCCGAGAGAGTCCTTTAAGTAAAATTCTCCCTCGGCGGTCTTCCAAAACAACCACCTCCTGCGCTTTGGGCTCCAAAAGATCATACACATGGTCTTGGTACACTTCATAACAGGAGACAGAAATTGAGCTCCCCTTCTCCTCACTCATCAACAATATTTCCACAGTTGCCATCGCAGCCAACCCTAATTTCTCTTCAGAACCCTACATTTAGCCATACCTTAACAAGTCATTAACTTAATTCTTGAACATAAAACAGAAACACACCCTTAAAACAACTTTCCATCCTACATTACCTGAATCATGTATGTCTTTCCACTACCCCTCGCTCCATAGGCAATAACCGACGTGTTCAACCCATTGAACACCCCTGCAAGAAGAGGCTTCACCTCTCTGGAAAAAACATGTTCCACATCCTCCTCTTGCCCATAACAATTGTCTAGTTTATAAGAAGCTTCTTTCCGACTAAGAATCAAATATAATTGAAACCATTTTACCCATCACAAACAACTCGAACAAAACTAATCGAAAGAAAAATGAAATGCAATCAAAACAACAAAGCAAAAATCTACGAAATGAGCATTGAAAAACATCAAGAAATTGAACTGCATTGAACACATACCTAGTGGTGGTTTCGTCAACAAAACTCACAATTGCACCATCTGAGGAATCATCATCGCATTTTCGAACAGAAACCCATGAATTCGAAGATCTACTCCAAGACATGGCTTCAAGATCAGTAAAACCCCTGATTTTGCCCACGATTCGAACCTTTCTTCGAAAATCGGAGCTCGAATTCAACTTCGGGCGTGTTGAATTTATGGTTGATGACGCCATGGGGATTGAATTGAAGAGAGAGAGTAGTGTGAAATGATGTCTAGGGTTTGTGAATTGAGAAAAAATAGAGAACGTTGTGTTTCAAAATTTTGAATTCGATGATTTAAGGCGCTCCGTCCGACGCTCTGCGGACAAGAAGTCGAGTTTTTAGTGGCCAAAAGTGAGGATGCACGCACGTTGCACGTGAATCTTGCGTTGTACACTACAACGTCAACTGCTACTAGCCTGGGGAATGAAATGGGTCGGGTTCAATTCGGTTTAGCCTTCAGCGAAAAAGCAAGATTTATACCCGACAAATCTTAAGCCCCTACTACAAATTTAAATATTTAATCACGATGATTTTGTTATTTGTAATGAAAAAAAGTTGTAGTTGGATGATGTAATGGATTCATGATACAAACTAAATTTAATGTTAGGTAATTGTTTAGTTAGCATTAGGGGTGGGCACGAGATGGGATGGGACGAGATATACACATCCCGTTCATACGGGATCGGGACGGGACGGGATGGAAAAAACCTCATCCCGACCTCGTCCCATCCCAAACGAATTCGGGACGGGATCAGCAGGTACCCCATTTCAATTCAAAGGTACCCCATTTCATCTTTTTTTTTTTTGATTAACTTTTATCAATAGACATTCTCAATTAAATAAATAGCCAAATGACAATAGAAATGAACGAGAAGCTCAGAAGACAGAAGAGAAAAAAAAAAAAAAAAACTACAAAACAATACAACAGTAGTGTAACTTCTATCTTTCCCTGTAAAAGAAAGGAAATAAAAAAAAATTTTAATTTAGTAATGGAAAACTTCATAGAAAAACGTGTACAATATAGTAGTCCTCTCAACTTAATGAATCAAAACACGGGTATTACTCTAAACTGAGATGTTGGAGCATAAAAATGCAAAGATATCAACTACATCAACATTCAATAAACAATTAAGAATAATAGCAAGATTCCTTTCTCAGATAATTCTTTGTAATTCAGATTCAGATATGTCTTCATCCTATTCAAATTGTATCCATTGACTTACTGATCAGGTTTCTCTACTATAACAAGGATTTGGGGTGCAGCTGAGAGAAAAGCGTGTCTGTCAAATTTTGTAGTGGGCCAAATGCTAAGAACTTTTCAATTTCCCTCTAACAAAATCCTTTCAATCAAGTCACCACACCTACAAATAAGTTTTAACACCACCCTCAGCCACTGAAGGCATCATCCATATATGCAATATTCTAAATAAAAATAAATAAATTAAATAAAAATATTAATAAATTAGTTCGGGACGGGACGGGATTGGCGGGATTGAAAATCTTCATCCCATCCCATCCCATTCTAGATCGGGACGGGATCGGGATGAAATTATTCAATCCCATTAAGACCCGGAAAAATCGGGACGGGAACGAGATCGCGGGATGGGATGCCCACCCCTAGTTAGCATCTCCAATATGCAATTTTTTACCTCTTGTGTGTGAGATTGAGTTTCCTATTTATTTTTTTATTTTTATTATTTTAACCCTTAATCCTCTCAATCCATGCCGCCAGTTGGGTTTGAATTTATGACGTGTGATTTCATTCGTCACACCTCTACCAACTCAGCTGGTACACCTTTAGTGATTGAGCTTTTCTATTGGAGATGCACTAAAAAAAAGTGTTGTTGAGTTTTAGTTGAGATTGGGCTTGTTGGATTGGTCAATGCAAGGTGACTCAAAATAACACTTGTTTATCTAACGTGAACATGCTCCACCATACCCAAATTTCTTGCATTTTTCATTTTTGTTTACCTAATGTGGAAACCCAATAACAATGGAAGTAGAAAGGAAGCATGATAAAGATGTCACTCTTAGAAAGAATGATAAACATGCCACTATATTGCATGACAAAAAGCTCGAAATTTTTAAGATCAACTTTGTGAATTACAATCTAATGACAATCTTATCAACGCACTTTAACAAAAAAAAAGAAAAGATTATACTCTAGTTGTTCAAATTTTGATAATAAAAAAAATCGAAATTGGTAGGATATATTTGTTGAAAACAGATAACAAAGGGGCTTGTTGGCAGAACAAACAACACAAATTGGAAGATTAGAGTTGCAGAAGAACCTGGATTTCGGCATGGAGATTGCTGGATCAGCAAGAAAACAGCTGAAAATCTGCTAGATTATAGTTGGATTGTGGATGGATCTGATGAATCTGCTGGAAGAAGAAGAAATGAGAGGAAGGTGATAAAGAGTTCCACCATCGCCTCTCTCCACCACCTTAGAATGCTATAAAAAAAGGTGAGGAGAGAGAAAAAAAAGAGAATTTTATTTCATTTCTTTGTGATATATGTGGTGTCGCTTAAACACGTGTGTGTTTAACATCGTTGACGTTGTGTATCTCTCTCCATTTGTATTCTTTGATCTCACTAGTGAAGTTATTCTCCTTGTCCGTGGACGTAGGCAAACTTGTCAAACCACGTTAAATTGCTTGTGCAGTACGTGTTTTATTTATTTCTATTTACTTTTCATTGCCTTGTTTATAATTTGAATTTATTACCTTCTATTGCAACTATCAATTGTGTTCCACAATCTGTTACGTTTTCGCGAAGCGCAACAAATTGGTATCAGAGCCGAAGGTATTTCCTTGAGTTCGTTTGTGTAAATTGATAGTTTTGTATGAAAGTATTGAAGAACATGACAGAGACGTCAAGTTCAAGTTCGAAATGATAACCGCTACAGTCGCTAAATTCGATGTCGAAAAATTCAACGAAAAGAACAATTTAGGCATGTGGCAATGTGAAGTATTGGATGTGCTCGCACAACAAAACTTAGAGAATGTTTTGAGAGATAAGTTGGATGCCATGGGAGAAGAAGATTAGAACAAATTGAATCGGCAAGCGTGTGGTCTATCCGACCATGTTTAGCGAATGAACAAAATTACTTCGTCATGAAGGAAAAATCCGTTAAAGTATTGTGAAAAAAGTTGGAAGACAAGTATGACGAAGAGTAATCAAAATAAATTCTTCCTCATGAAACAGATTTTTCGAATGAATATGAGACAAGGTATTACTCTGTTTGAGCATCTAGATGAATTCAATAGGCCGATTGTTGATCTATTGAATTTAGAAGAAATTGTTTCAGAGAATTATAAGGCTTTGTGCCTTTTGAATTCCCTTCCAGAAGAATATGAGCATCTCGTGACAACTTTGTTAATGGGAAAAGAATCATTAATTTATGATGAAATTGCTACAGCACTGCTCAATTATGAGTACAGGAAGATGGACCTCAAAGTCCATAGGGATGCAGCGTCTGAAGCATTGATTGCGAGGGGGAAATCGAAAAGTCAAAAATCTGGTGGTAAAAGAGATAAATCTCAATCCAAATCGATAAGTGGGTCAAAGGCTCCGGCGATAGATGAATGCGCTTACTGTCATCAGAAAAGGGCATTCGGTAAAAGTTTGTCTTAAAATCAAAGCCAAAGATAAAGGAAAGAAACGCACCAATGTGAATGTTGTCGAGCGTAGTGATGAAGATTTTGATGAGTATTCCTTATCTATATATGCGTTGATGTGTTCCATTGACGAATGGATTGTCAATTCGGGTTGCAGTTATCATATGTGTCCCCATAGGGACTAGTTTTCTAGCTTTAAAAAGCTAGATGGTGGAGTTGTTCTGATGGGTAATGATCAGGCATGCAAAACAGAAGGGATAGGTACAATCCGACTCAAGATGTTTGATGGTATAGTTCGGGATTTGAAATAAGTCTGGTATGTTCCTGCTTTGAAGAAGAATCTCATCTCAGTGGGTTCTTTGGATACCAAAGGTTACAATGTAACTATTTCAGATAGTGTTCTCAAGGTTGTGTTTGGTGCAATGGTGGTGATGAAGGCAAACAAAAGAGGTAATTTGTATTTCTTGACTGGGAATGCAGTTATGGGTGAAGTTGCAATTACTGAGACTGCAAGTGCTTCTTGTGATACGACCAGATAGTGGCACGTGCGTTTAGGGCATGTTGGTATGAAGAATATGCAAACTCTTGTGAAACGAGGTTTGTTAAAAAGTGTTAAGACCTGCAAGTTAGAATTCTATGAACATTGTGTAATGGGCAAGAAGACAAAAAGTCAAGTTTGGCACTACTATCCACCGTACTCGTGGGACTCTTGATTATGTTCACTCGTGCGTTTGGGGACCTGCCAAGCAAACATTATTGGGGGGTATGCACTATTTCGTCACTTTTGTAGATGATTATTCAAGACGTGTGTAGGTGTACACCATGAAACATAAAGATGAGGTCTTGAATGTGTTCCTGGAATGGAAAAAGATGATTGAAACTCAGACTGGCAGAAAGATCAGAAGGCTCCGTTCAGATAATGGAGGTGAATACAAATCTGATCCGTTCTTGCAAGTATGTCAGGATGAGGGAATTGTTCAACAATTCACGATTAGAAAAACTCTGTAACAGAATGGGGTGGCAGAATGCATGAACCGTACATTGCTGGAGAAGGTTCGTTGTGTGTTGTCCAATGCTGGATTGGGCAAAGCGTTTTAAGCTGGGGCTGTGACATATGTTTGCCATCTCATCAATAGATTGCATGTGGCTACGATTGATGGAAAAACTCCTATTGAGGTATGGTCTGAAAATCACACTAATGATTATGATAGATTGCATATCTTTGGTTGTCCTACGTACTTTCATGTTGAAGAAAGTAAGTTAGATCCCCGAGCCAAGAAAACTATTTTATTAGGTTTCGTTGATAGTGTAAAAGGCTATAAGTTGTGGGTTCCTGAATCCAGGAAGATTGTATTAGCAGGGATGTGACTTTTGATGAGGTTTCTATGTTGAAACCAAAGAACTCTCAGCAGATGGAGAGTTCGACCATAGAGAATTCGCAACAGGTGGAAATTGATGCTACTCTATGTGTTCCAACTAGTCATGTATCTACATATGTAGTACCTACTGATTCCACAACAAGTACAAATGATGACACAAATAGTGAGACTGCAATAGATACAGTTGATGATGTTCCAGAGACTCCAATTCAGGAGTCAATTGCACAAGTAGACCAAAGAGGAATATAAAACGTCTTCAAAGGTTTAGTGATTGTGTCGCCTATGCACTTTCAGTAGTTGAGGATGAAGTGCCTTCTACCTATAAAAAAACAATTCAAAGTATCGACTGTGAACAATGGAAGAAGGCTATGGATTAAGAGATGCAATTTTTTCATAAGAATTAAACATGGGAATTATGTAGCTTACTGAAAGGTAAGAAAGCTATTGGGTGCAAATGGGTATACACAAAGAAAGAAGGATCTCCTAGTGATGGTGTGCGCTTTAAGACAGTGTTAGTTGCGAAAGATTATGCTCAGAAGGAAGGTATAGACTTGAAGTCTTTTATCTAGTTGTGACACATTCTTCCATTCGAATTTTGCTATCCTTGGTTGCACAATTTGATCTTGAGTTAGCTCAGTTAGATGTAAAAACTGTGTTTTTACATGGTGAATTAAAATAGAAGATCTATATGACTCAGCCAAGTGGGTATAAGGTTGCAGAGAATAAATATTGTGTGTGTAAACTGAATAAATCCTTGTACGGGTTGAAGCAGTCTCCAAGGCAGTGGTACAAGCGGTTTGATCAGTTTATGCTAGGGAAGAAGTACACTCGAAGCCATTATGATCATTGTGTCTACTTTTGAATGTTTTGTGATGGTTCCTTTATATGTTTGTTTTTATATGTAGATGATATGCTTATAGCCTCCAAGAGCAAGTATGAGATTGATAAGTTGAAATGCCAGATGAAAACTCGGTTTAAGATGAAGGATCTTGGTAAGGCTAAGAAGATCCTTGGCATGAAAATTCAAAGAGACGGGGTGAAGGGAACTGTGAGCTTGTCTCAACAAGCATATTTGAAGAAGGTGTTACAATGATTTGGGATGAACGGCAACACAAAATTAGTTAGTACACCTCTTGCCTCTCACTTTAAGTTTTCAGCTTCTATGTTTCCTAGCACTGATAAGGAACGAGAATACTGTAACGACCCGCTCCCACATGACACCATACTGTCCGCTCTGGGCTACCAACCGGCCCGCACGGCTTTAAAACGCGTGATATCATGTAGAGCGACCTCGCACACTTAAAGCACATCCCCCTCCCGCACCCAGGCGATATGGGACTATGATCCCCCTTGTAGCTCGTCCAACCCTTCTTGGCCTATTGGGCCTGTTGGGCCCTCTACCCTCACCCTCACCCTCACCTCAGGTCCGCCCACTTAGGGTCTCACAATCCACCCCCCTTAAGGCCAAACGTCCTCGTTGGCCACACAGGCACCCACAACGTCCACGTCGCCAGAGGGCCCACCAACACGTGGCATACTTTCGGCTGGGTCAGGCTCTGATACCAACTGTAACGACCCGCTCCCACATGACACCATACTGTCCGCTCTGGGCTACCAACCGGCCCGCACGGCTTTAAAACGCGTGTTATCATGTAGAGTGACCTCGCACACTTAAAGCACATCCCCCTCCCGCACCCAGGCGATATGGGACTATGATCCCCCTTGTAGCTCGTCCAACCCTTCTTGGCCTATTGGGACTGTTGGGCTGTAACGACCCGATCTGCACAGTAAGATATTGTCCGCTTTGGGCCCAACCAGCCCGCACGGCTTTAAAAGGCCTCTTACTATGGGGATCCAACCTCGCACATATATAGCACATAACCATCCCGCACCCAGGCGATGTGGGACTATGATCCCCCTTGGTAGCTAGCCCAACCCCTCTTGGGATCCACGGGCCTGTTGGGCCTATTGGGCTCCAACCCTCACCCTCACCCTCCCCCTCAGGTCCGCCCACACAAGGGTCTCACAAATACATTGCTCAAGTGCCATATGCAAATGCAGTAGGAAGTTTAATGTATGCAATGGTGTGTACGAGGCCCGACATTTCACAGGCAGGTAGTATGGTAAGTCAGTACATGCATGATCGAGGCAAAGGACGCTGGCAAGTGGTGAAATGGATTCTACGGTACATCCTGGGTACAGTAGATGTTGGTTTACTCTTTGAGAAGGATGTGAGTAATGGTCAGCATTGTGTTGGTTATGTGGATTCAGATTATGCAGGAGATCTGGATAAGCGACGATCAACTATTGGTTATATCTTTACTCTTGCTAAAGTACCAGTAAGTTGGAGATCTACGTTACAGTCTACATTTGCATTGTCTACAACTGTAGCTTTACAGAAGCCGTTAAGGAAGCAATTTGGCTTCAAGGGTTGCTTGATGACTTAGGTATAGTACTAGATCATCTAGATGTCTTTTATGACAGTATGAGTGTCATTTATTTGGCGAAGAATCAAGTTCATCATACACGTACGAAACACATTGATGTTCATTTTCTCTTTGAGCGAGTAATCATTGAAGAGTGTGACATCTTACTAAAGAAGAATGACACCAAAGAGAATCCTGCAGATATGTTGACAAATAGTTTCTGGGGTCAAGTTCCAACATCATTCGTGTGTGTTGAACCTCTTTGGGGTGTGAAGGGCAAAGATGGATAATGCTTATGTAATCGGCTCGGATTTATGAAATCTTGACCGATGTGGAGAATTGTTGAAAAGTGAGAACAAAAATGGGCTTGTCGGCAGAACAAACAACACAAATTGGAATATTAGAGTTGTAAAAAAAACCTGAATTTCGGCATGTCGGCATGGAGATTGCTGGATCGGCAAGAAAATAGCTCGAAATCTGCTAGATTATGGTTGGATTATAGCTGGATTTGATGAATCTGTTGTAAAAATAAGAAGGGAGAGGAAGGTGATGGAGAGTTCCATCACCGCCTCTTTCCACCGCCTTAGAAGGCTATAAAAGAAAAGTTACCCCCTTCTTCCCCATCGGTTCTTTTGTTGTGAGCTTTTGTGAGTGTGTGAGAAGAATAGGGTTCTTCAACCTTTTCTTCTGTTTGTATGTGAGGGAGAAGAGAAATAGGTGAGGAGAGAGAAAAAAATAGAATTTCATTTCTTTTCCTTGTGAAAAATATACGCACCCCACGTATATTTATGGTGTCACTTAGACGTGTGTATTCAACGTCGCTGGCGTTGTGTATCTCTCTCCATTTGTATTCTTCGGGACTAGTGGAAGTTATTCTCTTTGTCCATGAACGTAGGCAAACTTGTCGAACCACGTTAAATTGTTTGTGCGGTATGTGTTTTATTTATTTTCATTTACTTTACATTGCTTTGTTTATAATTTGGATTTATTACTTTCTAATGCAACTATCAATTGTATTCAGCAATCTGTTACGCTTTCACGAGGCGCAACAATATCAGCGCTTGAAAAAAGGATAAGTATTACTAGGGGTGGGCACGGGACGGGATGGGACGAGATATACCCATCCCTATCCCATCCCGTTCATACAGGATCGGGACGGGATCAGCGTGCTGCCTGTGACTGCTGCAAAGATTATCATCATATAAGAGCGTGAAAAATAACTTTCTTATAATTAGATATAGAGCGTGAAAAATAACTTTCTTAAACCTACAAGCAAATTGCAGGAATCTGGAAATAGTTATGGATAATACCTTAGCAGTGAAATACCCACCAATATAGAGGTGACCCCATGGAAAACCCAAGGTCTCGTAAACCAGATCAGCTCTTGAATATATGTTCTCTGACACTACAAGATAACTCCTATTGCCCGATGGTGAATAGCATATTACCTAGCAGGCTTTAGTCTTAAACCAAATTAATAATGGATAAAAAAGACATGTCTGAATATGTCTCACAAGTTGCTTATAACATTGTATACGTAACGAGCACGTGATTGATTGCAAACCTCCCTCAAGTGCTAATCTAGTTGGGATGTTTGGGAGAGTTCAATTTGCTTTTGTTTTCATCTGTTTTCTCCTTGAAACTTCAGATAAACCCATAAATGATAGCCTCAATAGACACTCATATATAGTCTAAATCGATATTACATAATATATAAAACCCAAAATAAAATAAATGAAATTCAAATGCAATCTTGAACATCAAAAGATGAAGATCCCAAAAAGGATTCAAATGCAAACACCATGAGTTTTTGTCAGTCATCTTTAAGTTTATATGAATAAAAATAAATAAATAAATAAAATATTAATAATAAATATTAAAAAATTAGCTCCGGACGGGACGGGATTGAAAATCTTCATCCCATCCCATCCCATTCTAGATCGGGACGGGAGGGGATCGGGATGAAATTATTCAATCCCATTAAGACCCGGAAAAATCGGGACGGGATCGGGATCGCGGGATGGGATGCCCACCCCTAAGTATTACAGATATCATGGGCAAATCCTCTAGGATCAGGGTATATCCAGATACATCATGAATGTTTTCACCTAAAAATGGATATATGGGGAAATATCAGGATATCTCTAAGATACATTGGGATATTTTGAATCGTAGTTACAAGTTCTCTAAGATTTTGGCCAACAACCCACTCTTAGGGTGTTTTTGATTTTTTAGAAAAAAAAATTCTTTGGAAAAAATGTTCATGGAAAACAAAAAGTTCAAATTTTTTTTTTACTGTTTGATTTCTTCAAAGGAAAAAAAATCGTTAGAGAGAACATTTCTATTTTGTGAAGGAATTGTTCAACAAGGCTTTGAAAGAATTGATGTTGAGTCTCTTAGCGGAAAAGTTTTTCGAGAGGGAGCCTAAACATAGTTTTCCCACTTGAAGCGGAAAATAATTTCACTGGCAATAAAATTTCACTTTTTCATGAAAAAATCAAAAGTCGGAAAACTTAATTTTGGGAGAAAAATTTTCTTTTTCCATGAAACACCCAAAAATCAAACTTAATTTTGGGAGAAAAGTTTTCTTTTTCACAAAAGCTTAATCGATCAAACAAAAATCGGATTGGACAACAAATTGATAAATCAAAACTGTTCCTGATACACTGACATTTATGTGAATTACAATTCCACCCTGACAAACTAAATGTACAGGATAACCATTCCTTGCATAAATTAGTCTCTAGTGTATTCTGACTGCTAACAACTAGTTGAACTGTCAGTAATCTAAATTGCATGATTGAAAGGGAACCCTCAAAATCTCAACTAGTTAGACCAAGTTCTTAAACAAGATATTGATGAGCTCAAAAACAGTTGCAATTCGTCCTCGACATTGTAGGGTATTAAACTAAAACAACATTTCCATATGTACAACAGCCTCCGATCTGTGAGCCGCGGTTGCAGGAGAGATGCGGCACGAAGGTGGTAATCAAAGGGTTGGTTAGTTGCTGAACAGGTGTGGGGAGGCCACCACAGATAATCTTGTCATTCTCCCTTTCTTCCAAAAGTGACCCTGCTCCTGAGAAATCTCCCCTCAAAAAGCTAACCCTTGTAATCAACTGCATGGACCTGTCAGGGATGTATTCTCCAAGCTAATGATGAATAATGTTAAAATGGCCAAATACTAGCTGTCATCGTCTACAGCCCCAATGTAGGTAAGTTCGGTTCTTCTTACTCTTACAGCTCCTTTCAGCCAGTGACAGGCTTTGAGATTAGTTTGGTCACCTGTAACACCAGCAGTGCTATTACTAGAAGAGGGCAAAGAACCTGTCCCATCTTCCAATAATGTCCAAGGGTCAGGCTCCAAGTCTTGGTCTTGTAATGGCGATGGTCGAGACTTGCCATGTGCATTTGCACCCACACGGGCCGAAGGAACAGAGCTTCTCTGGGACTGATTGGAGCTACCTTGTTGGGACCCAAGAGATGAGATGTTGGAATAAAGTGAAGCAAGGGCAGCACCCGAGAGTGCTGGTGGCTGGCACGAAATGGAACGAGAAGGAAAACGAGGAAGCACTGGCATTGCAGCTTGGAGACGCCACCGGACAGACTCGGGTAATTGCATTCGATCCAAATCACTCTACAAGTTAAGAAGGTTTCATCAAATAGTGAACTCATTTTCTCAACTTGTGCAAATAACAACTAGATAACAGTCACATTTATCTAATTTTGAAAAAAACCACATACCTGTAAACTCTCGGCTACCTCACGGTCAAACACTGAAAAATCCCTAGGAGACCTAACGGTCGACTTGGAGGTAGACTTGGGTTTCAACCAACTTGGCTTCCAACTACTCAGCAATCCATATAAAACTGACAAAAACTGGTCAAAGAGACTTTGCGTGGAGAGGTCCAACGATGAAGCAATTGTTGGCTCTGGCACCGAATCCACATCCCTCTTTGAAGAACTTTGAATAGGAACAAAGGGCAGGTCCGCATCCACATACACAACCCTGCTTCCAAGTAGACGAAGTGTGATTGTAGCCAGTATGTGCCTCATACTCCTACTAGATGGCTCCCTGAAAATTTTAACAGATATCAAAACAAAATTAATGCGAAGAGACAATATGTTTCTTTGCCAAATTATTTGTGTAGATAAATATACTAATTGATTGCAGTTCAACTGAGGTTTAGAGAGAGAAAGAGAGAGATTTTCATCATGGGAAGATCATCTTCACATAATCAGCAGAGAACGCACTTCATCAGGGCCACAAAAGCATGCCAAAGTAGGTGACAATAACCTCACTAAAAATCAAAATGACAAAGCAAAAGCCAAGGGATATGGATGCCTTCAAGGACCAAATGGCAATCACTGGCCCATTTCTAATCTGGAATACTGAGTAACAGAGTTTTGCTCCTAAATCAAAAAACCCAACCTGAGCAAGAGAGTAATGACAGACATGCCATGATAAATATAAAAGGGGAGGATTTAACGAAATAATTTCGATTAAAGAAACCAAGTTCCAGCTTTTATTCATTGAACAATAGGTTGAACAAATCTCTCAATACACTTTGTTCATATCAAACTATTAAAACTGGAACCTGGTATATGGCTTCAAAAAGTTTTCATGGCTCTATAATAAAGTTCCATAACTTGGTCATCAGACTTGACATGGAGACAGGGCAGTTAGAAGATGTGTATCAGCTGTCCTGTCATTGATAGAATCATAATTTGACAGCAATATTCTATTAATTCCACATCAATCATTCAATCCAAGCCCACATAAAATGTTGCATGTTTAAAAAGTTCTTTGAAGGATAAGTAGTATCAAATCCATATATAACTCATTGGTGACAGGTGAGAAAATACTACCTTCACAACTAAGGACATAATGATATATATGCACCATGTGTTTGACATGTCTGTAGCCTTTCACTGTGCTTTATAAAAGTTTACTTTGATCGAACTCTATTGTCATTTGATCAGATAACAACATCAAGCAATCCTAGTGTTTTAAAAAGCATTGCAGTAAAAGCGAGCAAATGTAACAGCTTAAAGCGATAAACAAAGCGTGGGTATCCTCTTCAATTTGACCAAGGCAAAGTCTGAAACTAAAAGCAAGTACATGCAACCTCTTTTTGCACTTTTTTGCTAAAGCACAAGACATGTGAAGCGGCCTCCTTGTGGAAAAAAAAAAGTCAAAGCAATTTATAAAATTTATACAGAAGCTTTCTAATTTTAATTTATTTTTTTCTTATCCACCATTACAAAAAGACAACAACGAAGCCCAAATTTGAGGCAAACAATTAGGAGTTGACATGAAGTGGCTTTACATGATTCCATGTTTTTATTGAATCTAATTAAGTAACTAGCACTTTTTTCAGAAGTTCTCTTAGATTACCGCTTTTCCAACTCGCAAAAATACAAGTCTGATTTATAGTACTTTAGGCCCAATTTTAGTAAGACAACAAATGCATCTCTAGTGGTGATTGCATCGAGAATTGAATGAGGAATATAAAGATAAAAGATTCCTAAAACTTATTCGAGGAGAAACTAAGGAATAAGAAAAACAAGAACCCATAGAGGATATCATCCCAATTCATAATTCAAACCCAAGTTTTTATCCCAATTCACAACACCGGAGTTATCTTGGGTGAGTCAGGCAGGACCCAACTTAGTTTCACCCCTAGTTATGAGAATATTATCCCTAATTACAAATAAAACAAAAGACGTGGGCTTCTAGAATACAATTAAACAAGCACAACATGAAATAGATCCAATATGGGATTTAAAGAAAAAAAAAAGGGTCTCTAGTAAAACTCTAGAAGTTGGATAAGTGGAGTCCACTTAGTGGACTCGTAGTAGGACTCAAATCTGAGAAGAGGGGAATGGGGGAGAGGGTTCGCTGAAAATCCATAGGTAGAGATTGAATGGTTTCAGAGAATTTAGATTCACTGTCAGATGTATATTATTATCCAATCTTAAAGAACCATTTCATGTAGTTGTTTGTTCATTGTTAATTGCAACAGCAGAGACAGGTGGTGAGTTGTAACATGTAAGAGGAAAACAAGTCAGAATTTGTTGGTTTTTAATGGACATAAAAAATAATGCCTATGACGGAGAAATAACAATCTGCTCGAAAATATAACAATGTGCAACCAATCTATAAGGAAAAAACATGGCACAGCGACCAATATTTTGAAAAGATTGTAAAACATCAAAGATTAAAGTGTGCAATTACCTGTCTGAGTAAATGGTAGGAAGTAATCTGAGGAGGAACTGCAGTCGCAACCACATTGAAGCTCGCAATGCCATGGATGACGGTGGCACAGATTCAACGGCAGCTGTTATTCGCCTGCCCAGTCCAGGGCTGCCACCCCTCATAGCTTTCCGATTATTACTTTTACTTGCAGCGCCTCCTTCAACTCCAATAGGAATGGTTCCAGCCTGCTTACTAGAACCACCAGTGAGTAAACTTATCTGTTGCTCAATACTACTCAACTGTTTGATCATATCATTTGCAAATGTATTGCGAGCATCGCTGGAAATGCAGTCCATGCATGCATGAACTAAATCCACTAGAGCTTTCTCAATTACATACGGCTGGCTGGATATAAGGCCCTCAGTATCAGTGATTTGAGAGGTCACTTTTCCTGACCTTTTGAGATCTGAGCCTTCTTCAACAACTTCCCCTTCTTCAAGAGAGTTGGCTTCAAATTTTTTATCAACCCTGTTTGCAACTACATCTACAGGAGAACTCGACCAGCCCCATGGTCTCCAAAATTGAACTTTTGTTGAAAGATTTCTCTGTTGAGCAATATTAACAAGCCGTTGTCTGATAGACTTGCGTCCATAAAGAACATCGTGGCCTGCTAGGAACCATTTGACATTCAATGACAGAGAGTCTTCGAATGCTCTCCCGAATAGATGCAGAACTTCTGCATAAAGAGGAGCAGCATCTGGCCTAACCAGTAATCTTGTCACGACAATATCAGTGAAGTTGTTCTCAGTATCAGTAAGGGAAGCATCATTATTGGGTAGAAGAGAGCGGACAGCTTCCAGTAAGGATAGATTGTAGGGGCCTTCAATTTTTTCAATAAAGACTTGTTCATTTAAAAGGAGCCTCAAATCAACCCATTGCCAATGAAACTTTGCCGGTTGTAGAGTATCCAAAACATGAAGAAGCTTATCTACTAGCTTCATCTCATTTTCGGAATGGTGTCTAGATTCACCATGCCCATGAACCCGAGAGCCATCACCATATGCAAGTACGGACTGTGGCAGTTTACAATCAAGTATGGCATTTAAGAAAAGCCTCGCACGAAGAGGAACGAATGCCCTTGTTTTTAAGTGCTTATCTGAACCATGTAATTCCAGCATGGCTGCGAACTCGGAATCCCCACCATCAGAAACCAAATTGTCATATAAAGCACGAGTATCTCGTAAGCAAACATCCCTAAAGGGCTGGTGTCTCATTGCATCTTCTAAGGCCATTGTTAAAGATTGATACATTTGGATATCTTCACGATTAGTAATATTACCATTTAGGATGTATGGCCTCCAAATCACCATTGCAAAGATTGAATAGGCAGGAGGAAAAACTAAGCTAACTGGAAGAGTCCGCTGCATCCTGGAAAGAGCTAATATATATGGCTCGCCGAGAAGCTCAACAACTAAACCATCAGATATTGTTCTACAGTTCCCAATGAGTAACCGAAACCAGTGCACATAAACTTCAATCGAGTTGTCCACCTTCAATGCACCAGTTGAGCGGGAAATCCCATTAGAATTGGATCTCGTACTCCTTATAAACTGAAGGATATCCAGACCTTCCTTCAATCTGAAGAGGGTCACCATTCTGTCCAGACTAAGAACTCCATGAACAACTGCCCCAATTACAAGAGCAGACACAGCTGCTGCAGCCTTTGTAGCCCTAGCAAGAGCTACTTTTGTAGAACTGTTCAAATTTTCATTTGACAGGTTTGAATTAGAATCATGAGATTCAGTAAATTGACTACGGGAGGCCTTTCCAGGAGCAAAGGCTCCAGCAACAGCAGAGGAAGCTTCTGTTGCAAGGGCTATCTCAAATGCACGGTATTGACGCTCTCCAAGTGCTTCTTTAAGCAAGCATAGGCAAGTTATGTGAATATGCACAACACGTCGAGCACAATTCAATGAATTTATAGGTGACGGAAACTTTGGGTAGTTGTTGGTTGATGTGAAATCTGGCCTTTTCGCTACAGCTAGCCCTACATTACCAACAATGGCAGCTACAGCAGAAACCACCAAAGAGTGATCCCCTTCTTGAGCTGTTCCTCCATTCTGCCTAATGCACTCCATCAAAGCCAAAACTATTTGTTGGGCTATTTGATATCCATCATCCCATTTCTCTATTCCTGAACTCTTCAGGCTACCTGCAGCCATGAGCTTTCTTTCTTTGCCATAGAAATAATGTACAGCTTCTTCAACACGCTTTGCCACTACCTCTTTCATGCTTGGTGCGGCTCTAGACAACCTACCAGTACCACTTGTTATTTTTTGACGGATATAACCATCAAGATCCTCCACTCCTGCTGGAACTCCAGGTGAAAATCCAAATTCACCATCTAATGAGCGTCCAGATTCAAGTTCAGCAAGAAGTCTCTGATCACACGTTGTCTTGAAACCTTTCTCCCATTTTGCCACACTAGCCACATTCCCATATTTCTTCAACAAGTTCCGACCATAAATAAAAGCCGATGAACCAGAAGCTCTTCCATTAGTCACCATTACTGCTGCCGCCCGATGCATTGTAGCTGATAGAGCCTCAGGAAGAAGATCAGCCGCTACAAGTATACTCTCGTACCTGAACCAAATAAATCCATAGATGTATGCATGAGGTACCTCACAGCCATTGTACACATAACAAAAAGGCACATGCTAAATGGTCATGAACATAGCAGTACGAATTAAAGACAAAAAACTAAGATTCGGAAACATATAGAAGGTAATTAACTAGACATACTGGTGAAATAATTGTATAGTAACAGGAAAGGCACACATCTGGAAGCTTAGAGACTGAGCTATTGCCATTTGCCATGTGAGTAAATGTGCCATGTGCCGCACACTTCCAGCATTTACAGGGATTAGATGAGAGACTAATATCAATTCGACTTATCCATGACTACTAATTAGGATATTTAGTTCAATCCCAGATGTGAGGACTTAGGGACCAATAAGCTCAGCCATTTGTTTTAGTGAATGCATTTTGATAATCAAGACCAGAAGAAATTATTATGTAGCCTTTCCATCTCTTTGCAGAGAGTAATATGCAAGAACTTAAATTTATTTCTTCTGTATAAACTGTCTCCTTAAAGAAACATTTAAGCTGCTTACATGAATCTTCCTAGAGATCGTCATACAGCAGTCGGAATGGACTTGGACTAAAAACCCTTTTTCCTTTCACATACTTCAACGGAAAGTTGTCAAGGAAATAATGGTAGAGGATATGCTTAATCACCCCTTTATAGGAAGCTAACAAGTTCCTAGATAAGGAACAAGTAACTGATATGGCAGGTGCACATGCTAAATTTTAAGCTAAGAAGTGTACGAGCAGTATAAGCTCAATTAGAGCAAGATGCATAAAGATGATAATCTGGCTTTCTCTAAATGACCACAGTCGAATAGTTACATTCAAATTCTTCAGTTTATACTAGCTTGAGAATATAAGTTCACACTTCAAAAACGTAAAACACACCTATGGAGTATAGAATTTTTTTGGTAAAAAAATCAAACAAAAGCAGAGAGCATATGAATATATATAAAATCTAATTGCAGTAATAACGGGACATAAAAAAATGAAAACATATAATTTAAAAAAGAACAATTTAATCTTTACAGTTTAGAAAATGTTTGAGTGCTGAAACCAGTTCCATAATACAATAACTACCATAAAAAGCAAGGTCAAAAAACAATTAATATCAAGACTGCACAACCAAGAACTGAACACAGATAAGTCTTAGCTGGTGTAACATGGCAAAAAACAAGAAATCGGAAAAAAATATAACAGTTTACCTCCTAATACAAGATAAGAGAAATGGCTCTCCCACATCACAAGCGTGTGTTTCTGCATTCTTAGGCAGCATTAAAATGCTCCGAACACCATGAAATGTAGGATTTGGACCATTGCGAATCTTGCCTAACAACCATAATAGAAATTTTACCGCTGAGACCAGATCGGAAGAAACATCCATCAAATACAAGATTGCAGATAACCCATCCTCATCAAGCTTCCATTGAGGATTTCTTTCGTCAATAGGGGACAGAGACCCCAAACTTTGGCCCAACTTGGCAGCAGTCTTTTCAGGCCCTTCAACGAGCTGCCTGACTAAAGTTATCAGCCAGACCGCAATAGTCCTTCTTTCAAGCAATCGCAGCTGTTTTAAACCTTTTCCAATTTTGACAACATCAACAAGATCAGTGGCTCTTATCTCATCTACTGCTTTAGGAATTTCCGAATCCGTGCCATTTCTATGGTGAGGGCAACTTAGTTTGTTGTCACACACATGGCTTGTGGACGCTCCCTGGCTACCCTCAATCCGAGCTGCTGCTAGCTGAGCTAAACTTTGAGTCTTACTCTTACGTACAACTTTTTGCCTACCCCTAGATGCAAGTTTTGTCGACTTAAGTAGGGGATCAACCTTATTAGAATCCAGGGATTTGGGTCCCTTCCTCACCCACCATGTGTCTTCATCATCTGATGGATTTGACACAGACCCTTGCTGGTATGAACTCCTTTCGTCACTTGACTTCAGCCTCTTAGCTCTTCTACAATCTTCACAACCATCCGTTCCTTCCATTACATCAACTGTGCTACCAGATGATCCACTGGACCGCTTAATCCCTTTAGATTCTTCAATTTGTGTATCCTTAGACACAGTGGCAGTGTTTGGGAGATGCAACAACAATGTAATGGCCAGCTTCAGTTCTGCAACTTGAGGTTTGACCTTGGCTTTTTTAACAGACAACGGGATAGATGCGGAATTGACAGTTCCCCCATTATCAAAGCAGGCTGAAGAAGTATCAGTCCTTCCAGAAGTTAAATTATCTTTCTGAGTCTGAGGTACAAACTTTGTGGCATTTCTTATATTAGAGTTACAACTAGCAAGTCCATGAAGCACAAGGCGGCGTTCATTTGAGTAAACATGCATAGCCTCCAATAGAGGACCATCAGCTACATGCGCTTCTTTTAAAAGATCAGGCAAATAGGTCCCTGGCAACTGCTTCAAAATTCGATAGTGTCTCTGCCGTCGGTCCAAATCCAATGGAGTTTCATTTCTGTCCAAGATTCCACTGACAATGAGCTGCCTTAGATACGCCTGAGGGCAAAAGATGCCAGATCGAATTAGCTCCACAAGAAGAAGTTCAAGGCGCTTGAAACCTTCACCTTTACTCACATCATGTTGATCTATCCAACAAACTAAAATGTCATGCATGGGACCAGGACTTTGGAATATATCTGCTGTTTCAACCTTTCTTCTCGAAGTCTTCGATTTACTTTTATTTACAGTCACATTATCAAAAGCATTCCCAACAGAAAATCTTTCATGCTGGTTTGCAACTTTCATATTCGTCTCTTCCATTAGCAGCTTCAAAAGAAGAACTGCAGTGTGAACTTGTGAAAAATCTTTTCTGCCTGTTAGTTTCAGACCAGGAGGCAAAGCAGTCCGAAAGTCTCTAAAATCACAAGTAGCCCACTCACAAAGGAAAAAAGTAGAGCAAATCGATGACGAGCTGATTGACCCAATCCATTTAAGAGATGCTCGTAAACATGGACTCACTTCTGCAATCCAACTTTCCTCAATACCTCCTGCGCATGAACCTCCAAAGAGAATACTGTAAGCTTCACTCACATCTCCAAGAATCAAACTTCTATCCAGTGCCTGTACAGCTTTAGCCACACTACCTCCATGAACTGCAGGGCTTGCAACCTTGGCAAGATTGTCAGCACGTTGCCGAACAGATGAAACACAATAGTTAAAAGATTCCCGATGAACATCCACACCTTTGTCAACCCTTGGACCATTCTGAATCATGTTAACATCTTCAGCTTTTGACAACAAACTTCTTTCGTTCACTGCATCTGATGATACACTAGGTGGCAGAGGGAAACAATCCAAAGCAACAAAGGTATCAGGTACAGCCACTAGCAAATAACGAAGCATCTCAACCAGAGCAGAGATCATATAGCTCCTAGAATTGTCCAACAAACTAGAACCACCGGGAGAAGGCTCTTGTATGCAACGAACAGCTACTTCCACAAGATTATGCACATATGTCTGTGATAGCACGATGGTCTCTATCAAACCGAATACTATAGGAAGTAGTAACTGCAGAGTATCAAATGACTCCTTTTCCTGAGAAACAATATGAACACAGATGTTAACATCGAATACTAACTCTCATGGACTCAGTGGTGCAAGTGGTGGAAATTTTCTGAACATTTTCAGAAAATGTAAGTCATATACCATCATTAAATCACTAAAATAATAAAATAAAAAAACATAACCTGCAGTTTTTCAAGAACCCAATCAATGATATGAGAGGGGATAAGCAGCCCTTCTGCATGGTGCCACTGTATAATGCGCACCATATACCACCACTTGAAATGAAGAGATGGCTCATCTCCATCAGAAAGAGCATATGATGATTGCATGGATGCAACCAAAAGCATTTGAGGAGATTGATCCCTGCCCTGGGGAGTAGAAAAGGAACCATCTTTAGCAAAGAACTCGTCAAGGAGATACTGCAAGTATTCAGTGACATCCTTTGACCAGAGTTCAGAACGTGGTAATTGTGTTTTGTCTGGTGCACCAGAGGAAACACTACTGGAGACTGGCCGAACCTGCAAAGAAGCGTGGCCTCAATTCATCAATTGGACAGATTTAACTATAGAACAAAAGCAGTAGAACTGAAAGGGGAAGCAGAACTCGGTTTAGAGGCTTAAGAAAGATTAAAACCTGATTGAGATAGGTCACTTTGATAAACCATGTAGCTCTCAGCAATGGGACATTGTGCTTAATGAGGACTTCAAATAGAGATCTCCTCCTATATCCAAGAGGCACGTGTTCAGACAAAAGACGCAATCGTTTATGTGGCTGAGATAAACTCTGTACAAAAGGCAAATAAGAAAAGTTCAGCACTCGATAACAAGTCAAAAATTCATACAATTCAAAACACTGACGAGGTAAGAAAAGAAAAATAATACACCACATCTTGTGCATTTTTTTAAACTACCCATTGTACATATTCAAAGGGAAACAATATAAAGCCCCATATACCTTGCTTTAAATTATTTTTTTTCTTGGTCTAGCACCCAAGCACGGGCTGGCATCAGCCAAATGATTGTACATTAACAATTCCGCCGCTCTTTCTCTATTTCATAGTTGCATCACTTGTTACCCAGGTAAGCCATAATGGCCTACATTTTTATTTTTTCCTATTTTTTTCTTGATTTGTGTGTGGTGGTGGGTGGGGGTGGAGGTAGACAACGCTTATGCCCGTGTCAATATGATGGCACTAATTAGAAATATAAACACTATTTGCACCTATAAGAACAAAGGAAATAAGAAAGCAAAACAGAGAATATCGAAGCACGGAAGTATACGCATTTGAAACTACATTTAAAAACAACATTAAAAGCAAATGATTCTTCAGCACTAACCTCAATCCATTTTTTCCGAAAATCTTCACCACACGGCCTTTGTTCAGGAAAAATACATGGTCTTGTTAACAGCGAACCAGAAAGAGGCACTCCGTATACCTGACCAGCCTGTTGCATACCACAAAGACATACACAGGTTCAGACTTACAGATATAAAATGTTGGAATACGTGCAACAGCACCAACTTTTTTATCTCGGATCCAGACCTTGATTTGTCTGATAGTAATACTTCCACTAAATTTGGAATTAGTATTTTATTCTTTAAAGGTTAAATTTTATTGAATTCTCTTCAAAATTTTAGTGAATTCTTTGGATTGTCAAATACAAAGAAGGGCAACCTGAAAGCATCAAGGTCCAGAAACCAACGTATAATTGGCATCAGATTTTGAGGAAGTAATATTTTAGTGTGCTGTTGTCTAAGAAATTTTCTTTTTGTTGAAATAGATGTTTTATGTAAGGGTTAAACACTATTAAAACTTGACTTTTTCAAAAAACATCAGGTAAAGTTGGATAATGACCCAATAGAACCTAAAATGGATGGTGATTGCTGAGGGTTTCTTGATTATTCAGGACCCACTAAATAACTTTCTCCAAAATTGGTTAGTTCATAGAATAATAAGCAATGGATATTGAAAAAGTTATCAAATATAGTAGGGTTTTTAATCATATTTGACTATTTGAGGGTTATTTTTTCCTTTTTTTTTTGAACATAAGCTTTGATATAGCACGAATGATAATGGGAAACATTGTTATGATTCCAGAACATTGCATTTTATTTCAACTGAAAATAATGTAAGAGAATAAGTTGGGAAAGTGAATAAAGGGATCTGAAGATTGGTCATGTCATTTCAAAATCCTGCTGTACTCGATCAATGACTCATTAATGTATTAAAAATTTTGCGGGTGTGGTGGAGAGGAAACCTTTTGTCCCATAATGGCTATGACCCTAGACAGGTGTAAATAGCATGGTTCCAAACAGGTGTTCACAATCACTAGATGAATATACTAATCAAAATTAGTACTACAAATACAAAGGAGACTGCACATAGTACCTTGCGCTTTTGAGCACGAGATTCATTGATAGCTCTAAGACGTTTGCGGATTGCCTGAAAAAAAAAACGATGAGATAACAAGGACAGTAACTACAACTTCACTATAAAAGCTCAAGCCATTAGAGGAAGATCTGCCTATGTTATATGGATGCAATCAGAGGCACCACCTGCGATGGACAAATACCCAGCAACTCATAAAGTGTGGGCACACACATCAACATCCACCCTCAGCACCAGCGCTTGCCTTTCAAACTATCATGATCTACTCTCATTCCATTTAACTAGTGACTACTGTTTTACTTCCAAAGCTCACTTTGTTAGAGTAGATCATTTAATTTAACTAGTGACTACTATTTTACTTCAAAAATATTTGTCCAAGCTTACTGAAACATCTATGAGATGGCAAAAGGTTTTATACAAGGAGCCCAGATTACTTGGAAAAAATATTTCACTACTTTCAGTAAATTAAATCTAGAAATCATCATACATTAGAACAGATGTATTACCTCTTTGCATTTTACAACAACGGGCTTTGTAAAAGTTACAAGCTGTGATAGTGTTATCTCTCTAACTTCCTGATATGATCACCAACAAATTATAATCAGAACATATGTTGAAAAAGCTTGATAAGGACAACCATGTGCCTACTTTCACAGTTTCATTAAAAACCTATGTAACAGGACACAAATACGAAGTGTCGCCATGTTGGGCAGAAAACACAATACAAACTACACTAGGGACACGCCTATACATTTTAGTATTATTTACTTTTTCAGCAATAAATTTTGAAATATCATTCATATTCTCATTCACTTGTACATATTGCTACTCATAACATGCATAATATCCTAGTAACATTTGTATAGAATTGAAACTTTTCAAATGTATGTAAAAAAGTTTATGATCTAAGCATGGAGCATCCGTGGGTATCAACATGAGTATCCGACACGATAAGTGTTGACACACTTTTATTTTGTAAAAGAAGAGAGTCTTCGTTAACATAGAAAGAGATCAGTTGACTGAATTACATTAAACATGCCAAACTTAATTTCCAGTATGAAAACCTCCAAGGGTGGAGAAGATCACAAATTTCACAAGGATAGCCAGTCATCCTGATTGAAAGAAAAATATATTTAACACAAACTCAGATCAAAGAATGATTTCCACTTTCTTCCCATTAATGAGAGCGATTAATTTAAAATGATAAGTGAAAACTTCTTCAGGTTTAGTTGGTTATTTAAAGCAATATCTTTGGTGAATCACAAACTCTGTCATGGGAATTTGAAATTTTTTGAATGATAAAAGCCTTTTACTTGGGTAGTTTTGGATGCTTATTGAATTTTAGAAGGTGAATTTGAAGATTTAATTGTATAGTGAGAGCTTTCATTTTGCTTGACTAGTTTATCTTGGGCCAGATTCTCTCATTTATGATTTTTCTTTTGAACTTTACAATCTCAACTATCTTGTACTTATTTTGCCTAATTGAATATGTCCTCTTGACCAGCCGAAATAAGTAAACAGGACCAAAGCTATTATTCAAGCTTAGGAGGGTAATGAAAATGTAAGATTGACAAAGACCTTAAGCGTGCTTTAGATGTCACTTCTACTTATAGCTGGGAGACAACTACAAAGGTTTCAGAGTTGGAACTCAACTTCGTAAGTTTCTTAAACTCCAAGTCCAAACTAAGATAGACTCATTCATTATGAATATCCTTACTTCCATATTTGTGCTCACATATCCAATTGTGGTGTTTATATCTAGAGAGTAGAATTTTCATCAAGGTTGTAATAAATTATAGGAAATTTTGACTATTCATTCCATGTCTAACAAAAAAGTAGAGGATGCGCATCTTCCTCCGGATAAGTTTTCCAATTCTCCCATGAAGGTAGGGTTGTATGATCTGACAAAATCATATTTGGATTTGCATTTTTTGGATTTGGATGTAAAAATTAAATCTGAATGGCTTATCTGATTGGATCAGATTTTGCTAAATCCTATCAGATAAAAATCCAAATTACATATTTATAGTTTGCTTTTATATTTTATAGGCTAGGGGTACTAATAAAGATGGAGGGAGTTGGTCATTTCAGTACCTAGATATAAACAGAACTTAAAATATAGTGTATATTTATTTGACTTGTTTGAATTTATTATTAAAATTGTGAACTGACCTGATTCAGATTGGAGCACCACTAAACGGATTCAGATTCGGATTTGTGTTACTAATCAATTATGGATCAGTTAAAATTTGGATTTCTTATACGCTTATCGATTTCAGACAATCCAACTCAAAGATCCGCTTCCATCCCTACATAGAGATGTGGACAAAGGAAAGGAAATCACCCAAGAATGGTTTTCTCTATTGTTTATGGTGTGAAGTAGAGCCCCAACTAGAGAGGTCATCTTGATTCTTGCATAGAGGTACACGTGTTATGGTGATTGTGTTCTGTGCAGGATTACTGATGAAAATGGCTCTCATTTATTTCCCCCAAGAGACCTGACTGAATTGGACATTACACTTCTAACCTCCTTGCAGAAATTTGGATATGGCCGGTCTGTTGAGAATTGGAAAAGTCAAAATCGTCTATGAACTAAGGAGGATTCCTTGAAAGCCACACCATCTGCTATTTGTTCGGAGATTTATAATGAACTAAGAACCAAAGAATGATGATGCCTTGGTTGTAGAATCAGTTGAAGAAGAGTCGACCCGCCTATTCAACAAGAGTGCCAACAAGAGTAGGAATTTGGTAGAGGATGTTGTCCACATGTGATCCTTCTTTGGCATTGAGTTGTCTTATTTGAGTCCTTGGTGGATAATGGTAGTATATTCCAAGTCAGACTCCATGTATCTTTTTTATATTTGGTAATTTTCTCTTTTAATGAGTAATATTGAATCTTTTAAAAAATATAATTAATGAACAAACCAAAAGCATTACTTTGCTGTTCTAATGTAGCCTATAATCCAAAAATGAATAGGTTCTCTGGGGGGCAAGAGATTTCACGATTCAAGGATCGCATTTTCGTCTTTTAATTAGAGGAATTCTCTACCCATCTCCTTGATATTTCCCACCTCGATTCACTTCCGAATCAATCCTTCTTCGCGTAGATGCTCATCAAGGAGTTGTCTTGACCATTTTGGACGAATTTGACCTCGTCTTCTCTACTGCCCACTCCTACAGCCATGTTGTCAATCTCAATCTAGAACAAAATTAATAAATGTTCTTAAATAACACGTTTAGTACTTAAAAGCACACAGAGAGGGAGTGGAGATCAGTCGTGTATGAAGTTCCACTGAGTGGGATGCCTATGATAAGTGGAGATTATTTGATGAGAATTTTTATTCTGAGTACATCAATTTTTAGACTTCTAGAGGCACACGAACTACCATTTAAGAACAGCATGAAGTATATAAAGGAAAAAAAAAATTGAAAGGGTAAAAAAAATGAAAGTTTGCTGACAGAAAAGTCTATGAATGGTGACTGTAGGCAGGGATAATAACTAGTATCTACTTTCTTTGTGAAATTCATGCCATACTCTCTGTTTGCTACTCCGAAAGAGAAAACAGAAATTGGGAATAAAAAAAATGTGATATTTTAGGGGACTCCATCACAGAGGAAAGTATGGTAAGAGTAGTGTCCAAAAGTAAGCAAATATACAAGGGACAAGATCAGATCATACTATAAAAACATAATAAAAGCACAAGAAAGGTCCGCTCACCTAAACTGCTACTAGAAATTTATATTTAAAATTGTATCCATTTTTTTAAAACTATACCTCAAGCCCATCAACAGTCTCCCTGTATCCGTGTTGCACATATTCCTTAGTTAGTGTCTCCTCGGGGCAGTTAGGAGTTTGCGGGTAATAGTCAGGTGCTCCAAGTCTAATAGAAAATACAAAGAGAACACCAAATGTAGGTATATGTCATGTTTGAGCCGATAAATAATTAAATCTAAAGACAGAGACAGCATTTTTTTTTCTTTTTACCTATCCTTTTAACAATAAAAAAATAATCTAACCGGGCAGATTGCTGATCGCAATACTAGAAAGCAAAGATAATAGTGAAAATCGGAGATGACAACTTTGCCTTCCCAACAATATTTATGTTATAATCCCAGTCAAAACATACAAAAAATAGAATACGTGACCCAATCAATGAAAACGAAAAACCAGAATTCTTTTTTTGTTCGATAATGTCAGTTTTGCATGGTTGGCACTGGCAAGTAAAGATATTATTCCGACTATATGACCAATAAAATCTGTAAATAAAATTACCGTCCATTTAGAGGTTCTTTGTCACAACTCAGTTTGTATGGTGCTAGCTGCAAGGATCTCCTGCAAAATCAAGAGTTCTTGAGAACAGATATCCAAACAGAATATCAGCTATAAAAAGTGCTATTAGGCTAATGAGAACTAAATTGAAAAAAGCAGAAATGACAATAAAAAGACGCAGAAGTGACATAAATATGATATAGCTTAACAGAGCAATGCACACTCGAGAAGCAAAAAAAAAAACTCCACACATAATACCTTTTGAAACGATTTATCAACATACTATTCCAACACAAATAATGGCTGGCAAGTATAATGCAAGATAACCTTAATCTCACAAAGGAACAGCGTTACTGTAAGAGACACTTCTAGCCAATTGGAATTATAATTTTCCCAAGAAGCGGACCAAGCAAATAAAGGGAAATATTGATGGAACTCCAGATTCCAAACAAGTCATGCTACAAATATAGGTAGCACTATGGAGATCATGATAAAATGGCTTACCCGAAGTGGGGACAGAAATGAGGGAAAAATTATTGTTATTTTTTACAAAAGGGAAGTCTATCTTCTCAAAAGGACAACTATATTGGCCTTCGCATAATTCAGAGAAGGGTTTGTTAGGCAATGCAGATCAACTCAATTGCAGAGTCCTCACACAGAGACTGTCCTTGCCTCCATCCTTGGAACATATAGAAAATTAAGTTAAGATCTGCTAGCTCCACGCATCCCCGAACCCTGTCCTTGTGCAATACATGCTCAAACTAACATGGTCATAAGCTTTACAAAGAGCGTTGTTGTTATTACATTCCCGCTTCTGTGTCAATGAACTGGTTTGCCATCAAACTACCATCTATGATTTTATGCCCCTCCACAAATGTCCATTGGTAACAAGATATCATCGTTTTCATAAACCCTTTCAATCTCCTCATGAATGTCTCAGCAGTAACATTGTGTGCACCCAAAATCCGGCTTATCTTCCTAAATTTTTAACAGTACCAGGCTCCCACCTTTTTCTGTGATGAGGGCGATGAAAGTATGCTTAAACTACCACTTGACAACATCCAATCCCACCACGTGCAACCATTCATAGGATCCTGTGATGATGTCTCACTCACCCAACTGGCTTTAACCTTGATCCAACAATATCAGGCTCAAAACTTCTGACCAAGAAAACATTTGCTTTTCAAAGTTTATTGAGTCAATAGGTAAACCATCTAAATCCAAATTCATCTACATACAACTTGAAGAACCCCACCATGTGATTTCACCTTCCCTATCAGTAACTCGTCCTTCATGTCAGCTTTGATAGAACATTTTTCACTTTCTTAGAATGGCAAAAGGTATTATGGCCCATAATTCCTTGTGCCATTCTTTGGGGGATTGGCATGAAAGAAACAATCACATCTTCAAGGTTGTGGCAACTAGGAGAATCAGATAAGTTTTTTGAAATAACCGGAGCTCCACTCACGTTAGCATTCAAAGGTCTCCACATCAAACAGACCAATTTGATCCACATCAATGACCTCTTGTTGCTCAAGAGCATTTTGGCTTTTCTTGTATCGTTGATTATTGGAATAAATTTTGAACATTTCCTTATTAACAATCTCCTTATCAGGTTTGCATAGACATGGAAGAATTTTATGTAGGAAATCCCTTCAACCACTTTTTCTTAATATTTTCAATCAAATGGTCTCATCCAATTTCAGGATGTCTTCCACATAAGCTCCCAGACTGACCACAGCAGTTTCTACAGAACCATATCTCGCTTATCAATTTTAGCAATCTTGGTATAAATGAGCTGATTTCATAGAATCTCCTCATGCCTGAACATCCAAAATAAACCCATAAATCCTCCACAAGCTCCACTAGCCCATACCCAGTCTCGAACCTGGATGGTTGGATGGCATTTTCTTCCCACTCTTTTTCCCCCTTCCACTGAGAGCATAAAATAACGACCCTGAGGCCGCATCTGTGAGTTCACTAGACACTAGTCCACTGTTACATCTACCTTACTTATTTGCATAATAAAATCAAATGCCATTGATCCAAAGTTCTCCTTCCACATAAAATATCAGGTTACACAAATTAGGCCTTCTATCTATACTTCATTGATACCTGTATCTTCCGAATTCTCACACGCCACAACCTATTTCGCTAACAAGCATTGCTCAAAATCCTTTTTTTTGGTGGAGGTGGGGGGCCAAAAATAACACAAAACATTGTATCATGAGTTCATGGCAAACATTTGCTACTCTAGTATGGTAGATAATGATTGCATGAAACAGTATTTGTGAACTATACTTTTACTTAAATTTCTGTATCGGCATAGCCTGTTATGATATGTAATACACTTATCCATATCCAAGCAATGTAGAAGGCATTTGATGTCAACACTACCAAATACTATAACAAACTGCAAATATCTCATCATACCCATCTCCAATGGTTCGTACAAAGCAAACAACCCACAAATCCACTGGCGGAAAGGCTCCAAGGAAGCAACTAGCAACCAAAGCCACCCAGCCACCGGAGGAGTGATGAAGCCCCACAGATCAAGGCCAGGAACTGTTTCTCTCAGAGAAATCAGGATGTCAAAAAAGCACTGAGCTTTTGATCCAAAAACTTCCCTTTCAACATCTGGTTCTTAAATGCCAAAGATTTCAATGCCGATTAGAGGTTCCAGTGCTCTGCAGTTGCATCTCTTCAAGAGGCTGCATAGGCATATCTGGTTGGTATGTTTGAAGATACCAATCTGTGCCCAATTTATGTAAGAGGGTTACACTTCTGCCCAAGGACATCCAACTCACTTGCCGAATCAGGGTGGATGAGTTTGATTGGTAACTTCACTGCTGGGGTTTCAATGTGGTTCTTTTTGTCGAATCAGGGTGGATGAGTTTGATTAGTAACTTCACTGCTGGGGTTTCTATGTGGTTCTTTTTGTAAAGATAGGTTCTTGAAATTTGGGTTTGCTTGTTTAGCTGTTATGTATGAAGTTTGATTTCACTTTAGGCCGTTAGTGGGTTGCTTGTAACTTCATCACAGTTTGCCCTATAAATGCATTGCTAGTTTATCCAAAAAAAATACCCAAATTGAATAAGTAAACTAAGTCAAAATTAGATTTAGTTTCCTTTCAAGGATTCAATAAAAAAATTTATATCACCAAATAAATATCATTTATTGAACGCCGAGTATAAAAGAAAATCGAAAGAAAAACATAAATGGAAGCCCATCTAGAACTCGAATATGATTCTCAAAGGAAAGTTAGTACAAAGGAGAGTACAGAACATGACTCTGATGGACAATGAAAAGCATGCCTTTATGAGAATGGCATCAGAAAATGAGAGGTAAATCCATAGGGAGTGCAGTAAAACAATGAAATTATACGAAAACACACATAACTTCAGATAGATCAGGTACAGGTTACTGGATCAGACCAGCGTCCGGCCATGAGTACTTGGTCAATTATGGAGTAGAGTAATAGTTGTGACTTATGATTACAATAGCAGAGTTGTCATTGTGATGATAATAGTGATGCAATTAAATAAATCCCAATAGAAGTCACCAAACCAGATTGCAGTAACTTTTAGCTTGGTAAATTACGAAAATGATGGGGAGACAAAGTCTTAAATCTTATTGCTTAAACTTAAAAGTGGATACTGACATAAATAAGGAACATCCTCACCTTTGGTTTACAGAGGAATTTGATGACGAGAAAGGTGAATCAGCTCTTGCTGAATCCCTACTAGATGTCCCACCAACTGCAATGTTATTAATTCCACCACCGCAGCTGGTAGCAGGAAACCTTTGCATTTCTCCTTACAATCATCAGCATACTTCCCCCAGCATCAGCACCATTATGAGAAACTATAACTACACTCCATCACGCACTCTCGTTGTGTGTGACCATCAATCGTTGAAAATAAAAGTACAGAACACTGCAGTTGAGATATCACGAATACCAACAACTTCCTACTAATGTGCTGCCACAGATCGTTCGCAGTCGACAATTTCCTCAAGAAGTTTGTTTATTACCAAATTTGTAACTACAAGCCACGTAGCAAGCAATCACCCAAAACCAAATTCTGCCACTGCAGCGATAAACTATAATAAATTATCTCACCATACTGTTGCCCCCTTTTACTTGAACTTTAAAGTCACCGTGCAAATGCTGCTTAAATCAAAATAGAAATAAATTCTTAGATTAACAGTAATTCAAACTTCATAAATCTAAATAAAGAACTGGACCATGAAAACCATCTACAGCAATAAAGGAGATAACTTTGATCCCCCCCCCCCCAAAAAAAATTCTCTTTGCTTACACATCAAATCGAATTGTTGAATACAAGACACATTATACACATAGTTTAACCAATAACACCGTGACCAATAGTACCAGAAGAATAAAGAGGGGGAGATTATTTACGAAGATCTAGTTGATCAAGAAGCTCAATTTGTTCAAACCCCAATCCAACTAAAACAGATGGAACACAAACAACAGCTAAAAGAAACTTATCAGAGGAAATCAAAAAATAAAATAAAAAAATCCAATCTTTACAAACAAATCAAGTAAGCAAACGAGCTGGGCAATTGAACTTCAATAAAATCCCCTTTACTTGTATACTCAACCATGCAAAAACCCAAATCGAAAATTTCAAATCTGAAATCAAAACCACCTAATTAGCCGCCAAAATCAAACCAAAAATTCAAAATTTCTAGGGTTTCAGAACCTCCCTAAAAGGGGGGAGAATAAAAATAAAAAATCGAACCTTTACTTTACACACTGTTCCGAAATCTATGGTTCCAATCTCCACCCGCGATCGAGAAGCTAGGTTTACCACGAAACGAAACACAAACGAAATCGAAAACCCTAGAAAATCAGACTAGAACAGAAGAAAAGAAAAGAAATAAGAGAGGATAAATGTCGAACCTTTGATGAGAGAGGAAATCGAAGAAAGAAGGCTTAGCTTTGACTCTCTTTGCTTTTGTTGTTGCTGATGATGATGACGAAGATGATGCGTGCGAGAGAAAGAGGGGTTTGGTTTTGTGTTGGGTTACTTCAGGTGCGAGACAAGTGAGAGAAGGGATCCAAATAAATTAATTCGGTTGCTTCTTTTGCTAGATTGGCCCTTTTTCTTTGCTATATTTGTCAAATGGTGTTTCAACCTTTGCTAAATTGGTGATACCATCATGATTATAGCATACTCTCTATGTTATGTATGCCCTTTTAGGGGGGAGGGGAAGTCGAGAGGAAATTTTGCATGAAGAAATTTTGTGGTGAAGACATAAGAAAATGTGAAAATATGCCATCCTTTGGAGGGGAAAAATTGAGTTGAGAGTGACGGGTGAATGTGTTAAGTATGGTTTGATTATATGATGCAGGTTAACGATTGTCGAAGAATGTAAGAATAGCATGGCAAGTGATGAAGGGGTAAACAGTAAGGGATGAGATGGTACGAGGAGGATAAAGAAGTGATCACGTACAACAACAAGTTTACCGCTCAATATTTATGTGGGATATTGAGAGTTAGTAAGTTTATGCACAGCTTTGTTTCTGACATATGTTTTCTCGATTGTTATGTCAACCAGAGATTGGGTGTTGAAGTTAAGAATAACATTATGCACAACTCGATTTTAGACATATTTTTTCTTCGATTGTTGTGTCAACTAGAGGTTGGGTGTGGAAGTTAAGAATAGCATGGCGAAAGAAATCGAAGAAAGTGGTGGGGGAGTACTAAGAGGTGACAACATGCGATGAGGAAAAGAAAGTGATCACACAAAATGACAAGTTTACCGTTGAGTACAACTATTAAATATTGAGAGTTGCGTAAGTTTATGCATTGATTTACATCTTATGTATTTTTTTCAAAGTCACCGATAAAGGACATTTATGTATTTGGAATAGATAATGAAACACGACCGTTATCAGTGAATTCATTGTACTGCTGATTATACCTAATAAGTTTCTTAAATTGTGTTTTACGTGCATAACCCACTACCTTAAGTGATTGAAAAAATTGAGAATGACAAAATGAAAGAAAATGGTCAAATAGGTAAAGTGGTGTGGGGTGAGACTGTAGGATGTAAAAATTAGAAAGGTAGCACATGGAACAATTTTACTACTTATTATGTCGATAAACAATAAAAATTGTATTTATAAGGATTGTACTTCGTACCAATGTGACAATGGATAATTTATAATTAAATTATTAGTTGGAAATTAGTTGACGATTAAGTCTAGATTGGTAAATAAATAAATTTCATCATCTCCATTAAACCAGTTGCCAAATTTAAAATCTAATTTAATATGGTGCTCTTATTGAAGGTTGAAGGGTGCGGGAAAAGGCTATGGTGTTTAGGAAAAAAAGTTAGGGTTAGGGTACCAACATAATAAAATTAAAAAATATGATGCTTGCAAAAAAAAAAAAAAATTTGTGTCTCTTGTTAAATAGCGAATTTTGTCACCATTATCCATGTTCAAACATCATGGAAGGCGTTTGATATAAGGAACACCTAAAACTGCATTTCAAAACCCTAAAAGTTCATCATTTTCAAGTATATGCACATCTCTCACCATGTCGATCTCCAATGGTTCGTACAAGGCAAACAACCGACAAATTTACAGAAGAATTATTCCTAATTAGCGACCCTAGCTGCCCCAAAGTTCAGCCCAGGCCCCGGAGAAGTGTATAAGCCCAACAGATCCCGTATGTAACACCTAAAAATACATACAATTCCATACTAAATGAGCATTAAAAAAAAACTTAAAGCAATGGCATTGAAAGAAACCATGGCAAAATGGTAATTCATTTTGCATCCAATGAACAATGCAGTAATGCACTAAAACTGCAAAAGTAGAGACCATTAGACACAAAACACGATCAAACTCGAACATGATGCACAAACCTATTGAAACCAATTTTACAAAATATAATTGTGTTCTCGTGTCATGCAGTGAAAATAGACCAAAATATTGATATCAGAAAATAAATGGCAATAGGAGAATGACTAAATAGTGAAAAAGTTTTTTTCCCGTGATTCTCAAAGTGTAGTTGATTAGCAAGTTCTCAATAATATTGAACTACTAAGACATGTAGCACTTCAAAGACCGCATTGTTGCATAGAACCATAAAATCTAAACTAAAAATGTGAGTGATTTCTAAAGGATTGTGACTTTAGTCTCATCTACCAAATAATAAGTTGCTAGAGATTAACCCACATAACAGGATGATGGGATATAAATATAATGTAAATAATGAGGACCTATATAAAACATTACATTGTGATTCAATAAAATATTTTACCGTTAAAAATTACACAAAAATATATTATCATCAAATTTGATATTCTTGAATCAAATGGAGAACGGTGAAATTAATCATAAACATAAAAACCATAAATTTAACAATTGGAATTGAAAATAGCAACATAACCAATGACAAACATCAAAGTCAGAAAGTTTGTGTGCTTAAACAAGTGCCTCAGAATATCAAAGTCAGAAAGTTTACATGCTTAAACAAGTGCCTCTGAAGCGTACTACAGAGGTGCCAAGGCGCTTCATGTCACCCATTCACCCCCAACCTCAGACAACATGCGATTTAGCACAGATATTTCATACTAGAGTGGATGGTGGTATTGGAGGGCTGATTAGGGACTAGTCAGGTCCATTTCTAGTTGACTTATCTGGAAGTCTAATTCGAGACGACATCTTTATTATGGATATTGAAGCTACTAGGTGAAATTAACCCTTGAAATGGGTATTGTTTGGCCGGAGGTTGTTGCAGACTACATACAAGCTAACCAATTCAACTGGTGAATAAAATCCACAACCTCAGTAATAGGCTCGATACATGGTTTATTGGCCACACTTGTCTCACATGCTCTATGAACATTCTAACCTAGTTGGGATGTTGAGCTCTTATGTTGTTTGTTTCATTTCTTGTTGCTAACTTGCTGTGTATAATGACATTCTAATAATATGGTGGACAACTTTGTTTATTTCTTTTTGTTGTTTTACGCCCATATCCTATCTTTGCAGCCTGGTAGAGGCATTTAAATGACATGTTGGTAGTCCTTCAAATATTTCAAAGAGAAGAAAATGCATGGACATGGGATTTTTTCAAATCTTTATAATGCATTCATGAACTTTTGAAAATGCATGGGCATGGGATTTCCTCAAGAGCACTTCATTCACTTCCATTTTTGGTTATGTTGTGCTACATCTTGATCGATATTTCAACATCCTTAGTATCTTACTAAAAAATGAAGGCTAGCGAATTCAGGTTTCAAGCACTTGAATTCTCGTATTATATAGGAAAATGAAAGAAAGTTGTAGTCAATTCCTCATGCAAGAAAGCCAAATAACATGTACAAGTCGTCGCACACTTTCCTGCAAACTTGATTCACAATACTTCATCCAACTAATTGATATTAAAGAGAACAATGGAGGAAAAATAATTGTAAAAACAACAAGAACAATACGGAGTTACCCTATCTGTCAGAATGCAGCATTAACGAAAATAAAATAAATGATTACTAGTTTTATACCGTTTTCTAAAGTCACAATTTTTTGTATAACTTTCACTTTTAGTGTCTTATTTGTACTCATTGATGACAATATCACCTTATCTACTTTATGAAACTACTAAAATTCCAAAAAATTACAAGATATCTGCAAGAACAAAATAATAAATAAATAAATAATCAAATAAAGTCAAATTCAAAGGTTTCACTTAAGCAAAATGGTTTATACAAAGTGTCATGACTTAAATATTATGAAGGTATTTTAGTTTGATGAAAATGTATTACAATTAGTTGTATTTGAGAAAGGGTGTTATTGAATTCAAATTAGATAGATGTGATAATATCATACTATGTGGGACGATAAATGGCTTGTTGATAAGCATATAAATGAAGATTCTCTATCCTATATGGCATGTGCTTTAAGAAGGAGTTCATTTGTGAGTTAATGAGATGGAGAACCTCCATTTGGAATGGAAAATTCACTTTCAGAAACTTTTGATACTTGATAGTAAAATCGAATAAACAAGGAAATTAGACGGGCGAGGAAACGTGTCACGAAATCCTCCTTCAAGTATACTCAAGAGTAAGGTTCGATATGACAAAAGATGATGATGAGGCTTTGTTAGATTTGTATAAATTGTGATCGTTATATTGTGTTGTTAAATCTCGTATATCGATGGGTTTGGATTGGAGGACATGAAGTCCTAACCAAATCCTCACCAATTTAGAGACCATTAGATTATTTATATTTAACCGCTGAGATTGAGTAGTTAGTTGGCTTTAGATATTTTCCTAAATTAATCTATTCTTAAGATTTTATCATATCCCAACTAAAACATAAATTAAATCGATTTTTGAATCTCCTTATATCTCTTCTACTTTTTTTTTTTCATATTAGTCCACACAAAACAATGATTAATGGATGAACATACTAAAAAAGCTATGCAGATTGCAAAGTGTTTGTCAGGAGTATCTTGGTACATGGAACAAGTGTTTATGCACACTTGTAGTTAGCCAATAAGGGACAACCAACTAGTTGTATATCTCATAGAGCATGAAGATATCAATAACATAATCTTTCCATAATTTGGACATATAGACTTGTGTAAGTTTAACAATAACTTATATACATAATATTTTTCTTTGTTGACATGCATAATAATGTTAGTTTGGATGTAAGAATCGGGGTGTCTATATTTTAACATTCGTAGCAAATTATACACTCCCCTAACAATAGTAGAAAAGACGTGTGGGTCATAAACCTAAATACAAACACGCAATGTAGCTTTGCCCGATGAGTTGAGATTGTTTGACCATGAAGAATGTCACTCAACAACCTTGATTGTGTTGTGAACCACAATTATACCACCTTGGGTACTGTATCAGTACTATCAACAACATCACTAGAGTGCTCTTTCTGTCATGTTAGTTAGTACTAGATAAAAACATTTGGTAATATTGATTGATGCAGTTTGGAAGCGATGATATAATGTAAACGATATCTGAAGTGTCCACAAGGAGAGAGTGGGAAAAAATAACTTAAGGAGATTTGCAAACGATTGAGTTTAGTTGAGATATGGCATAATCTTTGAATCTATTAGTTAAATATCTAAAGCTAGGTAACTTTAATCTCAGCCACATAAATACATGACCAACAAAGTATTATATGTTTCGAGATTCAAAATTTTATTTCCAGACAACTATTTTTATTTTTTTAGAAAATGGGAGAGATTAAGACTAAACAAACTATTCATATACTTTGTTTGAGATGTACGCTTGGTTGAAACGATTTTATAAATTAATGACATTTTTTTAGTTTTGTTTATATGAAAACATCTATTGCAAAAAAATATAAAATTTTGTTGCGTGGTTGCAAAATGTTTTTTTAACGAAAAAGTGGTTTTCAATGTTTGGCTGCCAACAATTTTTCACATGCACCAAATAAACAATGGAAAGACCATTCTAAATTTTAATTAGCAGGAATTCACCGAATTCATTTATTTTGAAGATATCTAAACAATAAAAATGTACATGACACAAATACTAAGTCACCAATACCAAGTCACAAATGTAGATAACTAAAAAAATAATATTGTCAACACAGATCCATCACATAAGTATTGAATTCAATAATGCAAATCACACCGACACAATCCAGCTATTTCAAAATGTGGTTCATCAAATCTTTTATCGAGATAAAAAAAATCAAAATGATAAACTAATTTAATTGATTATTACCAATTTTAGATTCCAAGCTAAACTAACAACCAAAAAATAAGGACCCACAAAACCAAATAAATTTTGCAAGATATTTGCATTCGTTTCAAATAAGCAGATTGTTATCTCCAGTCAATTATTCTGTTGATTTTTTAACAAGTTGGATTAGTCCATGGGTGTCACTTCACCGGACCTCATTCTCCTCTCATCTAACAAAATTAAAAAATTCATAAAACACGTTGGAAGACAATAATATCTTAATCATGTAAAATTTAGCAAAAAACAGGAAAATATAACAGAAAATTGACATTTACCATCAAATTAATTTGTTCAATTTCGTGATTGTTTTTCATTAAGAAAAACTTTTGTTGGGGGGAGGAGCACGATATCAAAACCCTAATTAGTAGTTAAACTACATACTAAGAACTAAACTCGAATCACTCTTCTACCATTTTCTACTTTCTTTGAGTCTATATGTATCGTTGTTTTATCAGGGACAAGACAACATAAGCAATTGCATTCTAAAACTTTCTCAATCATAGATGCACATACCGAAACGTTGATCTCTTACTTTATCCCATGTGTTTCCCAATGCTAGACAAAACATTTAATTTCACTGTGCATGATATTATGTTTTTTTTTTTTTTATTTATTTCCTTTGAATATCAAATTATTTTTATCCTTCTAAATGCATGAGCCACAATTACACTGATAACCATCTAATTTAGAGAATCAAGGGAAGTCCCCCAATAATACAACTCAATTTTATCTCACTCATAACCCAAGAGATAAAACATTATTCATCAGGAATAAAAGCTTTTGATTCACTCCCAATGAGATTTGAAACATGTTTAGTGAAATGACAAGTAAAGAACAAGTAATTTATCACCCGAATTTTCGAGGAAACAAAAATCATTATATCCACATGGGATTAGGATTATCTACTTCCCCAAAACCCGGGACATGAAAATTTAACAACGGAAACATTAAATAAAAATTAATAAACCAAAAATTCTAACCAGGTAACTCTTCGGAGGTGATCCCTCCATAAAATAAACTTCCAAATATGTCGGCCCAAAACTCTATAACCTGATAAAGACTAAATGACTGTGTTCCAATAAGAACATATCCAAGTAACAGAAACTTACTTGGGTCAGCGAGGTAGCTGGTATGAGAAATCTCCATCTCTTATAAACAAAATAAGTTAGACGCTTAAACATGAAATGTTCTCACGCAATAAAATAATACATCACAAATTAATAGTTCATCCACGAGGCAAACATGTCATACTAATAGGTTTATCATGTTTCAAGTAAACATTTACTTACCCGACACTGGTAACATGGTAAGTCAAACCTGCAAAAACGTTAGTAGACTTACCATCCTACACGGTTAGAAACCAATTAAAAAACTTTCATAATTTATCAGTTAGAAACCAGTGAATAAACTTTCCTAATAAGTTTATCATACTATTTTTTTTCAATCAAATACAAATCCTAGTCATGGTACACCATTATTTAAATATCAACAAAAACGCATTTTACCTTAAAAAAGACATAGTTTTCATTAAATGATTAAATGAGCATTTAGTTTATTCCCTTAAGACAATGATGCACATACACAAAAAATTTGCTTATTTTTCACAATCACACTTTCTTCATGTGTCGAACACACATTGCCCAAGTGTGTCTCCCTTGCCTTTGAAATCACTCAGTGCATACATGACTCAAGTGGGATGCCACATCGAGTGTCATGTCATCACAACCGAAGTTCGATCTATGTCAAACATTTTCTAAAAATTACACACGTACTACCGAACTCACATGAAACGGTATACCCGATATGCAAGCAAGTATGCGTATCAAAATTATATACCACGTATACAAGTAAGTTTGTATGCAAAACACATTTTTTTTTTCTGAGTCGGGGAAAAGATCACAAAAATCAACAAAACTCAAATGCAACTTAGCAGGTCAGGTACATGACAATAAAACACTCATATTCACTCTAAAGCATTAACATATATTTTTCCAACCCTTAACATTTTAAGGATCACTATTAAACTAGAGGTCAATCTGCATACCAATCAAATTTAAGTCATGTTATGCACATATCAAATTATATAACAATACACATACTCATATTCATCTCATCAATGGATGAATCCTCGAATTTAATTCCAATATAACCAATAACAAATTTATCATTTTCGATACACATAGAAAAATCTACGTTGCAACTATTATCCCAATTCATTATGTATACCTCTAATTTCATAATCATACATTGAATATTATATTCATATGATTTGCACATAATGCATTCTACTAATTTTCACAATGAATATTTCAATAATTAAATTTCAAATATTTTGTTCCTTTCACATGTATAAAATTCGACAATAGTCATAGCCCAAACAAAATACTGTAATTTCCTAGACATGCTTAAATATGATTTTTTATTTGCAAAGTAAATACTTAAAATAATATAAAGAGTGAGAATTACTCACCAAATAAATTTCAAATCATTTTTTACCAAAACAACAAACCAATCTCATTCTAAAGTAGAATCATAAAATTTGTCTAAATCAATATGAACCCAAATAAAGAGAAACGAATAATTAGAAATATTTTGTATGGGTGAGATTTTGTTACCCAAAACAACAAGGGGCTTGATTTGATAGGGAAAAGTAAAGTTTCCAAGCAAATTAGGGTTTGAAACAGCACAAAATCACAAATTTAGTATTCCACTCAAATCAGTTGAGCCCTAAATGGAATTCCACAGACTAGCAAGTATTGCAACACATGTCCACCAATTGTAGCTCAGTTGGTCGGACATCCACTCTCCTTGTGAGAGGTCGCGGGTTCGAGACTCACCAGTTAGGATTTTGTGAGTTTTCGCCCGATTATTAGGAGCACATTTGCTCCGCCGTTGATAAGCCTTCGAGTATTGAATGCATCTGCTTAGATGGACTAGATCGGAGAGAAGCGAAAGCGAGTCTTCATGCAAGGTGGAGGCGATGGACCGGAGCGAAAGCAAGTCTCTATGCGAGATGGAGGCGACGAGGACATTAAGTGGCAACAATATTGTAGCCTTCGGGTCTGGTTTGGTTAACCCTATTGGGTCAGTCATGTAGCCTTCGGGCATGGATTCATAAATAAATAACAAGGGTCAACGACCCAATTTTTAAAATAAAAAAATAAAAAAAAGTATTGCACACACATTTAGCAAAATTAACTATCTAAAAAAAAATTAATTGGAAGCAAAGAAAAGACAGTGGATGGATGAAACTTATTAAAATATTCAAACCCATTACAAAACAACACAATTGAAGCATGCAAACCAATCAATTGGAACAATCAACACTAGAAAAGCACAAAAGCAGCATCAATAACTATAACTAGAGAGACAAGAGATAAGACACTCACATAGCAACAAAATCCCAAAATTCGACTGAAATAACCAAAGAGATGAAGAAAACTCACTAACTTCTACTAAAATTTGTATATACAATACTCATAGGTGGGTATAATATAAAGATTTATAAAATTCGACCAGTGGAAGTTTTCTCTACCTCGAGGGAGATCTTTTTTTTTTTTTTGGAAAGTGAGCTGGGGTTTTTAGGATCCCCGAACCTTATATTAATAAAAAAAGATGATGATAAGGTTTACAATCGCTCATACGTTAACTCGTTACATCATCTACATAACAATAAACTTGCTTCAAAGCTTTAACAAATAACCTAGTTAGTTCTATATTCACCGTCTCCAGGTTAGAGAGTAACCTTGCAAAGTGTTCTGCTACTAAAGTTGTTGCATGATAGACCTGCCATAACTCTTCTTCCTCATAATTACCAAACAATCTTTTAATCACTCCCATGACATGATTTATACATAATGTGGGCCCCAGGATGTATGAGAAGTTCTCGTAAAGAATCGAAACACAGTGAATCATGATATAGAAACCATTGAATGCTAGCACTAATCTAGCATCCCTGCAAGGTTATAATAAGAATTTGCATGCTACCTGTATTATCATCATCAATTACCTGAATTTAAGATTTGTCTTCTTGCTTCGAGAAGACCTTCGAGGAACATATTTCGTGGGAGGCTGTATTGTGGTAACCTTCTTCAATAGTGTTTTGCCCCACCTTTGCTGCTTTCGTTTCAAGTAAGCCTTTAATTTCGGTGATCAATGCATCATTGCCTATTCTTGCAATTGTTGTCTTCAAAACATTGATGGTTTGGGGTGTTAGCCAATCCATGGGCTCTTCCATTAGTCATCTCTCGTCCTACTTCAGGAAATGTAGAAGCTGATTTTGAGGTTGCATCAACCTCTTCACTGCATCTTTCCTGATTTGGAACAACTTTTATTTCACGTTGAATTTGCACAGGAGCATCAACTTTTTGTTGGCTTACTTCTTGTTCCTCAACTGGAAGTGTAGGGATAACTTCTTTGTTTGACTGGTTCGCAGTGTCCATCTCATCATCATACTGATCTATAATATCTATTTCGAGGGAGATCTAACCATTGGATGAACTCCAAACCAACAGACCACTATAAGGTCTTGATCCACTGGAAACACGAAGAAGACGTTTGTTTTTTTTTAAGTACTTATAAGCTAATTTCTAACTGGAGTTAGAAGTGTTGAACGAACTTCTGAATGAACTATTTTTTTTGCTTCTGAATGAGCTGCCGATTAAAAACTGTAAAATTAAACTGTGTTTGTTTTCAAGTGCTGAATGAATAATTGTTTGACAAATTTGCCCCACTGAGCTTAATAAATCATAATCAATAATTATCCAAATCATAGAGAATGTTACAATACATTTCCTTATAAGAATACCAAAATATGAGATGAAAACTTGAAATATACATGAAAGAAAGAGTTGGAAAGATAAAGAAAATCATGAAATATACAGAGAAAGAAAACAAATATAAATGAGATAAACAAGATAACTTTCTTACCGTTGAAGAGTCATTGTGAAGGTAGGTAGAATGACAATGCTTGGTGAAGATATTGAAGGTGTGCCGTCAAAATTTAGCCATACTTATTTTTAAGAAGATGGAGGCAGTTGCCATTACAAAATTATTTAAGGTTATTATTGGAATAATTTTTGAGTAAACACTCATTGCTAAGTGATCAACACCTCCCTATTGCTTACTTCGATCGAAAGTTGAATTTCTGATAAGAAATAAAAACAAACACTCTAAACAAGGTGTCTCACTTCTTATTAAAACTTTTGACTCTATTCAGAAGCAAAAACAAACACCCTCTAAGACTGCGCATAGCTGTTTTTATTACGGGAATTAAATAAAACTTAGCTTTGGATTTTCTCTTTTAACTCAACCAATTCCTACGAAAATATAATAAAAAATTTCATATTTCAGATTTATATCCATATTAAACTCTAACCTTAATCAATTGATTAATCAAAAAAGTAAAAGAAAACGAAGAAAACTCACCGGTGCTATGCATTCTTTTTTTCTTTCTTTCACCTATTTCCCCCAATTCTTTACATAAGTTCCTCCCATTGTTTTGTGTGTAAAATAAAGAATGAGACTAGGTTTTTCAACTCTTTTATAAAGTTATAATTAGAGTTTCCTAATTTTATCTTTTGCTAAATGTACACACACTTTCTACCCATTTAACCACTACCAATAAAACAAGGTTTTACACATTATAAATAATACATTACAAAATAATAAGTAAATATTATTATATTTGTGTAATTAGGCGGGTATTACAATATGCACGCCTCAAAAGAATCTCGTCCCGAGATTCGGAAGGTAAGAGAGTCATGTGAATTAAAAAAAAGAATAAATACAACTTGGCAAACAAATTAAATTTAAAAAAAAATATATTTTCATATGAGAAGTTATTCAAATCTTATTCCCATAGAAAAATTCACATCATACAAAGCCACACATCAAATATGAATAGATACGAGGCTACTACATGCGTATATCTTTAATGTTTTAATAGGAATACAAAATTAATAAACTGAAACACTTTATATACAATTTTTTTTATTATTAAGAACAGTGAAAAATTATGGGTGTTACAATCAGAGTAATTTGGGGACGTATGCCGATAAACGTCTAATTCAGAGAATCGGGGGAAGTCCCTCGATAATACAACTCAATTTTATCTCACTCATAACCCAAGGGATAACACAATTTTCATTAGGAATAAAAACTTTTGATTCACTCCCAATGAGATTTGAAACATGTCTTGTGAAATGGCAAGTAAATAACAAATAATTGATGGATTCTTCTTCTGGTGTTGCATCTATTTGTAATGACCTCTCTAAAAAGCCTCATCAGTTAGAATTTTGTTGTGCGCCAAATTCCTAAATGAAAAGATTGACTCTAGGAAGGTACTCTTCAATCCATATGATGTCATGGCAAAAAAATCTAGGGGAATAAATCTTGATTAAATACTGACGTGTTTGAAATGTAAAGCTTAAAATGACAACAATTAATCATTACATTTTGATGTATTTTATTCATAATTAACTACTACCTCCTAGAATATTCCATTTCAAGACTCCACTCGGTACACTGTAAAATAATGCATTTTCACAAATTGATGCATATGCATTAGTTTGTAATGCATTAATTTACGGACATTTGGTATTAATTAAAGAAATTCAATGCAAATCAGACAAATGATTGTGGGTGATGTTGATAATGGTAGTAGCTGTAATTGTAGCACGGTCATGGTGGCTGTGATTGTGGTGATGATGACTGCGAATGTGGACAATGATGGTGGTGGTGGCGGCAATGGTGGTGGTTGTTAAAATGGTGGTGGTAGCGGCAATGGCGGTGGCTGTTAAAATGGTGTTGGTTGTGTTGCTGATTGTGGTGGCGGCGTCAGCGATGGTTACGGTGGCTATGGTGGTTGTGGCGGTGGTAGTGTTAGTGGTGGAGGTGGCGGCGACAACAATGATTATACTATGGTAGTGGTAGTGGTGGAGGTGGCCGCAGTGGTGATTATGCTATGGTAGTGGTAGTAGCGGTGGAGGTGGTGGCGACAATGGTAGTGGCGTGGTGTTGGTGGTGGTTGCGATGGTTATGGTATGGTGGTCGTGGTAATGGCGACAATGGTAGTTGTGAAAGTGATGATTTTTGGGGTGTTTATGAATGAGTTGAAAGTACTCGAGGAGATGATGAAAGTTTTGCAAAGTAATGCGGGAGTTTTGTTCCGCAAAGTTTTGCAAAATTTTATAGCTAGGAGATGCAAAGGTCTTGAATTCAAATTTCAATAACTGTTTTTCGTAAAGCCAACCAAGCACCAAATTTATGCAACCGCCGTAAACTTTTGCATTATGCATTATTTTACCGTATACCAAGCCCTTAGTTGGAAAAGAGAGAGTAGCTCACTGTCCATGAAACCTCTTTTTAGCCCGAGATTCTAGCTAGTAGTGCATCAGTTGTGGGGTTTTAAAAGTTTGACGGACTATGATTTTTTTTCCCCTTTTATTACATTGGTACCCTAACCCTAACCCTAACTTTTTTTTTTTTTTTGTCTAACACCATCGCCTTTACCCGCACTATTCTCAATAAGAACACCCTACTAAATCGTGTTTTAAATTTGGGAGCTAGTTAATGGAGATGATGAAATTTATTTATTTACCATTCTAGATTTAATCGTCAACTAATTTCTAATTAATAATTTAATTATAAAATTATCCATCGTCACATTGGTATAAATTACAATCCTTACAAAATACGATCTTTATTGTTTATCTACATACTAAGCACCAAACCTGTTCTATATGCAATCTTTTTAATTTTTACATCTTATGGTCTCACCCCACAGGCCCACACCATTTTACCTATTTGACCATTTTTCTTCATTTTGTCATTCTCAATTTTTTCAATCACCTAAGGATGCGGGTTTGCACATAGAACATAATTTGAGAAACTTATTAGCTAGAATTATTAGTTCAATGAATTCATTGATAATAGTTGTGTTTCATTGTCTATTCCAAATACACAAATCTCATTGATCAGTGACATCATAATCAAAATAATACATCAATTGTAAAGCTGCGCATAAACTTACACAACTCCCAATATTATATAGTTGTACTCAGTGTTAAACTTGTCATTTTGAGCGATCACTTTCTTTTTCCACATCGTATGTTGTCACCTTTTGTTATCCCCCACCACTTTCATTGATTTCTTTAGTCATGTTATTCTTAACTTCAACACCTAATCTCTGCTTGACATAATAATCGAAGAAAAAATGTCAGTAACAGAGTCGTGCATAAACTTACTAATTCTCAATATCTCACAACGAGCAATGGACTTGTCTTTTTGCGTGATCAATTTCTTTATCCTCCTTGTACGATCTCATCCCTCACTATTGCCCCATCATTATTTGCCATGCTATTCTTAAGTTATTTGACAATTATTAACCTGCATTATATACTCAAACCATGTTTAACAAATTCACTGGTTACTCTCAATTACAATCAAATGACACAACACTTATTTTTCTCAATTTTTTTCAAAAGGGATGACATATTTTCACATTTTCCTATGCTTTCTCCCCAAAATTTCTTCATGTCAATTTTCCTCTTCCAAGAAGTCAATCCCCTCCACCACCACAAAAGGGCATACATAAACAGAGATTATTATAGTATGATCATTGATGGTATCACTAATTTAGCAAGGTAAAACACCATTTTATTTCAATTGAGAAGAGGAGGTAAGTTGACAAATATAGCAAAGAAAAAGGGCCAATCTATAAAAGAAGCTACCAAATGATCCGGTGCCTGGTGGTGTGCTTGGTGTTGTGCTGGTGGCCACCAGACACCGTTAACATTTATCTCGATGCAATCGTAAGGTGCCTGGCCAACACACCACCAGTGCATTTAGAATTTTCCCCTCTTTCACTTGTCTCGCACCATAAGCAACAAAACCAAACCCAACACAAAACCCAACCCCTCTTCTCTCCTACTATAATTATCTAGGCTTTTCGATTTCGTTTGTGTTTGGTTTCGTGGTAAACCCCAGCTTCTCGATCGCGGGTGGAGATTGGAACCCTAGATTTCGAAACAATGTGTAAGGGTTTGATTTTTATTCTCCCCTTTATTTGAATGTTTGGTTCAATTTTTTTTTTTGATTTTGGCTGCTAATTAGGTAAGTTTTATTGCAGATTTAAAATTTTCGATTTGGGTTTTTGCATGGTTGAGTGTAAAGTAAAGGGTATTTTATTGAAGTTTCAATTGACAGCTCGTTTGCTTACTTGATTTGTTTGTAAAGATTCAATTTTATTGGTTTCCTCTGATAAGTGTAGTTTAGTTTAGCTGTAATTTTATCATTTACTTGAATCAGGGGTTTGAACTAGTGAAGGAAATTGAGCTTCTTGATCAACTAGACCTTTATGGAAATTAAGGAAATTGAGCTTCTTGATTTGTGAAGTAAATTTTTTTTTTTTTTTGGGGGGGTTGGTTTCAAAGTTATCTCCTTTATCGTTGTAGATGGTTTTCATGGTCAAGTTATTTATTTAGATTTACGACGTTTGAATTACTGTTAATCTAAGAATTTTTTTCTATTTGATTTCAGCAGCATTTGCGTGGTGACTTTAAGGTTCAAGTATAAGGGGCAAGGGTCGGTGAGATAAACCCTAGCTTCTCGAGGGTGGAGATTGGAACCCTAGATTTTGAAACAGTGTTTAAAGGTTACCTGCTACCGGCTGCGTCGGTGGAATTAATAACATTGCAGTTTGCAGGACATCTAGTAGGGATACAGCAAGAGCTGATTCACCTTTCTCGTAGTCAAATTTCTCTGTAAACCAAAGGTGAGGATGTTCCTTATTTATGTCAGTATCCACTTTTAAGTTTAAGCAATAAGATTCAGGACTTGGTCTCTCCATCATTTTTGTAATTTACCAAGCTAAAAGTCACATCAATCTGGTTTGGTGACTTCTATTGGGATTTATTTAATTGCATCACTATTATCATCACAATGACAACTCTACTATTGTAATCATAAGTCATAAGTATTACTCTACTACATATTCGACCAAGTACTCATGGCCGGATGCTGGTCTGATCCAGTAATCCGTACTTGATCTATCTGAAGTTATGCGTGTTTTCGTATAATTTCATTGCTTTACTGAACTCCCGTATGGATTTACCTCTCAGTTTCTGATGCCATTCTCATAAAAGCATGTTTTTCATTGTCCATCAGAGTCATGTTCTGTACTCTCCTTTGTACTAACTTTCCTATTAGAATCATATTCGAGTTCTAGATGGGCTTTCATTTATGTTTTTCTTTCGATTATCTTTTATACTTGGCATTGATGATATTTTTCTTGGACCCTGGATCGTATCCAATAGTTAATGAATGATAATTTACTTTGTGATAGAAAAAAAATTATTGAATCCTTGAATGGAAATTAAATCTAATTTTGACTTATTACTTATTGAATTTGGGTTATCAGACTTCATAACAGCTAAACCGGCAAACCCTAATTTCAAGAACCCATCTTTACAAAAAGAACCAAATTGAAACCCCAGCAGTGATGTTACCAATCAAAAAAATCCACTTTGATCCTTCAGGCTAGTTGGATGTCCCTGGGCAGAAGTGTAACCCTCTTAGCATGAATTGCGCACAGATTGGTATCTTCAAACAAACCAACCAGATATGCCTATGCAGCCTCTTGAAGAGATGCAAATGCAGAGCATTGAAACCTCTAATCGGTGTTGAAATCTTTGGCAACCAGATGTTGAAAGGGAAGTTTTTGGATCAAAAGCTCAGTGCTTTTTTGGTACATCTTGATTTCTTTGTGTTTCTATCTTGATTTCTTTGTGTGAAATAGTTCTTGGATTGGCAAACACTTTGCAATCTGCATAGTTTTTTGGGTATTTTTTATGATCAACCAATAAATTTTTTTGTGTGGACTGATACATGAGAGAGAGAAGTAGAAGATACATAAGGAGATTCGTACATCGATTTAGTTTATGTTTTAGTTGGGATCATATGGTAGAATTTTGAGTCGATTAATTTAGGGAAATATCTAAAGCCAACTAACTACTTAATCTCAGTGGGTAAACATAAATAATCTAATGGTCTCTAACTTGGTGAGGATTTGGTCATGACTTTATATTCCTCAATCCCAACCCATCAATATACGGAATTTAACAACTCAATATAACGGCCACGATTTGCACCAATCTAACAAGGACTTGTCATATTCTTTTGTCATCTCGAACCTTACTCTCGAGTAACTCTTATTGCTCTCGGATTTCACTCTCAGTATTTTCTTTCTTTCAACCTTCCTCCATGCTTTGTGGATAGGCTTCTCATATAGATTGCAAAGGCAATTTTCGTCTCTTTTCTCTTTCCTATCCTTCAATTTCTCTGAAGATTGCATTTTCAAACTTAAAAGAAAATTGGGTATTTTGGGTTGGTTATGGTTTTGTCTTGTAGATTATCCTTTCAAATTCAAAAGGAAAATTATTAGTCAGGGGTTTGAATTGTTTGTGTTAGTTTTTCTATTTGGTTTGAGCTCGGTTTTTATTGGCATGTTTGATAAATTGACTGAACAATTCCTATAATTCAATCTAGAGAAAATTGAGCATTTGGGCATGTTTTGCTATTTCAATTCAGGGTTGTGTTTTTTTTTATTCAGTTTTGTTTTGCGTTTGTTTGTATGTTCAAAGGAGGATTTGATGACACATTTCCTCACCCATCTAATTTGCTTGCTTCTTCGATTTTACTATTAAGCATCAAGAGTTTCTGAAAGTGAATGTTCCATCCCAAATGGAGGTTATCCATCTCACTAACTCACAAATGATTCCCCTCTTCTTAAAGCACGTGCCATATAGGATAGATAATCTTCATTTATAAGCTTTTCAATAAGCCATTTATCGTCCAATATGGTATAATATGATCACCTCTATCCAATTTGACTTCAATACCATTCAAGAGCACTATTTCTTAAGTAGAACTAATTGTAAAACGTTTTCATCAAACAGAAATATCTTCATAATATTTAAGTCATGACATCTTGTATAAACCATTTTGCTTAAGTGAAACCTTGGAATTTGACTTTATTTAAATTATTTATTTCTCTTTTATTTATTTGGTTACTTATTTATTTATTATTTTGTTCTTGCAGATAGCGTGTAATTTCTTGCAATTTTTAGTAGTTTCGTAAAGTAGATAAGGTGATAGTGCCATCAATGGGTACAAAGACAGCACCAGAAGTGAAAGTTGTACCAAAATTGGTGACTTTGGGGAAGGGTTTGAAACTAGTAAGCATTTATTTTCTTATCGTGAATGTTGTATTTTTACATATAGGGCAACTCCTTATTGTTCTTGCTATTTTTACAATGTTTCTTCCTCCATTGTTCTCTGCTGGATGAAGTATTGTGAAGTTTGCAGGAAAGTGTGTGAAGACTTGTACATGTTCCTTGGTTTTCTTGCATGGTGAATTGGCTACAACTTTCCCTCTTCTTTCATATATAATAAGAGAGGTCACGTGCTTGACAACATGAATTTGCTAGCCTTCATTTTTTAGTAGGACACTAAAGGTGTAGATATACCGGTCAAGATGTAGCAACAACATAAACAAAATGGAAGTGATTGAAGTGTCATTGAGGAAATCCCATGTCAATGCATTTACAAAAGTTCATGAATGCATTCTAAAGATTTTCATAGTAGAATTTGATGGGAATTTTTTCTTTCTTTTCTACTGTTTGCAAGATTGGAGGGTGGAGACTAAAAGGGTTCTTGAATCTTCTGATTCTGATAATCTGCTGAGTTTGGTCTCCAGTCCCCTTATGAAACTTTCGTTCTTGGGTTTACATGAGGTTTTGCATCCATTTGAAAATGCTGACTATACTTCCTTACAATGTAACAATTTAAGGGATACTTTTGCATGTATCATAAAAAAATTCCCAAAGTATGTATAAACAAAAACAATGCCCTCAAGGGTGCAGTGGGAACTGGGAACCATTAGATTAGAACTACTTAGCAAACATATTTCCTTAAGGGGTCAGTGAAGACTTCGTTGGTATCCCTTTGTTTAAACTGCTTTATTATTAATTATGTTTTCATCCTCCTAAAGATTAAAGTAGGAAGTTACTGACAAAGATGATATTGGTATTCTCATCTGTTCATCACAATTCTGCAAGATCGATAAGAGCATTTCGGAAATGGAAAATCACCTGTATAATATACTATATTTATCATAAACAAATTAACGTGTGATACAAAATGATCTCAATACCCTAGGGAATGTCCACAATCATTAGATGCATATGGAAGAATGAATGGTTGGAAACATAGAAAAGACTGAGAATAAGTGAATATACCAATTTTTGAACACAGAAGGGCTGGAAGGCTTTCTCTACTTTTCTTTCACTGATATTTTGCTTTGTTTGTACTCGGAAAAGATGCAAAATATTTTTGTCAAAACATTTCTAGTTCCTGAATTTTACTTGATCCTCATTGGCAGTCGTGTTTGTTTGTGGGTTATACTTTCTTTTAAGTTTAAATATGCATAATCTTTGCCCTCATGTTCAAATTTCTAGCAACAATGGCTTTTCAGTATTTACTATTTTCTAGTTAGGCATAACTTATTAATTGTTTTTATATGCCTTTACTGCGCTTTAGAACTTAAATATACCCCATATCTTGTTTACAGGCCGAATCATGGGTTAACAATATGAGTGGATCATTTGCCGATGAGTCATCCGAAGTAGAGTTTGAGGGTCGCAATCCCAGGTCATCGCTATATCTAGTATCCCTACTCTTTTAGTGTTTCTGAAATATTGTAGTTTTAATTCAATTACCGTCTCTCACCCATTCTGAAAGTTCTCTTTTTTATATTTCTGAAGGCTGGGATTAGGGGCAAAAGTTATGCTACCCCCCAAAGGTGGAGCTTCAGCTGGTCCCATTGAGAGGAAAATACTTGCCAAGTTAAATGCTAAAAAAAGAAGAGCTGCAAAAGATTTAGAAGAATCTGGTCTATCTGGGCGAAATGATAAACTGGCTGAAGACGAGGATGACAGTGATAATGAGCCAGAGAGCCGAACTAATGCATTTAGCAAGAAAAGAATGAGTCCCCTAACTCCATCATTACAGCCAAACAAAAAACACAAATGACTTGTAGCTTCTTGTGAAGTAAATTACTGGGAAGGCAGTGGAGAAAGCACTAATGGGCCGGCCACTTAACGGTTTGCTATTTTAGTATATCACTTGTGCCAAAACCTACTATCCAGTCTCATCCGTTGCAGGGATTGGGAATGAACAAGAAGAGAACGAGACCCCTAAAATGACTTGTAGCTTCTTGTGAAGTAAATTTTATCGACTGTTCTATCAATGCATGGCATTTGAAATGAAATTTGAGCTCTGTTGTTTTGTTCTTCTCTTTGTTGATATCCATGATAAGATGAACTTACTATATGGTTCATATATATACTGCGAAAGGATGACATTAACTTGTAATTTAAATGTCCCAGCCATCTACCCCTCTGGCCAATCAACATTTGCCATATGAGTAGGAAGAGAAATGGGGGGGGCTCCTGCGCAGAAAGCACAGGACGACGTCCTGCACACAAAGCAGAGCCGTCGGATCTAATCCAACGGCTGAAATTGATGGATTTGAAATTTTTTTTTTTTTTTTTTTTTTGAAATCCACTTTTTGAAATCTTTCGATCTGAACCGTCGGATCTGATCTGACGGCTCATAAATGTGCACAGGAGGACGTCCTGCGCTGTGTGCACAGGAGCCCCCCCCCCCCCCCCCCCGGGTCCGCAGGAAGAAGTCCCAACTAAATGAGGAATTATCTCAGAAATGACATCTGAGCAGTTACTGCAAAATTTTCTGTCTGTCCTCGCTGCTGCTTCTGCCGCTCTCAGTTAAAGAATTTCAGAGTCCTGTTATGGTAAAATGCTGAGAAATATCTGAGTTGTATTCCCCAGCTCATACCGGGAATGAGCTAATAGTCTGTACAAGAATAACAAACGTGAAATATGTTCCGAGCAACTTAAAATAAGAATCCAAGGAAAAAAAAAGTTTTCAAATCAACTGCATTCAATTTCCATTATTTTCTTGGTACAAATTTACAATACACACTGCACACATACTTGTTACTATAGCAGAAAAACCACACTTCAAAGAGAAAAAAGAAGAAGACAAGAAGAAACAAATTATTTTAGCACTCAATCCTCAGTCAACACCCTCGGAAACACTCTCAAAACCCAGCTACTATGAGATACCTATACACTAAAAGAAATTAGAGCTAACATTCTATCCCAACAGTAACTTCAAGTATGATACTGAAAAGAACTTGGCGAACTAATGGAAAGGTATTTGCAGGAAACCCATACAAGGAGATGACACTTCGTTGAAAAGATTGACTACCATTGGTGTTTCTACTGATTGCTCACTGTGATGGTTTTATATCACTTTGTCAGTGCTGCTAACTGGTGTCGGTACCCCCAACATCTATTGTTATGTATATAACAAGGGCTCAGGAACATTGGCATCTCTATCATCAGCTACTGCATTTGCAAGGCTGAAATCAGTTATAGCTTCTGCCATTAATTGCTATTCCAGAATTGGGTGAGATTTTGAATGGCATCCAAAATCTTGTATTGACTGCCTCATGGTAGCGTCCACGGCTAGCTGCACAAGCCGAGTATGGTGTCCTCCATCAACTCTTCTAATATTATCTCTGTCATTTCAATACCAATACTTTCAGTGTCGGACCGAAAATCCATCCACATTCTTTCCTTTTCCATGTCCTTGCCGACAATCTGATCTAGCGAACGCGGCAGATGTTGTGGAAGAAGATGCCAGTTGATGCCTTCCCATACCTCTTGGATAATACCTTTCCCTAGCGGGGCTGGCCGGATATCAGGATGGACAAACCCCACCCAAGGGGTACAACCAAAGTAACGCTCGCATACGTCCTCAAGAACTTCATTGGTAGAATCAAAAATAATTTTACGATCACCATAAAGAAGCTTGCTGTGAGAGACCTCTACCTCATCAAACAAGGATGGATCAAGCAACAGCTCTGAAGAATGAAACTTCTTCACTAAATAATCCAAATCCATGTCAGAAGCTTGCAAAACTGTGGTTACATACTCGAAGATAGAGTTCATTTGCTCTGTACAAGTCCTTGAATAATTTTCCTGATTTGTAGAAGTCACCACTAGACTAGAGCAATCTTGTTCTTCGAAATGAATGTGTAGTGACTGGAGAGGTACCTCGGCTACAAATTGTTCAATGAAATAGTTAGGTCTGAAATTGTTATGATAACAAAAGCATGACATCACCGTTGCTAGCGTAAGTAGATATACCTGATTGGGATACAGCGCTTGTAGGGCTGTTAAAATCTTCTAAAAACACTGGATCTAAAACAGATACAGGACTTGGCCTTTCTGGTGTGTTGTCAATGCCGCTCTCCAGATCTTCACCTTTCTGGATGAATGAGGAGCTTGATGATAAAGAACCAAATGAAGCTAAACGTGGTTGAGCAGTTGTTGGTGAGTCCTGGAATAGAACAACAAAGAGGATGGTTAGAGATGAGGACTAGGTAGCGTAGGAGCAGTAACAATGGATGCACAAAGGGGACCCTTTCTTCAATAAGTCTGCCATGTTTGTTAGTATCCTACACATGCATTGGACACAATGGGAATTTTGTGTCATACCGTTATGTACTAGGAATAAGAGAGTTTGGATGTCCTGCTCCAGACACTCACACCCTTGTCCATTCCTTCTTACACATCAATGAATATATCCGTAAACAATCACAGATATTCTTTTTCGACACACTCGACAATCTAACTGTGGCGAATTTTTTTTATTTCTTTTTCAAAGTGAATATTAGCATACCAAGCATTTAGAAGATTCTTCTTCCTCGCAGATTTTGGTTGTCCTTGTGCTCATGATGGATGTGCTTTTCTCTAATTCAGAAGGTTCATCCATGAAGTTATTTGCTTCCATTGAAGCAGCATTAGTTACTTCTTCAATTTCTATATTACCTGCAAAAATTAATAACTCATTGGTTTCAAACATAAATGTCAATCCAAACAGATTTTCTCGGTTTTTAATAGATGAGAGAAGAAATACCTTTAGGACTAGAATCTGCTTCAGAAGAAGAGGTGCTTTCATGAATTTCGGGACCAGAGAGAAGCTCCTCGACAGCATCTGAAGTGGACTCAAATTCTTGGGGCTTGATTTCCGGGTTGTCATTTTCCGTGACGCACTCTTGAATGTGTTTGTTCTTTCTTGAGGGACTTGGATGATTAGCACTACCATTTGGTCCAGGCCCCCACTTATTTTCATTGACGATCCTAAACTTTCCATATGGGGAAAATCTCATCTGTGCAGTAATAAACTCCTGTGCTTTGTCTCTTCCGGGACTGAGTACTGGCGAAAAGTCATATTCAGGAAGAGACAATATTCTTCCCAATGTTTTGGGGACTTGTATGTTCGAGAAGTCCCCATTTACATCTCCATTGCTCAACATGTCAGCGAGATGTTTTTTGGCTTCAACATAGATGCTAGATACTCTAAGATTTGCATTTCCTTCTCTTGTTATGGTCAAGTCTCTAGAACTTGCGGCACTGGTGGAAGCAACCTCATTGTCTGTTTGCACACTGATCTTTTCTCCACTCTCACCACTGAGAGAAGGTTTTGTCATTTCTTCAGTATGAACATTGGTTGTAGTTGGTAACTCTCTGTTGGTAGACTGCGGGACATCTCTCCCACCATTCCCAGAGTCATGGCGCTTACTAGGAATTCTATCCAGAACTCCATCCATGAAAATCCAATGCCGCTCCTTTTTGCTTTCTCGCATGGCATGTTTCAACTTCCTTTTGATCTCACTAAGAGAAAATTGGGAGTTCAATTTTCTGGCTGATCCTTGATTTTTCAATCCCTTAAGGGATTGAGGTGGGGAGCTAGGATTGCTTGTAGTCACAGAGTTTGGGATACCAGTTTGGTTGGGCTTCAAAATAACTATATGATTTAGAGCTTGAGAATCCTCACTATCCCTTGAATTGTTTCTACTGTGAGACTTGTTTCTTCGGAAGATATTATGAATATTATGTTTTGATACCACTTTATGACGTCCAAGCTCCTCACCTTGCATTGATATGTCAATCCTCTCCTCTGATGGTGATCTATTGTGCCCAACTTTCCCAGACTGGGAATCTTGTTGGTCTTGAATATGTTTTACCAGCAGGGAATTAGAATCCTTCAGGAGCCTCACGAGCAGTTCTTTGTTCGAATGCAATATATCTAAAGCATCCATAAATAATTTTGACTGGTGCCTATCAGTGAACTTCTGGTTTAGAAAAGCCTCAGCTGCCTCAGTCAGTTTCTCTTGTAGAACAGAATGTTTTTGAACCAACTGCATATCAAGTTCATCAAGCTGGTTATGTCTCACATGATTTGAGGTTTCCTGTGCATCACAAGAGTCCCCTACATTCTCATTGCGCAGATGTATTGCCTGACGCTGATGTATCTGGTTGCAGAATTCTTCCATCAATACAGCTAAGTCCAGATGTGAAAACTGTTCAAATGACTCTGGACAACAAGGTTCTCGAGATTCCAAATCATCAGAAGCATTGGGATCTTGGATATCTATATCGGAGGCTACCTTGCAAGTCTTTTTAGTTTGTTTGTGGTTCTTCTCAAGTTGCCCCACATGATGTGAATCAGATTGTATCTGTTGGTTGGCAACACTAGGACTCTGTTTCTTTGTTTGCTGCTCACTAGACATGTCGACTTCCATCAGCTTCTTCACACTTGTTTTACCGACATCAACAATCAAAGGTTTTGTTTCATCACGGTCCTGCAAATATATAGGTGGGGTTGCAAGTTAGAACTCAAGCTGCCGGCATCATATACTACTACTCACTTCAAGGATTCAAGATTGTAACCACATTCCACATACAATGACAAATTGCCCAAATTAATCCGCTGTTGATTGTATGACAAACACAGCATTGTTTAACAGACTCGTGGAAAAGCTATTAAGGATATTTTATACATAAGGACCTTCGTTTCTTAAAGCTTCGCATCTCTGTCCCTTTTAAATATATATTCTATTGAAGAAACATATATAAAAAAGGATTAGTATATTAACGCAGAATGAACTACAACACACACAGAATGTTATAAAATTTGATTAAGTGAGCTTAATAATAATGATTTGTCTGGATTAAGTGACAGTTGTATAATCATATAAACAACTTTATAATGCTTAGGGTGCATGTACATGATTGAGCCTATTACTTAACTTTGCAATAAATACACAAATAAAAGATGCAACCTGAAAAGGCAACAAATGTTGGCCTAACTTACATTGTTTCCTTCATTAGTTTCTTCAAAATCCACCAACTGAAGTTTACCCCTTGAATTCCCAGCACCTGCAGAAAAGAAATCCTATGTCGCTGAGGCCAAAATTTATTTGAAAAGGAATCATATCATGCTGAGATCAAATAATGGAATAAGCCATCAAAGACGATGACAATGGCTCACTGAACTGCCACAATCAGCAAATGTGTTAATAAGGCCTCTGTCAATATTATCGGATTTGGATGATAATCATATTGCAATGAGCTAGTACATGGTATTTCCTGTGCTCCTTGAGTTTGTCTATTAAAGAAGTAATACTAAACGATTAAGAGATCTGAAAGCTTGCAGAAGGTATCTTACGCACTCTAGAGATAAATGGCATCTATATACAATGTAACATGACACTGGATCATGGTACAAAATTTATCCAATTTATCCTTTGGATACCCCTGAATGGGATCAACTAATTAAACATTTCCAAACACGTAAAAAACAGATTATCATCCAGAATCTGAACTTTTAGTGATACAAGCTTTGCGCAACATTATAACAATTTATTACCTGAAGCATGCCTGGCACTCCCATGCCTTCTATCAGACAGCAACTTCCGGTTGGAGCGTCCTTGGCGGAAATCAAACAAGCTCATCAAACCCCACATACAGCCTGCTTGACCTCTTTCGTGATGCACATTACGTTTTTGTGATCTCTTTGCCATTGTTATTTGTGATTGTACAAACCCAACAAGTTCAACTATAACTTTGTCAATGCGAGCATATCACTCCTGGTTAACGAGGCGAAAACACATAATTAAATAAACAACACTATCAAACTTATGTAGTAAACACAATATATGTTCAGTGAAAATAAGCCGATATGTTATAGTAGTAAAATTAGTATTATATGGTTCTTAGAGGAAAGAAAAGAAAAGATCTGGATATCACTCCAAGGTCACAAGTTCAGGGAAAATAAAACAAAAAATTCAATGCCAGAGAACTGAACCCATATGAGAAGAACAGAAACAAGACACCTGAGCTAAGCAGTGCAACAGGTATATCATATTTCTTCGTGAATACGTCGAGCTAATAACTCCATCTCCCAACCATAATCCCAAGCTAATTATTTTTGGCTGGACTAAAATCAGATGTAGAGTTTTATCTACAATCCCAATGCTGAAAACCTCACATACCTAATTTTTGCCACTGTATCGAATTGTTTGATTCTTGCTTAATTAGTCTACCAATCATAGACTAATTTTCCTAATTCATGTCCAACAGAACTAATTTAGCCCAGCACTGTCTATGCACTTAGGTGCATCAGCTACTTGTACTAACTATTCATACAATCACCTGAATTAAGAAAAAAAAAATGCCAATTTTCACCAATTAAAGAACAATATAATTCTACTATCATCCAAATTCATCTCAATTGAATCCCAATATGTTTCCACTCACTGTGTTAACTCATCCTGACTCCTAGGTCACGGAGTTAGTAAACAAGAACACAAAAACATAGAGAGAGCAAAAGAAGACAAGGCTCACAGACCTACAAAACAACAGGTTTTGTTCCTGTAGCTAGCATTGGAAAAAACTGTCGAAAACACAAAAGAAACAAAACCAAAACGCACCTGAAGCTTTCTCTTCAATTGCAATTCTTCACCTAAATTGGAATGATTTTCTGCTAAATCCAAGAGCTTTAGTTTGCCAAACAACAAAAACAAAGAGTACCCAGACTTCCAATTTCCTTTAAGAACCACCAAATCACATTGATTTCCACCAAATTGGAGATCTTCATCCATTAATGAGCAAAAACAGAGAACGCCCAGACCTCCAAAAGCTCTTCTTTCTCCTCAATTTCATCCAAAATGCATCAAATCCCAATGTTCCTCAACACCCCTTTTTTCATAAAAACACTGACAATCGGAAGTAGAAGAAGGTGGAATTGAAACAGAGAGAGATGAGAAGGTAAGTAGAAAAGAAGAGAGAAAGTTAAAGAAGGAAAAAAAAAAAACACTAACGGCCCCCACACCCCCACACAACACTGTGGTTTTCGATTCAAGAAAAGTGGCCTTCTGCAACTCCACGTTCAACGATCATCAAATCCATCTCTCTCCTTTTTCTCTCTCTCTCTCACACACACTTTTTCTACTTCCTTGCTTGCCCTGTTTTTCTCTGCAATACAGAGAGAGAGGACAGAGAGGGGCAAATCTGGAAAACGAGTGGTAGTTAATGGGAAATGACGACAGATATTGTTGTTATCCGCACAAAGTGGACGTGTGAGCACATTTTTATTCCAACTTTGCCCCTGAAAAGGAAAGCCAGTAGAGAATACTCCAAGGAAAACAGAGTATCTAAGGGAAGGAAGGTATGGTTGGGGTTTTTGGTGAGTGAACAAAGAAAGGAATAAATGGATGAATTTTTAGGTTGAGTGGAAGAATCAATTTGTCTGACTTCTGATGTGAGAAAATTTTCTCTTTTTTGGAAGTTTAACTGATAATTCTTTTTTTTTTTTTTTTTTTTTTTTGACTTGGATAGTTATGGTAATTTGATTGATATGGTTTGGGGTTTTTGGTTTAGGAAAAGATATTGAAACTTACATTAATTTGGAAACAAGGATTTAATGGAATTTATTAAGGTGAAAATGGGGATCTTAAATGAGTATTTGAATGTCAAAAAAGGGATTTGTTTTTTTAAAATTTAATTTAATGGTGCTTATCTCATTTTTAATTTGGAAGGTTTTATTGCTTAGCAACATTAATTGGTGTTTTACTTACTATCTAAAAAAATTGTTTTTTTTTTCTCAATGTAAACATGAGAACATTTAATTCAGATGAGTTTCAGAAAGAGTGATTACAGGGGACTAGGTTTTGGCAACCAAGTTCGCGAACAAGGTGATACGGTGGTTCACAGTTGTATCTCGAAAAATTCATTATCGTCTTCAAATGAAGAATAAACTTCACCGTAAACCAACTACATTTTAGAGAGTAGCGAACGCTATTTAAGATAGCGTATAAAATAATAATAAAATATTTCAAAAGCTAAAATTTGCACGTATCCACGTACAACTCCCCACAATACAATTATATATCCAAATCTCACAATGATATAAAGGAACATAGACATAATATGGCCCATCAATAATATTCACGCGATGCGCTCCTTTATCAGAACATGAAACCATGAAATGGATATATGGTATTTGGGTTCCACAACATGGTGAAAACAGTACTAGGGTGTTGTACGTGGTGCATGGCATTTTTTTATTTTTTTGAAAAGCAAGTTTACTGCTGATGGATATAGAACTCAAGACGTGAAAATTAAACCACCACATCCTTAACCATTGGCAGTGCATGCCACTTTTAAGTAACTAAAGTGTCGGCTGAGCTGTATGTATGTCCCTCTGGAGCGTTTAGAAATTGGGCCTCCATGAAATGGATCTATTTACTACCACACCATGCAACACCAAACACTGAGGTTGATTTGATTGTTCATTGGAAGGGGTTGGGAGGACAAGGAATACTTCCCCAATTTTTTTTGAAGTTGTTATTGCTTTATCACTGTTCTAAAGCGACTTTTTGGGCAGGTTTTTGAATTTTTATTTTTATTTGAAAAAAATGAAAAATATTTTTTTTTGTAAATGTATCTTAGTATTGAATTGAATGTAATTATACTTATTTTGAATAAATTATACATTAATAAATAAATAACTGCCCAAACCCCTAAGCTACGTCTAATCCTCTGGACGCTAGTCTCTTGCTTATCGCCCGCCTACCGCCTGTCATTTTTTAGAACACTAGTGATGATTAATAATGATTTGTTGTTGTTATGGATAATAATATTCATTAAATAATAATAATAATAATAATAATAATAATAATAATAATAATAATAATAATAATAATAATAATAATAATAATAATAATAATAATAATAATAATAATAATGTCGATAAGAAAAATGACTGCAGATACAATGAGGTTTGGCTTGGGTTTCAACTATTACAAGTGCCGACTCTATAAAGAAATAGAGAGATATCAACTTTGATCCAAATAAGCTATAAGCAATCAAACTCAATAATTCTTTTTTTTTCTTGGAATCTTTAGGAAGAGAATAATGTTGTTAATTATGTGAAAAAAATAGTTAGGATAAAGATAAGTAGTTGATGAGAATCATGAGATAGTGATTAAGATTTAATGGTATCTCGTTGTCTCCTCATGGTGTGATGGTTTAAGAGAAATGAGGGTGCTTGGATTGATCATATCTTGTGACTTTGTTCGATGGTTTTTTAGCAAAGAAGAAAAGAAAGCATATTTCAAAGTCCAGGGTGATTCTAGCTGTTCTCTACTTTGGCAATTGAAAGGGATGTTTTCAGATGTATTCATCTCTGAAAATTCTAGGGGGCGAGCCTTAGACCGCAAGGCACCACCATCCATTATCCTCGCGCTCTGAGCCTCGTCCCCTAGAAAGGTTGATCATACCAACTAATCCAGCATTAATTTTAGCTTGTTTTTAGTTTAACCATATGTCATGAATATAATACTGATGCACCAACAACTACTATGGCCATTGGTTTGATTTGTCTCCTAATTTGATGCTTAGGTAGCTAACAAAGTTGAGAAGGAAAGATTGGAGCATGTCAATTTTGGGAAAACTTTCATGAGAATAATAAATAAAATTTAAAAGTCTGCTTAAGTGCATGTACAAATTTAATTAATATGAAAAATGAAATTACTGTGCATAATTTGTTTCTTATTACTCACAGTGTTTCTATATAGATTTGCAAGTGCAATAATGTTAGTATTTAAGAGTTTTTTGTTAAACATATTCGATTAATACATGCAACCAACCATACCATGGCATTATTGGCGTATGAGAGTTTTGAACTCTACCTCTTAAGAATTTTTCTTCAATATGCAATGTTTATTTAGACATACCAAACCTTACCCTATATTACATATTCCTCTACAAGGTCCACGGCTTTAAATCATAAAACGCGTTTAGGTATGATCAGACAATCTAAGATTTGCAGATCCATAAGAAAAATCTTTATCATAAAGAATGTGAGTTTCCTTCATACTTACTCCACAATATGGCTTGCCAAAATCCGGAAACTCAATAATGTCTTGTGCTTTTATGGTGGTTATATTCTAGATATTATCGTAAATTTAACATAAGAAACATAAGGAACAAATGAAATGAATGTAAGTGAGGCTAGGGAACCATGTTTTGCAATTAGGTTCTGCAATCAGGATGATGTAGCATCATCAGAAAAGCTTTTTTACAACCTTGAGATATACATAAACACTTTGGGAATTTTATCATTCTTTCAAAATCACGCTACGTTACCTTGATTGCAAAACCTGATTTCCTAACATTTTCGAATGAACGCGCTGTACAAACTTGAAATTGCAAAGCGATCAGACACATAAGATATTTATTATTAGCACTTGAAATTGGATTATGACCCAACAACTTTTAATTAAGTACTGGATTTTGCATGCTTTATCATTGCTTATGATTCAAGATAACAAAAGGAGGAGAATGATGAGTGATGGGAAGACAACCAAAAGATAGGACCACATTAATTAATCATTCCAAATTTTAGTGCAAATGCAATGGGTTCATCTTCCCCACCAGTTTTCAATCCAATGTGATTGTGGACCTTAGTACTCCATGACAAAATCTTGTCTCTAAAGCAAGAATAAATAGTTATTTAGGAACCCTAACCACCTTAATTATAGCTGATATTGATCACCTAATAATCATAAAATGAGGTTTTTCAATAACTAAACTCATCGAGAACCTACTTGGTCTCATCCCTAGTGGAACCTAAACTTCAACCAACTTAAACAATACTCAACTATCTTAAAATCTTAAGGAACAAACAAAGTTATTATTCGACTTTGTTAATTTAATGTGGAGATTAGATTGTTTATTATGATAGTGTAATGATTTGGACATCTGAGCACACGAAGGAGCGATGGGTTATAGAGAAATGCTGGCTATTAAGTCAAAATGTTTATGGTTGGGTTATAGGAGTCCCAGCAACCATTGATATCATCAACTTGACCTGAAATATGAAAAAAATATAAAATAAAAAAAGGTCAGCACATGTCAAGTATTGGCGTAAAATATATATTTGGATAAAAAAAATGTAAAACAATTTTTCCATCTGGGGATGGCAATGGAGGAACTATTTATTGATTTAATTTTATTTATTTAATTTAATTTTGAGTAAACCTGATCAATAGTGAACAAAGTATCAATGATGAAACCAAATCTGTTGTGATCCCCAGTTCCATCATTCAAAAATTCATTTATCTAAGGCAAACACAACTAAAACTATATATCTGGCTTTCCTAATTAAAGACTCTGGAAAGAATTTTAAGCTGTCTTGTTTGAGCTTTTTACACTTCTATTTATTCTGTTAATGGTATTTGTGATTGTGTTTTAAAGAGAATGAGTAAAAAATTTTAAAAACTTCAAACAAAACACAAAAAAAGAACCCAAACAAAGCAGCCTAGAATTACTCAAGACTCAGGCCTCAGTTTAATAAGAAAATTTTGTAGAACATTTTTTTATTGACTATAGATATCAATTTTAGTTTGGTGGTTAGTAGCTAATAATAGACCATTCCAAATTAAAGATAATATACACGTCTCTTCAAAATTGTACTTTTTGACTTGAAATTTGTTTTGTTTTTGGTGAAGAGATGCCAAACTTGATGCCTAACAAATGAAAGTATGACAGAATAGCTTCTACAGTTTTGATTCCTCAAAGTGACTTTTTTTTGTGGACCTCTAAGGTAAAGTTTTCCAATTATTCCAAACTGACTATTTCTTTGGATCATTGGATGCTCTTCCTCTTTCAGTCACTTGAAAATTCTTCTGGGAAGCTTTTTCTTACCCATGCCAAATTCCACAGAAAAATAGAAAGTGAAGCCATAAGACATCCATCCAAGAAAGCTAGGAAACTCATGTGGAGAAAGAAAGGTCATCGATCACTTTACAGCATTGAAACGATGAGACGCACAATTTCGTGTTGCCTTTTACAACCAAACAATATAAATTGCTTGCCGCGCTTATGGACAAGGGGAATGATTTAACCTTTCAATTGAAAAAAAAAAAAAAAATTCTTTCATAGGGTGCGTCGAATTTGCCTTTGAAATAAATGTCAGGATAGATTTAATGACTTTGTAAAAGAACACCACAGGAATGGAGCAAAATAATGTAATCCAAAATTGAACTACTTAATCATCATTGGGATAAGAAGCCTATTTTGTATCCTTTTATCCACCCAAAGAGACAAAAAAGCTTATTATACAATTCATCATTATGAAACTGAAAGTACATTCTAGTGGTGTAAGTATTCATTTGAGCTGTATTTACATAAACAAATAGTCGAACTTGTACATTTGGTTTTGATGTTTTCATAAGCAAGTGATTAGGGCATTAATCAAGTAAAATGATTGCTTCAATCCCAAATATGGAAAAAGCATAATGAAAAATCAGACTAAAGAACCTCAGTCCATAATGGGCTAAATTGTGCACCAGCCCACTTTGGGAAGATAAAAAAGCCCAACGCCGAGATCTCATATATTGTCAACATGTGATTGTCACTAAAACCTGATCCATAACATATATAATGGTTTGATACTTTGATGTCATATGCTCATGCAGTTCCAGGTTTTCAAGTTTGGATGACTCGACTGTAAAGGGATTTTACCAGGTTGGTGTTCCACTCCAGGGAATGTTTTCATCACTGATGAATAGAACCAACTAACCCACTAATGAAGCTTTTAAGCCAGAGTGCTCTTTCTATTATTGTGTCTGCCATGTCCTCATGGCGGATCCACAGCTCAGACAAAAAATCAGGCATGTTTCTGATTCTAAGCTTTTGATCTCACATCATTCGTTCTCTGTCCGTATGTTGAGGATCAACTTCTTGAGATTGGATGACAATAAAAAAATGGCGTCTACCTTGTCTAAGTTTTCCCGCCAAAAGAACCTATGTTCAAAACGCATTTGAGAGCCCCGTTTTAAGTTTTAACTAGCTTTTGAAACATTTGATGCAACTGCAGTTACTTGTTTGTGACTAGGTTAATGGGGATTCGTAGTATGGTAAAATCTGCTTTAAAATCCAAATAAACATTTTATTCAATTTAAAATTCCTTCACCAATAACAATGTTATGACACTATGGTAATGGTTCTGGGTTTCTGACAGCAACATCAACCCTTAATAGCCTTGATAACTAACGCATGATGTACTCTTCTATTTTAAGGAACAGACTACTACAGCAGAACGCACTAACAAAGACAGTGTACACTGCAGTAAAATACCCCTTGCAGCACAAAAGGCAACAGAAGTTTGATCAACATTTGCTCAGAAAGCATGCAGGCAACTGGATCAGGAAATCTCTAAGGGTCTGTTTGGTAGGATGGAAAATAGACATGGGACTTGGGAACTAGAGATGGGAAAACTAGGCACATGCATAATTCTTTTCCTGTCATTAAATACACAACCAAACAGCGGAAAACCATACCGACTATGCCCACCCCTAAAACTGGGCCCCGTGTGGTCGACTCTGCTGTACATGTCCAGGGCTGGACCTGGGTGTTACTTTACCTAGGAATAGCGAAATGTCTAGGGTTATAGGATGAAATGAAAATTTGACTATAGTCGAACACCCCTCGCTTCTTTTGCATACCCCATCAAAACCATCCAAAAACACACATGCATGTCAACTGACACAACTAATTCCAGGCCTTTCCCATTTATAAAACTGCTTTCAATGCCTTAAAAAGGGGGCTGGCGATCACAGTTTCACATTATACATGCTTCATATTGTAAAAGAACGAGGAAGAAACTCACCAAACAGTGGTGTAGCATAAGACATGGAAGCTGGATCCACATGTATTCCATAAGCGTCACAGCTCCCAACAATACTTCCATAGCAACCTTAGAATAAAACACGAAAAGTTGAATCTCAAGTTTGGTGATTGAATTCACGAGGTGGTTTTATTTCCCACCCATGTGAGCCTCTGAGCTTTATTGTTTGTGGGTGTTTGTAGAGGCTCATATCTTCCTGTTAATACACTAGTTATGAAGGATAAGGTCATAGTGAACTGATACTGAAGAGACATCTGTGCTAGAAAGAACCGTCTACCTGCATTGGATCCTGCAGCAAAGACACAATATAAGATATAATATATGCAAGTCTAGCATTCACAAGTAGCTGTTCCAGCTATATCAGCCCAGTGATTTGAGGTACACCTAAATGACCAAAGTTAACGGGATTGATAACCATGCAATTTTCTACAGGCTACAGGGCAAACAAACACAGCATGTTGGATAAGACTTACAACTAAAACGTTGTTTCAAGTAAGAAAAAGATTTTCCTATTTTCATTAGACCAAGTGAACCATGAAGTAAGAGAACATACTTAGGAAATAAATCTTGCGTATATTCAGCCTAAAAAACAGAGAGCATTAGTTTTGAGCTAAACCTAAACTTTTTTAACTAGTTATTTCAAGAAGAGAAGAGCAAGCTGCAGTTCAACAATATCAATCTTAGTATCCTTCAATGCAAGGTACAAGGTAGTTCTTCTAGCTCTAAACAATCACATCCTTTGGTGCATAAACCTCACTTGTAGGAACGATGAATGTGATTCAAAGACTTGATTCCTTCCCCCGACCCTCCCCATCTCATTCTGCTGTACTATACTGCTCAAGCCCAGTAAAAAAAAATCTGTTTATTAGAAATAAACCATTTTCTTGGGAAAATGGTAACAATAATTTAGCCTGACAAATAAATATAAAGGCCAAAACACTTTAGTTTCGAACTTTTGGTAAGATCATAAGCTAGAAAATGTATATTGTAGAGTTCGAATAGGAAAATTACTTATTTCACACTTTCCTAACAAAATGAGTTCTCGTGCGGTGAAGAATATGATGAGCGCATTTTCCTTGCAAATCAACATTGGATATCCATGTCCAATCAGATCAAATTATTTTCACTGATAAATGGTTCTTTAAGCAAATCTACATAGCGTTTCGATAGACCCAATATTCTGATGACGGGTGAGAAAATAAGAAATGCTCATTTTGTCTGCAAAAAAAAAAGGAACTATTGAGCAGTCATGAATCATGAGAACTTCCTTGTTTTATGGGGAACTTCAAAATGATTTTGTTGCCTAGGTAACAATAGCAAATTATCCCACCCAAACTTTAAAAGAAACAACATAATATAAAAATTTAAAGGTAACAACTGCAATTCTTTGGACATGTGCAATCAATACAAGTTGGAAGAAAATTATTCTATCAATGCACATATAGCTTACTTAAATCCATCAAAATGAAACACTCATAAAATACTAGGAAATATAGTAAAAAGTAAAAACCAAATAAAATGCAACCGTACCTTCAATGTATAATTACATGATTACAGTGTTTTCTTTTTCTTTTCCTTGCTTTCCTGAGAATCCGTTCGCTCTCACCCATTACTTCCTCTGACAAATCGCTTCCTAGGCCTTCACTACAACAAAATCGTGTTAGCTTGTTATGATGATATGGTCTGGCTGTTTATTTTTACCCAAGTCAAGGAAAATGTTTGTAAAGGCTAGTTTGATGTAAAGTTAAGATATCTAATTACTAGAGAAGCTGGTCTTTCGTTCTGTTAAAAAAAGTTTAGCTTGTCAAAAAATATCTCTTCGTAATATAAGAATTTTCATATTAATGGAGGTAATTGATTCCATATTGACAATTTTTTGGCTGATTACAAACATTCTAACCATAACTAGTATAGAACACCCTTTCCTTCACTGAGTTAAGAGTTCAACTTTCTTTTTTGATAAATCTGAAGCATTAATGCATACAGAAGAAGACATTAATCTATTACGAGTGTCATTATAAGGACACAATTTGGTTCTTAAGATAGATTATATCATGCACAGAGATTCAAATACCTGCTTCTCCCAAAGCAAGCAAGAAAACCCTCCATCGCTTTCGTCATCCGACTCGATGATTATTCTCCACTCTCTGTCCTGCATGACCAGTGTCTGCACAAAAGTAGACCTTAGGAAGTTGCTTGAACAACTCGCGAATTAGCAATTTTCTACTTTTCTATTGAGTGTTTGTTTGTTTTTGTGGGGGGGTGTGGAGAGGAGCTCAAATATTATCTAGAAAGAAACAGTCAGCAGCCAAAAAAAGTAGCTGACAACCACAGCCACTAAATCACGACAAAAGAGAAACTAAAGTATCAGCCACACTGAATTTATTTCTCACCATTTTAAAAGACTGACCACAGTTTTCCAGAAACATATTCTATTTATCAAGAACTAGCGATAAAAGTTGGTTCTTTCCTTTGGTCATAATAAATTATGCTATTGGCAAAAACGTTTTTAGAAGAAAAAAAAAGGAATCTGACATTAAAGCAATCAATTAAACTTTGAACTGTAAACATATCTTTGGACAGTAAGCTGCATTCTGAGAGAGCATTACGATAACGGCTATGTTGAAGGTTTCTTCTCAATTGGAAAGCCATGGACTGCGGATAGTGTAGTTTAATTAATTTAGCAACATACCTCAAGGTTAAGAAACAGGTTCATGGTCTTAGCAGTCAATCCTTTGAAAAAAAAATTCTTCTTTTCATTAGTTACTGTTATACCTGTGATGCTATACATATTCGGGAACATTATTCATTAGAGAAAAATGACTGGTGAGTAGGAACTCAGTAAGTTCAAACCCCATAACAGCCTACACCCAATTAGCCATATGTTGATTAAAGGAAAGAATAAAGATCAAAAATCGCAAGGAGGTAATCAGGAATGAAGTCATAGGTGGAGCCACCATCTCATCTGGATGCAAGAGCACACCATTATTAGATATAAGCAATTGGGTCTTAGAGATAACTATGTAACAACGAGACGGACTCGGGTATCGGTATCGGACACGGATATGAAGTGTTGGACACGTTGGCTAAGAAAAACACGAAATGCTGCTGGAGGACACAATTGTATATTTTAGAATTATTTACATCTTAGCAATAATTTTTGAACACTTGTAGGTCAATATTGCTACTTATGTATTACTAACTTGCCATAATATGCTTATACCATTACTACAAGAATTGAAACTTTTCAAAGATATGTGAAAAGTTGATGATCTAGGCATGGATTGTTCAATGGGAGTACCCGAGAATGCTGATTTTTTTTTTTTTTTTTTTTTGTAGAAATAGTCTCTTTGTTACATAGACATAGTGCTAATAGTAGTTCGTAAACAACAAATGCACCAAGCATATTCAATTTTAACAACATGTTCATCACTTATATCTTGTTCTACCTGTTCAGTAATAGCAATTTCTTCCTGTTTGTGCCGTCTCTGAGTGAAAGAAGATGACTTGGGTTTTAACCACCCTTGGCCCTCTGGTTTTATCTTCAAAACCGGAGCCCTTTGCATGTGGGCCTTTGTCAGAACAGCAGGACTGAAATCAAACAAAATCCATCTCAAAACTTGAGAAGCTTAAGAGCAAGAAAGCAACAAAATGTTAGAAGATAATGACAAATCAAAGGAAAAATTGTATATATCCTGAGTTTGCGTTATCATAGACAGAAAGTTCCTCAATCCAAGCAATAGCAATGACCTCACCAACAAATACAATATTTTTCCTTTTTAAGCTGAAAAACAGAGAAGGGGGATGTCATCAGCCAAGAATATCTTTCAAACATGGAGCCATGACATGAGCTTACCCATGTAAACCTCAAGGTGTGAAGCTTAAGCTTACATATGAGTACTTAAGTAACTATGAACATTATAATAACTCATAGTATCATATCCTATACTTCAAATCCAATTTCATAATCACATGCCACTAGTGATGAATTAAAAATTTTAAATCAGTGTTTTTACAAGTTAAGGCATAACAAGAGACACTGAAGTAGTATACGTAAGCTTTTCATGCATAACTTGTTTAGCTGAAAATATTCTAAAATTGTCTAGCTACTATGAATTTGGAGAAGAAGAAGAGTGATTTGTATTAAAACTTAAAGATTACTTAGAAGACCCGTTTTGTGTTGTAAAGCTACTACACCTCATGGTTGAGAGAAGGAAGAAGCCAATCCAAACTCCAGTTGGCTTCTTTTAGCTCTTTAAACTAGGTCTACTTTATGTTTATATATCTGTATAACGATATTCGTTATCAAAAGCAAATCTGGTCACCAGTGATAACTACAACTGTTCGAGCAGCAAGACTATATCATTGGAGTGATTAGTACAACAAACCTAAGATTCAAGAAGATCAAGATTCAAGAGAGGCATAATGGTTTGGTTGTAACTTCTGGTTTATTTCTTGTTAAATTAGAAAGGTACAAAATGATGCGTCAAAACATTTTATCTCTCCTCTTTTAGTACCTAAAAAACTTATTTACATTTTAGTACCTTTTTTTCCAAAATTCTTCAAAACCCTAGCACGCGAGTCTTCTTCTTCCCCTCTTTCTCATCTCATCTTCACCACCCACCAATGGCCACCACCACCAACCATCAATGGCCACCATCAGCCCCGACCCCTTATGAGGTTAGCTCCGTGCCAGCGGGCCACCACCACAACAATCATCTCCGACCGTCTAAACTCCAATTTGCAGAGTTTAAGGTGGCACATGCTCCTCCAGTGCCATAGATTGCACGTGCACAGGTACCACATTGATAATAAGTTTTTGGTTCTTTTCTGTATTTTAATTTTTTCACAGGTACCATTCTCACATTTTCTCTTGTTAAATTTTTTCAGTTACAATCTTGGAAGAGGCACAGGATCCAAACCCCTGTAACATGGATGGAGGTTTTGCAGCACAGCTCAACATAGGTGTTTTCGGGATTTCAGTATAACTGTAAATGTTGCACAACCTTGGATCCCTCGAGTCATATTCTATACTTCTATATCTCAAAAGAGTTGGCTATATGCAACAAATTAGCAGATATTTAGAATGAGAGATATCTGTCTAACGACGTTAATTAAAACTAAGACGCACTAGAAACACATTCTTAGTTTCCTTTTTTCAACATTTATGTAGGAAGTTTTGCTAAAACTTCAAGCAATCATTGGAGAGAGTTGCTACCCTATTTTGAGAATGCTGACTTTTATGTGCGAGCATTTCTTTTAGTTGCCTTATCTACTACAGCTATTTTAGAATAAGTCTCAGAAACATACCTCTCAGTTGTAGGTAGCACTTTCTGTGATTGAAGGCACATGCTTCTCCTCTGCAAATTTGCATGGTTGAGGGATAGAATAAACATGCACAACCCAGATAATCAGTTCATCTGTAAGAAGAAAGTACCTGTGGTAGCAAAGTGGGTCCGAGATCATTTTGGTTGGGCTTTATTGCCTGCATGGAAATGAAGAGTTAGGAAAGAGCAATTTCATCAACTTAAACATGAGTTCTGTGGCTCAGAAAAACAGTGAGTTCATCAGTAAGAAGAAAGTACCTGTGGTAGCAAAGTGGGTTCTAGATCCTTTTGGTTGGGGTTTATTGCCTGTATTGAATTGAAGAGTTAAGAGGCAGCAATTCAATCAACTAAAACATGAGCTCCGTGACTGAGAAAAACAGTGAGCTGACACTGTTTACGTTGTTGAATAGCTTCTTTATTTCTCTTTATTTATAATTTGATAGGTTTGTATTTTTAACTTATTATTATCTTTCTTGCTTGTCTAATAGAGCTTTCTTTAGCAATAACAAATCTTCAAGATTCTACTTTTCCATGACCTTTTTTTCCTCATAAATTGATAGGTCAGGGAAGAATCATTAGAAGAAAAATACTTGTTTATGAATTTTTCAGAAACAGGATACTTGCATTCAAAATTTCTGGACATTGTTCCGAGGAATCAAGAAAGGCAGTTTATCTCACAAAATTTCAACCCTTCATAAGTACCTCAATTTTCTTAATGAAGACTCTACAAAGTTCACTCTGCATCTTTAGCAACCTTGCTTCAATCTGAGACGGTAAAGCTAAAAGGGTTGTGACTATCTCTTCTAGCTTGTATTGGTGCAAGTCCTTTCTCACTTGATCAGGAATAGAAATCAAGCTTGCATCAAGGCTAGTTTTGAGCTCTTCCTCTCCCTTGAGCTGGCAACCATTTAACAATTGTTAGGTAAGAGAAAAATACTTTCAAATTCTTCTGAAGGACTTGAGCAACTCAAGAAAGATAGCAAATGAACTCAGATTTTGCTGTTCTTACCATTGACTGCAGTGAGCCATCCTGAGCAACCAACTTCTTGTTTATGCCTTCCGCTATACCCAGATAACATAAGTTAAATTTGTATACTAGTTCTAAACTTTTTTTTTCACACAACTTTCTAAGTGTCATAAAATAAAAAACACAAATATCCTTTGAAGTTTCAAATCATGACCATTGTCAAATACTTACAGAAATATAAAGCAAGACATAGAGTTCAGAGAACAAAAAAATAAATCGTATGGTCCAGGTTCCAAGATTCTCAATACTATATTGATAATAAAAATTAAAGAAATTGACATTACCTTTCTACACAAAGAACAAACTGAGTGTAGGTTATCAACTTTGTAGATTATTAAGGTTTCTAACATTCCTAAGCAGTGTGTGCACTGCACATGTCCATGTTCTATAAAGTGATCGAAATTTTGTGCATTCCGGTATTGTCATGTGATATTTTGTAAAATCTGAATGTCTCAAGATATGTGATGCTCAATTGAGATTTTTAAAATACTAAAATGGTCTGAAATTAGAATCATAGCAAAAGTTCCTTGATCACCACATGTCTTTAAGATCCTTTTAACTACACCCGGGTCATGTGACAATTATTGTTATCTAGAATTTTACGTTTTAACTATGAATTTTGTTACAAACTTCAGAGACTGGTACAGCTGATAAAAAAAAAGTTTACAACACAGTAGGAATTGGATACTACTGATGCTAATGCCCTTGCAACATAAGTTGGATATGCTTTATAGAGTCTAAACGGAAAAAGATGTATATTGGTTGACTAATTAAATATTCATTAATCAATAGACTTGCACATATGTGGAGAGTACCAAGTCTGCCTTGCAAATGACTTGTGTAATCTGAATGGGGAGTGCTTCAGTTCCTAGAGACTATTACTCTCCATCTCCAATGAATTAAAAAATGTTATCTGGTTCTACTAATTTTGACATTTGAAGACTGATTATATGCACCCATATACAGTAGAAAGGCTAGTTCTGGATACATCAGTTGAGAAAGAAATTTTACATTTTACACTGAAAGCAAGCAACATGTGAATTACAACTATGAAATATATTAGCTTGACAAAACACCAAAAACCAATGTAATCGTCCCAAATTTTTTTTTCAGTAAACGAGTAGTGCAGATTGCAAGGTCACTTTTTTGGAAACTGTCAAACAAGAGAAGTTTCACTGGAGAGAAAGAAGGAGATACAAATCATGAGTGAGAAACTCACAACACACACAGTGAAAACAACATCAACTGAAAACCCATGAAGACCAATTGTTCGAATACATCACTCAAAACGAATAATACCAGAACATACAAATGATGGCAGTTTAGCTTTGTTATATCCGGTCATCTTATCTAATATTGCAATGTTGTGAAAAGCAAGGGTACTTACTCTCTATCGATACTTCTTTTATTATTTTGTTTACTTGCATAACATCACTTTGAATAGAATCCAGGATCATTCCGAAACTTTTCAATGAGGTTTCCATCAGGCTGATCCTGTGTTCAAGTTCTTCACTTACATGACCTGTTTGCACAAATCAAAACAAAGTATCTGGTGAAGAATGGACCATGCCTAATATAACACAAAGCTTCAATAAACTACCTAACACTGCATACCGGTAAAATTTGAAATACCACCATGATCTACTGCAAAGTCAAATTTAATGTAAAGGCATTTGAACCTTATCCTATTTCACGAAATGAAAATGATGAGGTTGAGCTAGAAGAGCAGGAGTGTTTCATTTACTAGATAAGATTAAGATTATTTACATCTATGTTCTGGAGGAGGAACTGAATTCCATCTGCGCATATGATTGGTGGAAGATCTTGACATTGGCAATTGAGGCTCTTCTCGTGTATACGTAACAGGGGCCAAGCAAGAAATCCTCTTCGCTGAGTTGTCTTTTTCCTGAGAGCCAAATCTCTGCACCACAGAATATAATTCAGAAGGAAAGCGTGCACACGGTATACTAGTTATTTGGCAATTCAAGAAACTGAATAAACTATTTCAGGTGATACTAGTTTAAAAAAACAAGAAAAAGATATTCATATTAGCAAAATCCAAACTGTCAACCTCATCTAGCTGTGCTTGATCTTATTACATTGATACGCTGCTTATAAAAAATGGGAAAAAGGCTGGAAGAAAAATAAATGCATAATTTGTGGATCTAAGTCTAGCTTCGGAGAAACACTTCATAGAAAGAAAAAGTATATGTTCAAACATTCCTACTAGATAAATAATTATGGTTAATTCATGCACAAAGCAAATAGTCAGATCGAATACACTAATATTTTCTGAAAATCCAGACAAACAACCATTCCACCTCCTCCTCGATAAAATGAATCTTATGATTAAACAAGGAAACTTTCACCAAGAATCCAATAAAATTTGAGTTTTTTTTATCAATGAAAAACCTTCAATACAAGCTCAATTACGCAAAAAGTAGCAAACAAGAACTAAACAAACGAGATCAACTCAACAAATCATCAAATTAGACATACAAATCTGTAAATTGGAGAATAAATTGCGATGATCACCTGTTCGTTAGTCAGAATGTCATCAAGCGAACTCTGCGAGAGCTGAGAAGACATTCCTTGTGAAAAAGATTGCTGAGACAGCTGCTGTGGCTGCGATCGAAGCTGGCTCTTGCCGAAGATGGACGAATCGGGTCCAGAACTGATAGCATTCGCTCTCCTGCTACGAAATTGAAAGAAAAAACAGGTGCTAATTGTTAAAGATCGAATTCAGATAAAACGAAGTTAAGTTATTGTTTCAGTAATGATGGATTCAAACCTTGATTGTGGAGGAAGGACTGAAATGGAGCTCAAATCGCAGGCTTTGTTGATCTTCAACTTCATTTGGAAAAAAAATGTTGATTCGTTTTTCAACAGTTGCAGAGAATCGGAGAGGTTCAGAAACCCTAGAAGAGTAGAAGAAGCTTTGGTTTTGATCGAGAGGTCCGCTTTGGGTGTTATATAGTGAAGAGATTTGGCGGGAACATCGATTTGATTCAATTTGGAAACTTGTTGAAATTGGATCAAAGTAAAATTCGGGACATAACGTTCCGATTTTGGGACCCTATCCTATCCTTGGTGGGAATAATTGCGAAGTGGTAGGTGGAATGGTTGGACTTGATTAAGCTCGCTTATTTGTTTTGTTTGAAAGGATAGCGTGTTGTTGGTATAGAATCTAAGACGTGAGAGTTAAACCATTACAACCTTAACCATCCAATCAGACTATCACAGCTTATATTATTTATGTCAAGAATGGAGCTGAGTAGGTTTCTTGGCTTTCATAATTTTTTTTTCGAGCTTATCTTGTTTCTCAAGGTCTCTAATTTGAATTAATTAATTTGGAAGTGTCCACCACATGATAAAGGATATAGACCTTAGGCATAGGTGGTTTCAGAAATATGTCAATTGCATGGTTATATAAACATTAATCTATATTGGAGCCTTATAAAAAAAGAAAAATGACCATGCACTAAATTGATTTGTGGTGATGGGTAATTAGGATTGAAGGAGACCATTCACTAAATTAATTTGGGGTGGTTGATAACTAGGATTGAAGGAGTTGATTAGAGTAACTGTATTTTGGCATCACGAACTAATCTTTTGAATTTTATACTCTCATGTTGTTTATTAGAAGTTTAACAAAAGATTTGAATTAGCTAAAGATTGTTTTACGCTTTTAAATTTTTAATTGAAAGTTGAATCTGGAGATAGTATTATATAATGGTATTTGGTTGATCAAATGCTCATATCCTATAAATACCTAATAATAGAAAACTACTGAATTATCGAAACCTCCATTGAACTGCTCATGAACTATTTCATGTAAATTTGAGTGTGCGAGGTGGCGTTTAATAGCTTAACCACCTAGTCAATTTTTAAATTGTATATGTTAGACTGGAAGTTGGGGTTGAAATTTGATTGTGATCAGGGAACACCAATTAGGTTTGTTGGATTCAGAAAAAAGGTGCCTGAGATACTAACAGAGGACAGTTCCGGTGAGATGTCTACGGATGGTAAATATGAGGTGATTTAGTAGGGGTGGCAATTAGTGACATGACGCGATAGCCCGACATTACACGACCCCTTGTAGTAAATACCTGAAACAATCAACCAAAACCAACTACTCCAAGAAAAGTAAACACAAGACCTAATTGGTGAAAGTAAATGACTAAAAACTATGCTATAAAACAATGAAGCAATAAACAATAGCAGAAAATAAAGATCACACCAAGAATTTAACGTGGTTCGGCTTTGCCTACCCTCATTGACACAGGGTTTTACTTTGACACAACACAATTACGACATGACACGACCCATTCACACTCCTAAATTTTAGCATGAAAGGAGATGGGAATGTTATTTGGGTTAGTTTGTGGTTGTCTATCCCGTTTGGAACAAATTCATGTGTGGCAATGCTAGGTTAGTTGATTTAGTTTAAAGAGATACCAAATCGCCAAGATTCGCAAGTATTTCAGTTAGGGATGTTAATCGGTTTGAAATTGGATCAAAACAAAATCGAACTTGGGATTCGGTTTTCGGTTCGGTCCGATTTTCTGATTTTTCAAATAGAAACCCGTAACCGAACAGAATCGACCAATTCGGTTTTGGTTTTTCCTTTTTTTTTCATCATTTTTCTTATTTTCATTGAAACAATTCTGCGTTGCCATTACCATACAGCTAGACTTAAACACAAAGATAAAACTTTTTCACACATATAGATTTCAAATAAAATTTGAACCTCAACAAGATTATATTATCCAAAAAAAAAAAAGGTTATACCAGTTTTTCTATTATGATAAAAGATATTAGAATTATTGCATTCAGATTAACACAAGCTTGAATGACCATACAATTCGACAAAACCCCCAATAGTGCTAATGCAAAGAAAATTAGTCGAACAAAAAGAAAAAACAGGCACACACCGTGTCCAACGAGTTCCCAAACCTCCGCCTAGTCTGGCCGCCGAAATTCAAGACTCGATTTAGCATGAGCTTTAAGGAATCACATTTCTCGGCCGATTTGATCCCTCTACGAAACCCTTGGCAGCACCGAGGATGGCGTCAGAGAGGTACCCGCTGCCTTTGTAGTAGATGATGTTCTCCGACCATGTGCGGCGTTGCGCAGTAACTTCTTCGGCAAAGAGGAACTCTAACGATGTTGGGAGGTTTTTGACATATATATACAACTCTACAACAAGATGACCAAGATTACATAGAGATCATTTGTATCCAGTTGTTATAAAGCAACAAAAACTTCTTTCAATAATAGAGTCGAAGACAGTCTCAAAACAAAGCTCATTTACAAGATTATCAATAATCGATCTTAACACATCAAGTTCACATGATATCCATGGAGGATCTCTCTACTTCTCTAGTTGGATCTAATCTCTATATATTCACCTTAGCTGAAACTAAATAGGGTAGGTGAGAATTAAATGAGGGTGGGTGGGTTGGGAATTGGAAATTAAATAAGGGTGAGTGGGGGTTGGAAATTGGGGTGGGAATTGAGTTGTTAATGGTGGGGCTGGGAGTTAAAAAAACAGATAAATAACTTATACGGTTCAATTTGATTTATTCGGGGCCGAAAAAAATCAAACCGAAATAACTTGGTTCGGTTCGATTTTGGCAATTTGGTTTCAATTTTTGTTCGATTTCAGTTTTATTCGACTTGATTCAGTTCAATTCGATTAATTCGGTCGATTTACATAGACCAATTAACACCCCTAATTTCAGTGGTGGAATAAAGCCCAGCTCTCTTTTATCTTATCCTGTCCCTAGTTTCTAGTATGAAGAAATATAGTAATATTCCAATAAGGGTGTTTTTTACTTAAAAATAAAAAATAAAATAATAATAATAATTTCAATGCATCTTACACGTCCAGACCTGCTTTTTTCGTTTTGGGGGTTGAGGCTTTCGATGAGAAATCGGCAATGGCTGGTAGTTTTGTTTGTGTCAAGTGGTACAAAGATGATAAAGAATGGCATTTGGAAATCATAAGAACAAAAGGGGTAAAACTGAGATGAAGGACAAAATTTAATGCACTGTAAATATGAAATAAAAAGAATACTAGATTACAATGAGCCCAAAAATGAAGAAGGAATTTAGATGTTATTATGTAGTAAGCCTTGCATTTCTGGCATCATTCTCTTTACATTTCGGTGACTCCTATGATCAACGGGATTTGATTTGAGAGCTAGCCAAGGCCAGCAGATGTGTCTTATCTTGCGACGATTATTTCTTTCCCCTCTATTGTCAGTCTCATCAAGCTGCCTTGTTAGCTCCTCTATTCGCTCACGCAACTCTGCTGCTCTCCTGTCTGCCAGCTTGAGGGATTTTTCTGCTGCTTCTTGGGCAGCCATGGCAGCAGCAGCAAGTTCTTCTTTCAACTTGATCTTGTTGTTTAACATTTCTATAGTAGCTTTTGCTTTGTTCAGCTCTTCTTTGAGAACCATGACCTGGTGCAAGGGTTTTTTTTTTTTTTTTGTCAGCAATAACAACTTCACTTTTCAAAACATATTTCAGAAGAATAAACATAAAAAGAATGAATTAGAACTAGCATATTAAAATTGGCATGGAGGATTGCATGTTCTGCATCCATTCTACTTTAGGCGCTCATAGTTCTGATGCCAATGATGGACGAACAATAACAAAAACTAGTACAATAAAACATTCTATGGCAGGAGAAAATGCAAGGTGCCTAAAGAAAATGTCATCAGTTCATTACTTCATAACTGCACTGGAACCTGCACTTTGTTTTATATGTATTTTCTTCCTAACATGGAAAGAAAGGTGTACCATCTTGTATATTGTTTCTGAATTAAATTTGGACATCATGTATGAAATAGTATTATGTGACTGGAAATCATTGATTCTCTAACAACCAATAGTGTGGGGTAAACCGAATTATCTGATGGTTAAAGCTAAGTTCAGCATAGCATTGGTACTCTTTCTGCCCTTATATTAGTATGGAGATGGTTTCAAAATTAATATTTACAACTTATTGATGTAGAACCCTCTTATTGACAAAATGATGTAAACATTTACAGGATAAACCGGCACCTCCACAATTCTTCAATGCTGAATCGACAACCTATGTATAAATTACCAGAAATCATGGGATTTGGAGAAATAAATAAGAGGAAATGACCTTGCTGATAAACAGTTTTTTTGTCTTGTTGGAAGAGTCCTCCAAAAATTCCGGTCTTGGATGAAAGATCAATTTCTATATTTTGAAATATGAAAGAGAAAAGAGGATAAGCTCATTAAATATATATATATATATATATATATATATATATATATATATATATATATATATATATATATATATATATACATATAGAATAATTGTACTCCCTTCACTTGCCCAAAATAGAACTGGATTTGGGGGTGCAACACAAATAAAAAACACATTTTTTAGCAAGACTCCATCTGAATTCTCCAAGAAGAGATCTTTTTTGAGTTGCTTGTGCCTGCTACTCTGTTAGTACTAATCTAGGAATTCTAAAATGGGCTATGGAACAAAGGATTCGCCCACATCTGCTTTTTTTCCAATGACGGATTTTGGTGACTGCAGCCACTTATCCCTATCATCCAGGTTATTTCCCCTATCTATGTGTGATTAATAAAAATAAAAATAAAAATTCAAGGGCGTGCCTTTTGCTCGGAAAACCTCCGTTCTGGATGTCTTGAGCTAGAGTGAGCCACTAGAATTACAATTATAACAACCTAAGCCCCCATGTTCCCTTTCATTTTTTGTTTATCTGTCAAATCACCGGCCAAGTGTGGGATAGAATTCATTAGGAGGTTGGATCAATTGCTCGACTGATGAGATGAATTTAGTCACCTATAGTATCTTGAGATAGAAAGATGTGATCAAGTGACGATGGATTGACTTAACCAAGTGGCTGAAATGTTGTTCCTTTTGGCCAAGCATCAAACTGAAAATAAATGTACAATGAGGTGGCATGGAAGCATCTAAGTTCTCCACTCTTGATTCCTTTTGTTGGTATTGTATAATACCTCGAAAGAAGCCTCATAGCTCTAGAGCTATAGCTTGCTTGAGGAGGGTTGTCTTTTTCATATCACAAGAGAACTCTTTGTCAAGTGAAATTCTTCATTTATCCCGGATGTCATCTTGCTGGCTTTCCTTTACTACTAGGATGAGAAACAAGACTCTCATAGTGCCATGGTGCTTTCATCTTTGTGAAACAGCACAAACTTTTTAATAAAACAACTAGCTTTTTACTGAACAGAAAAAATAAATAAATAACAAAAACAAAAACAAAAAATCATAGGTTAAATTAACCTACTGCAGAACTCGTTTGACAACTATCACTCAAGAACTAGCAAGAAAGACTGTTTTGTTTATATATAGATACTTTATACAAAAGCTAAAGGGAATAAGTTGATTTGCGGTTGTTAACAATGGAATTCAACTGGCTCAGGGTCCAACCTGCCTCTTTACTTAAAATGTCCTGAATGGAAGTTTTCCGAACAAAAGCAACACCATTCAATTGATTTATTAATCAGACATAGATGGGGAGAAGAGTCTGAAAGATAGATGAGGTGGTTAGATGGGGAAAAGAGCCTGAAAGATGGATGAGGTGGTTGATCACGCTTATCTGGTTCACCGAGAACCATTGAATCCATAGCAGGAAAAGAGGCAAAACCGGAACATCCTTTCTTTCGATAGCCCTAGGAGTTTAGCCAATTCAGAATTCATAGATTAGTACTAGCAGGTACAAACAACTTAACAATAATCTTTGTGGTTGCGCCCCAAAATTCTAGTTCTATTTGGGTAAGTGAATGATGTCGGAACATCTGCTGACTCAGTGAAGGAGTCCAACTGCTCAACTGATAAGTCAAAACACAATCTGGCTTTATGTTCCTATTCCAGCTGCTGTTATCAGTATTGGAAGCAGCTACAATTTGAGGATAAACTTGGCCGTCCCGTCACCACCTCATCTGTTTTATTTGGTAACTCCGTGACCTACTATCTATTTGCTTTATACAAGTTAATGGTGATGGGACATTCTCAAGTACCATCCTTGGTATTCCTTTTTCTGACTTAAATGCCAAACAAAACAAAGTTTCCAAGTAGGAAACTTCGGAATATTTCATGGAACATCTAGCATTGAAACAACAATTGCATATCATGGGTTATTGAACCTATCCTGCCGAGTCCAAAGCCTTTTTTCTTCCAGTACATTAACTAGAATATGAAAGTCTACTCTACTGCATCGATAACCTCATTCCCATCCTAATCCTCCTATCACTAGTTAGATGCATTGACTGAATAGGCAATATGAACTAACCAAACATAGGTCTGGTTCAGCCATCCATATACTTGGCCAACTTAACAAGTTAGCACCTTCACTGTGCACGTTTATCAAACAACAAGATTTTGTTTCTTTATATATATATATATATATATACACACACACACACATATAAGCATTGGTAGCAAGGCAAATGAGTTGGTGGTAAGTAATCAGTGAACGGTTAGCTTAAGTACCTCTCTCTCACGTTCTTCAATGACACTTTTACCAGCTTCCACTTCCATTTCACAAGCTTCCCTCCATCTAGCAATCTCTTCATCAGCTCCTGTTATTTCCATCATGAGCTGTTCAATCTACAAGAAAGAAAAAGAGAAGCAAAACAAAAAAGCAATGACGATATAGTAAGTCACTTTTAGATGGAATTCAGGTTACAAACAAGCGTCCTTGTAATAATGATGATTGATGAACACTTACATTCTCGGCTAATCTACTCTCTCGTTCTTCCAAGTCTTTTATGTACAATGTGTATGCATCAATTTTCTGAGCTTGTTTCTCTGTAAAACTCTGTAGTCGCTCACTATCTGACCTGGCATAGGATAAAAACTTAAAAACTAATAATAAAGTAAATATAGGTGCACTTATAGTTGTAACACTAATCTCAACATAGTTTTCAACAATGACGACTCTCATTTTTCAAATGAAAGCCAAGGAAAGGTTATATAATTAAAGATGATGATGATGACGATTTTTATGATAGTAACGACGATGACATTGACCTTGATATTGAAAAGGAGCTGCTAACTACTTGAGAGAAAACTCAGAAAAGTAAGGAAGAGAGAAACGAAAGAAACTGAACTCCAAATCTAACAACTCGGCTATGGACTCCGCGGCAGGGAGTAGTATCAGAACACTAAACAAAAAAGAATTGAGGTTCATAGAAAACTTCAAACAAAATATGAACTATGAAACAAAGAGCTCAGTAGTTTAAAGGTACAGAAGATTAACCCTTAAGGTTAGTCGTAGGAAAACAGCATGGCAAGTTATACTTTATCATTAAACTTCAAGAAGCAAGAGCAGGAAAATATTTTGATGTGATGGTAAGCTGTTGACTGATGAAATGGCAATATGCTGAAAGGATTTATCACAGCCTTTTGACGATTACAAAAGTAACAATTCCCTAAATCAAGGACGTTCAGTCACTCATTGTAGAATTATGTGCTGCGATTGTCATTTCCGTTAGGTTGTGTGTCTGTGCAACTCATGATACTAAGTAAGAATCCGAGTTGCTCAGACTCTTCCTGGAGGGTGACGGACCCACATGACGCTGATACTTGTGTGGCACTTCATACAATCTTAGACATATGATGTTTGCAATTTCATAGTGAATTTTTTTTTTTCTTGTTGATAAGATAAAAAATCAACTGGCAAGAACTGGCCAATACAATGAAATCCTTGAGAATAAATTCATCATTGTTTACGATTTCGCAGCCTAGTATTTTATTGTTTGTTTATTTTCGCACTGATGCTATTGTTAGAGTCTATTCTTCATATCATATATTTTATATTTATATATAATTAAGGGGACTAACTGAAAATTCACCATCCCGAATTTTACTTTTTCAGATTTACCATATGCACCCATGTCTATGTCAGACAAGCATACGCACTTTAGTAAATTACCAGGTGATAATGCACAACATTTGTGGAAGGTGAACATGAGAGCTGAAATAACTTGGTTAACCTTGTAGCGCTTTGCACTTTACTTATACTTAATTGCTCGTGTTTACCTTACTACATGACCTAGGAGTTGGGGTGAAGCCCCTTAACCCACAAAGAACGCATTTTGCCAAGTTAACATTAAGCTAAAGCACCAATGGTGTTATGGTCGAGTGGTCAGGGCTGTGTGGGTTTATCCCCCTCGTCCTAGATTCGAGACCTGCCGGCGGCATGGTTACTTTCTTATGGTGTTGACCTGTAGGTCGCACCTTGTTGATAGGTTATGGGATCCTATAACACCCAGCTCGCTTTCCAAAAAAAAAAAAATTTAAGCTAAAACTTTTTTCGTCCTTTTTCATTTATTTAGGCCAAGTTTGGAAGAGGTTGTATACTTAGGTCCTTTTTCAGTATGTATGTCCTTTAAATTGTATAAAATTCCCTCCGAACAAGTGATTGAAATTAGTTGTGTATCATTCACTTCTTTTAATCACCTTATATGATTGTGATTTCACATTATAAGCTAAACCATGGTGACTGAACTAAAAAGTCACCTTAAAAGTTTGTGATTTTCATATTCCAAGTGATTTTCAGTTTACCCATTTTTCTTTATTGCTTAAAGTAGTAAACTTGCTAGGTTATATTATGGTACTCACAAAGTCACTAACCTGCATTTGCCAAGTTAAATAAATTACAGCTAGCTTCTTCTTTTTCTTATTAAAGCCCCGAGTTTAATTTAATTTCTGCCTACATTGTTACTCCCATGCAGTCAAACTTGCAATTACAAGAAAGACATGTTAGTGATCGTGTTATAACCCATAAAGACACTGCAATTGAAAATACCTTGATTCATCCAGCAAAAGCTTTAATTGAGTGATCTCAAGACGTAAATTCTTCATCATCTTCTCCACAGTTGAGGCCTATCAATCAAAGAAATAGAAGCATCAGACAAATATCTTATAAAGTTTCTCGAATCAGCCAATCCAGTTGAACTAAAGAGCAAAACAATACCAGACTCATAACTTCGTCTTCGCTCTCACTATGCTCCGATTTAGCGCACATATCAGAACCTGAACGTGAATTATCAACAGAATCACCAGCTGGAGCACTCACCATAAACCCAAACCCAACCCTCTGTAACCCTCTCTCGGCATACTGCAAAAGTGGCACCCTCCTCCCCTCACCACCGCCTTTTAATCTATTAAGCGCTTTCTCCACGGCTTCCTTCTCCACTATAGCCACCCTAAGCAATGTATTAATATCCCTATTCTCCTCTGTCAAACTCACCACACTATTACCCAACTCCCTCCTCTCCTTCCTCCTCATCTCCTCATACTCCCTAAACTTCTCTTCCGCCAAATTCGCCAACTTATCAACATCCACAACCTCTCCCAAAAATCTAATTGATTCCTCATCCAATCCCTCTACTTCTTCATCCATTCTCTCAACACCCATACTCTCCTCTTGAACTCTCTCAGTCTTTTCTTCATCCATTCTCTCTACAATCCACTCCAAACACTCCTTCACCGATCGAATCAAATCCAAACTCCTCCAAAACACCCTCTCCCTCTTCCTAACTTCCTCCTCCAATTCCAAAACCCTCCCTTCACAAACCTCAAACTTCATCCTAAACTCCAACTTCCCCCTCTCCTCCTCATCCCTCTCCTTCCCCAACTCCTCTTCTCTTTCTTTCGCACAAAACTCAATTTCTTGAACCTTCCTCTTCACCTCATCTCGTTCTCTACAAATCCCTTCCACTCGCTCTCTCGCACTAAGCTCAATTTCTTCAACCTTCCTCCTTATCTCATCTCGTTCTTTCGACACCTCATCAATCGCCCTACCAAGATCAAGATTCTGCTTCAAAGCTTCGTCTCTCTCGCGCTCCCTAGCCACGGTTCTTGACTGTACCTCCGCGTATGAAACCCTAAGTGATTCGATCTCTGCGAGAAGTGCATCATTTCGGAGGTGAGATTCTTGGAGTTGGTTATATAGATTTGGATTTGAAGGTTCTTCGTTGTTGTTCGGTGAATCTTGTTCGTTTTCGGGGACAATTTCGTCCATGTTGTTATTGATGGTGTAGTTGAGAAGGTGGTGAGTTGGGAGGTTTTCATCCTCTACGCAAAGAAGAGAAGAGAAGAGAAGAGGAATGGATTGAAAGCAGAAAGAAGCACCTGGACCACTAGTTGCCTACCAGTCAATGTTAGAATGTGAGAGGGACTTTTTGGTGGGAAGAAACAAACTGTGAGGGAAGTAAATGAACCCCGAATTTGGTTTTGGCGCGCTAGATTCGGTCCCTGTTTTTTTCCCTCCAGATTGATACAAATAGATCAGTTTAGTTTGGCTTGTGTAGTTTAGTATAGTTCGATTTTTTGTTCAACCTCACTTTTGTTTTGAGGCGGATATTATTTTGAGTTAATCACATACTAGATTGTTCTCTTTAACATGATTTGTTTTTTAAATATTTAAAAATTTTTACTACTGAATCCAAGCGGGTTGGTGGTTTAGTGTTAGTATTATTAGAGCCAAACCTTCCTTTGCGACGTAATTACTTTCTTGATGCTTCAAGAATACCGCTCCTGAGTGGCTCTAAATTCAACTCTGATTTTGTTCTATTTGATCGTGCACATTTATTTTTTCGTATGTCCTCCCTACTAAGCTATTTTCCCCCTTTTTTGGTTCTTCACTTCAGTGAGTATGCATATTTATACATTCAATTTTAGGTTTTACCATTATACTATTATGTGATATAGGGGCAAACCCAATAATTTACACATCTTCTCATTAACTCTCTCCTGGAAGGGATTCCCAATACGAATCACTGTAAATTGCATCGCTTACTACTTGTACCTCTATGGGAACTTCAACATTTTCTAGACAAATAATGAAATAAATCGCACAAGTTAAATGGCTCACGTGCAAGTACGTGTGATTGTGCCATTAACTTCCACAAAAAGTTGGATGGGCTAAGACAAAGCTCGTCTTGCTATTTTCGCATGTGTTCAAGTTCATTTGCCTCCAGTATTTTATGAAGCATTCTAATATTGTCATCAACACCTCCCTCCCCCTAATGTTTATTTGTCACGCCCCAATTTTCGAAAAAAACGAAAATCATAAATTTCACGTAAGATTATCCATTTTCCCAAAACTCAGGACGTGAAAATTCAATAACAACATAACGTTCAGTAGCAACAACTAAAACATAATTTAGAAAATTAAAACAAAATCTAACCATGAAACTCTGAAGTCACTAGCCCTACTAACGAAACTCCAGTAACACTGCTCATAAATCTCTAAATCTGTGAAAGACTAAATGGTTGCATTTCAATAAGAACGTACCCAATAAGCATAAACTTACTTGGGTCAGTGAGGTAGCTGGTATGAGTAAATCTCAATTTCCTTATAAATTAAATAAGTTACATGCTTTACACACGAAAATTTCATAAACAATAAAATAACACTCAAAGTCTTGTAGTTTATCCACGAGGCAAACATTTAATACTACTAAGTTTTATCATGTTTAAAATATACATTTAATTTACCAACAATTATAAAGTGAAGGTCGAACATGGTAAGTTCGTATTGCAAAAATGTTAATAGACTTACCATCCTGCACGACACGGTTACAAACTAATGGATAAAAATTATAAGTTATCAATCCTCATAAATATAATTTTTTTTTAAATAAACACAAATCATACTCATAATCGTCATTATCTAAGTATCAACAAAATACATTTTACCTTAAAGAAAACATGTAGTTCTCAAAATGAGCATTTAGTTTATTCCATTAAGGCAATCATGCACATATACAAAAATCTCGCTTATTTTTCACAATCACACTACCATCTTTGTGCCGAACACACCTCACCCAAGTGTGTCTCTCTTGCCTTCGAAACCACTCGGAGCGTACATGTTCCAAGTGGGGTGCCACATCGAGGAACGTGTCATCTCACCCGAAGTTCGATCCATGGCAAACATTTCTTAAATATTGCACGTACTATCGAACTCACATGGAACGATGTACCGATATGCAAGCAAGTTTGCATACCAAAAATTATATCACACGTATACAAGCAAGTCTGTATACAGTTTTTTTTTTTAGTTGTGAAAAAAAAACATAAAAATCAGATAATTCTCAATACTCTTTTATGCAGACACTTTGTCAACCATAAACACATCGACCACAATATTCACCATTTCTTTTGGGGAAACAAATAACATTTTAATAAGTAAATTTTCTATAACACCACATGGATTCACACTTATTTAGTATAAGAATTAGCACGTCAATTTGCATAACCTTAAAATTCAAGTTTACAGTATGATCACATACTAAAACAAACTAAAAAAATAATCTAACCATGAAACTCTGATGTCGCTAGCCCCACTAATGAAACTCCAGTAACACTGCTCATAAATCTTTAAACATGTGAAAGGCTAAATGGCTACATTCCAATAAGAACGTACCCAATAAGCATAAACTTACTTGGGTCAGCGAGTTAATTGGTGTGAGTAAATCTCAATTTTCTTATAAATTAATAAGTTACATACTTTAACATGAAAATTTCATAAACGAGAAAATAACGCTTAAAGTCTTGTAGTTTCTCCACGAGGCAAACATTTAATACTACTAAATTTTATCACACTTAAAATATACATTTATTTTACCAACACTTATAAAGTGAAGGTCGAACATGGTAAGTCCGTATTGCAAAAATGTTAATAGACTTACCATCCTGCACAATACGGTTATAAACTAACGGATAAAAATTCTAATTTATCAATCCTCAAATATATATATATATATATTTAAATAAACACAAATCGTACTCATAATCACCATTATCTAAATATTAACAAAATGCATTTTACCTTAAAGAATATGTAGTTCTCATAATGAACATTTAGTTTCTTCCATTAAGGCAATCGTGTACATACACAAAAATCTCACTTCTTTTTCACAATCGCACTACCCTATTTGTGCCAAACACTCTTTGGCAACACCTCACCAAAGTGTGTTTCTCTTGCCTTTGAAACTACTCGGAACGTACATGTTCCAAGTGGGGTGCCACATCGAGGAACGTGTCATCTCACCCGAAGTTCAATCCATGGCAAACATTTCTTAAATACTACACGTACTACCGAACTCACATGGACCGACGTACCGATATGCAAGCAAGTCTGCATACCCAAAATTATATCACACGTATACAAGAAAGTCTGTATACGTTTTTTTTTAGTTGTGGAAAATAGCATAAAAATCAGATAATTCTCAATACTCTTTTACGCAGACACTTTGTCAACTATAAACACATCGACAACAATATTCACAATTTCTTTTGGGAAAACAAATAACATTTTCATAAGTAAATTTTCTATAACACCACATGGATTCACACTTATTTAGTATAAGGATTAGCACGTCAATTTGCATAACCTTAAAATTCAAGTTTACAATATAATCACATAATAAACACGCATTTCAAGTTATAACACAAAAATGCAAATACGAATTTTACAAAATAATACTAATACCCAAGTCATCCCGAAAATATCTTCTTAAAATGATATTTACAAATATCCAAAAATACATAATTTTTAACAGAGAGAAAAATCGAGAAACTCAATTAACTTCTTCACCGGGTCAAAATAGGTCATAATAGCTTTAATCAGAGACACACGATAACAATAAACAATGCATGATGGTTACACAAAGAGACGTGATTTATTCTATCACATCAAAACCCCATCAAAATAAAATTACCCATTTCAACCGACCATGATTTCTCAAACTCTACTTCATCCCAAATATAATTTTCAAGCTTATTTGGTATAAAAAATCCATATCACATACAAAAAAAAATTCCAAACAAAAATATATGAAAAGATAATGGAGGAAAAGTCACTAATTTCTACCAAAATTTTTATATATATGGATTTCTAAAATTCAATCAGTGACATTTTTCTCTGCCTCGAGGGAGATATAACCGTTTGATGGATTCCAAACCAACGATATCTACTTCATACTTGTATGATTAATCTACAGATTTAATTTGAAAGGATTTTGACTGCTATAAGGTTTCTATCCACTGTAAACACTAAGACTGCGCAGAGTTGTCTTTATTACGAGAATTAAATAAAAACCTAGTTGTAGGTTTTCTTTTTTAACTCAACCGATTCTTACGAAAATACAATAAAATTTTCATATTTCAGTTTTATATTTGTATTAAACCCTAATCTTAAGTAATTGATCAATATAAAAAAAAGTAAAAGAGAACGAATGAGACCCACCTTTATATATCCAAAATAATAACGACATACATAATAAAAAAATCAAATAATAATCAATATCAAAGATTGAATAATTTGATAGAGTTTAACTCACTATTTTGTCGAAAATCACAAAGTTGAAGCAAAATTTTTCTCTTCACCTCATTTTATTCTACGTAGGTTTTTTTTTTGTTCTTGCTCTTGTTTTTGTTCCTCTTATTCTGTGTGTATCCAAAGAGAAGAGGTGGCTAGAGTTTTATATTAAAGTGTTTTCAATTAGGGTTTTACTAGCTTTAGCTAAACACACCCACCACTCATCTTTTACCCACTACCAATCTAAACCTAGGTCCCAAAATTCATATAATAAAGTATTTACTACCAATTAATAAATGTTACCAATAAATAAATATTATTAATGATTAAAATAATCACATTATATTGGCAAGTGATTTGGCGGGTATTACATTATTCGTGCTATTTCATTTATTTTAAATCTCTTCAAAACTCCTTTCAGCCAGTTGGATTGGTAATGATTTGTACATCACTAGCAGATGAGGTAGGGGTATAGCACAAACTGGTTCAAATTGGGTGCAATGGAGAGCATAGGTGGTTTGTGATTAGGAATAGTAAATTTGGTAATGAGTATTGGACATCACGGGGTATTTAATTGAACTTGGGCTATATTGGTATTGGTATGAAAATGAAATAGTACGCGTATGAGGAATAATAGGGGCATGGATATTGGTTATAATTTTGGGATTGGTGAAAGAAAATTTTCAAGGTTTTTTTGTAAAAATATAAAAATCAGCTACTAAAAATTAATTTTTTTAGAGAATTTTATTCGAAATTTTTTTGTAAAATTTGAGTTTTTTTTAATTATCACTTATTATAATTATTTATTGATTTTTGAAAACACCCCTAATTTCCTAATTATCACTTATTCTATTTATATGTTGACCACTTATTTATTTTCTAATTATAGGTATTTTGCTTTCATTTAATCTGTTTAATACATTTATTTACTTGCATACCCTCAAAATTCATTTTATATTTCATGTATCCTCAAAATTTTTACATTTTTTATTTACACACTAAAATATTTATCGAAATATTTCTTAAAATCAATAGAATAAAAATAACTCGAAAAACAAAATCACAATCCTTGTTCTTGCGTTTGATGCCCACCAAGGGCACGCTCACCATCCCCAAAAAAAAACTATATTGTGTTTATCCTTCATGAACTGTGTGGGGAAGTTGTCTTGCTATCCAAGCCTTGCTTAGTTCCTCCAAAGCAAGGCCAATGTTGATGACTCAATCAACAACGACGCCTTAGCGGAAAAGTCAAAATGAATTTAAAAAATCAGGAATTCTAAATGTCGAGGATGTGGGCGAGGAAACGAGCGAGGGGAGGGAGGTGGCGGGGTGGTGACCGTTCACCTCCCTCGGGATGTGTGCCATCTTTTTGGCGCGCGCATCCCGAGGGAGGTGAACGGTCCCCACCCCGCCACCTCCCTCCCCTCGCTCGTTTCCTCGCCATGTAGAATAACTTAAAAAATACTTGCTGGGGGGCCCACTGATACGATAGATCCTTTTAAGACCCTCGATCTTCCTCGAGATGCTGATGAATCAGATCTGTTTCCTTCAGATTCGTTTTTGTTTGAGCTGTATAAGACAAGACATGTCCTTTGAGCAAAATCATTCGGAAAGGTATCGAAAAGTGGAGCAGTAGGCTCGTAGTGAGCACAGCTCGACGGGTTCTTCAAACGATGGAGGAGAGTACACAGTGTCAGCACAGTTCAAGCACCACAGCAACAACTTTGACGACGGAGAGGCTCTGTAGTAGCAGTAGTAGTAGTTGTGTTGGTGGAGGGATTGAAGAAGATGAAGCGAAGAGACAACAGAGTGTTGATCAAGAGGAAGAGATGGTTTATGTTGCGGTGGGGAAAGATGGGAAGAAGAGCACATCGACTCTGTTGTGGGCGTTGCAGCGCTTAGAAGGGAAGAAGATTTGTATTCTCCATATTCACCAGCCTGCACACATGATTCCTACTATGAGTAAAAAAAAAAAAAAAAGAAAAAAAAAAGAAAGAAGAAGAAATAGATTTCTTTTCTTTCTTGGGGTTCCTACGTTTCTTTGCTTGCTCTATTCTAATCCGATGGGTTTGATTTCTCTTTCAGTAATTTTTTCAAACAAGTTGAGTTCATGTGTGTGAATTGACTGCGTTGAATTATCTTCTTGATATTGGATTGCAAGTTATTGACGATGATGATCATAATGATATATTTTAAGATGCATCATATTCATAAAATATTTAGATTGACTCTTAAAAGAAAAATGAACAAGTGGCTGGATAATACTGAAAATAAATACAATTGGATGTATTTTAATTTGACGCTGCAACTTCCAGTGTTCCACCCAAGTAGCTATAAATTAAAACATAAATCAAATAATGCAATTGTTTTACATACACATTTGGTCATGCTCCTAGACTTGCACTTGTTTTCAAAGACTTGCTAATTGTGGATTGGCAACAAGCAAAGACTTGCATTTGTTTGCTAAAGGACACCACCACCCCTCGCCTCATTTTCTCTTCACGAGAGCAGTATCACTGCCGCCACCGTCCGCATCACCACGTCTCGTCAACAGCCGGCCGCGTGACCTCTTTTTATTTGCGATTGTTGTTGTTCTTCTTTTTCTCCTCTTGAGAAGAGATGAGAATAAGAGAAAAATGTGAGAAAAGAATAGGAGAAAGAGAGGAAAAGAAAAAAAAATCAGAGAACATAAGAAGATTAAGAGAGGAGAAAAGATAAGAGAAGAGAATAAGAGGAAGAAAGGAGAAGATGAAGAGTTGGGAAGAAAGAATGCAGCAGCGGTTGCGAGGGTCGAGTAGTGGTGATGTTTGATGGAGAAGAGAGGTAACAGTAATGGTGTCAGTGGTGGTGTTTGACGGATAAGGGAGGGAAAGATGAGAAGAGATGTTATATTCAGCATGGGGTGGTGTTATTAAAAAAGTAGAGCAATGATGATGTTCTTCAACAAATTGGTGGTGTCATTTGGTCACTCCCTTGTTCATTTGTTAATTTCCTTGTTAAACCACCAAATGATCCAAATCCCGTCATCAAGAAACCATGTAGTAAACTTTCATATTTTTTCTAGAATCACGACAAGTTGAAGAAGAATATCAGTGTGGACTCTTATTCCCTATGCAGGCTATGTCGTTCGCTCAACCATTTGAAAGGATAGGAACTGATGCATCAAAAAATCGTCATTCTGTGAGTTTGACCTGCAAAACAATCGTTAGACAACCAATGACCACATTTTTTGTGACCGAAGACACTCCGATGCTTAAGTCAGTAACTCTGTCGGAAGAATGAAGTAAATCTGGACAAAATTTATTTAAAGTTGCACCATGTAGATATGATAGTTGTGTGCGTGACTTATATAATGAGTGAATTGACGCTGTATTCAGTTGTGTGTGACTTAAGCTCGATTGGCTCAATGAAGAGGGACGTTTATTATAACGGTCACCTCCTTCATTGAGATGAAAGTGATTTTCTTCATCTCCTTTGTAACGATCTATCAATATTTATGATGACTTAATCATTCGCAACGACCCTCCACTATATATGATAATTTTAGCCACGTGTATGACCATAATCGAATGACGGTTTTATGTATCATCAGAAACAACTCAATCTTTCAAAGAAACACGAGAAGACAAAAAATAGGTTACGGGAGCTATAAATATCCTGCGGTAAGTTGTGATTTCCTGAAAATTTTGAATTTTCTCCAAAACAATAACCCCATATCAAATTACAAAGATTTTCCTAAGTTGAAAATTTCAAAATTTTCTTAAACTTCATATAGCATGTAAGATTTCCGAAGTGTTTAAGTAGTACATGGTTCAGTATGCTGTAAATGAGATGATGAAAATCATATGTTCATAGGGACCTCCAGAGCTCACTTAAACACGGTATGAACTTGAAAATTTTACTTTTCATTGTTTTTAGTCAGCCAATAATCATAACTTTGTATCTTTCACCAAGTCTCGTCCTCGAGATGAGTTCATTTATTGTTCCCATCCCACACTCATCACAAAGAAAATATCTTAGATTTCACTAGGGCTAAAAATCGAACCGACGGTTCGATTTTTCACCTAAACCGTGAACCGAACCGACTTAGGTCAGTTTTAAAAATTTCAAACCGAAATCGAACCAACCATTAACAAAACCGATCCGAAACCGAACCGATTCTAATTTATGCAAACCGTAACCGAACCGAACGACTAAAATCGAACAAAAACGGAAATAAAACCGAACCGACCGACTATTTTAAACATATTGTATTATTTATATATAAAATATATATTATTTATTATATATATTCCGTCGGTTCGGTTTAGTCGGTTAAAATCACATAGAAATCGAAAAACGAACCGACCACTTCGGTTTTGAAATTTTTAAAACCAAAACCAATCCGAACCGAATGGTTCGGTTTAGATCGGTTCGGTCGGTTTAATCGATTTGATCGGGTTTTTGTTCAGCCCTATATTTCACAAATTTTTGGCTGGCTTTCAGGCAACAACAATGAGTGCTTATGATATGCGAATTGAGACCAGAGACTAGAAGAGAGTATGAGAAGTAATTATGTAAATTAGGGTGTTGACGTGTCCTACACGCAGATATTCAATAAAATTTTTTATTATTTTAATAATTTAATAAAAAATATTATTAAATTTATAAGCATAAATTTAAGGGCATATGTATTGTTTATAAATAAATATGGGACTTCAAATAATTTATGTGAATGACACAAGTATAAATAATCAACTTTGAGAAAGGCTGGTTTGATTGTAAAAGTATGAAACATGGGGGCAAAATGAGAAATCAAAAAATAAGATGTAAGGACATTTTTATAATTTATAGATAATTGAAGGGCTTCAAATAAATTATATTATTGGCTTAGGTATAATTTTGAATGTTTATAGAGGTTGGTTTTGATTATAAACCGTTTAATTTTGGGAGGGTAAAACGATAGAAAAAAAAAGTGTAAAAGTGTTTTATTAATAAAGGTCTATTTACAAATTATAGATAATTGTAGGATTTTAAATAAATTATATTATAGACGTATGTGTAATTAATAAATATTGAGAGAGACTGAGTTTGATTATAAATAATATGAATATTGGAGGGCAAAATTGTAAATAAGTGTAATAGTATTTTTCAATTAAAAGAGAAAAATACTCCAAACACTATTCATTGGTTAGTTTGTTTCACATGTAATTATTAGTAATAGAATAGGGCAAAATATGAAAGAAAATTTGACTTGAAGACGTACACTTCTTACTGTTCATTTGGGGGAAGGCTAGTTATATAGTTTAGGAATAAGTCTAGTCAACTTTGTCTGCTAGTTTTTTTTTTTTTTTTTTTTAGTGTTTTTATACTTTATATCCATTCTCTTTAAAACACAACAACAAACACCATCTTAAAAAAAAAAAAAAAAAAAAAAAAAACTAGAAGATGTTAGCAAACAAGGCTAACTAGAATTGTTGATGATTTAGATGTGCAATTGTTGTAAAACTGCTTGTATGCCCATTGTTATTGATAAATTCCAATGAGAATAATAGATTCAGACTTTACCTTTATATATTTTGGGCTTGTCTAATTGGCGAGGAAACCAACGAGGGGGGGGGGGGGGGGGGAACCCTCCACCACCTCGAGATGCGTGCACTCGTGCATCTCGAAGGGGATGAAGGGTTCCACCCCCTCCCTCGCCCGTTTCCTCGCCAATTAGAATTCCCCATATATTTTTGTTTACACATTTGGCGCACTCGGTGCAATTTGCTTCATAGGTTTGCAGTCAACTTCAGTTATCTGCTGGCCATTGCATATTTGAGGGGCACCTTTGAAATGCCAGACCTTTATTACTTGTCAAGAAAAATGATTTACAATCAATACGGGGGTACATGACGACTTTACCCGTGATATAACCAAAACAAAAAATTGGGCCGCAATTCTGACTCTATGAGCCACAACCATATTTTTTAACCTCCTCCTCGTGGCCTTATTACCAACCCCACGAGCATTCCAAAAATTAAGATTTTCCATCATCTTAAGCTCGGGAGGTAGATTTACCCCTCTTAGTCTTACGACGCTTGCCCGGAAGGGCCACCGGTTTGACTTTGTGCTGTAGATCCTTATCGGAGTGCGCCCCCAAATTTATATCATTAATAGCATGTGATTCCGACCCCAACTCCGATTCCGACGCAGCCTCGTCACTATCATCTGTGGCGCTATCAAGAGTATTAGTGGTCATTGATGGTTTCTTTAGTCGCAAAGCACGGTTCTCCTCAAACAGCTGGACGACGACATCAAACAAGCTCCCGTCCTTGTCGTTCCTTGTTGCCGCGGGCACTGAAAAATTACCAGTTACCGCAGATTGAGCGCGCTTGGCCAAAACCTCTGCCAAACGTTCCATCACTGTCGGCTTCACCGGGGCAGCCTCTTCTTCCTGTATCATTCCACTCGATTTTGTTTGCGGCACTAAAGAGTCACCAACGGCAAGCAAGTCGCGTGCTGTCTGAGGTATCGTGTCCCCTAGGTTGGGGCCGTGAAGAGGCTGGGGCCGTGGACTGGGAGGCCGTGGGCAGGCCGTGCTCGGACGAGGGCTGTCTAACTGTTGTCCTGCTCGAGTCAAGGACGGGCTGGGTCCGTGATCAGGCTGGACCCGTGGAGTGCCCAGAGCCGTGGTCTGGCTGAGACCGTGCTCTAACGCAGGGCTGGGACTGGTGGTGAGCGCATTCTGTTTGGGGCCGTGAGCTGGCTGGGGCGAAGCCACTCCTAATTCCTCTGCCAATGAAGCGCGTGTCTCTGATCCAGGAAGCCCCAATTGAGCGTCCCCAATGTCATCGTGCGACCTTGCCACAAAGTGATGTTCCGGGCGGATAATTTCATTTGGCATGTCGTCGGAAAGACTACTCTTGGCCCCTGAGATTATGTCATCTGTTGGCTGTGTCGGCTATTCTTGAATTCCAATAGCATTTGCAATCTCCGAAGTTGTATAACCCGCCTCTAGGAGGCATTCTTCCGTAGTTTCTGGAACCTGCTCAGCACTAACATGAACCATGTTCTCACTCTCCTCTGCACCAATGTTTGCAGTGAGCGACTCAAATTTGTTTGACAAAAACACCTTACCCGGATCCATGGCCACCGGCCTCTTTTCCCCAACTTCCTCATTAATCTCCTCCCCCTGACTATGCTTTGCGCCACTCGGACCTGCTGCAGGAATGAGAGGCTTATCTTTTTTGCTAACGGGGACATATTGTTGCACAGTGTTGGGTTCAACCTTTGGCTTGATCACCTCCTCATTACCAAGATCCGAGGCTTTCCCTTTGCCCTTAAGACCCGGTTTTTTTCTACAAAACTCCTCTTGGTGCCCAATCAGAGAACAAAAGTCACAATATTTGAAACCGGGATATTCGATCTTCTGCCAGAAACCTCTATTATTGGCCCTGTCAATCCACACTCTAGATGGTAATTTCGCCGCCAAAGTCATCTCCACGCAAACACGGGCAAAGCCCGGGCGTGACAGGCATCGAGTATGATCATCCAACCGCAAAAAATCACCAAATGAATTTACAATTGCTTTTAAAATCGGAGGGTGAAATAAATGCAAAGGTAAGTTAGGTAACTCTACCCATAAAGGCACTGAGATTGGATCTTCTTTCAAACTGAAACCATCATGCCAACGGAAAGCCTTAAAGCGAACACCCCGAATCAGAAAAGAATCCCTCGACAGAACTTTCTTTGCTTCCACCTCAGATTGAAGTCGGACCAATACATGCCGTTGGTTGAGTAAACCAAGCGAAAAATCGCCCAAAATTCCCCAAGTTCTGTGGATCGAGTCTCGAATGTCTGCCAGGGTAGGTCGGTAGCTGGAGAATTTTAGAACAATCACATGTTTTTCCATGAAATCTTCTCCCCGTACTTCATCTGTTGCCGTGATGCCGATGGCAGGTGCACCCTCCTTACGAAAACGAGTTCCTTCGACCGGGATCTCCGCAGTATCGGCAACCAAAATTTTTCCCAAAATCTGGGCGAAAGAGGGCTTAGGAGCAGCCGTTCCTTCCCCATGTCCAGGACCCGAGGGGTGGGGGATGTCGGTTGTGGACCCTGACATCACATCAAGAAGATAACGTGGGCGGCTGTATCATAACGGCAATCAGTCCGTTTGTGTGCCGGGGGCTGTGGTGAAGCAGGCTGTTACGAAACAGAAAGACTTCTTCTCGCGTACAAAAAGGAGCCGCCACCACTGAAACTAAACTCTCTGTTATAGCATCGAGGCGTGACGTAGTGGCGTGACGTAGTGGCGTGACGGCGTATTGCAGAGCGCCTCTAAGCGGAGAAACCTAGGGTATGCGTACGAAAGTCTCAGCCGCCACTGTATTCAACGGCCTGGATGGATTCCAAGCAGCTTGGAACGTCCCAGATTGAAAGATCGCAAAAATTAAACTTTAATGCCCAGAATACCCCTCGAATCGCCTCGAATCGCCTCAAGGCTCTGTATCTTGTGAAAGGAAACAATTCTAATGAATTGTTTCCTTTCAGTAGTAAGGTCTGCTTGTTGGAGAACATTCGATGTTGATTATTTGGTTTATGCGGGACTTGTTTGTACATTAGAAAAAGTTGATTAGAAATTAGGGTTTATTATAGAATATAAAGGTGGTTCCTAGCTCCATTACATCATTCATGATTTAACACCATTTAAATAGTGTTCAATTTGTGTTGTTTGATGAAGATACAAAGGATGATGAGTTAGTTCTATGTTCATCTTGGATATTGTAGAACCATATATACTAACCTTTGATGAATTGGTGATATGTGCCTATTTGATTTGTAGATGTTTTGGTTTATCATAATCTTTTTTTTTTCCGACGTGGTTGAGAAGAACTACATAATGTTTGTCAATGGTAGTCTAATTAGTTGGCTAATGCAATGGAGATTTAAACCACACGTCTTAAGTTTGATATCTACCGCTCGCTCACCTTCTAAAAAAAAAACCTACAGTATGTTTATTATCTCATTTTGCATTTCCTATCTCTCTATCTCTCAAAACCAAAAAATAACTTCTTTTATTAATCTAGGTTTCTGAACCTCTCCAATTCTCTCCAAAATCTCCACAAAGCCTGCCATTTTTAGCTCGATTTCAAAATCCATGGAATTGTATATAATTGGACACATACAAAAATTGTATAGGTAATTGTATGATTTTTTCAAGAAATCAATTATCAATTACCTGCTGATTACCAATTTAAATCAATCATTTGTTCTGGTAACTTGAGATCCATCATGACATCTAGAAATGGTGTCACCTAATCCCGTCATACAACCTTGACGGTCCTATTTGATTGCATGTATATACCATATATTTGATTTATTATAATTGTTTCCTTTGAAGGTTTGCTTGTGGAGATCACATTGATGTTGATTATTGCTTTGAAAATTAGGATTTATTATAAAATTAGGATTTATTATTGTTTGGTATGTGTCAGATTTGTTTGTACAAAAGTGATTCTATTTAGGGATTAACGCTAGATTAGTCAACTTCTTAATTTTCTTAAAATTTATATGACACAGTCTATCATGCCACAATAAATGGGACTCAAGCAAATAAAAAACAAATTTTGCGTTATTAATGATCATTACATTGGCCTTGAAAAGACCATCTGTAAGGTAATCACGTCCCACATATATTTCGTTTTTGGACAGGACAAATTTTTCTAACTCAAAAACTATTTTAAAGTTATTCTCTACCAAAAGAAAACCAGAGATTAAATTTTTCATAATCGCTGGAAAATGGGCGAACTCTAAAATATTTCTTTGTCCATGTGGTTGGAGTTATTTTCAGTGTATATCAATGGTAATCTTGAGTCTACGGGGGGCGAACTCTAAAAATGGGGCCATCTTTAGAAGAAAAAAAAATTTAATGCCTTATTTTAATTAAATATGATTCTTTTAGCATTTTGAGATGCAAAATCACAAGTTATATTGTTGTAATCAATTTTTATTCGTCAAGTCACTCTCAATATACTTCATAGCTAACCCATTTAATCTTTCTTGTGACATGTAGACCGAATATACGATTTTATCAACTTCAATTTTGATTAATTTTATCCCAATTTTCTGGATAAAAAATGTTTATTAGCCCAAATTCGTTATCTCATATTGGTTGATTTGTTTATTCGTTCTTTTGTTCATTTATTTCAACATTTTTTTGTTCATTTTCAATTATGTAACTAAACACCGGTGGTAGATTTATTTTTTCGATCTTCAACATTTGATGTAGATCCCCCTTTTTAATAGACATAAATTTATCAAAAGATCTTGCTAATGATCTAACAAGTTTTTTTGTTTATTTCAAAACCTAACTTATATTTTCTAGGCATCATTGTAACCAAAAGTAATAAACAAATCAAACAAACACAAATCACAGCAAAAAAGAAACACAAATTACAACAACAAAATGGTTTATGAATTAGTACAAAATCAATTAATAAGATACCCTAATTCCACAAATCAATTTTGGACACACTACACTGGATTCCACAAGTTTTATCATTTGCAAACATCCAAACAAAACAATACATATAAATATAATTAAAATCTATTAAAAAACCACTAGTACTAACTAATCTTTGTTCAAAAATATTAAAAATTTACTATACAATCTCTGTAACTTACCCTTTATCTTTCTTTAGTAAGTTGTATTTTATTTCTTTTCACGTAAACTCTATTCAAATCCACAAAGACAAATGACTTTCTTTACGAATCACAAAACAGAAGATGAAGTTGGATTTATCGAATCAGAACAAGGTTTAGTCGTTTAGAATTAGAGAGAATAAAAAAAGAAAAAAATAATTAGATAGGGAAAATGAGAGGCAGATTGCCTGAAGATCATTAATGCGTGTGTTGTCTATGGCGTTTAATCATTTACGTAAAGTAGCATGTGTTTTATATGTTTGTATTATAAATAAATGAATTTTTAGATTATAATTTGATATAATTTTGAGATTATATATATATAATTTTAAAATATGGGGCCCATGAGAAATGGGGGGCATGGGCGATCGCCCAGGTCACCCTTGCCTAGGGACACCCCTAGTGTATATTAGCTAAATTTGGGAAGAACCGAAAAACTATATTTTATTTATTTTTTTGTAAAAGCATATATTAATAATATCGGTTACAATAAAAATGTCCAGCTTCTACAATTAAGTTATGAGCCTCTGAATTGAGGTCTTTAGGAATAAATTTACAAAAGCAGGAACTATGAATAGTGCGGAGGCGCTGGATACTACAAATAAGGGGATGCACATCCAATCCATATCGCCTAGTTAGTTGGCTAAGGTACGGGAGGTTTAAACTTCAAACCACACGGCTTGAGTTTGATACCCACTTGGTGGCACGCTTACCTTCCAGGAAAAAAAAAAAAAAAAAACCTCACTGTCCTTTTCGATTGCAGGTATCTATCTAACATTTCACATTGCTTTTTTACTGTTCATGAACAGTATTATGAGTCTGTATATCCTACGTGGCGCATGTTATATATTTGGCAGAACTTAAGTAATAAAACAAACTCCCAATGCTTTCCTCACTCTCCCCGCACCTCTTCCTCACAAAAATTGATTCCCGAAGCAGAGAAGAAGAAGGTCGAAGGAAGGAGAAGAAGAAGGAGAAGAAGAAGGAGGTTTGAGAAGGTAAGATCCCGCGCTTCTCTCTTCTCACAAACCTCTTTCACTCCCCCATTTCAACCACCACCTTCTCTCTGTCATCCCCAACCTCTTCCTCCAGCAACACCATCTTCCTCCACCTCCGCCACTGGGCGCCTCTCTATTATGGGTTTTTTTGAGATCATAATCAGATGGGATCTTCACACAATGGGTTCATAATCAGATGAATTCGTTTTTATTTGATTGAAATTATTTGATTGAAATGTTTGGGATGAGATTTGGTTATGTTGTAAGTTTGATTTGGTGTTTATTGTGTGATTGGTTGTAAGTTCTCATTCTCTATTCTCTAATCTGCAATTATATTTCTGCAATCAGATCTGGAACATCATTGGATCTGTATTTCTGCAATCAGATCTGGAATTTGATTTTGGTTGTTGATCTGGAATTTGATTTTGGTTGTGGAACATGTATGATGGTCGGTAAAGAAGGAAACAAGCAACAAAAAAGAGCTTCTTTCTTGGTTTTCCATGTGTTGCAAGATGTTCCTGAGGAGCTTTTCCATGTGTTGCAAGATGTTCCTAAGGTCATGTTGCAGAGTCATGAAGAGAAGAGGGAAGCACTTTATGTTATTGACCTCATTCAAAGAGCTGCTTTCTTGGTTTTTGGAGATACCACCCATGATCAGAAAAAGCTTGATTTGGGTTCTATAAGTGAGAGAAAGAATGTGCTTGATTTGGGTTCTTCTAAAAGTGGGAGAAAAACTATGGTTATGATTAGTGATGAGAGTTTAATTAAGAGAAATAGAGATGAAGGAGCAGAACAATAAGTTTCAAAGGGTTTGGTGCATACTTCTTCATTGAAGGATGGTTCAAAGAGCTTCTTTCTTGGTTTTCAAGCAACAAAAACCTCCAGATGTTCCTGAGGAGCTTTTCCATGTGTTGCAAGATGTTCCTAAGGTCATGTTGCAGAGTCATGAAGAGAAGAGGGAAGCACTTTATGTTATTGACCTCATTCAAAGAGCTTCTTTCTTGGTTTTTGGAGATACCACCCATGATCAGAAAAAGCTAGATTTGGGTTCTATAAGTGAGAGAAAGACTGTGCTTGATTTGGGTTCTTCTAAAAGTGGGAGAAAAACTAGGGTTATGATTAGTGATGAGAGTTTAATTAAGAGAAATAGAGATGAAGGAGCAGAACAAGAAGTTTCAAAGGGTTTGGTGCATACTTCTTCATTGAAGGATGGTTCATCTTCAGGTTTACTTTTCTCTTCTCTCCTCAATTTCATCATTATTATTATCAAATGGATTGGATGAGACCTATGTGTTCTGTAACTTGGGAATTACTGATAAGGTCTGAATTTATATGATGCATCTTTGTGATAATGTTTTTGTTGTTTGTTCTATAATCTACAAGATTGGATTACGGTGCGTGACTTGGAAAGACATTGGGTATTGAAAACCACTTTGTAAAATTGTTTGTTTCACATAACAGGATAGCTTACAATATTTAATCATGCTAGATTATGACGATTCCTCACAATTGAGCAATGTAAACCTTCTACGTTTTTTTTATAGTCACAAAATTAATCATGAAAACCAGTCACAAAATTCTTCAGTATCTCAAAAACAGTAGAGTAGTAGTGTAGATTGTATGAGAACACTCACAATAAAGTGCTCTGTCTCCACAGTAGAAGTATATTCTAACAGACTCCAATCTCGAACTCACTTTAGCTCTCTCTCTCATTATCAGCTCATCTCTTCTATCTCTCAGCTGTGGTGGTGGTGGTGGAGGTGGTAAGCAACCCTCTCCAAGCTTTAAACTTCTCTGCATTTTCAAGCATTGATTTCACTTTTGGTGTTATTTTAGCATAAGCCCTTGAGTAGATTGTTTGTTTGGAATCAATTTCAGTGATTTGGGTATCATGATGTTGCATTTCATATAGGCTTTTTACTGTTCATAAACAGTAAAAACAGAGTGTTTGTCCTATGTGGCACCACTTATGTCCTTGGCAGAAGTTAAGTAAAAAAAAAAAAACCCCGATGCTTTCCTCTTCTCTCCCTTTTCTCCCTCTTTTTCTTCTCCACAGAGCTCTTTTCTTCATCTCTCACTCCCACAAAGATCCTTCATCACAATCACATCTATGACTACTCGGCCGCGGCAGCGTCGACTCTTCTCTTCTTCTTCTTCTTTTCCAATTTCCTTCTTTGGGTTATCGTCGGTGAGATAGAGAGAGATTTTATTTTCTTCTTCCTCCTCCTTCTCAACAGAGAGAGAGAGAGAGAGAAATAGCTTTGATTTGTTCTTAAGCTTTCTTCTCTCTCTGATTCGAATTTGTCTCTTAAGGGCAAGTAGCTCCTTCCTTCCTTTCTGCAACAAAAAATCTCCAAAGAGCTCAATGCCAGGCACAAAAAGGTATCCTTTTGATCTGCAAGTTTGCATCTTTTTTCAAATGGGGTGGATCTGTTTTTTAAGATTATAACTTAATTTACTCGATTTTGGGATTCATTTGGTTGGTTGATTAAAGGGGTTGCCTTCATTTGGATCTCCAAGTGGGTATTTCTCACAATTGCTTTGGTTCTCACAGGACACTTGGTTTCTCAATAGCTATAGTGATTTAGCTGGGAATTGGATGCTTAATAGCTAGAGATCCTAAATACCTTACTCCACACTATGTAATTGGATTAGCTGCTACTCACACTGTCGAAATATATTTCCAACACACACACATCTACAAAGCTTTCTTTTTCCCCTCTGTCTCTCTTACATCACTCACTAGAATATTGTGTTAGATATGGTTTTGCTTTTGAAATGGGGACATTGGAAGAGCAAGTTGAAATCAAAGTGCTCATGAAAAAATAAAATAAAAATAAGGTTGGTGGATCCAATTGTGCAATATATGGCACATGAATGGTGGAATCAATTGTGCAATATATGGCTTTTGGCATTTTTCGTTCTTATGTGTAGAATAATGTGGAAATTGATATTTTGTATGTGTTTTAGCAAAATGCCTTATTGTACTTACTACATGTTAGTTGTATTTTTGTTAAAAATGTCCATTATACTACTTTTTAATATTTCAAAATTTATATTGTAATAGGGTCGACTGGATCCTCTGTTAGTTAAGTTGCATTCCTTTCTCATAAACATATATGTGTGTGTGTGCAATGGTTCCATACCTGCTGTTTTTACTTTTCTGCCAAGTAGATTATCCTTTCTTAATTCTCTTACTTTATGTCGTGACTTCCTTTTTACGAACTCTTCAAAAAATCATTGTTTCTGTTTTGTAGAGTTATCGAAAATGAATATTTAGGTCTAAAAAATGGTATTCTGGATCAGCCATATTACTTTCAAGCTATGGCTGTCTTACTTGCATGAACTGCAAGGTAATTCATGGTTCATTATGTGCAATGCTTCCAAACCTGTCAATTCATAAGAAAAATGTTGTTTTTATTTTTCTGCTGAGTAGTTTATCCTTTCTTATTCTCTTACTTATATGTGTTACATCGAACTCTGCTGAGTAGTTTATCCTTTCTTATTCTTTTACTTTTATGTGTCTACATCTGAATAATCAATTGGTTGGTGTGTGTTACCAAGCAGTCAGCTCCCAGCAACCCGGACAGCACCAACGCAAGCTCTGTTTCGCAACAGCATGCAGAAAAGCCGCAAGCCACCCAATGCAGAGCACTCTGATAGCACCAAAGCATAGCACCTGACAGCACCAGCACCAAAGCAGAGCACTCTGACACTGCAGCGCACCCTGCCTGGGTCTGTGCTGCAGTGTTCGGATCACCAACGCAGCACACATCTTCCATACGCGCGTTCCTGCGACAAAGCCAGAATACGCGCCGGACTGCCCAAAACAGCCAGCGTACACACGCTCCAACCGCATGTCGCAACATCTCAGCAGGCTGCAACCTTAGCAGGCTGCAGGACTCAGAAAACAACATCTTCAGGCCGTGTCCACACAACACAGACCGCAGCATCGCAACACAGACCGCAGCAAACATCTGTGTCGCAGCAGCGTGCTCGCAGCCACCCTCCCGACCCTGGACAACACCTAGCACTCGGCACCATCTCATCCAGCCACAGCCTCGCATCAGGTCGCAGCCTCGCATCATGTTGCATGTTGTTATAGGTATGTTTCATTTTTTTTGAATTTCATTCAAAGCAGTTTCCTAAATGTTCGTCAATTACTGGGACATTTATATTCCAGTAGAGAGTCCCTCTCTTTGAATGAATGTGACCCTTCTACTAACTTACTTTTCTTAGTAAGCAACCTTAAAAAGTTCTCAATTAAAATGTGATGTTTGTGGTTTGTTGTGAATCCTTCTACTGACTTGCTTTTCTTCAAATGTTTAATTAACTCATTTCCTTCAAATGGTTAATTAACTCATTTCCTTCAGATGTTGACTACTCATGGTGATTTTTTTCTTCTTTCAACAACCATATAACTAAGCATGTATACTCTCATTCTACACGTTGTTTTATTTTTTTGGGATTTCATTTTCTACTGTTGAATGTTGTGATAGGGGGTTTTCCTAGCGCCTCTACGTCTTTATCAAATCTCTTCTTTTTTCACTTTTGGGTTTCAATAGCAAAAAGAAATTTGGAAAAATGTTGTCACGGGTATGTGGAATTTGGTCTATTGTTTTGATGGGTAAGTTGAATTTGGTTGAATATTGAAAATTTTGAGACTGTATATTGCAAAGGTGAATTGTTGAATTTAATTGAATGTTGTGATTGGGTATGTTGAATTTGGTTGAATGTTGCAAATTTTGAGATTGTTGAATTTGGATGGTTGATTATTGCAAAAGTTTATAAAGGTTTAAATAGGGTATTCACAAATTCATGGTTCTGGAATTTTTTTTTTTTTTTTTTTTTTTTTTTCATTTTGCCTGAAGTTTGATGGTTATGATGGCATTCAAAAAGATTACCATCCACAACAATGGCATCCAAATGGCCCTGATTTCTCTTCCATGGCTGCAAGTGGCAAGTATTTTGTGATGTCTATGAAATTTTAAGCTGAAAAGTGTTCTTGATTTGGCCCTTTTTTTTTTAATCTCTTCTCCTTTCATTCTTCGATTCGGTGGAGTAAGAGGAGGGGTGAAGCCGAAGAGGAAAAGTAAGATCCTTCTTCTTCTTCAGATCTGAATAACACACGGTTTGTTTTTTTTTTTTTTTTTCCAGATCTCTTCGCTCTTAAGACCCTTCTTTAAAATTTTTTTTTTTTTCAGATCTCTTCTCCTCACTCTCTCCTTTCATTCTTCCATTCGGTGGAGGAGGAAGAGGGGTGAAGCCGAAATAGGTAATTGAGGATTAGCATTGTGTTTTGGTGCAATTGTGATTTTGTTGAAGACAGTTTTTCATTTAATTTGATTTGTTGTTTTTTTATTTGATTAGAGACACAAACAAAGCATAAAAAAACCCATCATTTCCATGGCAACCTCCCAATTCCTCTGCATCTCATCTCTTCACACTTCCTTTAATTTTTTTTAACCGCTTTAATCATTGCAAAGGTTTCTGATTCCCAAACTGCAAAAAAGCTGAGGTACGTGTGGATTATAGGTTTGTGTGGGTTATAGTTTTGGGTTTTTTTTTGTTGGTAATTGATTGGTTTGGGTTTGGGTTTTGATGAATTTACCTTCTTGGCGGAGAAGATGAAAGGCAAGAACAAGTATGATCACAAGGTCTGTTGCTCTCTCTTCAAAATCCATATTTTTGTTCATTTTTTTTTTTTTTTTTGAATTTGATTGGTTTTTGAGTATGGGGTTATTTGTTTTGGAGTTAAAATGCTTCATTCCTTTATTTTGATTAGATTTTGTTGTTGTTTGAAATAATTGAATGATTTTGAGTCAGAGTATGTGGGGAAGTGCAACATTTTGATTAGATTTTGGTTTTTTTTTGTTGGTAATTGATTGGTTTGGGTTTGGGTTTTGTTGATTTTGCAGGGAAAATGTGAGCAGATGGCAGAGTATATAAAAAAAGTTGAGGCTTTGTATTCGGTCGTTTATAGAACTCGAAAAAAGTTATCTACTTGAGCAGAAAAAGCTTCGCTATTTGTTGGAGTCTGCAGATATGAAATGCACAGAAATAGGTAATTGAGGATTAGCATTGTGTTTTGGTGCAATTGTGATTTTGTTGAAGACAGTTTTTCATTTAATTTGATTTGTTGTTTTTTTATTTGATTAGAGACACAAACAAAGCATAAAAAAACCCATCATTTCCATGGCAACCTCCCAATTCCTCTGCATCTCATCTCTTCACACTTCCTTTAATTTTATTTAACCGCTTTGATCATAGCAAAGGTTTCTGATTCCCAAATTGCAAAAAAGCAAGTTGAGGTATGTGTGGATTATAGGTTTGTGTGGGTTATAGTTTTGGGTTTTTTTTTGTTGGTAATTGATTGGTTTGGGTTTGGGTTTTGATGAATTTGCCTTCTTGGCGGAGAAGATGAAAGGCAAGAACAAGTATGACCACTAAGCCTACCTGCCTGTTCAAGCATGCTGCCTGCAAGCAAGCAAGCTGCATGCCTGCTTGCCTGCAAGCATCAGAACACTTCAATGGAAGGTAAAAGACTTTTAAGTTCACTGTCCCTTCCATGAAGTTGCTAAATCTTTTTAGTACTATATAAGTTTGTTAAAAAAAGGACCACTAAGCCTACCTACCTGTCTAAGCAAGCTGCCTGCCTGCCTGCAAGCAAGCAAGTTGCCTGCCTGCAGGCATCAGAACACTTCAATGGAAGGTAAAAGACTTTTAAGTTCACTATCCCTTCCATGAAGTTGCTAAATCTTTTTAGTACTATATAAGTTCGTTAAAAAAAGGACCACTAAGCCTACCTGCATGTTCAAGCATGCTACCTGCAAGCAAATAAACTGTCTGCCTGCAAGCATGTTGCTTGCAAAGCAAGTTGCCTGCCTGCCTGCAAGCATCAGAACACTTCAATGGAAGGTAAAAGACTTTTAAGTTCACTGTCCCTTCCATGAAGTTGGTAAAACACCTATTTTTGTGGAGTTAGCAAGACATTTCATTATCTTGAACTAGCATGCTTAAAAATAAAATTTTGGAAGTGTTGGATCTAAATTGCATGTTTTGAATGAACAAGTTACTGCACTCTGGGCACCTTTCAGATTGTAAGGATTTAGAGTTTGTCCAACCTCATTGAGTCCCTTGAGATTAACTTCATTGAATCACCCATCTTTCTTAAATTGTTGCTCGGGGAGATAGGAGGATAGATTTATGCCATCCTCGATTGTTTTTTGAAACAACACCAGCCTGAATTTCAAGAAATGTTTTTTATAGTCACAAAATTAATCATGGAAATCAGTCACAAGGCAAAATAAGAGATTAATTTGGTGTTTTTTTTTTAAATGGGTTCAATAGTCGTAAGATTCATGCAACGTCTCTCAATCTCCAATAGTCGTAAAAACCCAATTGCAATTGAAAATATTATGTGGTGTTTATGGCATTGATTGCCATTGTAATTTTTTATGACAGGTTCAGATAGGTTTCAATTTTTAAAAATACAGAGGAAACTCTGTCGAAATTTTGATTTTTTAGTTGTTCATGACATTGATTGTCATTATAGTCACTTATCCTCTTTTTTTTAGATACCCTTATTTTGATTTTGCTCAGTTTTGGTTTTAATTTAAGCTTCTTGAGGATCATTCACCATTTGCAAACTGCATCCATCTTTCTTACTATAAAGAAAGAAAAAGAAAATTCTTCTGTAGCTCAAAAACAGTAGAGTAGTAGTGTAGATTGTATGAGAACACTCACAATAAAGTGATTTGTCTCCAATCTTGAACTCACTTTAGCTCTCTCTCTCTCATTATCAGCTCATCTCTTCTATCTCTCAGCTGTGGTGGTGGTGGTGGTGGTGGTGGAGGTGGTAAGCAACCCTCTCCAAGCTTTAAACTTCTCTGCATTTTCAAGCTTTGATTTCACTTTTGGTGTTATTTTAGCATAAGCCCTAGAGTAGATTGTTTGTTTGGAATCAATTTCAGTGATTTGGGTATCATGATGTTGCATTGATTTTGATCTTTTTATAGACAAGCATGCATTTTGATGGAATGAAATCACTCTAGCATTGGTTCCTTTGGGTGTGCTTTATAGTTTCGATTCTCTGAATATCTAAGCCAGGTGTTGCCTGAAAATCATTAGCAATGTATGATAACTTTATTTAAAAGATGCAATTTTTTTCAATTACATTTTATTCAATTGGTAAAGTGAAAGGCACAATCAAATTTTAATGAGGCAATATTCATTAGGCACGGAACTGGATGGGCTCCCTCAAAACAGAGCGTACCCTGTTTGCTGCTGCTGTTGCTGCGTTGCGTTACTGCTGCGCTGCGATTGCTGCTGCTGTTACGCGGGTTCTGCTGATGCTGCTGCGCTGCTGCTGCGTTGCGTTGCCGCTGCTGCTGCTATTGCTGCGCTGTTGCTGCTGCTGCTGTTCTGTCTGCTGCTGTTCTGTTTTGTTGCTGCGGCATTGCGGTGCTGCTGTCTGTCGCAACGTTGTGGACACGGCCTGAAGAGGCTGTTTTGTTTGTTTTTCTGAGTGATGCGGTTTTGATTAGCTTGCGGCCAGCTGAAATGCTGCTGCACGCGGTTGGAGAGTGTGTATGCGGGTTGTTTTGGGCAGTCCGGTGTACTTTCGGGCTTTGTCGCAGGAACGCGCGTAGTGCTGCGTGTTATACGGCTGCGAAACAGAGATTGCGGGTGCTGTCCGGGTTGCTGGGAGCTGACTGTGAGCGGATTTCAGTTGTTTTTGCTTTAAGTTTTGTAATGGCTTTTCATTGTTTTTAGTTTTTTTCTCATTTGGCTTTCATACGGGTAACGTCGTAATGTACCCCCGTACCGTTTGTACGTCATAGAGAACTTGCAGTACAAGCATCGAAATCTGGGATCCCTTTTCTCCTTAAGAATAAAATCTTTGATGTACTTAAATGTTTTATACTGCAATATTTTGATAATTAAATGATACTTTTGGTGTGGAGATATTATGTGGTGTTCATGGCATTGATTGCCATTGTAATTTTTTATGACAGGTTCAGACAGGTTTCAATATTTAAAAATACAGAGGAAATTCTGTCAAAATTTTGATTTTTTAATTGTTCATGACATTTATTGTCATTATAGTCACTTATTTCTTATGACATGTTCAGATAAATTACTTTATTAAAAAAATGACATTGTTTTTGGATATAATGATATTGTGTGCATGTCTCTTTGACTGTTTAATACCATGTTCTACTATCAAACCTCTTTTAATACTGAAAACGTTGATTATATATTGCGTTGAGGCATCAATTTTTTGTAAATGTCAAATTATGCGAGGTACAAATGCTTATGACAAGTTTAAATATTGAAAAAATGGGAATCTCTGTCAAAATTTTAAATATTTTTTAATTTTAGTAAAAAAAATCATCTTGATATTCTTCTAAACCAAATGTGCTATTCTGTTTGCCCTTTTTATATTTCTTCAACTGCTGCTTTACTAAATCGGCATCAATTTCAGTCAAAACTCACTTGGACAAACATGTGATATTTTTTAATATTGAATTCTTTCCTTCTTATTTTTAGTTAAGCTGACATTTGATGGAGATTAAATTCCTTAGCACATTGGTTGTGTTGATCAGTTTTATTAACAGTGTTTTACTACTCAAGAGTATTAACGTTTACAAAATTCATTCATCATAACTGTTGTAATAAACAATTATGCAAGTATTTTTAGAAATCGAAACAAAACCCCAAATATGAGTATTCGACGTAGCCGTGAAGGTAGGATGTAATTTGCAATAGTGCCAACGGCACGGGTATTACACTAATATACTATAAAGCATATATTTGATTTATTATGATTGTTTCCTTCGGGAGTAAGGTTTGCTTGTGGGATCACACTAATGTTGATTATTGTTTGGTTTGTGTCAGACTTGTTTATATATTACGAAGACACAATTGAGTAAAATTAGGATTTATTATAGAATAGAAAAAAGGTCCCTGGCTTATTACATCATCCATTATTTAAGTAATACAAAATGTCATTATCCAAAATTTTTTTTTTCTTCCCTGTTGTTGTTAAAAACATATAGCACAAATAACTAATTAAAAGTTGACAACTCTTACATCCAATGTTGATGACGAATTTTTTTTAGAGAGCTAGGTCAGCCCAATACCATCCATCATCCTAGAGATGTTGAAAATGACCCAATCTCTAAAATGATGGATGATATTGGGCTGACTTGGCACGAACCCAACTCTTTAGATTTTTTGGTTGATGACTCTTACATATTTGCAACTTAAGTATTACAAAATGTCAATGTTCTTGCTAATTCTTGGAGCTTATCTCAACTATTTACATGGTAAAAAAAATACTTTTTTAGTTATTGAATTATGTTGTACCAAAGAGCCCTTCTAGGGAGCAAGGAAAGGGAGCGAGTCCATCCCTCTCAAGATAAACGCCGTTGCTTATCTTGAGGGAGTAGGGTGCAACCACCCGTGCAACCACGCATCCCTCGCTCCCTCCCTCGACCCCCTAGAATTTTCGTGTACCAAAATACACCATTGATCTATAGTTTAATGAATTGTCCACGAGGAATTAACGCTGTTGAACTATTTTCCATTTGTAATCACTCTTCACGATATCCCTTGGCGATTAATTTGAGGGAATCAAGAATCATACTTGGCCCGAAAGGATATTCTGTCCAAATTCCACAAATGCAACTTCCGCGAAATTTGAGGTGAGTCATATGAGACTTATCTCAACCATATAACAAAAACAAATGATCGTACTGTCATGAATGCATTTTCAAACATTTGTCATAGTTTAGATGAACATATAAACCCCACATCTACATCAAATTTGTCTATTTCATATTTGTTTTCAAGGAAATGTCAATGATTTTGTGGATCTTTTATTTGTTTATTTATTTTCTTTCACTAAACAACAATAGATAGATCAAACTAAATAATGACTATGCATATAAAATGTTTCTCAAGCAAGCTCTATAGCCAGCGACAAAATTTATTCTAAAGAATTTAATGTAATCACAAGTCCAAACTCCATTAAAACCAAGAAATTACAGTACAATAATTGCTAGCTAGAGGCATCCCTTTCAAAATACATGACCAACAAGGCACACAACTCACACTGACTAATTAAACGATTAGGCTGGATTTTTTTTCTTCACTATTTCACGCAATGTCTGAAGTCGGCTTGATTGAGGTCTCCATGAATCAGCATCCTGCGGATTAGTTTGGAATTAAGAGTTTGTTTTGATTGTATGAAAAATAAACATGAAAATTAAAATGTTTTTGTAAATTCAATTTCAATGTCTTTCCTCGTACTTAAATTCCCATGAACAATAAAAAATGAACCAAATGTAGGAGCAAACATCCCATCTTGTGATCCTAATCCCGTCTCGATCCCATCTCATATCATTTCAATTTTTTCGGATCATTTGGAAATTGATTAAACCCAACTCAATTTCGCCCTGATCTAAAATGAGAAGAGATCGGAACAAAATATTTCAATCCCACTCATCGCTCTGTGTTTCAAATTTATTTATTTAATATTATTAATTTTAATCAACTGATATGGCAAATCACTTTTGACGGAATCTGAGAGAGAAGTCCTTAAAATGCCCCGCCCAGGCCTAGACCATCTTCGAAGCTTCCTAAGCGAACAAGTCAAAGTGAATTAAAAAATAGTAAAATACTACCTAGGGGACCCACTGCAAGAATAAAGATCCTTCTGAACCCTCGATCTTCATCGAGATGCCATATTTTTCATGGACGGGGAATTGGGCATTTTTCATGGAACGTTGTTGAGCTGTATAAGACAAGACATGTCTTTCGGGCAAAATCATTCAATTCCTAAATAAAAGCATCGGAAAGTGTAGTCAGCTGATAGCTATCAATGGTTTTAGTGAGCACAGCTCGGCCGGTTCTTGAAACGATGGAGGAGAGTACACTGTGTCAGACAACTTTGACGACGGAGAGCATCAGTAGTAGTATTAGTGTTGGTGGTGGAGGGATTGAAGAACAGGAAGCGAAGAGAGAAGAGAGAGTTGATGAAGAGGAAGAGAAGGTTGTTTGTGTTGCGGTGGGGAAAGATGTGAAGGAGAGCGCATCGATTCTGTTGTGGGCTTTGCAGCACTTAGAAGGGAAGAAAAATATTTGTATTCTCCATGTTCATCAACCTGCACACATGATTCCTACTAAGAGTAAGTATAGGAAAAATATTTCTTTTGTTTGGGTTAGTATATTTTTGCTCTATTGTATTCCTATTTGTTTTGATTTCAGATGTGAATTATAATTTTATTGTTGTTGAGATGATTTTTTTTTAATACAAATATTATTAATTAGTTGAACCATAAGCATTTAGCTTTTGCAAGTTTTAATGTTTTTTATGTCAACTCTCTTGTTTTATTTCTCCGTTTTAGGATTTATTATTTTTTTTTTTAAAAGCAAACAGGATTTTAAGTACCCTAGACCTTTATATTAATGAAACATAAAGATTTCTTGAATACAATCTGTAAAAAAGAAATGATTCTTTTCGAAACAAACACTCGTTAGGATTAGGTAATTGAAAAGTTAATTTCTTTTTTTGTTGTGGTAGTGGGTGATCCATAGTCAACATTTGCTAATAAAATCAGAACTAGTAACCTCGACTTTTTTTTTGCCATGTTTTGCTTGCAGTGGGGGTGGAGATTGCAGCAAATCAATTGGAGGAAGCGGAAGTCCGGGCATATCGAGATATCGAGAAGACAAAAAAGGATAACACCATAAATAAGTACCTTCAGATTTGTGCTAGAGTTGGGGTATGGTCAACCAAGTTCACTTAATTTTCTCTTGCACTTCTTTACCGAAATGTTTGATCTTGAAGTTCAACTGATTTCCCTCTTTATTGTACAGGTACAGGCACAAAAACTGGACATTGATAGCGACAATGTTGAGAAAGGAATAGTATCACTTATCGCTGAACATGGGATACACAAACTCATCATGGGAGCAGCTGCTGACAAGCGCTATACAAAGTATAAATCCATACAAACAAATAAATAAATAAAATCCCAAAAGTATAAATCCATACAAACAAATAAATAAATAAAATCCCACAATCTCGTTGGTGTCATCGTCAATAATATGTTATTACTATTAGTATCATATTCATTCAATCAGTTACTATTATGTTTCTTTGTTCATTTGATCCTTATGTTGCTTTGATTCTTGTTAAGGCTCCAGCTATATGTGGCAATGTATAATAACATGTGATAGACTGGGGTAGCATTGAGAATGACCTTCCCCGAGCATAACTTTAGTTGCAGTCCATTATATTCTGGTTGTGTCCCTGAACTTATTGTCGTGATCTAATTTTAAATGTGGTATTAGAGGTTAGCTAGGTACACTGCCCGAATTGTCTATCTTTAGTTAGGTACTTACGTTATATACTTAAATCCTTTGTCTGTCACATTTGAGCTGGTTGAGGACTTTACCCTCTGTCTGATTGATCGATGGATCAGTGGGTTGCCTTCATTATAGACTAAAAGTGTGTCAATGTAAAAAAGACAGATCTACCGGGATATATTGTTAGCTCCTCATAAATGATTAAAGGGGAAGTTGAGCATTGGTTTGGGGCAGTATATTTTCTCTGATGTTCAAACTGTAATAGCGTTGTTAGAGATGCTATGAATGTTGTAAGATAACTTTTTCAATTTCTTCACAGAAGCAGTTTGATATGGAGTTGGAAGAATACTGACTCACTGACCTTAATGTTGCAGGAGAATGACCAAACTCAAGTCTAAGAAAGCAATTTTTGTGAACGAACATGCCCATGCATGTTGTAATTTATGGTTTGTATGCAACGGGTGCCTAATCCTCAAAAGGTACTTTCAATCCCTTAACTTGCTAGGCATGTTCACTTTTAGGAAAAATATGGCAGATCCACTGTTGTGTAACATTTGATATGTGCACCCTTTGCATTCTTGTTTTAAAATCAGCACGATTTAACATATTTAACGATGTTATTATGTTAGTAGTATTAGATGAGACCCCCCATGTTTTGGGGATATCACAAAAAATGCAAAGTCTTGAACAAGTTTATTCCAATCCAAACTGCTCGGCTGCATGCACTCTCAACCTTCTCATTTGACCATTAAACTTGTAACTAGAGGTTTTACAATTGATCTCCAGAGGAGAAGGGTGAAGACGTGAAGTGTGCTACATGCCTATTTTAAGACTTTGACTACCAATTGAACATGCTGGATCATAGTTGGTTCAAGACTGGGAAGGACTGTGGGTGCTTAAGATAGGCCTAATGTCACATTTAGAAATATATTATTCTTGTATTGTTCTTTATACAACGCTAGGACAATCAGTTGAGGTTTTTTTTTCCCCTTTTTATTAGAGACATTGGTTTAAAAGGATTAATTTGAGCTTTTACTAGTAGTTAGGACCAGTTAAGTTTTATTAAGCTAAAGGGACCCTACCAAACCAAAACATTGTTTATTAATTTGTTTGTGCTGAAATTTTCAAGAAATGACATTATTATTCAACCCGCTTCAACACCGTTTCTCGAGATACGCAATTAGGCCGGCGCCATTAAATTAATTGATAAATGGTCATTGTGAGTGTTCAAGGACCACTAATAAGCGGGTAGTCTTGGACAATGGGCACTGGTCAGCCAGATTGTGTCGTACACAATTGCTTGCTTCGCTCACTTCATGATATTAATAGAGAAATTCCTTTATCCATTTGGTGCGAATTTTGAGGCATATATGTCGAAACGAGTTGAAACTTTGACACATTATTTCTAATGTTGGTTTTTAAATTTCATCAAACTTTAGCTCAAATGGAGTTCAAACGAATGAAAAATAATAATTTCCATTTATTAGGGTCTTTTTAAGTAAATGAAACTTAGGGGATCCTAAATGGTCAAACCTGAAATTGGTCCTTATAGCCCAACATCAATACTTATTATTATTTTGGAAAGTGACTGGAACAATATCTGAAACAGGGAAGTTGGTTTGGAAGGAAGAGAGACAGGAGTCGTTGAATCACCATTGTCTGTTTCAACCCAAAGAGGTAACTTAAAATCAAAATCTTTTTCTGCGGGGTTAAGTGAGAATGCAAAGGTTAGCGGGCTTCAGTCTTTCATCAGTCGGATTCGCCGTAGAGGGAGAGTTACCACTGTATCTTCCTTGGATAGGTTCAAAGATAGGTCAGTACTGCAGGAGCACTTAGCTTCAGAGGGGAGTGCTGATGGATGGGACAGAATTTCACGCAAAAGCTCGGCCGAGAGTTCTACCTATTCAACCTGTTTGTCAAGTGAAGAAGTGATTGGCAGTTTGGAACCTATGTCACATGCAATCTGTGCCACTCGTCATTCCTCTCCATTGCTCGTATGTATTCTATTTACATTGTGGAAAAAACCACAATGTATTACATGTATAGTCGTTGGATACACTTCAACTTTCTGCACCAAAGATAATTCACGAAATAGTCAAATTTCAACTCATGTCCGTATCCCCCACCCCCTAGCATGTGATTATACTGGGGTCCTAGGCAATGGGGATGTTTGTGTTAAATAGATCAAGTCCTTCAATTGTTTACTTAGTTTCTAAATGATTTATGCATTTTAACAGGAGGAAGGAGGAGTCGAGGATGAAATGTGTAATCAACTTCAACAAGCTAGATCAGAGGCCAAGGATTCAGTGAGAGAAGCATTTCAAGAGTCAAGGTGCCCGAGAGATGAAAAAGACACCTTAAAGGCCAAGTGGAATGTGAGCATTTTGAACTCTGCCTTGCTGTCTCTTTAATTTGTGTTTCTCAATAAAATGAGCACTCTCTGGTTGATCGAACAATTAAGATTTGTCTTACAGGCCAAAACATTGGAAAACTTATGTCCCAATGAAGTGCGACAGAGACAAAAAATGGAGAAGACTTCATTATGCCAAAGCTCAGCACTAGAAACCCAAGTTGCTGATTCCGATTGGATTATAAGGGAGTTGGAGGAAAAAATGGTCTCGGCCATGGAACTGTTGATATCTATCAGAGAAGAGCGAGATCAGCTGTTGTTGGAGCGCAATAATGCAGTCAGGGAGGTTGAGGAACTAAAGATTTTTAGGATTGAAGAAGATGTGACTAGCTCGCAGAGGCCACAATTCACACCTGAGTTCTCATTCAAGGAGATTGAGGAAGCCACTTGCAGTTTTGACCCATCTCGGATGATTGGCGTAGGAGGATATGGTAATGTTTATAGAGGATTTTTTCGGAACACTGAGGTGGCTATAAAACGTTTGCACTCTAATAGCTCACAGGGACATGCCGAATTCCAACAGGAGGTAAATGTATAGTCTCTTTAGTAAATTAGACTAGCTGAATTACTTTTAAGTCATGATATACTAGGGATGAAAGACTTGTTTGTCATGGTCCCAAACTTGTGATAATGGGTTTTATCCTGACCACATCTATTGGGACTTGATAAATGTATTACTGAAGTATCATAGCATTGGCAGTAGTGTGGTTATCTTCTCTGGATCAGTGATCCATTGCGCTCCATCTAGAGTCTCTCAGATATAACAGATGCCCTCTATGGCCGTCACTTCCAGACACATGTTTGGAGTCAAGAAGTGTTTCCTTAGATGTCTATGGAAAGCTTAATCCATAGAAATATCTCACACTGGGTCTTATTGTTGAACAGAACGTTTGATATACTTTCTTATTGTTGGATTATCTCAGGTGGATGTACTGGGTAGAATGAGGCATCCCAACCTGGTGGCTCTTATTGGAGCCTGCCCGGAAGCCTGGTCTCTAATTTATGAATACCTACCCAATGGAAGCCTTGAAGATTGTCTCAACTGCAAAAACAACACGCCCCCACTTCCATGGCAAAGACGAATCTGTATTGCTGTTGAGGTTTGTTGTGCCCTCATTTTCCTCCATTCCAGCAATCCGGATAGTGTCATCCACGGTGATATCAAGCCTGCCAACATACTCTTAGATGCCAACTTTGTAAGCAAATTGGGTGATTTTGGCATATGTCGCTTGGTATCCAAGACCTCAATTGATGGGACCACACCATGTTGTGTTACTAACCCAAAGGGCACACCTGGGTATATGGACCCTGCGTTCCTTTTAACTGGAGAACTAACAGCGAAATCAGATGTGTACTCATATGGAGTTATACTACTGCGCCTTTTGACTGGGAAACCAGTTTTGAAGCTGGTAAAGGATGTGCAATATGCAATGGATAAAGGAAAGTTAAGGACGCTATTGGATGTAACTGCTGGGGCGTGGCCTTTTGTGCATGCCAAGCAGTTGGCTAAGTTGGCATTGAGATGTTGTTATACGAACCCGGATATCAGGCCAGATCTCAAATCCGAAGTGTGGAGAATGCTTGGGCCAATGAAAGCTTCATGTGCAGGTTTATCATCATCCCGTTGATTTAGATTTAGGTCAGTTATTCAGAATTGTAACCAAAGTTAAAAAAAAATTCTATTTGGATTTCTTTGATACGTTATATATTCTGCACCGTTAAGTGTCCAGTTATATAGTTCCTAATGAGAATATAGTTCCTGAAGTCTCCATTTATGTCAGAGCTTAAACAAAATTGATATGGAAGCATATGACTTGTATCCCGTGAGGGGTAAGGGTAACTTAACTTTTCAAATTAAACATGACAACTTTACATGTTTTGAGTAATAAGCTTGACCATATATTGAGTGTTTCATTTTATGGAGGTATTGTACATCAAAATTCTTTTAAACCCCAAAGAAAGCCCTCCCTTTTTCTATTATTCAGGTTTGAATACATCTCTGTTCAGTTAATGACTTGTAATTCTAGAGATTCGAAAGAAAATTAAGAAATTAACAAAACCACATACATAAAATATTAAAATTTGACCAGACTGTACTAGATCGACTCAAAAGAGTAAAAATAAAATTCAAGTTATGTGGAAACATGTGTATCACGCATGCAAAAGATTGATCATCCTCCCCTAATAGTTTCCTCAACGAAAACTCACGCCTGGTCCTTTTCCCTTAATCAAATCAAGCACATCCTTCATTTCAATATTGAATATTCAAGTCCAATGAGAAGAATAGCTCAAGCAATTTGTTAAATATGAAATGATGTTTAGGCGAGAAAAAATAAAGGAAAAAAGAAAAGAAAAGAAAATGTAAGAGATAGTGTAGAAAGATATTTAGAAAATATGATACTGATGAAGTTGATCTGGCGCCACTAAGTTAAATGAGAAGTTTGGTATTAGTCTATTAGATATGAAGTACCACCGAGTTTAGTTAGCAATGACTGTCGGCAACAATGATAGGATCATCAAGTCATGATGAAGGTTCTTGTTTAGGTCTGTTAACTGAGAACTGCAATGGAAATGGCATTGCACGTCAAGCTGAAACCAACAGTTTGACAGGACAGAAAGAACTGTGCCACTTCTACTGAAATATCATCCTCGTTGTGATGTTTGAGACCTTAAACCATTAGATAAAGTGTGTTTTACATTCATATGACTATGGTATGTTGAAGCACAAAACAAAGTGATTGTTGTGTTGTAAAATACCTTGTCAACCAGTTGTAATACCATCTTTAGAACCAACAAAGTGAGTGTCTTGTCAAACATTGCCACACCACATAGATGCTGTTTCATGTTGTTTTATTCTTAAGCTAGTGGTTAGACTAACCTCAGCTAGATTACTATGGTTAAGTGCGCTTGGGTAACCACTGTAGAATTGACTGGGTCTGCTTGGGTTAAATATCAATCCATTTGAACTTCATCGGTCATTAAAAGCCGTTTAATGCAGCCAACTGCTACTACTTACGGAGCCAAACAACATTTCTTTTTCTTTTTTCCTTTTAACTTAATGGAACATTGCCAGTATTTTTTAATGGAGGCAGTTTTCGGTTGATGTTTTCTATTATTTTTTTAATCAGCTAAGAAACATTATATTCTTTTTCAGAAAGTCATTTTTGCAAGTCATTTTCAGCAAGTCCCACTCACTAGATGTTTTGATTTATTACTCTTAGTCATTATGTATGATAATAATCTTACATTTTGTTACCTTTTCACAGGCTTTCAGGCAACAGTGAGTGTTCATAAAACTATAAGGCAAATTGGCACCTGTGATCAGATGATAATGAGAGGTAATATACAAGTGTGCCATTTCTGTATCACTACTCAAAATATTATATATGAATTGTTATCGCTGAGTTGTAATGAGAATCATAATTCCTGAAATCACCATTTATATCAGAGCTTAAACAAGATTGATATCAAAGCAATATAGCTTGTATGTCCGGTAAGTGGTAATCTTGAAAGTGGTAGCTTAACTCTTAAAATTGTATCGTGGTAATTTTACATGTTAAGTGGCTACTTAGCTCTTAAAAAATTGTAACATAGTAACTCAACATGGTAAGTAGCAACTTAACTTTTAAAATAATAACATAGTAACTGTTGGTTATAATCTTAGATGTATGTATATATTATAGAGTGTTTTGTTATCGGACATCGAAATTCTTTAAGCCACCCAAGAGAGCCTCCTCTTTTTCTTCTATTTCATTTTGAATACATCTTTGTTTAACTACTGATGTAGCGATGTGTAATTTCAGACCGTCAAAAGAAGTAAGTAATTTAACAAAATCTGTACATATAATATTAAACCTGACTGTACAAGACTAGACTAAAAATGTATATATCTAAAACTCAAATTCTGTAGAAACGTGCATCACGCATGGGAAAGGTTGATCATCCACACCTAGTTAGTTCCTCTAGAAAGCTCTCTTAATCATATTAAATGCATCCTTCATTTTAGTTTTCAATATCCGAGTCCAATAAGAAGAATAGTTCCAATTGAAGTAACTTGTTGCGGCATGATTTTGCAGTCAATCTGCAGATTATATTGTTTATTTTTATTTATGATTGTCAAAGTTACTTCCTCAGTAAGCATTGTGTTTTACTTGTGTGATAACTTTGGATGTTGATTGCTTGGTTTTGCAGTCGGTGGTTTACTTGCAAGGCTGGCAGAAATTTGCTTCAGGAGAGTTTTATCTTTACTGGCTTCGCTGAACTTACATGTAGTACAAAGTTAGCATTACTGTAAGAGTTCTGGTGGTGCCTATATTATCATGTTTGGTGGCCTATGCTTGGAGACGCTCTTTGGTATATGAAGTAATTTTTGGAATAAAGTTTTCTGGAGCAAAGCTGTTTTAAAGTATTTTCAATTAATAGCTGTAGCAAGTCAATATAATCCATCAGAAACAAAAATTGGCATTAGCTTTGGTCGACAATTTATTAGGATGATCTTCTCACCATTTCAATCATTTTCACGAAAATGATTAGTTTTTTTTCATTGTGATGCTGGAGAACTAATAGGAAGATCACTAGTTTAACTTGCCAATATGTAAAAGAAGAAAATTCATAATATTTTGATCGTTTATCCAATTTTAAATACTAAAAATTTCTGATATTTTAATTTATTAAATTTATTTTTATGTATTTTTTTGTAAGTTTCAAGTTGTGACTGGAGTTATTTGTGTAGAGAAAAATGCTATATTGCTGTCTCTACAATTTACATTTTAATTGACATTTGAACAATTTCATTCCTATGATCTACCAAATCCAGTTATTATAGCAGTGGTGGGGAGTGGCGAAGTGCATGGGGTCAGCTAGTTATGTTGTTTGGTTTAAGGTTGTATGTTTGACGGGAAAATTATCGATTGTGTTAAGATTAATTCTGAATGTTACAAAGAAGAGATGTTTTGTTTGGACAGGAGGTTGCCGTGATTGATGCTCTTGAAAAGGTGACAATGGAGGGAAATTCGGAGGATAGAGGATGAGAGGTCAGGGACTAAGTGGTGGAGCGTCAGAGGACTTTCATGCCTAGTCTACGTTGTGTCCATTGGGGGTGGTGGTGGAGGACCCTGCAGTGACTGAGAAGTTAGAACCATGTGGTTGATTTCTTTGAAAACCTTTATGAGAAGGAGGTTACATGGAGGCCGTCCTGAGATGTGTTTGTTCCCTTCAAGTGCATTTCTTCAAGGAGAAGGAAATTGTGATTGCTTTAAATTCTTGTTGCTCAGATAATGCCCTAGGCACGAATGGTTTTCCGCCATAGTGGCGTTGCTACTCTTGAATCTCTATTTTTTGAACACGCATCTTCGTTTCAGAAAATTTCCGCCTGAAAAGTTTTTGGCTCTTCAGTTGGAGTAGTAAAAAGCATGTCAACAATTCAAATAAGTAATAATTAGTACTCTCTTTAGTACTCTAATATTAACTAAATAATGTTAAATATAAATACAACTACTGGAATGCGATAGGTAGACAGTATTTTTGACGAAGATCTTAAGAAAATTATTTTTGACGATGCGATAGGTAGACAGTATACACGATTGTAATCATTATCATCTTTTCTGTGGTCTGGGGAGCCCATTTATACCCCGCGCTTGCCTTTCAAAAAAAAAAAAAAACTACTGGAATGCAATTGAGGAACAAACCATCCTAATCAACCGTGAGGAACCTGAGTGAACTCCCTTCTTTTTTATTGTCCGGTGATCAAGTAATACAACTTCTTTCTTTCTTCTTCCTCATCGTCCCCTTTTTTCTCAACTCAATTCAACTCCGAGTTCAGATTTTGAACTCGATTGGAGTCTTCTTTTTCCTCCCTTCCATTCTTAGACTCGAAAATGATAAAGATGAGAATGATGTTACTAACTCGGGATATGATGAGGATATTTGAGTAAGGAATTTATGACCAATGGGTTATTAGTTTAGTATTTTACTAGATTTGGCCTTTTGTTTTAATACGTATTATAATATGAAAAGTAAATGTCTTGTTTTTGTTACAGACCGAGTTACCACCTCAACTTTGTTGTGACCTTGTCGTGACTCCCGGGGCTCCCGAAGCGGCTATTAGCGCTTCATCCTGCTTCATGCCCTAGACAACCTAGGTTTTCCTATAGGGGTCTTCAAGGCGTGCTGGCATTTCATGAGAGATCTTGTGATGAGGTGGTGCAAGAGCTTCAGTGCACTAACTGTAAGTGAAATATCTGCTAATGCAAATAATTTCAACACAAGTCATGGACCTAGGTGGTGATAGTGAATGTCTAAAAACCGCTATGCAAGTAATAGCAAACAACAAGCAATATGCAGAAAATAAAGATGACACCAAGATTTACGTGGTTCGGCTTTGCCTACTCCACGGACGACGATTCTGTAGCTATTTTATTGATATGGAAACACTTACATGAAGATTACGACGTTGTCAAACAACGATCCTTGAGATTACCCAATCTCAAGCAAACAATATCACCAGAAGTTTGACGAAACTCGCAAACGAAGAACACCTGAAATAATTCGATTCCAATCCTTCTACTTGGCTACTGTTTCACGCTGCACACACATCGAATCACGCCGAACTCGCAGCCTGTTTAACGCCCTTATCGCAGCCTGTTTCACGCCGAGTTCGCAACCTCTTTCACGCTTCGTATGCTGCCCTGTTTCAACTGTGTGTGTTGCTATTGCTGCTGCGTTGTGTGTGTGTTGCTACTGCTGCTGCGTTGTCTTCTCTTTGCACATGTTGATTTGCTTCCTCTAATATCATGTTGTTATATGTTGTTTATAAAGAGAGAAAGAGGACTTTGAGTCTCACTTAAATTGTGACCCAGTCATACAATTACACATAAGGACTATGAGTCCTTATTTATAAATGACTTTGAGTTATTCTCTATATTTGTCTCACAATCTCCACATTGGCGAACAATTTCAGGCCACCACACAAACATCACAAACAATCACAAGCAACTCCACCTTGGCATGAAAAGCCGCCAAGACCCACTTTTCGGTCATGAGAATCATCAGCATGCCCTTAAGGGCCTTGCCCTCTTGGGGCATCAACACTGATAGAGCCTGATCAAGTTGAGACAATGCTCAAACTTGATCCCTGGAACCACTTTTGTCAACATATCAACTGGATTGTTTTGAGTACTCACATTCTCCAAGAAAACATCGCCATCTTCGATGACATCAATCAGAAAATGATACCGCACATCAATGTGTTTCGTCCGGGCATGATGAACCTTGTTCTTCGCCAAATGGATTGCACTCTGACTGTCACATAACACTATCACATCATCTTGAGTAACACCCAAATCACTAACCAAGTCTCGAAGCCAAATGACTTCCTTCACCGCCTCTAATAAAGCCATGTACTCTGCTTCAGTAGTAAACAAAGCAACCGTAGACTGTAACTGAGACTTCCAACTCATTGGACCCATCACCAATGTAAAACAATAACCTGTAGTCGATCGACGCCTATCAAGATCACCAACACAATCTGAATCTACATAACCTCGGATCATATTTGACAACATTTCCTCTCTCATATATTAAACCAACATGCAACATACCCCGAAGATATCTAAATATCCAGTTCACTGCCTGCCAATGATGTTTTCCTGGGTTTGACATAAACCTACTAACTAGACTGACTGCATGAACGATATCTGGACGTGTGCAGATCATGGCATACATAAGACTACTAACTGTACTAGCATAGGGAACCTGTGACATGTATTCCCTCTCATCCTCTGTGCTATTAGACAACTTACCCAAGAGCTTAAAGTGAGCAGCCAAGGGAGTACTTACCGGCTTAGACATATCCATGTCAAAACGGTGAATAACCTTTTCTAAGTATTGTCTCTGTGACAATGTCAGTCTGCCCTTCTTCCTATCTCCATCCCAAGTATCTTCTTCGCTGAACCAAGATCTTTCATTTTAAACTCCATGCTAAGTTTCAACTTCAATTTATCAATTTCTTTCATGCTCTTCGCAGCAATGAGCATGTCATCAACATAAAGTAAGAGAAACACGAAAAACACATCCTTGAGCTTCTATGTGAATACACAAGGATCATACTGACTCCTCGCATATCCATGCTCAATCATAAAAGTATCAAACCTCTTGTAACATTGCCTCGAAGATTGGTTCAACCCATACAGTGACTTCTTCAGTTTGCATACATTTTCTTCCTTACCAACAACAACATATCCATCGGGCTGAGACATGTATATGTCCTCCTCCAAATCTCCATGCAAGAAAGCAGTCTTGACATCAAGTTGCTCGAGCTCTAAGTCAAACTACGTTGCTAAAGCCAAAAGGACTCGGATAAATGTGTGCTTTACCACCGGAGAGAATACTTCACTGTAGTCCACACCTTCTTGCTGTGCATATCCTTTAGCCACCAATCTTGCCTTGTATCATATACCTGTACAAGTACCCTTGAAATCTGGAATCCTGCTTTTTACTGTGAAAACCCATTTACACCCAATCGGTATCTTCCCTCTGAGGAGTGTCACAAGCTTCCATGTATGATTTTTCTGTAGAGATAACATCTTGTCATCCAAAGCTTCCTTCCACTCCTCTTTGTGAACACTTCGCAAAGCTTGCGTTTATGTGGTAGGAACATCATCATACCCATCAAGAACTGAGAATGCGCAAGCTGCGCCATCTTCATAGCCAAATCTAAGTGGTTGCACGTCTGACTCTAAGTTCTCTTCATGCTGCTAAAGACGGTGTTTGTAACTGTTGAACCTGTTGTTGTGTAAGATCCATGTCTCCATCAGTAGGAACCTCATCTTCTGCCACTGTCTCATCAAGCATCATATCAGTATCGCCAATTCCCTCAGTAGAAGGAACATCATGCTCTGTATGATATCTAGGAGCTCAAAGTTCCACCTGCAGAGAATCTCTAGCATCCTCATCTTCATCATAGCTATCACCCCTCCAAATAGGGAAACCCAACTTTGCATTTCTCACACTTTGCCTGTAACAAAGCCTCCTTATGGAACTTCACATCTTGACTGATCACAAACTTCTGCAAGTCAGGGTACCATAATCTATACCCTTTTACATTATCTGGATAACCGAGAAAAATAGCTTTCCTGACCCTTACTACAATTTTATCTTCCCTAATATGAAAATATGCTGGACAACCAAATACTTTCAAGTTAGAATAATCTGAAGAAATTCTTGACCATACCTCCATAGGCATCTGAGACTCAATAGTTGATGAAGGAAAGCGATTAATGAGATAGCACGTCGTGTTTACTGCTTCAGCCCACCACATTCAGCCCAAACCTGCATTGGAAAGCATGCACCGTGCTCTCTCCAACAGGATACAATTCATCCGCTCTGCTACCCCGTTCTGCTGTGGTGTCGACTTCACTGTGAAGTGTCTTCTAATGCTATGTTTCAAACAAAATTGCTTCAAGGGATCATCGGTAAACTCACCTCCATTGTCAGATATCACTACTTGATCACCCTTCCAGTTTGTTTCTCAATCATAGCTTTTCACTTCTTGAAGATATCAGTGATTTCATTTTTATGTTTCATGGTATATACCCATACTCTTCGGCAGAAGTCATCGATAAAAGACACAAAATACATGAAACCCCCTTGGATGCGACTCTAGAGGGTCTCCAAACATCAGTGTGGATGTAATCCACAATCCCGCGGTGCTATGAGTAGCATCACTAAAACTTACTTTGCACTGCTTCCCATAGATTCAATGTTCACAGAAATCCATCGCCAAGCAAGCCCCACTTGCTTAAAGTTCTTAGTTCATTCTCACCTACATGCCCTAATCGCATGTGCCATAACTGTATGCGAGTCAAGCTTTTTTCATCAACAACTGTAGAAACCATAGCTCTACCTTTAACTATATTGCCTTGAAGGAAATACAAATTGCATGCCTAATCGCTGTCATAAACAACCTGTCACCAAAATAAACAGTGCAATACCCATTCTCACCAATATACTTGTAGCCCCGAGCTTCAAGCACCCCAAGAGAAATCAACCCATTTGAAAGAGCTGGAACATGACGTACCTCGGTAAGCTGTCTACATGACCCATCTGCCAACTGAAATTTAACTGTACCAACACCCATTGTCTTGCAAGGCCGAGAGTCACCCATTTTAACTGAACTGCCCTTAACCTCGCGATAAATGTTAAACCATTCTCTTACGGGACACATATGATACGAAACTCCCGTATCCAACATCCTAATTGATGTTATCCTTGTCACCGGGGATAAGTGTCAAAATAGTCTAAGCCTTCCTTTTTACTATACCCTTTAGCTACTAATCGAGTTTTGTATTTATCAATGGAACCATCAGGTTTCATTTTACGCTTGAAGATCCATTTGCACCCAATTGGTTTATGTCCAGGAGGAAGATCAATAATTCTCAAGTATGCTTGTGCATAATGGATTCTATCTCACTGTTTATAGTTTCCTTCCAGAAAAAAGCTTCAGAAGTAGACATTGCTTCTTTATAAGTTTGAGGCTTTGTTTCTAACATATAAGTTAGAAAATCTGGACCAAATGTTTTGGACTTTCGAGCTCTCTTGCTACGTCTAAGAAAGTCATCATTTCTATTTTCATTATAATTGATATTTTGCTCACTCCCTTCATTTGACACCTCATGTGTTCTTTTTGGAGCACTAGACGACTCAGAAGTCATACAAGGTGTTGATTCTACGTAATATTTTTTATGAGGAAATGTCATCTCAAAAAACACCACATCTCTATACTCAATGACAATATTAACATGAATATCATTGATATCAGATTTAAACACCAAAAACTTTTATGCACTACTATTTTCGACATTTCCTAAAAAATAACAATCAACCATTTTTGCTCCTAGTTTGTTCCTTTTGGGTGGTGGAACAAAAACCTTTGCTAAACACCTCCACACTTTAATGTGTTTATAGGATGGTTGTCTACCTTTCCATATCTGATATGACAATTCATCAAATTTCTTGTGGGGCACTCGATTTAAAATGCGATTTACCATATGGAGTGTTTCCCCCCACAAGTTCTCAGGTAGACCAGAGTTGATAAGCATGATATTAATCATGTCTTTTAAGGTTCTGTTTTTCTTTTCAACAACTCCATTTGATTGTGGTGAGTAAGGAGCAGTAGGTTGGTATATAATATCATTTTGTTCACAAATATCTGCAAATGGAGATTCATACTCACTGCCTCTATCAGATCTCAAAATTTCAATCTTTTTATTTAACTGATTTTCTACTTCAGCTTTGTATCTTACAAACGCATTGATTGTTTCGTCTTTCCTATTTAATAAATACACATAACAATAGCGTGAGCAATCATCGATAAATGTAATAAAATATTTATTTCCATCTCGAATAGGAATTGATTTGAAATCACATAAATTGGTGTGGACTAAACCCAAAATTTCAGTGTTTCTTTGTACTGAATGAAAAAGTTGTTTAGTAAATTTGGCTTCCACAAAAACATTGCATTTGTGTTGTGATTTATTATCAAATTTAGGGATTAACCCTAGACTAGCCAACTTTTTTATTTTTTTAAAATTTACATGACCTAGTCTATCATGCCACAGTAAAGGGGACTCAAGCAAATAAGAAACAGATTTTGCATTATTAATGACCATTACATTGGCCTTGAAAAGACCATCTGTAAGGTAACCACGCCCCACATATATTTTGTTTCTGGACTGGACAAATTTCCCTGACTCAAAAACTATTTTAAAATTATTCTCTACCAGAAGAAAACCAGAGATTAAATTTTTCCTAATCGCTGGAACATGCAAGGCGTCTTTCATCGTGACGTTCTTGCCTGAGGTATATTTTAATACCACAATTCTCTTGCCTTCAATTGCCGAGACTGAATCATTTCCCATGAAGACATTGTTATCATTATTCAACTTCTCATAAGTTGAAAACATGGTCTTATCGCGGCAGATATGGCGGGTGACACCAGCGTCAAGCCACCATGTGCGAGGATGATTAACGAAGTTAACCTCAGATACATTAGCTATAATGTGTAACCTTTCAATAAGACAGACAAAAGCTTCTGATAAGTTTGCTAAAAGACTGCCTTTCGTTACTTCATCCTTGCGGTTTCTGCAATCCTTCGCAAGATGCCCATTTCTTGCCATAAACATAGCAAGAGCCCTTGAACCTTTTAAAGTTTGCATGACTTTTGGGGTTTACATTACATCCCCATTATTCAAGGAACACTTCCTTTTGTGAGAGTTCTTCTGCTGCCTTGAACTCTCGATAACATGCGCCTTTGTTTCAAACGGTGTGCGCTTGTCTGTTCCTCAGATAGTGCTTGAAATCTTTTCAATTGGGAGAAAGCTTCCCAATAATAGCAGCAACCTGAAAAGATTCGCTGATGACGTGGCCTTCAGCCTGCATTTCATGAATGAGAATATGGATATCTTGGATCTGGAGAATGACAGTTTTAGCATCAGTCATTTTATAATCCATAAACTTGTCGACGATAAATTTCTTTAGCCCAACATCCTCAGTTTTGAACTTCTTTTCCAATGTCCCCTACAGTTCCTTAGCGTTGTTTATAGTACTATTAGGGATGGCAATGGGGCGGATTTGAGCAAATCCATCCCCGCCCCATCAGTGATCACGGATCCCCAAATCCGCCCCGTCAATCCGTTTAAAAATATTGGCAAAAACCATCCCCACCCCGAATGGTTTGGCGGATATCCTCCCCGATCCGCCAATCTGTTAAAGAACTTGTGGTTCTGCTGGTGGGTTGCTGGATACCGCTCGAACTGCCCCGCTTATTTGTTTTGGGCCTAAAATTTTATGTAATTGCATATAATTGGGCCTGAAATATATTCTCACAGATCTACATAATATGTTAACAATACAAAACAACAATAACAGACTATACCATAGACATAAACAAATTTACTCATGGTCAAGACCGTACGCATCAGCCCTATCAACAAACAGACCAAAATCGTCCACCACCATTATTACTATGATCATTGTCTTCTCATTGTTGTGGTTTGGAGAAACACTTGAATGTGTGTAACTCCCTTTGCAACTTCTCAATTTGAGAGACAACTCTTGGCACCAAACCACTCACATATCACACTTCTTAATCATAACATGCTCATCTAAAGATGTTTTTCATGGGTCTTCACAGAAAATGTTTTTCATGGGTCTGAGTATGAAACCATGTAATTCCATCCCACAAATTAGTTCATTTAGCAAATAAACCATACAAAATAAACCAATAAGCCTTTCAATCAGAAGAAAACCCAATTTCACCATCGTATAAAAAAAAAGAAATTTTACTCACAATCTCTGATTCGTGCATAAAGATTTTTGATTCAGATTGGAATTGAGTTCCAGATCCGTTTCACTGAGAATGAGACAAAGAAGATGAATGATTGGAATGAAGATTTGAAAGAATGTAACAATGAAGATGAAATACAGAGAGATAGGCAAATATTTGAGCAAACCTGATGTTCGTTGTGGCAGATCTGAGCGTCTGAGAGAGTCTCTGAAGGAGGCAAGTGAGAGTTGAGGGTGAGATGAAAGATTGAATAAATTTTAGGTATTTTTCTTTTTTATAAGCCAGGGGAATTTATGTAAAATTTTCAATTAAACGGATATCCATGGGACGGATATGGCCAAATTCGTATCTGCACCGATTAATAAACGGATACAGTTTGGATATTCGTATCCGCCCCCTCCATTTAATCATAACCAAAACCGCCCGTCGGGTCGGATATCCGTAAAAATCCGCCCCACTGCCATCCCTAAGTACTATAGACTTTGTACAAAACTTCATCGAGCGAATTCAGCACGTAGTTACGACAGTTAGAATGCCTAAAAGCTTCAATTGCGAGGAACATTTTCTCATGGCTCTCTTGGGTTTCTCCATCTTTTGGCTTTGGTTTGTCCTCGGTAAGAAATTGTGCCTATCATGAGCAAGAACTTAGTGACTCCAGATGTCACCCCAACTATTAAACTGGTTTCGTTTTTGTCTCCCATATTTCTGTTTGATACACAAAACACAATTTATTTGTTCTTAGTGATTATATAAAATTTTACTATACTAAATAGTAGATAACACAGACTTGAAATCTGTAAGCCACTACGTTTTTTTACCAAAGTGTGTACTTTGGATTTGACCAAAGTTTTATTGCTTTGGATATGTATGACTACGTATAGTGTACAATACAGACTCAAAGTCTGAAAACCAAACATGTATTGACCAAAATTCTAGACTTTGAATTTGACCAGAGTTTTTAGTACTCTGGATATGCTTTGCTAGAGTTGTATGAAAGTATGATACTGATACAGATTATATTATTGCCTTAAGATTGTTGAAAAATAATATGTAGCAGTAACAGTGAGGGGATAAGATAATCTGAGGCTTGCTTGATGCAATGTCCTTAAGACAATATTCGATCCGTCTCGGTGCAACGTTGATGGTCGTTAGTCTCCCAAGACATAACAGATTCGTCTATGTTCCTAATGCACTTTAGGACATAAACTCAGGCAAATAGAAACAAGAAATGACTTTGAAATGAACAAGAAAGAACATGTTTGATTTGAATGTAAACTCTTATTTTGAGTGCTAGGTTGTTGTTGTAATGATGAATTGCTAATCTTTTGGATATCTCAAATGCCCACGATTTACTAATTCAATAAAATTTGAAATACAAAATTTCCACCATGAACTTGTTGGACTAAATAAATTTATCAATATATACTTTTCATTGTTTTTAGTCAGCCAATAACCTTAACCTTGTATCTTTCACCAAGTCCCGTTCTTGAGATGAGTTCATTTATTGTTCACGCTCGTCACAAAGAAAACATCTTAGATTTCGCAACTTTTGGCAGGCTTTCAGGCAACAATGAGTGCTTATGATATGCGAATTGATACCAGAGACCAAATAAGAATATGAAAGGTAATTATGTAAATGTGCAATTGTTGTAAAATTGTTCCAAATGTTGTATGCCCATTGTTATTGTTAAATTCCAATGAAAAAAATAAATCCATAATTCCACCTTTATATATTTTTGTTTACACATTTGGCGCCCTCGGTGCAATTTACTGCATGGGTTTTCAAACAACTTCAGTTATCTGCTGACCATTGCACATTTGATTTATTATAATTCTTTCCTTTCAGTAGTAAGATGAACCCGTCTAATTGTCGAGGGAAGCAGCGAGGAAAACAGCGAGAGACCCCACATGGGGAGGGGGAGCCGTCCATTCTCCTCGGGATGTGTGCGTTGAAAATTCAAACGCGCATCCCGAGGGGAATGGACGGCTCTCCCTCCCCGCTGTGGGTTCCCTCGCTGTTATCCTCGCTGCTTCCCTCGACAATTAGACATTTTGGTAGTAAGATTTGCTTGTCGGATAACATTCAATGTTGAATGTTTGGTTTATCTAGGACTTGTTTGTACATTAGAAAAAAGTTGGTTAGAAATTAGGGTTTATTATAGAATATGAAAATGGTTCCTAGCCCATTACATCATCCATGATTTAACACCCTTTAAATAGTGTTCAATTTGTGTTGGTTTATGAAGATACAAAGATGATGAATTAGTGCTCTGTTCATATTGGATATTTTAGAACCATGTATACTAAACCTTTATATATACTAACCTTTCATGTGGTGGTGATATGTGCCTATTTGATTTGTAGATGTTTTGCTTTCTCATAATCATTTCTTTGTCCATGTGGTTGGAGTAATGTTCAAAGTATATTAGCTCAACTTGAGAAGAACTGCAGTTTTTTTTTATTTTTTTTGTAAAAACATATAGCATATATTAAAAAATATCGGTTACAATAAAGATGTCCAGCTTCTGCAGTTAATTTATGAGCCTTTGAATTGAGGTATCTAGGGATAAATTTACAAAACATGAACTATGAATAGTGGGAGGCACTGAATACTACAAATAAGGGGGGACGCCACATCCAATCCATGGTTATCACTGAAGAACTAAATTATGTATGTCAATTGTAGCCTGGTTAGTTGGCTAAGGCATTGGAGGTTTAAACCACATGTCTTGAGTTCGACAGTGGCGATCCTGAGTCTACTGGAGCCCTGGGCGAACTCTAAAAATAGAGCCCTCTTTAGAAGAAAAAAAATTAATGCCTTATTTTAATTAAATATGACTCTTCTAGCATTTCGAGATGCAAAATCACTAATTATATTGTTGTAATCAACTTTTTCCGTCAAATCACTCTCAATAGACATCATAGCTAACCCTTTTAATTTTTCTTGTGAAATAGTGGACCGAAAAAAATACGATTTTATCAACTTCAATTTTGATTAATTTTATCCCAATTTTCTGGATCATAAATGTTTATTGGCCCAAATTCATTATCTCCTATTGGTTGATTGGTTTCTTCGTTCTCTTGTTCATTTATTTCTCCTATTGATTCGTTTGTTTCTACATTTTCTTGTTCATTTTCAATTATATAACTTCTTTGTTCAAAAATATAGAAAATTTACTATATGATCTCTGTAACTTACCCTTTCTCTTTCTTTAGTCAGTAGCATTTTCTTTCTCCTCACACCAACTCTATTCAAATCTACAAAAACAAATGACTTTCTTACCAATCACAAAATATAAGATGAAGTTGGATTTATCAAATCAGAACAAGGTTTAGCTGTTTAGAATTAGAGAGAATAAAGAAAATAATAATTAATTAGATAGGGAAGAGGAGAGGCAGGGATTGCGTGAAAAAGAAAAAGAGGAGTCACAATCATTAATGCACGTGTTTTTTATGACGTTTAATTGTTTACGTAAAGTAGTGTTTTGTATTCTAAATAAATGGATTTTTAGATTATAATTTAATTTTGAGATTATATATATATATAATTTTTAAAATATGGGGCCTCTAGCGACCGCCCAGGGAGTTCGATACCCACCCGATGACATGCTCACCTTCCAAAAAAAACCGACAGTCCTTTTCAATTGCATGTATATACCATATAGTTGATTTATTATAATTGTTTTTTTTCGGGAGTAAGGTTTGCTTGTGGGATCACATTGATGTTGATTATTGCTTGGTTTGTGTTAGACCTGTTTATACATTAGGAAGAAGCAGTTGAGTAAAATTAGGATTTATTATAGAATAGAAAAAGGAAAATGTCATCATCCAATGTTTTTTTTTATTTTTTTGTGTGTTAAAAGCATATAGCATAAATAACTAATTAAATATTAATGACTCTTTACATCCAATGTTATACAAAATGTCACTGTTCTTGCTAATTCTTTGGAGCTTATCTCAACTATCTACATGGTAAAACAAACTATTTTCGTTATCGAACTATGTTGTATCAAAATACACCATTGAACTATAGTTAATGAGACGTCTACGAGCAATCTATAGAGGGCATTGAATGAGAAAAAAGCTCTGAGTCGATTTTGAAAGGGAATGTTGGGTATTTTAAAAAAATTCGGATCCTTTCATCCTAGCCGTCCAGCTCCTTGAGATTCAATCCCATCCTTCCATTTCAGCGGTGGTTTGGCCATCCCCAACCTCCGCCGCCAAGAATTTTCACGACCCCACCACGCACAGGCCGCGTGTCCCGACGACTTTGGAGCACGGGAGACAGATACGAGGTGAGCCGCCAGGTTACGGTAGCCAGCACCGCCAGCCGCCATCCGTTACGGTCCGCCCTAGCAGTTACGGTACGACCTAGCCGCCAGCGATTCAGCCCCTGTTTCGCCCAGCCGCCGATTTTTTTGACGCTGGATCCAAGACTGACGTCTGGATGTGATGGCCACGTCCCCACCCACCAACCCCCCCCCCCTCGGGACCTGGTCATGGGGATATTGTGCCGCCCTCTAAGCCCTCTTTCGCCCAGATTTTGGGACAAATTTTGGTTAACGACTCTGCGGAGACTCCGGTCGAAAGTACCCGTTTCCGCAAAGAGGGGGCACCAGCAATTGGAATCACGGCCACGGATGAAGTACGTGGAGAAGCTTTCATGGAAAAACACGTGATTGTCCTAAAATTCTCCAGTTACCGACCAACTTTGGCAGATATTCGAGATTCGATTCACAGAACTTGGGGCATTTTAGGAGATTTTTCGCTCGGTTTACTAAATCAACGACACGTGTTAGTCCGACTTCAATCTGAGGTGGAAGCAAAGAAAGTTATGTCGAGAGACTCCTTTTTTATTCGTGGGGTTCGATTCAAAGCCTTTCGATGGCATGATGGATTCAGTTTGTAGGAGGACCCAATCTCGGTGCCGTTATGGGTAGAGTTGCCTAACTTACCTCTGCATTTATTTCATCCCCCTATTTTAAAGGCAATTGTGAATTCTTTTGGTGGTTTTTTGCGGATGGATGATCATACTCGTTGCCTGTCACGCCCGGGCTTTGCCCGTGTTTGCGTGGAGATGACTTTGGCGGAGAAATTACCAACTAGAGTTTGGATTGACAGGGCCAACAATAGGGGTTTTTGGCAGAAGATAGAATACCCTGGATTCAAATAATGTGATTTTTGTTCTTTGATAGGGCACCAAGAGGAGTTTTGTAGGAAAAAACTAGGTCTTAAGGGCGGAGGGAAAGCCTCGGATCTTGGTAAAGAGAAGGTGACCAAGCCAAAGGTTGAATCCACCACTATCAAGCAACAATATGTCCCCGTTATCAAAAAAGCTAAGCCTCCCAATCCTGCAGTAGGTTCGAGTGGCGCAAAGAATAGTCAGGGGGAGGAGATTAATGAGGAAGTTGGGGAGAAGAGGTCGGTGGCCATGGATCCGAGTAAGGTGGTGTTGTCAAACAAATTTGAGTCGCTTACAAATATTCCTGATGCCGATGATAGTGAGAATAAGGTCCCAGATGTTGCCGAGCTAGTTCCAGAATCTACGGAGGATTGCCTCCTAGAGGCGGGGTATACAATTTCGGAGATTGCAAAGATTACTGGTTTTCAAGAACAGCTGTCAATACATGCAGAGGAAGTGCATTCGGTGGAGACGAGTGGTTGCATCCCCACAGGGGCAATGGCTCAGCCAGATCATGACCCAAGCCCGCCCAGGGCCCCAACCAGTCCGGAGCAACAACCCATGACTCACGCAGGGCATCATGGCCCAAGCCCGCCGAGGGCCCCAACCAGTCCGGAGCAACAGCCAGACCATGACCCCAGCCCGCCCATGACTCAAGCAGGACATCAATCAGACCATAGCTCAAGCCAAACCACGGCCTCAGCATGCCCACGGCCAGTCCGCGGCCTCCGTCAGTTCACGGCCCCAGTCAGTCCACTTTCAGTCCACGGCCCCAGCCAGTTCTCGGCCCCAATCCAGGGGACGTGTCATCTCAGGAAGTAGGGGCTGGCACGGTGAAGCCGACAGTGATGGAACAGTTGACAGAAGTCATGGCCAAGCAAGCACTACCCGTGGCCACTGGTAATTCTTCAGTGCCCGCGGCAGCAAGGAATGACAAGGATGGGGGCGTTTTGTATGATGTTGCCATCCAGCTGTTCGAGGAGAACCGTGTTTTACGACAAAAGAAAAAATCAATGATCACTAATACCCATGATAGCGCCACAGATGATAGTGACGAGGCCGCGTCGGAATCGGAGTTGGGACCGAACTCACATGATATTACCGATTTAGCCTTGGGGTCGCTCTCCGATGAGAATCTTCATAACAAAGTCAAACCGGCGGCCCCTCCGGGCAATCGTCGTAAGACTAAGAGGGGTAAATCTTCCTCCCGCGCTTAAGATGATGGAAAACTTTATGTTTTGGAATGCTCGTGGGGTTGGTAATAAGGCCACGAGGAGGAGGTTAAAAAATATGGTTGTGGATCATAAAGTCAAAATTCTTATGATTGCGGAGCCGATGATTGATACTAGTAGATCTATGGAGATTGGCAACAAGCTCCACCTTGGCGGCTTTGCCTCGAACGACACGTTTGGCGGCAAGATTTGGATTATTTGGGATACTTCCCTTGCTCTCTCGGTGGTAGATATGTCGGACCAGCTCATTCATTGCCAGGTAACGGACTCAGCTTCAAGAATTTTTTTTAATTTCTTTTGTTTATGCTAAATGCTCTGTGGATGAAAGAAGGGATCTATGGTTGAATATGGCCAATTTTGCTGCAAACCATGACATTCCTTGGATGGTCGGAGGAGATTTTAACACTTATTTACATTCGGGCGAAAAAGTAGGGGGGGTGGAGCCGTCCATGGCAAGCATGTCACATTTCTCTGACTGCATTGAAAACAGTGGCTTAATTGACTGTGGTTTCTCGGGCCCTCGTCTCACTTGATGCAATAACAGGCGGGGCAGTGAGCGTATTTGGGCCAGACTTGATAGGATCTTTGTTAATTCAGCTTGGTTGACAGATTTGGGCAGTCCTAAAGTGGAACATCTCAGCAGAACTTTTTCAGATCATTCTCCGTTGTTGGCTTCCATGCCAACTCAATCTAAATTCGGTTTTGTTCCGTTTCGGTTCCTTAATATGTGGACGACTCATCCTGCGTTTCTGGATCTGGTAAAGGACACGTGGTTGACTGACATGGGTTCCATGAGACCCATTGATAGAGTGGATGCCAAACTTAAACTGACACGACGAGCTCTTATACAGTGGAATAAAACGGTCTTTGGCAATGTTTTCAGCAGGATCCGAACATTAGAAGATGAGATGCAACAGTGGGAAACAACACTTTTGGCGGGTTTTGCAAATAACAGTAATAATGGTCTAAATGCTGATGCTAATTGGGATGTTCAGGCTTGCTGCAATTTACATAGATGTCAGGCAGAGTACAAATTAGCTCTCAATCAGGAGGAGCTTTACTGGATTCAAAAATCAGGTGAAAAAGAGTTCAAGGAGGGGGATGCATGTACTAAATTCTTTTTTGCTTCCACCAAGTCCAAACAAAAGCGGCGAGCCATCAATCAGATTACTTTACCGTGCGATCAAATTATTTCGGAACCTGGTGAGATTCTTGACAACGCTAATTTGTTTTTTGCTAATCTGATGTCTTCTCAAGGTGATTGTGTGGAGGATACGGATTTGTTAAACTGCATCCCGAAGTTGGTGGAACCTGGTCAATGCGAGCTTTTGGTCAAACGACCTTCCTTGGCGGAAGTAAGAGATGTTGTTTTTGACATACCCAAAAATAGTGCGCCAGGCCCGGATGGCTTTACGGCTGATTTTTTTCAGTTTTGTTGGGAGGTTTTGAGCATGGATATTTGGGAGGCAGCTATACAATTTTTTGAAGGGGAGGCAATGCCGTCGTCATTTTCGGCAAATTTCATGGCCTTGATTCCTAAAATTGAGAATCCAGGTTCCTTTTCTGATTTTCGCCCAATCAGTCTGTGCAATGTGATTTATAAGATTTTTAGTAAAATCCTTTGTAATAGGCTGGTAGATATCTAGCCAAGGTTGATTTCTCAGGAGCAGTGGGCTTTTGTTAAAGGCAGGTTCATTGGTGAAAATATTGGCCTGGCCCAGGAATTGATTAGAGACATTAACAGGAAGGTTATTGGAGGCAATGTGGTGCTGAAAATTGACACGGAGAAAGCATATGATAGAATGGAATGGAACTTTTTGCTTGCAGTTCTAAAAAAATTTGGCTTTAATGGTAGATTCTGCCATCTCATCTCCAACTGTGTCGCTTTTTGTGGATTTTCGGTTCTGCTCCAGGGAGTCTACAAAGGTTTTTTCAGATCCACTAGGGATTTAAGGCAAGAAGACCCTCTTTCACCGTTTCTTTTCATTATTGCCTCTGAAGTTTTGAGTAGGGGATTGAAAGCAGCTTTTGAGAATGGCAAAATAGGGTATTATTATACTCCCAGGAATTGCAGTCCTATTTTCCACCTTCTGTATGCGGATGATACTCTTATCTTTTTAAATGGCAGAAGGTCTTCAGTCATGGGATGCATGAAGTTACTGCGACGGTACTGTAAGACCTCGGGGCAGAAAATAAATGAGGGAAAAAGTTCTTTTACTTTGGATGACAAGGCAGCAGCGGAGCGTATTGTGGCTTTAAAGAGTTGTACAGATTTCCATTTTCACGTTGCTCCATTGAAATATTTGGGCGGACCAGTGTTCCAAGGGAGAGTTAAAATTTCATATTTTGAAGATTTAATTACCAAGATTCAGGCTCGTATTCAGGGATGGAAGGCAAAATTGTTATCCCCAAGAGGTAGACTTATCTTGATTAAGCATGTCCTTAGCTCGCTTCCTATTTATATTCTTAGCACCATGTGTGTACCAATGGCAGTTTTAGCACAGATTGATAGTTTGCTGGCGGACTTCTTTTGGGGGGATTGCGAAAAACGACTAAAGAAAAAATGGGTGTCATGGGATAAAATTTGCTTTCCACAGGCGGAAGAAGGTTTGGGAGTTCGAGACTTGACGGTTGTGATGAAGGCTTTTCGAATCAAGGCTCTTTGGAGACTTCTTACTTCAGACTCTTTATGGGCTACTTTTATGAGGAGCAAATACTGGCTACAAGGCGTTGCGTTGAATAGTCAACCTGTGAAAGGTGGGTCTTCTCCTTTTCTTAAAGAGATCATGCTTGGGCGACCTTTTCTTTTGAGTAACTCGCTTTGGCGTATTGGTCTGGGGAATATCAGTTTCTTTGAGAAAAATTGGAACATGGTGGTTTCTTTCAGGAGATCGGCGGCACTGGTTAATCAAGGTTGTTGGCCTTCAGTTAGAGAAGTGATTTTGACAAATTTTGAATTGGTCCATCTAGATCTCAGAAGCTTGGCGCGTGGTCTTTTTGTAGATAGATTACGTGGTGAGGCCCATGAGGAAGACACGTGTGTGTGGGTTCCTAATCTGAATGGGCTTTTTTCCTTTCAATCGGCCTATGAACTGTTACGGAAACGTGGGAAAGTCAATGCACTAAGTCAGACACTTTGGCATGACCTTCTTCCTTCCAGAATTTCAGTCTTTGTTTGAAAATTACTCCGTAGAGGAGTGCCAGTGGATGGGGAATTATACAGATGTGGCTTGAGTCTGGTCTCTAAATGTCGTTGTTGTAGTTCGCCAAAGCGAGAATCTTTGAAGCATCTCTTTCTAGACGGAGAATTGGCGATGCAGGTGTTGAGTCACTTTGACAGGATTTTTGAAGTACATGTACGGCGCCCAGCAGAAATCTCGACGGTGCTAGTAATTTGGTTCAAGAGAGCTAAACGCAATTCGCAAACAGGTGTGTTATTATTTCTTACTCCTATGTTCATTTTATGGGAAATTTGGAAACAAAAATGCAAATGTGTTTTTGAAAATGTTTCCCCAAATCCTGCCTTTGCGATCTTGAACATTAGGCGTCAGTTGCGATTGCCAAATAGTTTTATAACCCCCAAGCAAGTTAGCAGTAACAAGGCCCCCCTACGGGCTTTGGGGTTGGATGTGCTCCCCGTTAGAAGGAAGTTTGTTAGAATTGTTTTTTGGCACCCCCCCCCCCCCACAGATTTTGTTGCGCTTAATGTGGATGGATCCTCCCGCAAGGACAAGGCATCCGGCGGGGTGATTATTAGAGACTCTCGGGGTTTCTGTGTTGTGGGAAAACAAATATTTTTCGGTGCAGGTTCCAACAATGAAGCGGAAATTTTGGCTCTACTTGAGGGCCTCCGCCTCTGTCTTGACTGGGGTTTCAAAAGGGTGGTTATCCAAACGGATTCGGCCCTAGTTTGTGGTTGGTTTAAGGAGAATTTGATAATCCCTGGGCATTTGGAGAATATTTTGAAAGAAATTAAGTTGTTGGCATTGACAATGACGTTAGATTGCCAACATATCTATAGAGAGGCTAATGCGGCGGCAGATTCATTAGCAGATAGAACACAACAAGATCATAAGACTGTTTCATTCAATGAGACTGCTCTTCCTAAGCGAGTGGTAGGCTTGATTCTGCTTGATAGATTACACACAGCGTACATTCATCATGGGGATGAGTAGAGGCAGCTTCTACAGTTATTCGTGGGTCTATGCATTCAGCTGGGACGAGACGTGTAGCGCCCAGCCGCTGCGGCTTTTGTTTTGGCTTGTAGGATCACGTGGACTAGGACAGAATCAATTTCCACTCTGCGAGATAGTGAGTGGGAACCTGCTGCTCCTGCTGCTGTGTCAACTTCCACAGAGTCATTTACACTGTCAATAAAATGTTACTCAATGTCAGCCGTCAAGAATGTACCCAATCTGTCAGTCTGATGCTCGTTGTTAGTTTCAATTATGCTGAGGCGAGACAGCGAGTGGGTTCACTTGCATCGAGTGGGTACCTGCTGCTCCAGCTGGCTTGCAGGTTATCGCGACACAGGACAGGTTTGGGATTTTTCTAATGCATTTTATGAAATGATTTGGCACGTCTTTTTGGATGAACTTGGTGCGAGAAGCTCCACTTGTTTTTCACTTTGCTCTGATCTTACGGTTCATTCTTTCAGGATTGGTGATAGGTTTTGCTTTGCTTTTATGTATTTTGTTTTCCGGTTGCGACTTAAGTTTTGTTTTGGTTATAACACGGGTAAAGTCGTAATGTACCCCCCGTATTGATTGTAAATTAATTTTTTGACAAGTAATAAAGGTCTGGCATTTCAGAGGTGCCCCTCTCCACTGGAGGTCTTTAATAAAAAATAAAATAAAAATAAATAAAATAAAATAAAATCTATAGAGGGAATCAAGAATCATAGTTGGGCCAAAAGGATATTTTGTCCAAATTCGACAAATGCAACTTGTGCGAATTTTGAGGTGAGCCATGTATACGAGACTTATCTCATTCTCAACCATACATGCTTGTAACAAAAACAAATGATCGTACTGTTTAGATGTGCATATAAACCCCACCTCTATATCAAATTTGTCATTTTCATATTCTTTTTCTAGGAAATGTCAATGATTTTGTGGATCTTTTGTTTGTTTATTAATTTCTTCCACTAAACAATGATGATGCAGAGATAAAATGTTTCTCAAGCAAGCTCTACAGTCAATGACAAGATTTGTTCTAAAGAATTTAATGTAATCACAGGTCCAAACTCTATGTTACATTATGGCATATGTTACATTATGTTTAGTTGATTGCATTTTGGTTTATTATTTCATTTTCAGCATGGTTATGTGTGAACATGCAATATGTTGAAGATCTATTTTAGTTATTGAAATTGCATGGTCAATTTGAAACACATTGATCCCGTCCTGTCTCGAACCCGTTTGGGATGGGACGAGGTCGGGATGGGGTTTATCTCATCTTGTCCCGTCCCGATCCCGTATGAACGGAATGGGTCTATCTCGTCCCATCCCGTCCCGTGCCCACCCCTACTATTTCACGCAATGTCTGAACTCAACTTGATTGAGGTCTCCATGAATCAGCGTCCAGTGGATTGAGACACTTTGTACCGAAAATAGACATAAAATTTGAAATCATTTTCGTGAATTTAATTTCGAGGCATTTTCTCGGACTTGAATTCCCATGAACAATAAGAAAATAGGCTTATGAATAATTGATTTCTTATTAGTAAATAGACAACTTTAACTCGTGTTATGCAGCGAACTGGAGATATGTTGGAGAAAACTTCTCAGGATATCATAGAATTGACAGTTATTTATCAGCAAAATTCTCAAGCTATCCGAAAACTTGAGATGACTATGAGTCAGATAACTAAGTCACTTCCTGAGATAGAGTCAGATATCTTTGCACCATGAGCCATGTTAGCATAATTTGAAGTTGATGAGTGAAGTATATACCAGAAAACCTTAGAATAATAGTGGAGACTTAACCCTGAAAATTTTGAGTCTTTCTATTTTTCCGAGGGTTATAGATAAACTCTGATTTTCTTGAGTCCGTATTATCTCGTTGATGATCTCATTATTATCATTTTTCTGATCAATTGCTTTGGGAATGACATCAAAATTGAATTATTATTACACTAGAACTTATTGGCTTATTTAATTGAGATGTCATAATACTGACCCGAACTTAAGAAATGATCTAGGCATTTTTTTTTCTTTAGACCATTAACTAGCCTTTTAACTTACCCATAACATTAACCTTTTTGTAGCCTTTTGAGCCTTAGAATAACTTTTATTTGTTAACCCATTAACCTTTACCCAACTTTTCTGGGAATGTGTATGGATGAATATACTTGGTGTAAAAAAAGGCATTAAATAGCAAAATATGAGATATTTCATAAATCCTCTATGGAAAAAAAAAAAAAAAAAAAAAAAACAGAAGAAGAATGTCAATGAAGATAAAGATGTGAGAATGAAAAAAAAATTTATGGTGCGCAACATTGGTTTATTCTTGACAGCCCTAATTGTTCGTTGAATGAGTGTATACATTCCTAGAAATTTTTGTAGAATCCTTTGACATTCCTTATTAACCATTACCCAAGCCCCGTTACAACCCAACAAAGTCCTAGTTGATCTTAGGTAAAGGTCGGTTCCATAGATGTGGAGATTTAATAACCAATACCTATGGTGTTTGATTCAACATTCCCAAAAGTAATTGATATTCCTGTTCATGACATCATGTTCATTCCATTCTTGAAAAGTCCGTTCTTCATATTATTATATGTGAGATGATTGTTTTCCATTATTTATTTTTTTCCTCACATATAAACTGAGTGAAATACCAAATCTCTGAGTGTTTTATTGTGAGTTACATGAGAGGTTTGAAGTCAAAACAAACTTTCTACAGGAGATTTAGTCATTGTTTTACTCTGAAATTAAAAGTTATGTTGATAGTGCTATCCACACACACACATTGAGTTGAGGATGATTTTGAATTTTTTCTAACTTTTGGAGAATATTAAATTATTTGGAGATTTGTTGATACACTATTGGTTTCCTGCATTTCTTGAAGTTTTAAAATGAACACTGTTTGACCAAGTTTTGTTGAGTCAGTAATGTTTGTGGGTAACATTTTATGAAAACCCTCACGAGACTATAACTCGTCCACTAGAGGTAATCTAGGGGTTTAAAGCATTGTTGCACGTTTAAGGTAAGTGCAACCGATGATTCCTGTGAAACTGAGTTAGAATTTTATTTTTATTGTTTTGCTCGAGGACTAGCAAAATATAGGTTTGGGGGTATTTGATATTCACATAATTATTACATAATATATCCCTTAATTTATATATGTTAGTGTTTCAATTATTATATTTTATAGTAATTATTTCGTTTTCATGTCTTTGTAGGAATGACAATTAAGGCGACAATTTAAGGAATGGCAATTGGTCGATTCTAGCGGTGGTACAAAGTAGAGGGTCACATATCTAAACCCTTAAACCCAAAACCAAGCCTATAACTTAAACCCAAAAACCCAAACCCAATCCTACCCAAAGAATATTCTCTCAATTATACATTGATTCACTCCATGAATTATCCCTTTATCTCATCTCTATTCATTGTGCCCATTCTCTATAAATACAAGAGAAAATGGTGAGAAAATGGGAGGAGGAGAAGGGAATCAAGCATCAATAGCCAAAATCAAATCATCTTCCTTCACAAAGTGATTTTCATCACACCCATCACCACCTATCCATCTCTCACTCCCTCTCTGTCTAGATCACTCCGCCACCAGAGCCATCACCACCTCCGGACAGCACAGCCGCCACCACCATCATCCGAGCACCGCCACCGTGAAACAGGGGCGTGACAACCCTGTTTCACATTAAAACCTTCATTCCGCCACCAGAGCCATCACCACCTCCGGACAGCACAGCCGCCACCACCATCATCCGAGCACCGCCACCGTGAAACAGGGGCGTGACAACCCTATTTCACGTTAAAACCTTCATTCTGCCACTGAGCACCACACAGACTGTCCCTCCGCCACCGTCTCTGTCCGACAACCAAGCACCGAGCATCGCGAGCCACCATCATCGCCGCGAAACAGAGCCACCATCATCACCGCGACTCTGTTCCGCCTCGCCACAGAGCCAGACATACCATCCGAGCCTCCATCACCGCCCTCTTTTCGTTTCGGCCTCCTTCCTGTCTCCCTCTCTCACGACCATCGTCGCCAGCGGCGCGTCAGAGCGGCGCACAACCACCGCTACGACAGGAACAGAAACAGGGCTCCGCCACCATCTCTCTCTGTTTTCTTTTGTTCTCATCGCATCTATCTCTCGTTGTTTCCTCACCCTCTCTCTCTTTTGCAGGTTTCAGAACTGGTTGGAGGAAGAAGGAAGAAGGAGCAGCAACGCTGCTCGCTGGAGACGACGACCAGAGCGCAGAGGCTCTGTTTTTTTTTTTCTGGCGGGAGACTGATTCAAATTCATTTTTGGTTATTTGCACCCTGATTTCTGCTCTGTACCACCACAGATCTTTTGCAACCATTTTCTCGGGATTTGTGTTCGGACCACCTGCTGATCTGCTGAGTACCACCACATCGAGCTTGCGACAAACCAAAAGGGTTGCATAATTCATTTTAATTTATTTTACTGATTTAAATGCTTAATTGTTGATAAACAATTTATTTCTGAAAATTGATACTGTACTTTCACCTTTCATGTTCGATTAAAAATTGATATGTTTGGTAGTTAGACTAATATTTTATCAATATTCAAAACATGTGCTAAAAATTATTAAGCTTAAACTTTGATTAAGTGTGCCCTAAAAAGACACTTAATGCTTGATATGAGTTTATTTGCTTGGATTAAATTGTTAATGTTTGTTAGAAACTTAATATGATTATAATTGGATTTTAATGATCACATCTTCGGTGTAAGCAATGGATCCTCATCCCTAAAGCTTATCGTTTATAATTTCAGTAATTTAGATTTAAATCTTTTTGCTAACTCATTGGTGAGTCCAAGCCCACAAAATCCATCTTTTCCTTTTATTTTAATTTTCTTATTTTTAATTTATTTTTAGTTTAGTTTTAAAAATACTGTAACTCCATTTCCTCAAAATTAGTTTAATTAAATTATTAAATTCAATTGCATCCATTTTCCTCGTGGGATCGACCCGTACTTGCCGTTGTCTACCAGTTAGAACCATGCACTTGCGGTTATTACAAGTGGGATTTATTAGCTTATTAATTTAGGTTAATAAAATCTCCAACACTAATAAAAAATAATCTAAAACCTAGCCACGGTTGTTTGCCGTAACTAAATTCTTTAGTGTAATTAAAAAAAAAAAATTAGCAACAGTTTTTTGCCGTCGCTAATAAAAAAATAATTTAAAACTTAGCCATGGTTTTTTGTCGTAGCTAAACTCTTTAGTGTATAATTTTTTTTTTCAAAAAATCAATTAGCGACGGTTTTGTGCCGTTGCTAATATAAAAATAATCTAAAACTTAGCCACGGTTGTTTGCCGTTGCTAAACTCTTTAGTGTATAAATTTTTTTTTCAAAAACTAATTAGCGACGGTGTTTTGCCGTCGCTAATATAAAAATAATGTTAATTTTTTTTTCAAAAAATCAATTAGCGACGGTTTTTTGCAGTCGTTAATATAAAAATAATGTTAATTTTTTTTTCAAAAGTTTAATTAGCGACGGTTTTTCGCCGTCGCTAATAATAAAATATTTGTAAAAAGTAGCGACGGCTCATTTACCGTGGCTAATTTTTTTTTTTATATATATTCTTTTTCAAAAAATCCATTAGTTACGGCATTCTACCGTAGCTAACGAATTTTATTTGCAAAGCTTAGCGACGTTTTTGTGCCGTCGCTAAATGTTATATATATATATATATATATATATATATATATATATATATATATATATATATATATATATATATATATATATATATATATATATATATATATATATATATATATATATATTTTTTTTTTTAAAGAATACCGTAGCTAATGAATTTTATTTTTAAATCTTAGCGACGGCTAAGATACCGTCGCTAATACAAGAATTAGCGATAGTTTTAAGCCGTCGCAAAATATTTAGCGATGGATTTTTATAAATATGGGTTGAAACAATGTCAAAAGCATTACCGACGTTTTTTTGCTGTCGCAAATCTTATAATTAGCGACGGTATAAAAAAACCGTCGCTAGTTTCCGTAGCTATTAATGTTTTTTTTTTGTAGTGATAGCATATATTAATAATATCAGTTACAATAAAGATGTCCAAATTATGCAGATAAGTTAGTGTGGAGGTGCCGAATACTACAAATAGGGGGCACTACATTATGTATGTCAATGGTAGCCTGTTAGTTGGCTAAGGCATTGGAGGTTAAACCACATGTCTTAAGTTCGACAGTTGCGATCCTAAGTCTACTGGGGCTCTGGGCGAACTCTAAAAATGGGGTCTTCTTTAGAAAAAAAATTTAATGTCTTATTTTAATTAAATTTGACTCTTCTAGCATTTTGAGATGCAAAGTCACTAATTATATTGTTGTAATCAATTTTTTTGCCAAGTCACTCTCAATAGACATCATAGCTAACCCATTTAATCTTTCTTGTGACATGGTGAATCGAAAAAAATACGATTTTATCAACTTCAATTTTGATTAATTTTATCCCAATTTTCTGGATCATAAATGTTTATTGGCCCAAATTCATTATCTCCTATTGGTTGATTTGTTTCTTCGTTCTCTTGTTCATTTGTTTCTCCTATTGGTTCATTTGTTTATACATTTTCTTGTTCATTTTCAATTATATAACTTCTTTGCAACTTATGTAATACAAAATGTCACTGTTCTTGCTAATTCTTGGAGCTTATCTCAACTATTTACATGGTAAAAAAAAAAAAAAAAATACTCTTTTAGTTATTGAACTATGTTTTACCAAAATACACCATTGAACTATAGTTTAATGAATTGTCTACGTGCAATCATCGTTGTTGAACTATTTTCCATTTGTAATCACTCTTCACGATATCCCTTGGCGATTAATTTTAATTTGAGGGAATCAAGAATCATACTTGGCCCGAAAGGATATTCTGTCCAAATTCCACAAATGCAACTTCGGCGAAATTTGAGGTGAGTCACATGAGACTTATCTCAACCAAACATGTAATCACAAGTCCAAACTCTATAGTCAGTGACAGAATTTATTCTAAAGAATTTAATGTAATCACAAGTCCAAAATTGCTCGCTAGAGGCGTCCCTTTCAAAATACATGACCAACAAGGCTGAATTTTCAGAAATTCTAAATGTCGAGGAAATGAGCGAGGAAACCAGCGAGGGAAATGAGGTGGCAGGGTGAAAGCCGTTCATTTCACTTGGGATGCGTGCGTTGACTTTTTGCTCGCGCATCTCGAGCGAAATGAACGGTTTCCACCTCACCACCTCATTTCCCTCGCTCATTTCCTCGCCCACTTCCTCGACATTTAGAAGCTCCTGAATTTTTCTTCCTCACTATTTAAGGTTGAATTCTAAATGTCATATATACGCCATCTTTGAAGCCTCCAAGGCGAACAGGTCAAAACGAATTAGCTGGGGGACCCACTGTCACGACGTAGATCCGTTCGAGACCCTCGATCTTAATCGAGATGCTAATAATACAGATCTGTCGTAGTTCAGATTGTTTAATGTGTTGTTGTGTTGAGTTGAGCTGTATTGTATAAGACAAGACATGTCTTTTGAGCAAAATCATTCATTCCTAAATAAAAAAAAAGCATCGAAAAGTGTGAGTAGTAGGATGGTTCTTGAAACGACGATGGAGGAGTGTTCAAGCATCACAGCGACAACTTTGACGACGGAGAGCATCAGTAGTAGTAGTAGTGTTGGTGGAGGGGTTGAAGAAGAAGGGGAAGCGAAGAGACAAGAGAGTGTTGATGATGAAGAGGAAGAGAAGGTTGTTTGTGTTGCGGTGGGGAAAGATGTGAAGGAGAGCGCATCTATTCTGTTGTGGGCTTTGCAGCACTTAGAAGGAAAGAAAAAGATTTGTATTCTCCATGTTCATCAGCCTGCACACATGATTCCTACTCCGAGTAAGTACACGAAAAAGATTTCTCTTCTTAATTTGGTCATATATTTGTTTGATTTCATGTGTGAATTCTCTGCTTTCATGATCTTCTGGATGTTGTTGGATGATTTTTTAATTCATGTTAGATTGAGAGGCAAGAAACTTTTGGCAGGCATTCAGGCAACAATGAGTGCTTATGATATGCGAATTGATACCAGAGACCAAATAAGAATATGAAAAGTAATTATGTAATTGTGCAATTGTTGTAAAATTGCTCCAAATGTTGTATGCCCATTGTTATTGTTAAATTCCAATGAAAAGAACAAATCCATAATTCCACCTTTTATATATTTTTGTTTACACATTTGGCGCCCTCGGTGCAATTTACTGCATGGGTTTGCAAACAACTTCAGTTATGTGCTGACCATTGCACATTTGATTTATTATAATTGTTTCCTTTCAGGTAGTAAGGTTTGCTTGTCGGATAACATTTGATGTTGATTGTTTGGTTTATCTAGGACTTGTTTGTACAATAGAAAAAGAACCCGTCTAATTGTCGAGGGACGCAGCGAGGGACCCCACAGGGGGGAGGGGGAGCCATTCATTCCCCTCGGGATGTGTGCGTTAAATATTCAAACGCGTATCCCGAGGGGAATGGACGGCTCCCCCTCCCCCTGTGGGGTCCCTCGCTGCTTCCCTCACCAGTTAGATTTTTTCATAGAAAAAGTTGGTTAGAAATTAGGGTTTATTATAGAATATGAAAATGGTTCCTAGCCCATTACATCATCCATGATGTAACACCCTTTAAATAATGTTCAATTTGTGTTGTTTGATGAAGATACAAAGATGATGAATTAGTGCTTTGTTCATCTTGGATATTGTAGAACCATATATACTAAACCTTTATATATACTAACCTTTCATGTGGTGGTGATATGTGCCTATTTGATTTGTAGATGTTTTGCTTTCTCATAATCATTTCTTTGTCCATGTGGTTGGAGTTATGTTCAGAGTATATTAGCTCAACTTGAGAAGAACTGCAGTTTATTTTTATTTTTTTTGTAAAAACATATAGCATATATTAAATAATATTGGTTACAATAAAGGCAGTTAAGTTATGAGCCTCTGAATTGAGGTATCTAGGGATAAATTTACAAAACATGAACTATGAATAGTGGGAGGCACTGAATACTACAAATAAGGGGGGACGCCACATCCAGTCAATGGTTATCACTGAAGAACTACATTATGTATGTCAATGGTAGCCTGGTTAGTTGGCTAAGGCATTGGAGGTTTAAACCACATGTCTTGAGTTCGACAGTGGCGATCCTGAGTCTACTGGGGCCCTGGGCGAACTCTAAAAATAGAGCCCTCTTTAGAAAAAAAAATTAATGCCTTATTTTAATTAAATATGACTCTTCTAGCATTTCGAGATGCAAAATCACTAATTATATTGTTGTAATCAACTTTTTCCGTCAAATCACTCTCAATAGACATCATAGCTAACCCTTTTAATTTTTCTTGTGAAATAGTGGACCGAAAAAAATACGATTTTATCAACTTCAATTTTGATTAATTTTATCCCAATTTTCTGGATCATAAATGTTTATTGGCCCAAATTCATTATCTCCTATTGGTTGATTTGTTTCTTCGTTCTCTTGTTAATTTGTTTCTCCTATTGGTTCATTTGTTTATACATTTTCTTGTTCATTTTCAATTATATAACTTCTTTGTCCAAAAATAATTACCTTCGGATTTGTGCAGTGGGGGTGGAGATTGCAGCAAATCAATTGGAGGAAGCGAAAGTCCGGGCATATCGAGATATCGAAAAGACAAAAAAGGATAACACCATAAATAATTACCTTCGGATTTGTGCTAGAGTTGGGGTATGGTCAACCAAGTTCACTTCATTTTCTCTTGCACTTCTTTACCGAAATGTTTGATCTTGAAGTTCAACTGATTTCCCTCTTTATTGTACAGGTACAGGCACAAAAACTGGACATTGATAGCGACAATGTTGAGAAAGGAATAGTATCACTTATCGCTGAACATGGGATACACAAACTCATCATGGGAGCAGCTGCTGACAAGCGCTATACAAAGTATAAATCCATACAAACAAATAAATAAATAAATAAAATCCCACAATCTCGTTGGTGTCATCGTCAATAATATGTTATTACTATTAGTATCATATTCATTCAATTAGTTACTATTATGTTTCTTTGTTCATTTGATCCTTATGTTGCTTTGATTCTTGTTAAGGCTCCAACTATATGTGGCAATGTATAATAACATGTGATAGACTGGGGTAGCATTGAGAATGACCTTATATTCTGGCTGGTTGTGTCCCTGAACTTATTGTCGTGATCTAATCTTAAATGTGGTATTAGAGGTTAGCTAGGTACACTGCTCGAATTGTCCATCTTTAGTTAGGTACTTACGTTATTTACTTAAATCATTTGTCTGTCACATTTGAGCTGGTTGAGGATATTACCCTCTGTCTGATCGATCGATGGATCGGTGGGTTGCCTTCATTATAGACTAAAAGTGTCAATGTAAAAAAGACAGATCTACCGGGATATGTTATTAGCTCCTCATAATTTCATAAATGATTAAACGGGAAGTTGAGCATTGGTTTGGGGCAGTATATTTTCTCTGATGTTCAAACTGTAATAATGTTGAGAGATGCTATGAATGTTGTAAGATAACTTTTTCAATTTCTTCACAGAAGCAGTTTGATATCGAGTCGGAAGAATACTGATACACTGACCTTAATGTGTTGCAGGAGAATGACCAAACTCAAGTCTAAGAAAGCAATTTTTGTGAACGAACATGCCCATGCATGTTGTAATTTATGGTTTGTATGCAACGGGTGCCTAATCCTCAAAAGGTACTTTCAATCCCTTAACTTGCTAGGCATGTTCACTTTTAGGAAAAATATGGCAGATCCACTGTTGTGTAACATTTGATATGTGCACCCTTTGCATTCTTGTTTTAAAATCAGCACGATTTAACATATTTAACGATGTTATTATGTTAGTAGTATTAGATGAGAACCCCCATGTTTTGGGGATATCACAAAAAATGCAAAGTCTTGAACAAGTTTATTCCAATCCAAACTGCTCGGCTGCATGCACTCTCAACCTTCTCATCTGATTAAACTTGTAACTACAGATTTTACAATTGATCTCCAGAGGAGAAGGGTGAAGTGTGCTACATGCCTATTTTAAGACTTTGACAACCAATTGAACATGCTGGATCATAGTTGGTTCAAGACTGGGAAGGACTGTGGGTGCTTAAGATAGGCCTAATGTCACATTTAGAAATATATTATTCTTGTATTGTTCTTTATACAATGCTAGGACAATCAGTTAAGAGGTTTTTTTTCCCTTCTTATTAGAGACATTGGTCTAAAAGGACTAATTTGAGCTTTTACTAGTAGTTAGGACCAGTTAAATTTTATTTAGCTAAAAGGATCCTACCAAACCAAAAAATTGTTTGTGCTGAAATTTTCAGGAAAATGACTTATTAACATTAGTAACGCCGTGTTAAAATTTCAACCCGTTTTGATACCATTTTTCGAGATCGCATTTAGGCCGACGCCATTAAATTAATTGATAAACGGTCATTGTGAGTGTTCAAGGACCACCAGCAAGCGGGTAGTCTTGGACAATGGGCACTGGTCAGCAGGACTGTGTCGTGCCCAATCGCTTGCTTCGCTCACTTCGTGATATTAATAGAGAAATCCCTTTATCCATTTGGTGTGGATCTCGAGGCACATATGTCGAAACGAACTGAAACTTTGACACATTATTTCTAATGTCGGTTTTTAAGTTTCATCAAACTTTAGCTCAAATGGAGTTCAAACGAATTAAAAATAATAATTTTCATTTATTAGGGTCATTTTAAGTAAATGAAACTTAAGGGATCCTAAATGGGCGCTCAAACCTGAAATTGGCCCTTATAGCCCAACATCTTTACTTATTATTATTTTGGAAAGTGACTGGAACAATATCTGAAACAGGGAAGTTGGTTTGGATGGAAGAGAGACAGAAGTCGTTGAATCACCATTGTCCGTTTCAACCCAAAGAGGTAACTTAAAATCAAAATCTTTTTCTGCGGGGTTAAGTGAGCATGCAAAGGTTAGCGGGCTTCAGTCTTTCATTAGTCGGATTCGCCGTAGAGGGAGAGTTACCACAGGAGTTACCACAGTATCTTCCTTGGATAGGTTCAAAGATAGGGCAGTACTGCAGGAGCACTTAGCTTCAGAGGGGAGTGCTGATGGATGGGACAGAATTTCACGCAAAAGCTCAGCTGAGAGTTCTACTTATTCAACCTGTTTGTCAAGTGAAGAAGTGATTGGCAGTTTGGAACCTATGTCACATGCAATCTATGCCACTTGTCATTCCTCTCTATTGCTCGTATGTATTCTATTTACATTGTGGAAAAAAAGACAATGTATTACATGTATAGTCGTTGGATACACTTCAACTTTCTGCACTAAAGATAATTCATGAAATAGTCAAATTTCAACTCATGTCCGAATCCCCCACCCCCTAGCATGTGATTATGCTGGGGTCCTAGGCCATGGGGATGTTTGTGTTAAATAGATCAAGTCCTTCAATTGTTTGCTTAGTTTCTAAATGATTTATGCATTTTAACAGGAGGAAGGAGGAGTCGAGGATGAAATGTGTAATCAACTTCAACAAGCTAGATCAGAGGCCAAGGATTCAGTGAGAGAAGCATTTCAAGAGTCAAGGTGCCCGAGAGCTGAAAAAGTCGCTTTAAAGGCCAAGTGGAATGTGAGCATTTTGAACTTTGACTTGCTGTCTCTTTATTAATTTGTGTTTCCTCAATAAAATGAGCACTCTCTGGTTGAATGAACAATTAAGCTTTGTCTTACAGGCCAAAACATTGGAAAACTTATGTCCCAATGAAGTGAGACGGAGGCAAAAAATGGAGAAGACTTCATTAGACCAAAGCTCAGCACTAGAGACCCAAGTTGCTGATTCCGATTGGATAATATGGGAGTTGGAGGAAAAAATGGTCTCAGCCATGGAGCTGTTGATATCTATCAGAGAAGAGCGAGATCAGTTGTTGTTGGAGCGCAATAATGCAGTCAGGGAGGTTGAGGAACTAAAGATTTTTAGGATTGAAGAAGATGTGACTAGCTCGCAGAGGCTACAATTCACACCTGAGTTCTCATTCAAGGAGATTGAGGAAGCCACTTGCAGCTTTGACCCATCTCTGATGATTGGTGAAGGAGGATATGGTAACGTTTATAGAGGATTCCTTCGGAACACTGAGGTGGCTATAAAACGTCTCCACTCTAATAGCTCACAGGGACGTGCCGAATTCCAACAGGAGGTAAATGTATAATCTCTTTAGTAAATTAGACTAGCTGAATTACTTAAAGTAGTGATATAATAGGGATGAAAGACTTGTTTGTCATGGTCCCAAACTTCTGCTAATGGGTTTTATCCTGACCACATCTATTGGGACTAGATAAATGCATTACGTAAGGATCATAGCATTGGTAGTAGTGTGGTGGTTATCTTCTTTGGATCAATGATCCAGTGTGCTCCATCTAGAGTTTCTCAGATATAACAGATGCCCTCTATGTCCATCACTTCCAGACACATGTTTGGAGTCAAGTAGTGTTTCCTTACATGTCTATGGAAAGCTTAATCCATAGAAATATCTCACACTGGGTCTCTTTGTTGAACAGAACGTTTGATATACTTTCTTATTGTTGGATTATCTCAGGTGGCTGTACTGGGTAGAATGAGGCATCCCAACCTTGTGGCTCTTATTGGAGCCTGCCCAGAAGCCTGGTCTCTAATTTATGAATACCTACCCAATGGAAGCCTTGAAGATCGTCTCAACTGCAAAAACAACATGCCCCCACTTCCATGGCAAAGACGAATCTGTATTGCTGTTGAGGTTTGTTGTGCCCTCATTTTCCTCCATTCCAGCAAACCGGACAGTGTCATCCATGGTGATATCAAGCCTGCCAACATACTCTTAGATGCCAACTTTGTAAGCAAATTGGGTGATTTTGGCATATGTCGCTTGGTATCCAAGACCTCAATTGATGGGACCACACCATGTTGTGTTACTAACCCAAAGGGCACACCTGGGTATATGGACCCTGCGTTCCTTTTAACTGGAGAACTAACAGCGAAATCAGATGTGTACTCATATGGAGTTATACTACTGCGCCTTTTGACTGGGAGACCAGTTTTGAAGCTGGTAAAGGATGTGCAATATGCAATGGAGAAAGGAAAGTTAAGGACAGTATTGGATGCAACTGCTGGGGCGTGGCCTTTTGTGCATGCCAAGCAGTTGGCTAAGTTGGCATTGAGGTGTTGTGATACGAACCCGGTTATCAGGCCAGATCTCAAATCCGAAGTGTGGAGAATGCTTGGGCCAATGAAAGCTTCACGTGGAGGTTAATCATCATCCCGTTGATTTAGATTTAGGTCAGTTATTCAGAATTGTAACCAAAGTTTAAAATAATTCTATTTGGATTTCTTTGATACGTTATGTATGATTGTATTCTGCACCGTTAAGTGTCCAGTTATATGTTCTAAATAATGTGAAATAGGAAAAGTTGTAGAGATGAGAGAAAAGGAAAAGAGGAGAATGTAAGAGATACATAGTGTAGTATATTTAGAATATAAGATACTGATTAGTATGATTGAAACCAACAGTTTGAGTCCTTAAACCTGCCATTAGATAAGTGTATTTTATATTCATAAAACTATCTTCTGTATGCTGAAGCACATAACAAAGTGGGTGTTGAGTGCTAAACTATTGGCGAATCAGTGCTAGTTTTTTTTCTTTAAAACCAACAAGGTGAATGTTCAGTAAACCTTTACACAAAGCATAGATGGCAACCATGACTGTTCCTAAGACAATAAGGAAAATTGGAACCTGAGATCCAGGTAATCATATAAGTGCGTCATTTCTGTGTCACTACTCAAAATATTATATGGGAATTTTATTGCTGAATTCTAATGAGAATGTAGTTCCTGAAGTCACCATTTATGTCAGAGCTTAAACAAAATTGATATGGATGCATATAGCTTGTATCCAGTGATTCAAATTAAACATGGCAACTTTACATGTTTTGAGTAATAAGCTTGAATGTATATTAAGTGTTTCATTTTATGGAGGTATTGTACATCAAAATTCTTTTAAACCCCAAAGAAAGCCCTCCTTTTTTCTTTTATTCAGTTTTGAATACATCTCTGTTCAGTTAATGACTTGTAATTCTAGAGATCCGAAAGAATTAAGAAATTAACAAAACCACATTCATAAAATATTAAAATTTGACCGGACTACTAGATCGACTCAAAAAAATAAAAATAAAATTCAAGATCTGTGGAAACATGTACACCGCGCGTGCAAAAGATTGATCATCTGTTGGGATGCCAAGTGAGTATCCTACAAGTCCGGACGAAGGGGAGTTAGTGCGGTGGTTGCGACTAGGTGGAGCCAACAATGCCGAGAATAGTCGAGCCCGTACACCGAGTGATACCCACAGGATTGTTGGGATGAAGTTGGCTTGAATAGTCCCACATCAAGTAAGGTGGAGTTGTCACTGAGATTTATAAGAAAGTAGTCTACTCCTTAATAGAAATGTGGCATTTTAAGGGAAAAACCCACACCACCTAGGCCCAGATGGAAGACCCAATATGGTGATGTTTAAGTTGGGGACAATATCTCCGAGGTGAAGGGTTCCTCAACGAAAACTCACTCCTAGTCCTTTCCCTGGCCTTAATCAAGTCAAGTGCATCCTCCCTAGTCAGTGAGCTAACTTTGGATGTTGTTTGCTTGGCTAATGTGGTCCATGGAATATTGTACTAGAAATCCTTCCTTCCTTAATTTGTCCTGGATTTAGCACCCTTTAAATAATGTTCAGTGGTTGTTGTTCAATGAAGCCTTTGATGAGATGATGTTCAACCTAAGCTCCATTTGGGAGAAAGCTATGAATAGTGAGATGCAACTATAACAAGGAACCATAACCCCTATTAATGAAACTGAATTTGAATGAGAATAACAGTTCCTTGAATCGCTTCCGTTTACATATTTGGTGTCCCTGTGTTTAAATTGTGTCTGCAATCAACTTGAATGATTCCTGTTAGCGAAACTAAATAAAAAAAGTTATATGATTTGCCCCCCTCTTTAAAATACATTTTTGGAGTATGTGTTTAAAGGGGGGGGGGGGGGGGGGGGGCAAAAATGGCAGGGCCCGCTAGAATTTATGTTATTTAAGAGATTTGAGGGATTTAACCTCTAACTCAAACTCTAAAAGTAGAGTTTGAATTTGATATGTACATTATTTGAAGGATGAAGTCCTGGTTGAAGTGAAAAGTGAAAATAGATGGGCAAATAAAAAAACTAATTGGAGGACAAATAAATTATTAAAAAAAAAATCTCAAAAGTCAGTGGGGGCAAGTGCCCCCACGTAAATCTGTGCCTGCATGGTCCTGCTTTACATGGATGACATGATCATCACAGGAAACAATGACAAAGCTATTCAAGATCTCAAGTTTTTTCTTCACAAACAGTTTCACATGAAAGACCTTGGTAATCTCAAGTATTTTCTCGGTTTGAAAGTAGCAAAATAAAAAGTTGGGATTGTCATATCTCAGGGAAAATACACACTGAAAATTCTTGATGATGTTGGACTTCTTGGAGCTAAACCTGTTGACTTTCCCATGGAACAAAATTTGCTTACAATGATCAAGGTGAATTATTGAATGACGCTTCACGCTACAGAAGATTAGTGGGATGATTACTTTATCTTACAATTACTCGACCATACATCATGTATTCTGTGAACATCTTAAGTCAATTTATGCACGCACCAAGGAAACCTCATTGGGATGTTGCTATTCGTGTTGTGAGATATTTAAAGAACAATCCAGGGTTCGGTTTACTATTTTCTTCCAACAACTCTCTACAACTAAGAGCTTATTGTGATGCAAATTGGGAAAATTATCCTATGACAAGAATATCTACATCAGGTTACCATGTATTTCTTGGAGATTTTCTAATTTCATGGAAGACAAGAAAACAAAAAATAGGCTCCAGGTCATCTGCTGAAGTTGAGTATAGGTCCATGGCTGCTGCAACATGTGAACTTACTTGGCTTAGATATTTGTTTAAAGATGTGTAGGTTCGTTTGAAACCGGTTACTTTGTTCTGCGATAATCAAGCAGCACTCCATATTGCTGCAAATCCTGTCTATCATGAACGTACTAAGCATATCAAACTTGATTACCATGTTGTGAAAGAAAAGATCCAAGCAAGTGAAATTGTTACCAAATTTGTTTTCTCATATCTTCAGTTGGCCGATGCCTTCACCAAGGCTTTAGGAGGAAACATTTTTACGAAGTTAGTAAGCAAATTGAACATTCTCGATATTCATGCTCCAACTTGAGGGGGAGTGTTGAGATTTGATTTGATTGGATATTCAACATATTCTGTGAAGATCTCAACATATTTTGTTAAGATTTGATTTGATTTGATACTCAGCATATTCTGTGAATATTTCAGAATATTCTGTAAAAATTTTAGCTTTACAGACACAAAATAATCTTCTCTTATGTGTATAGCTCCTTAGAATAATCTCCTTCTATGTAGACTTTATTCCATATATGTATATATATCATCTTTGTAATAATCAACATCAATAAATATAAATACATTTTTTCATCTTTAAATTTTCAAATGCACTTAAGAAGTTTCATAAGAGTAGCTTTCCGGACTAAGACATTGAAACAACATGTTTTAATGAAACTTTCTGGACTAGTATATCAACATGTTTTAATAAGACTAAGTATCTCAACATGTTTTAATAAGACTAATACATTGAAGCAACATGTTTTTAATAAGAGTAGCTTCCAGGACTAATACATTGAAGCAACCTGTTTTAATGAAGATTTCTGGACTAGTATATCAACATGTTTTAATAAGACTAGTATAAGCTTTCTGGACTAGTATATCAACACGTTTTACTGAAGCAACCACTTCACTTGATGTTGATTGAATTCAACTTTCTTTAGAAGAGGAAATGAAGCAAACACCTTATTTTTAAGTGGTCTGCTCCTGATTAGGCACTAAAGTTTTGATCATAACGAAAAAGGAATCATCACCTAACCGCGTAACCCAAATCCTTGTGGAAAAAAAAAATCTAGAAAGTGTGAAGGTCTGAATGTTATCAAATTCATGGATTATTCACGTCTATAATATACAAATTTATACATATATGACAGTAGTTTCCACCCGATATATGTTATCAGAGGATATATATTGCGTGTAATTTTTTTTGTCATAAATATTTGACCCAGGATCTCATCCAATATATACAATAGAAAATGTGTAAATTTTACTCATATAATTTTAGTATTTACGAGTCATTAAGATTATGTTCAACCTAAGCTCCATTTGGGAGAAAGCTACGAATAGTGAGATGCAACTATAACAAGAAACCATAACCCCTATTAATGGAACTGAATTTGAATGAGAATAACAGTTCCTTGAATCGCTTCCGTTTTCATATTTGGTGTCCCTCGGTTTAAATTGTGTCTGCAGTCAACTTGAATGATTCCTGTTAGCGAAACTAAATAAAAAAAATTATATGATTTGCAGGTGATTAGTTATTTATTTTTGTGATGCTTATTGGAATTGTTTTCTTGAAAGCAATTAATGTTTGCTTGTGTTATTGCCCTAGCCTGGATGTTGATTGTTTGTTTTATATGGCCCTGTTTATGCATGGAAACAAAGTGTTGAAAGCTGGGGTTTACTATAGAATAAAATGGTCCCAAACCCATTACATCATACATAATGGTCCCAAACCCATTACATCATACATAATTTTACCCTTAGGTAATGTTAATTTTTTTTTTAATGAAGACAGTAACCTCTAATGAGCTCATCTTGCAACCTCAAACTAAGAATAATGTGTTTTTAGGTTGATCTATACATATTTTTCTTCTGAAGACTACTCTTTTCTTTGTTGATGCCTTTAAGCCTCTTTACCATTCAGTTAAACAAATCAAAGCGATTACTCGTATTAGTTGAAGCAAAGTTCGATACTTTAAAGACTCCACTTATTTACACTACAAGGCTGGAGAATTTTGCTTTAGGAGAGTTTTGCTTTTACTGATCTTGCTGGACTTGATGTAGTATATATAGTTATCATTTTGGTATGAATTTTGGTGTCGCCTATGTTGTCAAGTGGTAGTCACCCATGCATTGGAGACGCTCTTAGATATGTAAAGTCATTTTTGAAATAAAGTTTTCTGGGGTAAAGTTCTTTTTAAACATGTTTTCAATCAATAGCTGTCGAAAGTCATTGTAGTATATATATATTACCACTTCTTTTATAAAAAATGAAAAATTGGCATTAGCTCCGTTTTGATGACATTGCTGATATGGGACTAACTTTAGAATGTTTTGATTGATAATGTTTTGATGACATTGCTAATCGCAAATCATTATGTTTTCCTTTTTCTCTTTTGGTTAAATGAACCTTAAGTGAGAATCAAGGCCACTGATTCGGTTGATGATGTGGATGTATAGCTTAGCATGGTTACGTACAAAACCCGGTTTCTTAGCATTTTCGTTCCTATAAATAATTGTAGGAAGTCGTAATCAGATGTTTAGTACATATGACCCTTGATTTGTCTATGCTCATTGTATGTACTATACCGTAGGGTGCCATTTTCAGCTTTCATAGTCAAGGCAGTGGCACGTGCGTGATAGCTACCCTTAAGGAAGATGACATTTTGTGTTAATAAATCCATGAATGTCAAAGCTGCAAGACTCACTGGCCACTTCTGTTAAATTGTTGAAATACTTAATTTGATTTGAGAATTCAACAACGAGAAACAAATGCAAACCAAAACATATGTTTCGACTGAGTTGTCTAGTCATGTGTATACTATTGTGATCATGTAACACGGGTTTTACGATCCAATGTACTTGGACTTGAGTGCAACTAATGCTTGTTGTCAAGTTCGTATCCAAAGCTAGTCAAAGATGATGATCCGTACAAACGTGAGGTCGACAAATGTTCTGTTGATAAGGTCGACCTTAATGGACCAATGCACTTGAAAGTTTCATAAGAGTAGCTTTCTGGACTAATACATTGAAATAGTCGTGTAATAATTTCACCCAGAGTACATCTACATGGTGTTTTACTGAAGCAACCACTTCACTTGATGTTGATTGAATTCAACTTTCTTTAGAAGAGGAAAATGAAGCAAACACCTTATTTTTAATGTGGTCTGCTCCTGATTAGGCACTAAAGTTTTGATCATAACAAAAAAAGAATCATAACCTAACCCCGTAACCCAAATCCTTGTAGAAAAAAAAAATATAGAAAGTGTGAAGGTCTGAATGTTATCAAATTCATAGATTATTCACGTCTATAATATACAAATTTATGCATACGACAGTAGTTTCCACCCGTTATATATGTTATCAGAGGATATATATTGCGTGTAACTTTATTTGTCATAAATGTTTGTCCTATGCAGTAAAAAAATGTGTAAATTTAACTCATATTAAGAACTGTGACTTGCCCAATTTTGTTTTGAGTATAGTCCAAGAGCCGGTATGTTTGAAATATGTTGTGGGGCTGCAAATATAGTGTAGTTCATCAAATCAAAGTAAAGATCAGTTGAAAACGCAAAATCTCACAATCTAAGCCAGTCATGCTGCTCACCACATCATGTAACAACGACTAATTGTCATGCAAAACACACTTTTTTGTTCAATCTCTGGACCAGCACATTCCTCTTTAATCACGCTTGCGGCTTGTCCGCTAAGCTACTGACTTTTTTATACCGCCAATTTCACGGAAGGACACTATCATCATTTACTTTCTGAAATACAATACCACATACTGAAAAACACTACCAATATAAAATAATATATAAATCTCAAATGCCCAATTTGAGATTCTACTTATAGCAAATGAAACATTACGTACATGTTTCCACAAGACACAATTGAACCAACACAACTATTGGTCAAAGACGTACATAAGGGACCTTATATATTGAATTTACATAACACACGATTTACTAATTCAATAAAATTTGAAATACAAAATTTCCAACATGAACTTATTGGACTCTATAAATTTCTGAATATATATTTTTCATTGTAAAATTGCTCCAAATGTTGTATGCCCATTGTTATTGTTAAATTCCAATGAAAAGAACAAATCCATAATTCCACCTTTTATATATTTTTGTTTACACATTTGGCGCCCTCGGTGCAATTTTCTGCATGGGTTTGCAAACAACTTCAGTTATGTGCTGACCATTGCACATTTGATTTATTATAATTGTTTCCTTTCAGGTAGTAAGGTTTGCTTGTCGGATAACATTCGATGTTGATTAATGTTTGGTTTATCTAGGACTTGTTTGTACCGAAAATTCTAAATGTCGAGGAAATGGGCGAGTAAAACAGCGAGGGAGGGAGGGAGCCGTCCATCCCCCTAAGGATGCGTGCGTGAAAAATGACGGCACACATCCCGAGGAGATGGACGGCTCCCTCCCTCCCTCGCTGTTTTCCTCGCCCACTCACTCGACAGGTAGAACAGCTCTGTTTGTACATTAGAAAAAAGTTGGTTAGAAATTAGGGTTTATTATAGAATATGAAAATGGTTCCTAGCCCATTACATCATCCATGATTTAACACCCTTTAAATAATGTTCAATTTGTGTTGTTTGATGAAGATACAAAGATGATGAATTAGTGCTTTGTTCATCTTGGATATTGTAGAACCATATATACTAAACCGTTATATATACTAAACTTTCATGTGGTGGTGATATGTGCCTATTTGATTTGTAGATGTTTTGCTTTCTCATAATCATTTCTTTGTCCATGTGGTTGGAGATATGTTCAGAGTATATTAGCTCAACTTGAGAAGAACTGCAGTTTATTTTTATTTTTTTTTGAAAAAAACATATAGTATATATTAAATAATATCGGTTACAATAAAGATGTCCAACTTCTACAATTAAGTTATGAGCCTCTAAATTGAGGTATCTAGGGATAAATTTACAAAACATGAACTATGAATAGTGGGAGGCACTGAATACTACAAATAAGGGGGGACGCCACATCCAGTCCATGGTTATCACTGAAGAACTACATTATGTATGTCAATGGTAGCCTGGTTAGTTGGCTAAGGCATTGGAGGTTTAAACCACATGTCTTGAGTTCGACTGTGGCAATCCTGAGTCTGCTGGGGCCTTGGGCGAACTCTAAAAATAGAGCCCTCTTTAGAAAAAAAAATTTTAATGCCTTATTTTAATTAAATATGATTCTTCTAGCATTTCGAGATGCAAAATCACTAATTATATTGTGAAATGGTGGACCGAAAAAAATACGATTTTATCAACTTCACTTTTGATTAATTTTATCCCAATTTTTTGGATCATAAATGTTTATTGGCCCAAATTCATTATTTCCTATTGGTTGATTGGTTTATTCGTTCTCTTGTTCATTTATTTCTCCTATTGATTCGTTTGTTTCTACATTTTCTTGTTCATTTTCAATTATATAACTTCTTTGTTTCAAAATATAAAAAATTTACTATATGATCTCTGTAACTTACCCTTTCTCTTTCTTTAGTCAGTAGCCTTTTCTTTCTCCTCACACCAACTCTATTCAAATCTACAAAAACAAATGACTTTCTTACAAATCACAAAATATAAGATGAAGTTGGATTTATCAAATCAGAACAAGGTTTAACTGTTTAGAATTAGAGAGAATAAAGAAAATAATAATTAATTAGATAGGGAAGAGGAGAGGCAGGGATTGCGTGGAGAAGAAAAAGAGGAGTCACAATCATTAATGCGCGTGTTTTTTATGACGTTTAATTGTTTACGTAAAGTAGTGTTTTGTATTCTAAATAAATGAATTTTTAGATTATAATTTAATTTTGAGATTATATATATATAATTTTTAAAATATGGGGCCCCTAACGACTGTCCAGGGAGTTTGATACCCACCCGATGACATGCTCACCTTCCAAAAAAAAAAACCGACAGTCCTTTTCAATTGCATGTATATACCATATAGTTGATTTATTATAATTGTTTTCTTCGGGAGTAAGGTTTGCTTGTGGGATCACATTGATGTTGATTATTGCTTGGTTTGTGTTAGACCTGTTTATACATTAGGAAGAAACAGTTGAGAGTAAAATTAGGATTTATTATAGAATAGAAAAAGGAAAATGTCATCATCCAATGTTTTTTTTTTTTTTTTTTTTTGTTTTTTAATTTTTAATTTTTTTTGTGTGTTAAAAGCATATAGCATAAATAACTAATTAAATATTGATGACTGTTCTTGCTAATTCTTGGAGCTTATCTCAACTATCTACATGGTAAAACAAACTCTTTTAGTTATCGAACTATGTTGTATCAAAATACACCATTGAACTATAGTTAATGAGATGTCTACGAGCAATCTATAGAGGGAATCAAGAAGAGTAGTTGTGGCCCAAAAGGATATTCTGTCCAAATTCAACAAATGCAACTTGTGCGAATTTTGAGGTGAGCCATGTATATGAGACTTATCTCATTCTCAACCATACAAGCTTGTAACAAAAACAAATGATCGTACTGTTTAGATGTGCATATAAACCCCACCTCTATATCAAATTTGTCTGTTTCATATTTTTTTTCAAGGAAATGTCAATGATTTTGTGGATCTTTTGTTTGTTTACTAATTTCTTCCACTAAACAACAATAGTGGAAGAAATTTGTTGATCAAGAACTGATTTTGTGAGAATGATGTTCTTCTTTTCTCATTGTTTTTCTGCTGTTTATATACAAGTTAATCACCCTAATAATCTGCTAATCTTCTTTAAAGATGTTATACAATATTGACCCAATAAGCAACCTTCCTAAAAACAATATTTAGTTCCTAAAATACAGTATTCACATGATCAAGAGAATATTCTCAATAGCATAATCAAGAGAATATTCACAATATTATCCAGTGTTCTAAAAATCGGTCTAGGCGGCACCTAGGCGCTAGAAGGTGGAAAATCACCCAGATTAATGTCTGGGCGGGCAGTCTGGGCGGGTCTGGGCGGGGTCTAGGCGGGCTAGGCGGTCTAGGTGGCTTAGGCGGGGGTCTAGGCGGACTCTAGGCGGTCTGGGAGATTTTTTTTATTTTTATTTTTTTATTTTTTTTTAATAAGGTTGATTGTGTTCTTATTTTATTTTTCTTTCCTATTTTTTAGAAATAAACTATTTAATTGTTTTTTAGAAAATCTCGGAAATGGGCTTTGATGATGATGATGATGATATGTCTAAATGTAGCGAATGATGATTACTTAATGGAATTCTCAAAGGATCTGCCGGTACCAATTTTACTAATGTAGATTTTATCAAACATAACTGAGGTTATTCATGCAATTTGAAGAAAAATAAAAGAGTACACAAATTCAAATTTATATAAAGTACCCATCATGACCAACTTCAGTCATTTGAGTTTTAATAAATTTTGTTCACGATTGTTAATTTTTCATGTTTTTAAATTTTGCATATGTATATTGACATTAAATTGGATGTAATTGATAAGGTATTATGCTTAACTTTTGTAAATTATTAAAGTTATAATACAAAACCTAAGACCGCCTAGGCACCCGCCTAGGCCCCTGGGCGCTAGGCACCTGCTCGCCTAGCGATTTTTAGAACACTGATATTATCGCTGAGTTGTAATGAGAATCATAATTCATGAAATCACCATTTATATCAGAGCTTAAACAAGATTGATATCAAAGCAATATAGCTTGTATCCGGTAAGTGGTAATCTTGCAAGTGGTAGCTTAACTCTTAAAATTGTATCGTGGTACTTTTACATGTTAAGTGGCTACTTAGCTCTTAAAAAATTGTAACATAGTAACTCAACATGGTAAGTTGCAACTTAACCTTTAAAATAATAACATAGTAACTGTTGGTTATAATCTTAGATGTATATATTATAGAGTGTTTTGTTATCGGACATCGAAATTCTTTAAGCCACCCAAGAGAGCCTCCTCTTTTTCTTCTATTACGTTTTGAATACATCTTTGTTTAACTACTGATGTAGCGATGTGTAATTTCAGACCGTCAAAAGAAGTAAGGAATTTAACAAAATCTGTACATATAATATTAAACCTGACTGTACAAGACTAGACTAAAAATGTATATATCTAAAACTCAAATTCTGTAGAAACGTGCATCACGCATGGGAAAGGTTGATCATCCACACCTAGTTAGTTCCTCTAGAAAGCTCTCTTAATCATATTAAATGCATCCTTCATTTTAGTTTTCAATATCCGAGTCCAATAAGAAGAATAGTTCCAATTGAAGTAACTTGTTGCGGCATGATTTTGCAGTCAATCTGCAGATTATATTGTTTATTTTTATTTATGATTGTCAAAGTTACTTCCTCAGTAAGCATTGTGTTTTACTCGTGTGATAACTTTGGATGTTGATTGCTTGGTTTTGCAGTCGGTGGTTTACTTGCAAGGCTGGCAGAAATTTGCTTCAGGAGAGTTTTATCTTTACTGGCTTCGCTGAACTTACATGTAGTACAAAGTTAGCATTACAGTATGAGTTCTGGTGGTGCCTATATTATCATGTTTGGTGGCCTATGCTTGGAGACGCTCTTTGGTATATGAAGTAATTTTTGGAGTAAAGTTTTCTGGAGCAAAGCTGGTTTCATGTATTTTCAATTAATAGCTGTTTTCAGTGACTATGGATTAATAAGCGATTATGGATTAATACAGCGATTGATATAGCATGATCTGGACCTACAGTAATTATGTATTCATGATTATAGACTTGAATCTATATAGATATGTATTCATGGCAATTGTCTTCACTGTTTCATTGTGAGTGTAATTGTATTCAGTGTTTATATTGTAATCGTATTTACTATTGAAATAGATTACAACTTGGTGTATTGTACAGTGAAATAGATGTTAAAAAAAAAAAAAACGATTTTACTGTTACAATGAACAGTGATATCCGTGGACAGTGAACAACTTTTTCACTGTTACAGTGAACAGAGATATGCAATGTCGTGAATAGTGTAAAACGATTTCACTGTTACACTGAACAATATCTGCGATTATGCATTATTAAAAAAATTACTGTTCACCATTGACCGCGACTGTTCACCAATGACTGGTGACTGTTCACGGGCCTGGTGACTATTCAGTTGATTGTTCACGGGCTTGGTGATTGTTCACCTATTGGGCCTGTTGTTGTTATTAATAATTGGGCCTGTTAGTACATTTTACTTTGACTATTGGGCCTGTTACTGTTGGTAATATTGTTTTAACTTATTGGGACCTATTTAATTTTTGGCTACATTTTATTTAATTTTAATTTGTATTCAGTTCATATTCCAAATTTATACATAGTTTATAATTTTGGTTTCATGTATCACTATTGTGTTCCTTGTTTAAAATTTTCACAATTTAACTAATAGGTTGCCAAAGCAACCACTGTTAGGAAAATTGGTTGATTTTAAATAAGTGAGCATGCTACATCCATGTGAAACAATCGACCCAAAGGAAGATTGTTTTGACCGGATAATCCTAATCTTAAATATGTGATAAAGTTTACTATACCATGTTTTTATTATGTCAGTCCAAAGAAAGGCATAATATTAGGCCGGTTTCATTGTGTACGAAGAGTACCACTTACAGATTGATATTTCTGTCCAAAGACTAAATAACAATGTTGTGCTAGGTATCTTAATATGGGTTTTTTATTTCCCTATTGTATGAATTTAAAAGTTTATGCAATTGAATAATGATGTGATTATGTTATTTATGTAATTTATTCTCTGTACAGCTACTATGTCTGCTACTAGTATATCTGCTGGTGTAAATAATATTCCCATGCTTAATGGGACAAACTTCAAGGACTGGAAAGAGAACGTGTTAATCGTTCTTGGATGTATGGATCTGGACCTTGCCTTAAGGATTGAGCAACCCGCTCCTCTTACAGATGCAAGTACTCCTGATGCCAGGAAATACTTTGAGAAGTGGGAACGCTCCAATCACATGAGTCTCATGCTCATCAAGCGAGGTATTCCAGAAGCCTTTAGGGGTGCAATATCCGCAGGGGTGACCAATGCCAGTGAGTTCCTTACTGAACTTGAAAAGCGTTTTGCTAAAAACGATAAGGCTGAAACAAGCACGCTTTTAGCTAGCTTGATTTCATTAAAGTATAAAGGCAAAGGGAACATTAGAGAGTACATCATGGAGATGTCTCATCTTGCTTCAAAACTTAAAGCACTGAAGTTTGAGTTGTCTGAGGACTTACTCGTGCATCTAGTTTTAATATCACTTCCTCCACAGTACAGTCAATTTAAGGTCAGTTACAACTGTCAGAAGGAGAAATGGACTCTTAATGAGTTCATTTCTTACTGTGTGTAAGAGGAAGACAAGTTGAAGCAAGACAGAACGGAAACTGCTCATTTTGCAAGCACCTCTAAAGATAAGAGCACAAAAGAAAGAAGGATTATGAAGCTGCTAAGGCTCCAGCACAAAAGAAACAGAAAGGCAATGAGGGTTGTTTCTTTTGTAAGAAACCTGGACATGTAAAGAAGGAATGTATCAAGTATCACGCTTGGCGTGCTAAAAAGGGTATGTTTCTTGCTTTGGTCTGTTCTGAGGTTAACTTAGCTTCAGTACCTAGAAACACTTGGTGGTTAGATTCCGGTGCTACTACTCACATAAGTGTTTCTATGCAGGGTTGTCTGAGCTACCGAAAGTCAAATGATGCTGAAAGACGCATCTTCGTGGGCGATGGAAAATCGGTAGAAGTGGAAGCAATAGGAAACTTTAGGTTACTCTTAGGGACTGGTTGTTATTTGGAACTGAAAGACACTTTTGTAGTACCGTCATTTAGACGGAATTTGGTTTCTATTTCCTTGTTGAACAAATTTGGATATTGTTGTTCATTTGGAAATAATCAATTTAGTCTTTCATTAAATTCCAATATTATTGGTACTGGTTCATTAAGCACATTTGATAACCTATATCTTCTTGATACTATTGCCTCATATAATGTAACCTTGCATGTGGAATCACGTGGTACTAAGTGTAAGCTAAATGAAGGAAATTCATCAAAACTATGGCACAAACGTTTAGGACATATCTCGAAAACGAGAATGGAGAGACTTGTGTCAGATGGCATAATAGATTCTCTTGATTTTTCAGACTTTGATGTCTGTATTGAGTGCATCAAGGGAAAACAGACCAAACAAAAGAGATTAGGTGCAAACAGAACTTCAGACGTCTTAGAATTGATCCACACAGATATTTGTGGACCATTCCCTTCGGCTTCTTGGAATGGTCAACAATATTTTATATCATTCATAGACGATTACTCACGCTATGGGTACCTATATCTCATTCATGAGAAATCTGAGTCACTGGACATGTTCAAAGCTTTCAAAGCTGAGGTTGAGAACCAACTCAACAAACGAATTAAAAGTGTCAGGTCTGACCGTGGTGGTGAGTATTACGGCAGATATGACGGTTCCGGTGAACAACGTCCAGGACCATTTGCTAAATTCCTAGAGGAATGTGGAATCGTCCCACAGTACACCATGCCGGGATCACCTAGCATGAATGGTGTAGCTGAAAGACGAAACCGAACTCTTAAGGACATGGTAAGGAGTATGATCAGTCATTCTACCTTACCTGAATCACTCTGGGGAGAAGCACTAAAGACTGCAGCTTACATCCTTAATAGAGTACCAACTAAAGCAGCTGCCAAAACACCTTATGAACTTTGGACAGGCAGAAGACCTAGTCTAAAGCATTTTCACATTTGGGGATGTCCAGCTGAAGCAAGGCCTTATCGGCCGAATGAAAAGAAATTGGACTCCAAAACAGTGAGCAGCTACTTCATTGGCTACTCTGAGAGATCTAGGGGCTACAAGTTCTATAATCCCACTATTAAGTCCATTTTTTAAACGGGGACAGCAACATTTTTTGAGGATGTCGAGTTTGGGGGGAGAAATCAGGTAAGAGACATTGTCTTTGAGGAGGAATCAATTTCGACTCCTACTACTGTTGTTGACAATGTACATGTTCCAATACCTGTCATTGATCAAGAAGCAGATCTGGAACCTCAACAGGACAATGTTGAACTACTCCCTCCTCCAATTGAATTAAATATTCCAGAAGAACAAACTCAACAACCTCAATATCAAATGCCATTAAGCAGATCCACGAGAGAAAAGAGAAGAGCTATTCCGGATGATTATATGGTATTTCTCGAAGAACATGAGGAAAATGATGGATTGGTGGAAAATGATCCAATCAACTTCCATCAAGCCATGCAGGATTCTAACTCTCAAAAGTGGATAGATGCTATGAATGAGGAGTACAAGTCTATGCAAGACAATCAAGTTTGGGATCTTGTCCCATTACCTGAAAATGCTAAGCCTATTGGTTGTAAATGGATATTTAAAACCAAGAATGACTCAAAAGGTAATGTGGAAAGGTATAAAGCTCGTCTTGTAGCTAAAGGCTTCACTCAAAAGGAAGGCATCGACTATAAAGAGACTTTCTCTCCGGTGTCAAAGAAAGACTCATTTAGGACAATCATGGCTCTTGTTGCACATTTTGACTTTAAGTTGCATCAGATGGATATTAAAACAGCGTTTCTCAATGGCGACATTGATGAAACAATTTATATGGTGCAACCAGAAAACTTTGTGTCTGGAGACCCAAAGAATATGGTTTGCAGACTAAAGAAATCCATCTATGGGCTCAAGCAAGCTTCCCGTCAATGGTACTACAAATTTCATCAAGTAATTGTCTCGTTTGGTTTTGAGACAAATGTTGTTGATAACTGTGTGTATCATAAGTTCAGTGGGAGTAAGCATATCTTCTTGGTTTTGTATGTTGATTACATATTGCTTGCCACTAATAATATAGACATGTTGCACGAAACCAAGAAATTTCTATCAAAGAAATTTGAAATGAAAGATCTTGGTGAAGCTTCTTTTGTCTTAGGGATTCAGATATACCGGGATCGTTTTCGGGGTATTCTTGGATTATCACAAAAGGGCTATATAGAAAAAGTGCTTAAAAGGTTTGGCATGCAAGATTGTAAACCAGGAGATACCCCTATATCTAAAGGAGACAAATTCAGTCTTAAACAGTGTCCTAAGACTAAACTTGAAGTTGTAGAGATGCAAAAGATCCCCTATGCATCCGCTGTTGGGAGTCTTATGTATGCTCAAGTATGTACACGTCCAGACATAGCATTCATTGTTGGAATGCTTGGCAGATATTTGGATAACCCTGGAATGAGTCACTGGAAAGCAGCTAAACGGGTTATGAGATATTTACAGAGAACTAAGGATTACATGCTCACTTACAAGAGATCAGATCAGTTGGAGATCATAGGGTATGCTGATTCTGATTTTGCTGGATGCTAAGATAGTAGAAAATCTACATTAGGTTACATTTATCTGTTAGCTGGAGGAGCTATTTCTTGGAGAAGTGCTAAACAGACACTCATAGCTTCTTCCACCATGGAAGCAGAATATGTGGCGTGTTTTGAGGCCTCCAACCACGGATTATGGCTGCGTTATTTTGTCACTGGGCTGCGCATTTTGAATGACATAGAAAGACCACTAAAGTTATATTGTGACAATAAGTCAGCAGTTTTATATGCCAACAACAACAGGAGCTCGTCTAGGTCAAATCATATTGACATAAAGTTCCTGGTTGTGAAGGAGAGAGTAGAGAATAAACAGATTTTCATAGAGCATATTGGGACACACTCCATGATTGCGGATCCGCTTACTAAGGGATTACCACCCAAGGTCTTTCATGAGCACACCGCTCATATGGGTGTTATGTCACATGAAGATATCATGGTTTAGTGGGAGTTTTGTTGTTCTATGATGGATTTTTGGACACATTGGTGTAATTTAGTATTTTCTGCAGAAATAAAGTCTTCAGTCAATTGTCTGTTTATTATATGTTTGATCTCATTAAAGATTAAAGTTGGACCAGTTGGAAATAGACATGTTTGGATCACATCACATGTAATTTCCATGCTCTACATCCATGTTTGATCTATGTCATTTGATTATATTGGTATATGTGACTATTGATGGATTTAGTTACTCTACATGTGACGAAAATCACTTTAATCCTGTATCAGTATAGTCAATGGACGAGATTGTTTCGAAATACCTTTACTTGTGATAGCAAGTTTTGAGCTCATAAGGTTATACACATTAAAGGTAACATATGTGGCCCAAGTGAGAGATTGTTGGACAAATCCAATAATGTGGGCACACATATGTAATATAACGTGTATTGCTATCTTAAAGTGTAGTCCATTTAAATATGTGATCTAATAGGGGTATTGGACTATAAGGTATTAATAAATAACATGGTGTAAATAAGGATGTAATTTCTAATTCAATGAGGGGCAGAATTGAAAATTCACAGCCCGTAAGTTGAAGGGTTGTGACTTATGGGCATTATAAATAGGATGGGTCCCCGATTGAGCGTATGCGTATTTTGAGAAATTTTTTGGCATTGTCTTCTGTATCCTCTCAACAGAGAACTAAGGGAAAACGCTTGAATCAATCGAAAGATCCAAACAATCCAAACTCATCACAATCAACGGGGAAATCGCTATGGATCGATCGGGTATGTTTCTATTCTTCTTGTTTCCATTGAATCAACTAGAGTCTTAAGATTTTGGTTTAATTACAACATGATCTTCTCACCATTTCAATCATCTTCACGAAAATGATTAGTTTGTTTCATTGTGATGTTGGAGAACTAATAGGAGGCTCACTAGTTTAACTTGCCAATATGTAAAAGAAGAAAATTCATCATATTTTGATCGTTTATCCAATTTTAAATACTAAAAATTTCTGATATTTTAATTTATTAAATTTATTTTTATGTTTTTTTTGTAAGTTTCAAGTTGTGACTGGAGTTATTTTAGAGAAAAATGCTATATTTGCTGTCTCTACAACTTGCATTTTAATTGACATTTGAACAATTTCATTGCTATGATCTACCAAATCCAGTTATTATAGCAGTGGTGGGGAGTGGCGAAGTGCATGGGGTCAGCTAGTTATGTTGTTTGGTTTAAGGTTGTATGTTTGACGGGAAAATTATCGATTGCGTTAATATTATTTATGAATGTTACAAAGAAGAGATGTTTTGTTTGGACAAGAGGTTGCCGTGATTGATGCTCTTGAAAAGGTGACAATGGAGGGGAATTCGGAGGATAGAGGATGAGAGGTTAGGGACTAAGTGGTGGAGCGTCAGAGAACTTTCATGCCTAGTCTACGTTGTGTCCATTGGGGGTGGTGGTGGAGGACCCTGCAGTGACTGAGAAGTTAGAACCATGTGGTTGATTTCTTTGAAAACCTTTATGAGAAGGAGGTTACATGGAGGCCGTCCTGAGATGTGTTTGTTCCCTTCAAGTGCATTTCTTCAAAGCACAAGAGTGGGTTGAGAGGGATTTCAAGGAGAAGGAAATTGTGATTGCTTTAAATTCTTGTTGCTCAGATAATGCCCTAGGCACGAATGGTTTTCCGCCATAGTGGCGTTGCAACTCTTGAATATCTATTTTTTGAACACGCATCTTCGTTTCGGAAATTTTCCGCCTGAAAAGTTTTTGGCTCTTCAGTTGGAGTAGTAAAGAGCATGTCAACAATTCAAATAAGTAATAATTAGTACTCTCTTTAGTACTCTAATATTAACTAAATAATGTTAAATATAAATACAACTACTGGAATGCAATTGAGGAACAAACCATCCTAATCAACCGTGAGGAACCCGAGTGAACTCCCTGGAATGCAATTGAGGAACAAACCATCCTAATCAACCGTGAGGAACCCGAGTGAACTCCCTTCTTTTTTACTGTCCGTTGATCAAGTAATACAACTTCTTTCTTTCTTCTTCCTCCTCGTCCCCTTTTTTCTCAACTCAATTCAACTCCGAGTTCAGATTTTGAACTCGATTGTAGTCTTCGTCTTCCTTCCATTCTTAGACTCGAAAACGATAAAGATGAGAATGATGTTACTAACTCAGGATATGATGAGGATATTTGAGTAATGAATTTATGACCAATGGGTTATTAATTTAGTATTTTACTAGATTTGGCTTTTTGTTTAATACGTATTGTAATATGAAAAGTAAATGTCTTGTTTTTGTTACGGACTGAGTTACCACCTCAACTTTGTTGTGACCTTGTCGTGACTCCCGGGGCTCCCGAAGTAACTATTAGCGCTTCATCCTGCTTCATGCCCTAGACAACCTAGGTTTTCCTATAGGGGTCTTCAAGGCATGCTGTGATAGTGAATGTCTAAAAACCGCTATGCAAGTAATAGCAAACAACAAGCAATATGCAGAAAATAAAGATGACACCGAGATTTACGTGGTTCGGCTTTGCCTACTCCACGGACGACGATTCTGTAGCTATTTTATTGATATGGAAACACTTACTTGAAGATTACAACGTTGTCAAACAACAATCCTTGAGATTACCCAATCTCAAGCAATAATATCACCAGAAGTTTGACGAAACTCGCAAACGAAGAACACCCGAAATAATTTGATTTCAATCATTCTACTGGGCTACTATTTCACGCTGCACACACATCGAATCACGCCGAACTCACAGCCTGTTTAACGTCCTTATCACAGCCTGTTTAACGTCCTTATCACAGCCTGTTTCACGCCGAGTTCGCAACCTCTTTCACGCTGCGTATGCTGCCCTGTTTCAACTGTGTGTGTGTTGCTATTGCTGCTGCGCTGCTGCTGCGTTGTGTGCGTGTTGCTACTGCTGCTGCGTTGTCTTCTCTTTGCACACGTTGATTTGCTTCCTCTAATATCATGTTGTTATATGATGTTTATAAAGAGAGAAAGAGGACTTTGAATCTCACTTAAATTGTGAGTCAGTCATACAATTACACACAAGGACTATGAGTCCTTATTTATAAATGACTTTGAGTTATTCTCTATATTTGTCTCACAATCTCCACATTGGCGAACAATTTCAGGCCACCACACAAACAATCACAAGCATCTCCACCTTGGCATGAAAAGCCGCCAATACCCACTTTTCGGTCATGAGAATCATCAGCATGCCCTTAAGGGTCTTGCCCCCTTGGGGCATCAACACTGATAGAGCCTGATCAAGTTGAGGCAATGCTCAAACTTGATCCCTGTAACCACTGTTGTCAACATATAAACTGGATTGTTTTGAGTACTCACCTTCTCCAAGAAAACATCGCCATCTTCGATGACATCCATCAGAAAATGATACCGCACATCAATGTGCTTCGTCCGGGCATGATGAACCTGGTTCTTCACCAAATGGATTGCACTTTGACTGTCACATTACACTGTCACATCATCTTGAGTAACACCTAAATCACTAACCAAGTCTCGAAGCCAAATGACTTCCTTCACCGCCTCTAATAAAGCCGTGTACTCTGCTTCAGTAGTAAACAAAGCAACCGTAGACTGTAACTGAGACTTCCAACTCATCGGACCCATCACCAATGTAAAACAATTACCTGTAGTCGATCGACGCCTATCAAGATCACCAGCATAATCTGAATCTACATAACCTCGGATCATATTTGACAACATTTTCGCTCTCATATACTAAACCAACATCCAACATACCCCGAAGATATCTAAATATCCAGTTCACTGCCTGCCAAAGTGCCAATGATGTTTTCCTAGGTTTGACATAAACCTACTAACTAGACTGACTGCATGAACGATATCTGGACGTGTGCAGATCATGGCATACATAAGACTACTAACTGTACTAGCATAGGGAACCTGTGACATGTATTCCCTTTCATCCTCTGTGCTATGAGACAACTTACCCAAGAGCTTAAAGTGAGCAGCCAAAGGAGTACTTACCGGCTTAGACATATCCATGTCAAAACGGTGAATAACCTTTTCTAAGTATTGTCTCTGTGACAATGTCAGTCTGCCCTTCTTCCTATCTCCATCCCAAGTATCTTCTTCGCTGAACCAAGATCTTTCATTTTAAACTCCATGCTAAGTTTCAACTTCAATTTATCAATTTCTTTCATGCTTTTCGCAGCAATGAGCATGTCATCAACATAAAGTAAGAGAAACACGAAAAACATCCTTGAGCTTCTATGTGAATACACAAGGATCATACTGACTCCTCGCATATCCATGATCAATCATAAAAGTATCAAACCTCTTGTAACATTGCCTCGAAGATTGGTTCAACCCATACAGTGACTTCTTCAGTTTGCATACATTTTCTTCCTTACCAACAACAACATATCCATCGAGCTGAGACATGTATATGTCCTTCTCCAAATCTCCATGCAAGAAAGTAGTCTTGATCACATCAAGTTGCTCGAGCTCTAAGTCAAACTGCGTTGCTAAAGCCAAAAGGACTCGGATAAATGTGTGTTTTACCACCGGAGAATACTTCATTGTAGTCCACACCTTCTTGCTATGCATATCCTTTAGCAACCAATCTTGCCTTGTATCATATACCTGTACAAGTACCCTTGGAATCTGGAATCCTGCTTTTTACTGTGAAAACCCATTTACACCCAATCGGTCTCTTCCCTTTGATGAGTGTCACAAGCTTTCATGTATGATTTTTCTGTAGAGATAACATCTTGTCATCCAAAGCTTCCTTCCACTCCTCTTTGTGAACACTTCGCAAATCTTGCATATATGTGGTAGGAACATCATCACACCCATCAAGAACTGAGAATGCGCAAGCTGCGCCATCTTCATAGCCAAATCTAAGTGGTTGCACGTCTGACTCTAAGTTTTCTTCCTGCTGCTAAAGACGGTGTTTGTAACTGTTGAACCTGTTGTTGTGTAGGATCCATGTCCCCATCAGTAGGAACCTCATCTTCTGCCACTGTCTCATCAAGCATCATATCAGTATCGCTATTTCCCTTAGTAGAAGGAACATCATACTCTGTATGATATCTAGGAGCTCCAAGTTCCACCTGCAGAGAATCTCCAGCATCCTCATCTTCATCATAGCTATCACCCCTCCAAATAGGGAAACCAACTTTGCATTTCTCACACTTTACCTGTAACAAAGCCTCCTTATGGAACTTCACATCTTTACTGATCACAAACTTCTGCAAGTCAGGGCACTAGGGCTGAAAACCGTGAACCGAATCGACCTAGGTCGGTTTTAAAATTTTCAAACCGAAACCGAACCGACCATTAACAAAACCGATCCGAAACCGAACCGATTCTAATTTATGCAAACCGTAACCGAACCGAACCGACTAAAATTGAACCAAAACCGAAATAAAACCGAATCGATCGACTATTTTAAACATATTATATTATTTATATATAAAATATATATTATTTATTATATATATTTGGTCGGTTCGGTTTGGTCGGTTAAAATCACATAGAAACCGAAAACCGAACCGACCACTTCGGTTTTGAATTTTTTAAAACCGAAACCGATTCGAACCGAATTTAAACCGAACCGATTGGTTCGGTTTTGATCGGTTCGGTCGGTTTAGTCGGTTTGCTCGGTTTTTTGTTCAGCCCTACAGGGCACCATCATCTATACCCTTTTACATTATCTGGATAACCGAGAAAAATAGTTTTCCTGACCCTTACTACAATTTTATATTCCCTAATATGAAAATATGTTGGACAACCAAATACTTTCAAGTTAGAATAATCTGAAGAAATACTTGACCATACCTCCATAGGCATCTGAGACTCAATAGTTGATGAAGGAAAACGATTAATGAGATAGCACGTCGTGTTTACTGCTTCAGCCCACCACATTCAACACAAACCTGCATTGGACAACATGCACCGTGCTCTATCCTACATGGTATGATTCATCCGCTCTACTACCCCGTTCTGCTGTGGTGTCGACTTCACTGTGAAGTGTCTTCTAATGCTATGTTTCAAACAAAATTACTTCAAGGGATCCTTGGTATACTCACCGCCATTGTCAGATATCACTACTTTGATCACCCTTCCAGTTTGTTTATCAATCATAGCTTTCCACTTCTTGAAGATATCAGTGATTTCATTTTTATTTTTCATGGTATATACCCATACTCTTCGGCTGAAGTCATCGATAAAAGACACAAAATACATGGAACCCCCTTGGATGCGACTCTAGAGGGTCTCCAAACATCAGTGTGGATGTAATCCACAATCCCCGCGGTGCTATGAGTAGCATCACTAAAACTAACTTTGCACTGTTTCCATAGATGCAATGTTCACAGAAATCCATCGCCAAGCAAACCCCGCTTGCTTAAAGTTCTTAGTTCATTCTCACCTACATGCCCTAATCGCATGTGCCATAATTGTATGCGCGTCAAGCTTTTTTCATCAACAATTGTAGAAACCATAGCTCTACCTTTAACTGTAGAAACCATCATTTCTATTTTCATTATAATTGATATTTTGCTCACTCCCTTCATTTGACACCTCATGTGTTCTTTTTGGAGCACTAGACGACTCAGAAGTCATATAAGGTGTTGATTCTATGTAATCTTTTTTATGAGGAAATATCATCTCAAAAAACACCACATCTCTATACTCAATGATAATATTAACATGAATATCATTGATATCAGATTTAAACACCAAAAACCTATATGCACTGCTATTTTCGACATTTCCTAAAAAATAACAATCAACCATTTTTGCTCTTGTTTGTTCCTTTTGGGTGGTGGAACAAAAACCTTTGCTAAGCACCTCCACACTTTAATGTGTTTATAGGATGGTTGTCTACCTTTCCATATCTCATATGACAATTCATCAAATTTCTTGTGGGGCACTCGATTTAAAATGCGATTTACCATATGGAGTGCTTCCCCCCACAAGTTCTCAGGTAGACCAGAGTTGATAAGAATGATATTAATCATGTCTTTCAAGGTTCTGTTTTTCTTTTCAACAACTCCATTTGATTGTGGTGAGTAAGGAGCAGTAGTTTGGTGTATAATATCATTTTGTTCACAAATATCTGCAAATGGAGATTCATACTCACCGCCTCTATTAGATCTCAATATTTCAATCTTTTTATTTAACTGATTTTCGACGTCAGCTTTGTATCTTACAAACGCATTGATTGTTTCGTTTTTCCTATTTAATAAATACACATAACAATAGCGTGAGCAATCATCGATAAATGTAATAAAATATTTCTTTCCATCTCGAATAGGAATTGATTTGAAATCACATAAATTGGTTTGGACTAAACCCAAAATTTCAGTATTTCTTTGTACTGAATGAAAAAGTTGTTTAGTAAATTTGGCTTCCACAAAAACATTGCATTTGTGTTGTGATTTATTATCAAATTTAGGGATTAACCCTAGACTAGCCAACTTTTTTATTTTTTTTAAATTTACATGACCTAGTCTTTCATGCCACAGTAAAGGGGACTCAAGCAAATAAGAAACATATTTTGCATTATTAATGACCATTACATTGGCCTTGAAAAGACCATCTGTAAGGTAACCACGCCCCACATATATTCTGTTTCTGGACAGGAAAAATTTCCCTGACTCAAAAACTATTTTAAAATTATTCTTTACTAGAAGAAAACCAGAGATTAAATTTTTCCTAATCGTTGGAACATGCAAGGCATCTTTCATCGTGACGTTCTTGCCTGAGGTATATTTTAATACCACAGTTCTCTTGCCTTCAATTGCCGAGACTGAATCATTTCCCATGAAGACATTGTTATCATTATTCAACTTCTCATAAGCTGAAAACATGGTCTTATCGCGGCAGATATGGCGGGTGACACCAGTGTCAAGCCACCATGTGTGAGGATGATTAACGAAGTTAACCTCAGATACATTACCTATAATGTGTAACCTTTCAATAAGACAGGCAAGAGCTTCTGATAAGTTTGCTCGAAAAGACTGCCTTTCGTTACTTCATCCTTGCGGTTTCTGCAATCCTTCGCAAGATGCCCATTTCTTGCCATAAAAATAGCAAGAGCCCTTGAACCTTTTAAAGTTTGCATGACTTTTGGAGTTTACATTACATCCCCCATTATTCAAGGAACACTTCCTTTTGTGAGAGTTCTTCTGCTGCTTTGAACTCTCGATAACATGCGCCTTTGTTTCAAAGGTGTGCGCTTGTCTGTTCCTCAGATATTGCTTGAAATCTTTTCAATTGGGAGAAAACTTCCCAATAATAGCAGCAACCTGAAAAGATTCGTTGATGATGTGGCCTTCAGCCTGCATTTCATGAATGAGAATATGGATATCTTGGATCTGGAGAATGGGGCGGATTTGAGCAAATCCATCCCCGCCCCATCAGTGATCACGGATCCCCAAATCCGCCCCGTCAATCCGTTTCAAATTTTTGGCAAAAACATCCCCACCCCGAATGGTTTGGCGGATATCCTCCCCAATCCGCCAATCTGTTAAAGAACTTGTGGTTCTGCTGGTGGGTTGCTGGATACCGCCCGAACTGCCCCGCTTATTTGTTTTGGGCCTAAAATTTTATGTAATTGCATATAATTGGGCCTGAAATATATTCTCACATATCTACATAATATGTTAACAATACAAAACAACAATAACAGACTATACCATAGACATAAACAAATTTACTCATGGTCAATACCGTACGCGTCAGCCCTATCAACAAACAGACCAAAATCGTCCACCACCGTTATTACTATGATCATTGTCTTCTCATTGTTGTGGTTTTGGAGAAGCACTTGAATGTGTGTAACTCCCTTTGCAACTTCTCAATTTGAGAGACAACTCTTGGCACCAAACCACTCACATACCACACTTCTTAATCATAACATGCTCATCAGAAGATGTTTTTCATGGGTCTGAGTATGAAACCATGTAATTCCAGCCCACAAATTAGTTCATTTAGCAAATAAACCATACAAAATAAACCAATAAGCCTTTCAATCAGAAGAAAACCCAATTTCACCATCGTATAAAGAAGAAGAAAATAAGAAAAAGAAAAGAAAATTTACTCACAATCTCTTATTCGTGCACAAAGATTTCTGATTCAGATTGGAATTGAGTTCCAGATCCGTTTCACTGAGAATGAGACAAAGAAGATGAATGATTAGAATGAAGATTTGAAAGAATGTAACAATGAAGATGAAATACAGAGAGATAGGCAAATATTTGAGCGAACCTGATGTTCGTTGTGGCAGATTTGAGCGTCTGATAGAGTCTCAGAAGGAGGCAAGTGAGAGTTGAGGGTGAGATGAAAGATTGAATAAATTTTAGGGTTAGGGTTTTATTTTTCTTTTTTATAAGCCAGGGGCATTTATGTAAATTTCTCAATTAAACGGATATCCATGGGACAGATATGACCAAATTCGTATCCGCACCGATTAATAAATGGATACAGTTTGGATATCCGTATCCGCCCCAACCTCCATTTAATCATAACCAAAACCGCCCCGACGGAGCGGATATCCGTAAAAATCCGCCCCACTGCCATCCCTAAGTACTATAGACTTTGTACAAAACTTCATCGAGCGAATTCAGCACGTAGTTACGACACATGAAGTTAGAATGCCACAAAGCTTCAATTGCGAGGAACATTTTCTCATGGCTCTCTTGGGTTTCTCCATCTTTTGGCTTTGGTTTGTCCTCGGTAAGAAATTTTGCCTATCATGAGCAAGAACTTAGTGACTCCAGATGTCACCCCAAATATTAAACTGGTTTCATTTTTGTCTCCCATATTTCTGTTTAATACACAAAACACAATTTATTTGTTCTTAGTAATAATACAAATAAATCTAATTCTGTCACATAGAAAATTTAATTAGATTAAATACTGTAAAAATAATATTTTAATCAGAGTTAATTAATTTATAAACTCTGTATCTAATTTGTACAAATTATTATAATATAAACAATAATATTAATAGAGTTCCAAAATATATAAACTCCAACGGTTATTGTACAAAACAATATGTTGAAATTAATTGTACAAATAAAAATACGTACTACACAAAACAATTTTGCACAAATAAAATTTTACTATACTAAACAGTAGATAACACAGACTCGAAATATGTAAGCCACTACGATTTTTACCAAAGTGTGTACTTTAGATTTGACCAAAGTTTTAATGCTTTGGATATCTATGACTACGTATAGTGTACAATACAAACTCAAAGTCTGAAAACCAAACATGTATTGACCAAAATTCTAGACTTTGGATTTGACCAGAGTTTTTAGTACTCTGGATATGCTTTGCTAGAGTTGTATGAAAGTATGATACTAATACAGATTATATTATTGCCTTAAGATTGTTGAAAAATAATATGTAACAGTAACAGTGAGGGGATAGGATAATCTGAGGCTTGCTTGATGCAATGTCCTTAAGACAATATTCGACCGTCTCGGTGCAACGCTGATGGTCGTTAGTCAACCAAGATATAACAGATTCGTCTATGTTCCTAATGCACTTTAGAACATAAACTCGGGCAAATAGAAACAAGAAATGACTTTGAAATGAACAAGAAAGAACATGTTTGATTTGAATGTAAACTCTTCTTTTGAGTGCTAGGTTGTTGTTGTAATGATGAATTGCTAATCTTTTGGATATCTCAAATGCCATATTTGAGATTCTATACTTATAGCAAATGAAACATTACGTACTTATTCCCAGAAGACACAATTGAACCAACACAACTGTTGGTCAAAGACGTATATAAGAGACCTTATTTAGTGAATTTACATAACACACGATTTACTAATTCAATAAAATTTGAAATACAAAATTTCCACCATGAACTTGTTGGACTAAATAAATTTATGAATATATACTTTTCATTGTTTTTAGTCAGCCAATAAGAATATGAAAGGTAATTATGTAAATGTGCAACTGTTGTAAAATTGCTCCAAATGTTGTACGCCCATTGTTATTGTTAAATTCCAATGAAAAGAACAAATCCATAATTCCTCCTTTATATATTTTTGTTTACACATTTGGCGCCCTCGGTGCAATTTATTGCATGGGTTTGCAAACAACTTCAGTTATGTGCTGACCATTGCACATTTGATTTATTATAATTGTTTCCCTTCAGGTAGTAAGGTTTGCTTGTCGGATAACATTCGATGTTGATTGTTTGGTTTATCTAGGACTTGTTTGTACATTAGAAAAAAGTTGGTTAGAAATTAGGGTTTATAATAGAATATGAAAATGGTTCCTAGCCCATTACATCATCCATGATTTAACACCCTTTAAATAGTGTTCAATTTGTGTTGGTTGATGAAGATACAAAGATGATGAATTAGTGCTCTATTCATATTGGATATTTTAGAACCGTATATACTAAACCTTTATATATGCTAACCTTTCATGTGGTGGTGATATGTGCCTATTTGATTTGTAGATGTTTTCCTTTCTCAGAATCATTTCTTTGTCTATGTGGTTGGAGTTATGTTCAGTGTATATTAGCTCAACTTGAGAAGAATTGCAGTTTATTTTTATTTTTTTGTAAAAACATATAGCATATATTAATAATATCAGTTACAATAAAGATGTCCAAATTAAGTTAGTGCGGAGGTGCCGAATACTACAAATAGGGGGCACTACATTATGTATGTCAATGGTAGCCTGTTAGTTGGCTAAGGCATTGGAGGTTAAACCACATGTCTTAAGTTCGACAGTGGCAATCCTAAGTCTACTGGGGCTCTGGGCGAACTCTAAAAATGGGGTCCGCTTTAGAAAAAAATTTAATGCCTTTTGTATTCTATGACGTTTAATCATTAATTAATGTGCGTGTTTTCTATGACGTTTAATCGTTTACGTAAAGTAGCATTTTGTATTCTAAATAAATGGATTTTAGATTATAATTTAATTTTGCGATTATATATATTTAATTTTTAAAATATAAGGCCCCTGCGAAATGAGGGCCCTAGGCGACCGCTCAAGGACGCCCCTGGAGTTCGATACCCAACCGATGACATGCTCACCTTCCAAAAAAAAACCCGACAGTTCTTTTCAATTGCATGTATATAGCATATGACTCTTACATCTTTGCAACTTATGTAATACAAAATGTCACTGTTCTGTCAATGGTAGTCTGGTTGGATGGTTAAGGCTGTGGTGGTTTAACCCCCACGTCTTGAGTTCTATACCCACCGGCGGCACGCTTGCCTTTCAAAAAAAAAAAATGTCACTGTTCTTGCTAATTCTTGGAGCTTATCTCAACTATTTACATGGTAAAAAAAAAATACTATTTTAGTTATTGAACTATGTTTTACCAAAATACACTATTGAACTATAGTTTAATGAATTGTCTACGAGCAATCAACGTTGTTGAACTATTTTCCATTTGTAATCACTCTTCACGATATCCCTTGGCGATTAATTTTAATTTGAGGGAATCAAGAATCATACTTGTCCCGAAAGGATATTCTGTCCAAATTCCACAAATGCAACTTCCGCGAAATTTGAGGTGAGTCAAATGAGACTTATCTCAACCAAACATGCTTGGGAAAAAAAAACAAATGATCGTACTATAATGTAATCACAAGTCCAAACTCTCTATAGTCAGTGACAGAATTTATTCTAAAGAATTTAATGTAATCACAATTCCAACAAGGCACAAATGAGAGACTGATTCAAGTGATTAGGCTGAATTTTTCTTCCTCACTATTTAAGGTTGAATTCTAAATGTCATACGCCATCTTTGAAGCTTCCAAGGCGAACAGGTCAAAACGAATTAGAAAATACTAGCTGGGGGACCCACTGTCACGACTTAGATCCGTTTGAGACCCTCGATCTTAATCGAGATGCTAATAATACAGATCTGTCGTAGTTCAGATTGTTTAAGGTGTTGAGTTGAACTGTATTGTATAAGACAAGACATGTCTTTTGAGCAAAATCATTCATTCCTAAATAAATAAAAAAAGCATCGAAAAGTGTGAGTAGTACTAGGATGGTTCTTGAAACGACGATGGAGGAGTGTTCAAGCATCACAGCGACAACTTTGACGACGGAGAGCATCAGTAGTAGTAGTAGTGTTGGTGGAGGGGTTGAAGAAGAAGGGGAAGCGAAGAGACAAGAGAATGTTGATGATGAAGAGGAAGAGAAGGTTGTTTGTGTTGCGGTGGGGAAAGATGTGAAGGAGAGCGCATCTATTCTGTTGTGGGCTTTGCAGCACTTAGAAGGAAAGAAAAAGATTTGTATTCTCCATGTTCATCAGCCTGCACACATGATTCCTACTCCGAGTAAGTACACGAAAAAGATTTCTCTTCTTAATTTGGTCATATATTTGTTTGATTTCATGTGTGAATTCTCTGCTTTCATGATCTTCTGGATGTTGTTGGATGATTTTTTAATTCATGTTAGATTGAGAGGCAAGAAACTTTTGGCAGGCATTCAGGCAACAATGAGTGCTTATGATATGCGAATTGATACCAGAGACCAAATAAGAATATGAAAAGTAATTATGTAATTGTGCAATTGTTGTAAAATTGCTCCAAATGTTGTATGCCCATTGTTATTGTTAAATTCCAATGAAAAGAACAAATCCATAATTCCACCTTTTATATATTTTTGTTTACACATTTGGCGCCCTCGGTGCAATTTACTGCATGGGTTTGCAAACAACTTCAGTTATGTGCTGACCATTGCACATTTGATTTATTATAATTGTTTCCTTTCAGGTAGTAAGGTTTGCTTGTCGGATAACATTTGATGTTGATTGTTTGGTTTATCTAGGATTTGTTTGTACATTAGAAAAAAGTTTATTGGATCATAAATGTTTATTAGCCCAAATTCATTATCTCCTATTGGTTAATTGGTTTCTTCGTTCTCTTGTTCATTTATTTCTCCTATTGATTCGTTTGTTTCTACATTTTCTTGTTCATTTTCAATTATATAACTTCTTTGTTCAAAAATATAAAAAATTTACTATATGATCTCTGTAACTTACCCTTTCTCTTTCATTAGTCAATATCCTTTTCTTTCTCCTCACACCAACTCTATTCAAATCTACAAAAACAAATGACTTTCTTACGAATCACAAAATATAAGATGAAGTTTGATTTATCAAATCAGAACAAGATTTAACTGTTTAGAATTAGAGAGAATAAAGAAAATAATAATTAATTAGATAGGGAAGAGGAGAGGCGGGGATTGTGTGGAGAAGAAAAAGAGGAGTCACATACATTAATGCGCGTGTTTTTTATGACGTTTAATTGTTTACGTAAAGTAGTGTTTTGTATTCTAAATAAATGAATTTTTAGATTATAATTTAATTTTGAGATTATATATATATATAATTTTTAAAATATGGGGCCCCTAGTGACCGCCCAGGGAGTTCGATACCCACCCGATGACATGCTCACCTTCCAAAAAAAAAACCCGACAGTCCTTTTCAATTGCATGTATATACCATATAGTTGATTTATTATAATTGTTTTCTTCGGGAGTAAGGTTTGCTTGTGGGATCACATTGATGTTGATTATTGCTTGGTTTGTGTTAGACCTGTTTATACATTAGGAAGAAACAGTTGAGTAAAATTAGGATTTATTATAGAATAGAAAAAGGAAAATGTCATCATCCAATGTTTTTTTTTTTTTTTTTTTTTTTTTTTTTTTTTTTTTGTGTGTGTTAAAAGCATATAGCATAAATAACTAATTAAATATTGATGACTCTTTACATCCAATTGTGTTATACAAAATGTCACTGTTCTTGCTAATTCTTGGAGCTTATCTCAACTATCTACATGGTGAAACAAATTCTTTTAGGGTATGTTTGGTTGCATGGAATTCTATGCCATAAAAATTTATGAGGGGACCCTTACATTTTAGGCAAAATTAATGTATCACTCTACATCTATCATTTGGTTTTGTGATCAATGGTGAAAATGAAAGTCCCATGAATATGAAAATCACATGCCTTGGGGGACCAAGGAGTGAGATTCCCACATTCATGGGACTTCCATTCCCACCATTAATTACAAAACCAAATGGTGAATGTGGAGTGATACATCAATTTTGCCTAAAATATAGGGGTCTTCTCATGAATTTTCATAACATATAATTCCATGCAACCAAACACACCAAATGATGTATTACTCCAAAAACAATTATACACAAAAACATTTAGCTACGGCAAAAAACTGTCGCTAAATTTTACAAAGATTTTTTTATTAGCGACGGCACAAAACCGTCGCTAATTGATTTTTTTTAAAAAAATTATACACAAAAACATTTAACTACGGCAAAAAACCGTTGCTAAGTTTTACAAAGATTTTTTTATTAGCGACGGCACAAAACCGTCGCTAATTGATTTTTTGAAAAAACAAATTATACAAAAAACATTTAGTTACGGCAAAAAACCGTCGCTAAGTTTTACAAAGATTTTTTAATTGATTTAAAAAAAAAAAACCATGTCACGGATCCGCGTGAAACCTCATCTCAACCGTTAATAACACCAAAAAACTTTAGCTCAATCCAACGCACTAAACCAAACCACGTCACTAATCCGCGTGAAACCTCATATCAACCGTTAATAACACCAAAAAACTTTAGCTCAATCCAACGCACTAAACCAAACCACGTCACCGATCCTCGTGAAATCAACTCAACCAATCCCCTTCAATTACCTCTCTCTCTATATAAATTTAAATTTTCTCTACCAACCAACTCAACCAAAAATTTTCTCTCAACCCGCAGAGAATAAACCCACAGAGGAGAAGTCCGCCGTGGCAGAGAAGACCCCAGCAGCAGAGAAGAAACCCTAAGCCGGAAAAAAAAAAAACTCTCATTCGACACCCATCCCGGCTACCTCCCTCTCCCCTCCCTTCCCCGCCTTTCCCTAGCTGCAAGAGATCTGATCTCAGATATTCTATAGATTGAATAAATTTTTTTTTTTGTGGTTTTTTGTATGGATTCTTTGTAATTTTTTTTTGTAATTTTTGTATGATATTCTAGAGATTTTGTGTAATTTTTGTTATAATTTTGATCAATTAAGTCTCCTGTCACGTTTTTGATCAATTAAGTTTAGTTCTGGTAGTTTCTATTAATTTTCAGAATGGACAATCATTAAAAGCTAATTTCACTATAAAAAATGAATTTTCATTTGTCAATATGATTTGCAACAAAGCTGTCCCTAAATAGCCACGGCAAATACCGTGGCTGTTTTGTCAATTGGATTTGCAATTTAGCGACGGCAAAAACCATCGCTATTTTTCAATTTGCGACAACTTTAGCCGAAATTTTAAACAACTTTAGCGACGAAATTTTTCGAGTTAGCTACGGGATAGTTTACCGTTGCTAATTCAAATAGCGACGATTAAAATAGCTACGGTATTGCGACGATTGTTGAGCCGTTGCTAATTCATTTTAGCTACGATTTTTTGACAATTAGCAACGATTTTTAGCCGTTGTTGAATTGACTTTTTTTTGTAGTGCAACAAGACACACAACTCACACTGACTAATTAAGTGATTAGGTTGAATTTTTCTTCCTCACTATTTCACGCAATGTCTGAAGTCGGCTTGATTGAGGTCTCCATGAATCAGCGTCCTGCGGATTAGTTTGGAATTAAGGGTTTGTTTTGGTTGTATGAAAAATAAACATGAAAATTGAAACTGTTTTTGTAAGTTCAATTTCAATGTCTCCCCTCGTACTTAAATTCTCATGAACAATAAAAAAATAGTCTTTTATGAAGAATTGATTTCCTATTAGAAAGTAGACAATCAAACAAACAACGAAAACTTGCATAATAAGGAAAATGAACCAAATGTAGGAGCAAACATCACATCTTGCGATCTTAATCCCGTCTCGATCCAATCTCATCTCGTTTCAATTTTTTCAGGTCATCTGGGGATTGATTAAACCCAATCCAATTTCGCCCCGATCTAAAGTGGGAAGAGATTGGAACAAAATTTTTCAATCCCACTCATTCCTTTGTGTACCAAATTTATTTATTTAATATTATTAATTTTAATCAAATGATGTGTCAAATTACCTTGACGGGATCTGGGGTTCCATAGACCATCTTCGAAGCTTCCTAGGCGAGCAAGTCAAAATGAATTAAATAATACTACCTGGGGGACCCACTGCAAGAATAAAGATCCTTCTGAACCCTCGATCTTCATCGAGATGCCAAATTTTTCATGGACGGATATAGTTGATTTATTATAATTGTTTTCTTCGGGAGTAAGGTTTGCTTGTGAGATCACATTGATGTTGATTATTGCTTGGTTTGTGTTAGACCTGTTTATGCATTAGGAAGAAACAGTTGAGTAAAATTAGAATTTATTATAGAATAGAAAAAGGAAAATGTCATCATCCAATGTTTTTTTTTTTGTGTGTTAAAAGCATATAGCATAAATAACTAATTTAATATTGATGACTCTTTACATCCAATGTTATACAAAATGTCACTGTTCTTGCTAATTCTTTGGAGCTTATCTCAACTATCTATATGGTAAAACAAACTCTTTTAGTTATCGAATTATGTTGTATCAAAATACACCATTGAACTATAGTTAATGAGACGTCTACGAGCAATCTATAGAGGGAATCAAGAATCATAGTTGGGCCAAAAGGATATTTTGTCCAAATTCGACAAATGCAACTTGTGCGAATTTTGAGGTGACCCATGTATATGAGACTTATCTCATTCTCAACCATACATGCTTGTAACAAAAACAAATGATCGTACTGTTTAGATGTGCATATGAACCCCACCTCTATATCAAATTTGTCTATTTCATATTCTTTTTCAAGGAAATGTCAATGATTTTGTGGATCTTTTGCTTGTTTATTAATTTCTTTCACTAAACAACAATATATAGATCAAACTAAATAACGATGATGCAGAGATAAAATGTTTCTCAAGCAAGCTCTATAGTCAGTGACAAAATTTGCTCTAAAGAATTTAATGTAATCACAAGTCCAAACTCTATTAAAACCACCTAATTATAGTACAATAATTACTCGCTAGAGGCATCCCTTTCAAAATACTTGAACAACAAGGCATAAATCACGCTGACTAATTTAGGTGATTAGGCTGAATTTTTCTCCCTCACTATTTCACGCAATGTCTGAACTCAACTTGATTGAGGTCTCCATGAATCAGCGTCCAGTGGATTGAGACACTTTGTACCGAAAATAGACATAAAATTTGAAATCATTTTTGTGAATTTAATCTCGAGGCATTTTTTCGGACTTGAATTCCCATGAACAATAAGAAAATAGGCTTATAAATAATTGATTTCTTATTAGTAAATAGACAATCGAACAACGTAAATTTGCATAATAAGGAAAATGAATCAAATGTAGGGGTGGGCATCCCATCCTGGTCCTATTTCATCGCGTCCCCATTTTTTTCGGGTCCTTCTGGATTGATTAAACCCATCTCAATCTCGTCCCATCCCGCTCTAGAGTGGGCTGAGATCGAGATGAAGATTTTCAATCATTCATATCCCATCATGTTTCGAACTTATTTATTTAATATTTATTATTATTAATTTTAATCGTACGACTCTTCTAAAGGAAAATTTAGGATATGTTGAAATTAAATCAAAATATCTATTATTTAAAAACGTATTTGCTTGATTTGATACTATTTCTTTAGATAAAAACTTTAAATTGAATATTGTAGTTAAAATAAAACCTATAAAAATTTATATTTTTTCATATTTTAAATTAATTATATTCATTTCAAAGTGATCCAAATTAGATATATCCTGTCCCAATCCAGAATCAACGAAATGGGATGGGGAGAGTACTATCAGTTCCATCCCGTCACGTGCCCGTCACAAACGGCAAGCTACGTATTTGTCTGACGTGGAGATGTCAAGTCGCCTTGATGAGATCTTAGAGAGAGAAATGTAACTCAGGCACACCATCTTCGAAGCTTCCAAAGGGAACAGGTCAAAACGAATTAAAAAATCAGGAAATTCTAGCTGGCCTGGGAAAACCAGCGAGGCTACTGCCGGGGCCGAATTTACATTATTGCCCTCCCTCTTTAACAATTTTTGAAAAAGGTGTTTGAAAAGGGGAGACAAAAATGTAAAATCCACATCAGGCTTACTAGCTGGGTGACCCACTGTCACGACGTAGATCCGTTCGAGACCCTCGATCTTAATCGAGATGCTAATAATACAGATCTGTCGTAGTTCAGATTGTTTAATGTGTTGAGTTGAGCCGTATTGTATAAGACAAGACTTGTCTTTTGTGCAAAATCATTCATTCTTAAATAAATAAAAAAAGCATCGAAAAGTGTGAGTAGTACTAGGATGGTTCTTGAAACGACGATGGAGGAGTGTTCAAGCATCACAGCGACAACTTTGACGACGGAGAGCATCAGTAGTAGTAGTAGTGTTGGTGGAGGGGTTGAAGAAGAAGGGGAAGCGAAGAGACAAGAGAATGTTGATGATGAAGAGGAAGAGAAGGTTGTTTGTGTTGCGGTGGGGAAAGATGTGAAGGAGAGCGCATCGATTCTGTTGTGGGCTTTGCAGCACTTAGAAGGGAAGAAAAAGATTTGTATTCTCCATGTTCATCAGCCTGCACACATGATTCCTACTGCGAGTAAGTACACGAAAAAGATTTCTCTTCTTAATTTGGTCATATATATCTTTTCTTGCTCTGAATTCTCTGCTTTCATGATCTTCTGGATGTGGTATTGTAAGTTGTTGGATGATTTTTCTTGTGACTATGCCGTTACAAGCTGAGCCTTAAGGTTTGTAGCATAAGCATTTGAGTTTTACAAGATTTTATCCCTAGTTAACAATGGCTGTGTTTTTTTTTTTGCTTGCAGTGGGGGTGGAGATTGCAGCAAATCAATTGGAGGAAGCGAAAGTCCGGGCATATCGAGATATCGAAAAGACAAAAAAGGATAACACCATAAATAAGTACCTTCAGATTTGTGCTAGAGTTGGGGTATGGTCAACCAAGTTCACTTCATTTTCTCTTGCACTTCTTTACTGAAATGTTTGATCTTGAAGTTCAACTGATTTCCCTCTTTATTGTACAGGTACAGGCACAAAAACTGGACATTGATAGCGACAATGTTGAGAAAGGAATAGTATCACTTATCGCTGAACATGGGATACACAAACTCATCATGGGAGCAGCTTCTGACAGGCGCTATACAAAGTATAAATCCATACAAACAAATAAAATCCATACAAAAGTATCAATATTATGTTATTAGTATCATATTCATTCATTTAGTTACTATTATGTTTCTTTTTTCATTTGATCCTTATGTTGCTTTGATTCTTGTTAAGGCTCCAGCTATATGTGGCAATGTATAATAACATGTGATAGACTGGGGTAGCATTGAGAATGACCTTATATTCTGGTTGTGTCCCTGAACTTATTGTCGTGATCTAATCTTAAATGTGGTATTAGAAGTTAGCTAGGTACACTGCCCGAATTGTCCATCTTTAGTTAGGTACTTACGTTATTTACTTAAATCATTTGTCTGTCACATTTGAGCTGGTTGAGGATATTACCCTCTGTCTGATCGATCGATGGATCGGTGGGTTGCCTTCATTATAGACTAAAAGTGTCAATGTAAAAAAGACAGATCTACCGGGATATGTTATTTTTTTTTTTTTTTTTTTTTTTTTTTGAAAGGCAAGCAGGGTTTTTATAGGATCCCAGAACCCATAAAGATGCCGCAAGCTGGGTTTGAACCCATGACCTAGTGGTACCATCCGCCAAGCTCTAACCGTTGAGCTGTCATGCCATTGGCACCGGGATATGTTATTAGCTCCTCATAATTTCATAAATGATTAAACGGGAAGTTGAGCATTGGTTTAGGGCAGTATATTTTCTGTGATGTTCAAACTGTAATAACGTTGAGAGATGCTATGAATGTTGTAAGATAACTTTTTCAATTTCTTCACAGAAGCAGTTTGATATCGAGTCGGAAGAATACGGATACACTGACCTTAATGTGTTGCAGGAGAATGACCAAACTCAAGTCTAAGAAAGCAATTTTTGTGAACGAACATGCCCATGCATGTTGTAATTTATGGTTTGTATGCAACGGGTGCCTAATCCTCAAAAGGTACTTTCAATCCCTCAACTTGCTAAGCATGTTCAATTTTAGGAAAAATATGGCAGATCCACTGTTGTGTAACATTTGATATGTGCACCCTTTGCATTCTTGTTTTAAAATCAGCACGAGTTAACATATTTAACGATGTTATTATGTTAGTAGTATTAGATGAGACCCCCCATGTTTTGGGGATATCACAAAAAATGCAAAGTCTTGAACAAATTTATTCCAATCCAAACTGCTCGGCTGAATGCACTCTCAACCTTCTCATCTGATTAAACTTGTAACTACAGATTTTACAATTGATCTCCAGAGGAGAAGGGTGAAGTGTGCTATATGCCTATTTTAAGACTTTGACTACCAATTGAACATGCTGGATCATAGTTGGTTCAAGACTGGGAAGGACTGTGGGTGCTTGAGATAGGCTTAATGTCACATTTAGAAATATATTATTCTTGTATTGTTCTTTATACAATGCTAGGACAATCAGTTAAGAGGTTTTTTTTTCCCCTTCTTATTAGAGACATTGGTCTAAAAGGACTAATTTGAGCTTTTACTAGTAGTTAGGATCAGTTAAATTTTATTTAGCTAAAAGGATCCTACCAAACCAAAAAATTGTTTATTAATTTGTTTGTGTTGAAATTTTCAAGAAAATGACTTATTAACATTAGTAACGCCGTGTTAAATTTTCAACCCGTTTTGACACTGTTTTTCGAGATCACATTTAGGTCAACGCCATTAAATTAATTGATAAACAGTCATTGTGAGTGTTCAAGGACCACCAGCAAGCGGGTAGTCTTGGACAATGGGCACTGGCCAGGAGGACTGTGTCGTGCCCAATCGCTTGCTTCGCTCACTTCGTGATATTAATAGAGAAATCCCTTTATCCATTTGGTGTGGATCTCGAGGCACATATGTCGAAACGAGCTGAAACTTTGGCACATTATTTCTAATGTCGGTTTTTAAGTTTCATCAAACTTTAGTTCAAAGGGAGTTCAAACGAATTAAAAATAATAATTTTCATTTATTAGGGTCCTTTTAAGTAAATGAAACTTAAGGGATCCTAAATGGGCGCTCAAACCTGAAATTGGCCCTTATAGCCCAACATCTTTACTTATTATTATTTTGAAAAGTGACTGGAACAATATCTGAAACAGGGAAGTTGGTTTGGATGGAAGAGAGACAGAAGTCGTTGAATCACCATTGTCCGTTTCAACCCAAAGAGGTAACTTAAAATCAAAATCTTGTTCTGCGGGGTTAAGTGAGCATGCAAAGGTTAGCGGGCTTCAGTCTTTCATCAGTCGGATTCGCCGTAGAGGGAGAGTTACCACTGTATCTTCCTTGGATAGGTTCAAAGATAGGTCAGTACTGCAGGAGCACTTAGCTTCAGAGGGGAGTGCTGATGGATGGGACAGAATTTCACGCAAAAGCTCATCTGAGAGTTCTACTTATTCAACCTGTTTGTCAAGTGAAGAAGTGATTGGCAGTTTGGAACCTATGTCACATGCAATCTATGCCACTTGTCATTCCTCTCCATTGCTCGTATGTATTCTATTTACATTGTGGAAAAAAACACAATGTATTACATGTATAGTCGTTGGATACACTTCAACTTTCTGCACCAAAGATAATTCATGAAATAGTCAAATTTCAACTCATGTCCGAATCCCCCACCCCCTAGCATGTGATTATGCTGGGGTCCTAGGCCATGGGGATGTTTGTGTTAAATAGATCAAGTCCTTCAATTGTTTGCTTAGTTTCTAAATGATTTATGCATTTTAACAGGAGGAAGGAGGAGTCGAGGATGAAATGTGTAATCAACTTCAACAAGCTAGATCAGAGGCCAAGGATTCAGTGAGAGAAGCATTTCAAGAGTCAAGGTGCCCGAGAGCTGAAAAAGACGCTTTAAAGGCCAAGTGGAATGTGAGCATTTTGAACTTTGACTTGCTGTCTCTTTATTAATTTGTGTTTCCTCAATACAATGAGCACTCTCTGGTTGAATGAACAATTAAGCTTTGTCTTACAGGCCAAAACATTGGAAAACTTATGTCCCAATGAAGTGAGACGGAGGCAAAAAATGGAGAAGACTTCATTAGACCAAAGCTCAGCACTAGAGACCCAAGTTGCTGATTCCGATTGGATAATAAGGGAGTTGGAGGAAAAAATGGTCTCAACCATGGAGCTGTTGATATCTATCAGAGAAGAGCGAGATCAGTTGTTGTTGGAGCGCAATAATGCAGTCAGGGAGGTTGAGGAACTAAAGATTTTTAGGATTGAAGAAGATGTGACTAGCTCGCAGAGGCTACAATTCACAACTTATTTCTCATTCAAGGAGATTGAGGAAGCCACTTGCAACTTTGACCCATCTCTTATGATTGGTGAAGGAGGATATGGTAACGTTTATAGAGGATTCCTTCGGAACACTGAGGTGGCTATAAAACGTCTCCACTCTAATAGCTCACAGGGACGTGCCGAATTCCAACAGGAGGTAAATGTATAATCTCTTTAGTAAATTAGGCTAGCTGAATTACTTTTAAGTCATGATATACTAGGGATGAAAGACTTGTTTGTCATGGTCAAACTTGTGATAATGGGTTTATCCTGACCACATCTATTGGGACTTGATAAATGTATTACTGAAGGATCATAGCATTGGCAGTAGTGTGGTTATCTTCTTTGGATCAGTGATCCAGTGCGCTCCATCTAGAGTCTCTCAGATATAACAGATGCCCTCTATGTCCATCACTTCCAGACACATGTTTGGAGTCAAGTAGTGTTTCCTTAGATGTCTATGGAAAGCTTAATCCATAGAAATATCTCACACTGGGTCTCTTTGTTGAACAGAACGTTTGATATACTTTCTTATTGTTGGATTATCTCAGGTGTCTGTACTGGGTAGAATGAGGCATCCCAACCTTGTGGCTCTTATTGGAGCCTGCCCAGAAGCCTGGTCTCTAATTTATGAATACCTACCCAATGGAAGCCTTGAAGATCGTCTCAACTACAAAAACAACACGCCCCCACTTCCATGGCAAAGACGAATCTGTATTGCTGTTGAGGTTTGTTGTGCCCTCATTTTCCTCCATTCCAGCAAACCGGATAGTGTCATCCACGGTGATATCAAGCCTGCCAACATACTCTTAGATGCCAACTTTGTAAGCAAATTGGGTGATTTTGGCATATGTCGCTTGGTATCCAAGACCTCAATTGATGGGACCACACCATGTTGTGTTACTAACCCAAAGGGCACACCTGGGTATATGGACCCTGCGTTCCTTTTAACTGGAGAACTAACAGCGAAATCAGATGTGTACTCATATGGAGTTATACTACTGCGCCTTTTGACTGGGAGACCAGTTTTGAAGCTGGTAAAGGATGTGCAATATGCAATGGAGAAAGGAAAGTTATGGACAGTATTGGATGCAACTGCTGGGGCGTGGCCTTTTGTGCATGCCAAGCAGTTGGCTAAGTTGGCATTGAGGTGTTGTGATACGAACCCGGTTATCAGGCCAGATCTCAAATCCGAAGTGTGGAGAATGCTTGGGCCAATGAAAGCCTCACGTGGAGGTTTATCATCATCCCGTTGATTTAGATTTAGGTCAGTTATTCAGAATTGTAACCAAAGTTTAAAATAATTCTATTTGGATTTCTTTAATACGTTATATACTCTGCACCGTTAAGTGTCCAGTTATATGTTCTAAATAGTGTGAAATAGGAAAAGTTGTATTGATGAGAGAAAAGAGAATGTAAGAGATACATGGTTTAGAGAGATATTTAGAATATAATAAGGTATGACTGAAGCCAACAGTTGACAGGGCACAGAAAAAAGTATGCCACTTTTATTGAAATCTCATCCTTTATCATACAGTTTGAGACCTTATTCCATTAGATATAGTGTGTTTTATTCGTACACCGAGTGCTACCACAGGATTGTTGGGATGAAGTTGGCTTGAATAGTCCAACATCAAATAAGGTGGAGTTGTTAAGAAAGTAATCTACTCCTTAATAGAAATGAGGCATTTTAAGGGAAAAACCCACACCACCTAAGCCCAGATGGAAGACCCAATATAGTGATGTTTAAATTGGGGACAATATCTCCAAAGTAAAAGGTTCCTCAATGAAAACTCACTCCTAGTCAGTGAGCTAACTTTGGATGTTGTTTGCTTGGCTAATGTGGTCCATGGAATATTGTACTAGAAATCCTTCCTTCCTTAATTTGTCCTGGATTTAGCACACTTTAAATAATGTTCAGTGGTTGTTGTTCAATGAAGCCTTTGATGAGATTATGTTCAACCTAAGCTCCATTTGGGATAAAGCTACGAATAGTGAGATGCAACTATAACAAGAAACCATAACCCCTATTAATGAAACTCAATTTGAATGAGAAGAACAGTTCCTTGAATCGCTTCCGTTTTCATATTTGGTGTCCCTCGGTTTAAATTGTGTTCGCGAGACTAAATAAAATAAGTTATATGATTTGCAGGTGATTAGTTATTTATTTATTTATTTTTGTGATGCTTATTGGAATTGTTTTCTTGAAAGCAATTAATGTTTGCTTGTGTTATTGCCCTAGCCTGGATGTTGATTGTTTGTTTTATATGGCCCTGTTTATGCATGGAAACAAAGTGTTGAAAGCTGGGGTTTACTATAGAATAAAATGGTCCCAAACCCATTACATCATACATAATTTTACCCTCAGGTAATGTTAAATTTTTTTTTAATGAAGACAGTAACGTCTAATGAGCTCATCTTGCAACCTCAAACTAAGAATAATTTGTTTTTAGGAGCCCGTTTGATCTATACATATTTTTCTTCTGAAGACTACTCTTTTCTTTGTTGATGCCTTTGAGCCTCTTTACCATTCAGTTAAACAAATCAAAGCGATTACCACCATATCATATTGACATTTTTGTAACAACCCTCAAAACAGTATCACTTTTGAAGTGTAACAATTCACCTAACAATTTTACACATTTATACAAAACAAAATGATACAATAATTGTATCACCATAAAGAGTATGGTTATAAAAGTGATACTATTCATGGTGATCCAACTTATTGTATCATTTTTTTTGTGTTACTGTTTTTCATTTTTTTGACTAAATTTAGTTTTGACTTGAAATTGTTTGGTGAATTGTAACATCTCAAAAGTGATACTATCTTGAGAGTTGTTACAAAAGTGTCAATTTGGTGTAGTATATATATTACCACTTCTTTTATAAAAAATGAAAAATTGGCATTAGCTCCGTTTTGATGACATTGCTGATATGGGACTAACTTTAGAATGTTTTGATTGATAATGTTTTGATGACATTGCTAATCGCAAATCATTATGTTTTCCTTTTTCTCTTTTGGTTAAATGAACCTTAAGTGAGAATCAAGGCCACTGATTCAGTTGATGATGTGGATGTATAGCTTAGCATGGTTACAAAACCCAGTTTCTTAGCATTTTCGTTCCTATAAATAATTGTAGGAAGTCGTAATCAGATGTTTAGTACATATGACCCTTGATTTGTCTATGCTCATTGTATGTACTATACCGTAGGGTGCCATTTTCAGCTTTCATAGTCAAGGCAGTGGCACGTGCGTGATAGCTACCCTTAAGGAAGATGACATTTTGTGTTAATAAATCCATGAATGTCAAAGCTGCAAGACTCACTGGCCACTTCTGTTAAATGGTTGAAATACTTTATTTGATCATGTAACACGGATTTTACGATCCAATGTACTTGGACTTAAGTGCAACTAATGCTTGTTTTCAAGTTCGTATCCAAAGCTAGTCAAAGATGATGAACTGATGATCCGTACAACAGTGAGGTCGACAAATGTTCTGTTGATAAGGTCGACCTTAATGGACCAATGCACTTGGAAGTTTCATAAGAGTAGCTTTCTGGACTAATACATTGAAATAGTCGTGTAATAATTTCACCCAGAGTACATCAACATAGTGTTTTACTGAAGCAACCACTTCACTTGATGTTGATTGAATTCAACTTTCTTTAGAAGAGGAAAATGAAGCAAACAACTTATTTTAATGTGGTCTGCTCCTGATTAGGCACTAAAGTTTTGATCATAACAAAAAAAGAATCATTACCTAACCCCGTAACCCAAATCCTTGTAGAAAAAAATATATAGAAAGTGTGAAGGTCTGAATGTTATCAAATTCATGGATTATTCACGTCTATAATATACAAATTTATGCATACGACATTAGTTTCCACCCGTTATATATGTTATTAGAGGATATATATTGCGAATAACTTTCTTTGTCATAAATGTTTGTCCTATGCAGTAGAAAATGTGCAAATTTAACTCGTAAATTTTAGTATTTACGAGTCATTAAGAGCTGTGACTTGCCCAATTTTGTTTTGAGTATAGTCCAAGAGCCGGTATGTTTGAAATATGTTGTGGGGCTGCAATTATAGTGTAGTTCATCAAATCAAAGTAAAGATCAGTTGAAAACGAAAAATATCACAATCTAAGCCAGTCATGCTGCTCACCACATCATGTAACAACTGACTAATTGCCATGCAAAACACACTTTTTTGTTCAATCTCCAGACCAGCACATTCCACCTTAATCACGCTTGCTGCTTGTCCACTAAGCTACTGACTTTTTGATACCACCAATTTCGCAGAAGGACACTATCACACTTTACTTTCTGAAATACATCACCGCATACTGAAGAAACTACCAATATAAAATAATAATAAAACCCACCACCACCTTTTTCTCTTAGGGAACAACACCCACTGCATCGCCTTGCCACACCACCACCAAACTACCTCGCCCTGCCCGGCTGCATCTTCTCTCTCTTCTCTTCTTCTTGTTCTTATTATTATTATTCTTCTTCGTCTTCCTCGTTCTTTGATCTTCTTCTAAGTTCTCAGAAGCCATTAAATTGGCTAATTTTTCTCAATCACAATCAGACCACTCTTTTTTTGTGCAAGAAAAAAGGCTCAACTCTAACCATGGTCCCAGTGACGGAGCCAGGATTTTTGTTGAGGGGGGCGGAGTGATGTCATAATTAATTAAATATAATATAAAAATTAGTTACTTTAACATGAATTTTTTTTTTTAAATATAGCAAAAAGGGGAGTACAACAAAGACAGTCATTGAAGATGATTGCTACTATATTCATTGAAGATTATTACTACTTCTAGAAACACAACAGAAGAGAAGGGTTTGAATCGTTGATTACTACTACATGAAGAAAAGGAGGACGAGATTGGGTTGCTTACAATTTTTTTGTGGAGATTATCAACACAGTGATTAATGAAGGCACCTGGTATCTAGAAGAAGAATAATAAGGTGGTTTGGATCCTACTGGATCTTGTGAAGATGAGGTCAAATAACTCAATAGTTATAGATCTTTGAAGATGATGAAATATGGGGGTTTCCCTCATCTTATCCAATCGATGGAGTGTGAAGAAGAAACTGTGGATTTTGATTTCTTTGAGGAGCAATTCTAGCTAGCCTGGGGGGCGAAAATACATTTTTGCCCCCCTCTTTAAAATACCTTTTTGGAGTATGTGTTTAAAGAGGTGGGGGCAAAAATGTATTTTTGCCCCCCCAGGCAGGGAAACCACGCTGGTTTTCAAGCCCGCTAGAATTTATGTTATTTAAGAGATTTGAGGGATTTAACCTCTATCTCAAACTCTAAAAGTAGAGTTTGAATTTGATATGTACATTATTTGAAGGATGAAGTCCTGGTTGAAGTGAAAAGTGAGAATAGAGGGGCAAATAAAAAAAACTAATTGGGGGATAAATAAATTATTAAAAAAAAAAAAAAAATCTCAAAAGTCAGTGGGGGCAAGTGCCCCCACGTAAATCCGTGCCTGCATGGTCCTGCTTTACATGGATGACATGATCATCACAGGAAACAATGACAAAGCTATTCAAGATCTCAAGTTTTTTCTTCACAAACAGTTTCACATGAAAGACCTTGGTAATCTCAAGTATTTTCTCGGTTTGAAAGTAGCAAGATAAAAAGCTGGGATTGTCATATCTCAGGGAAAATACACACTGAAAATTCTTGATGATGTTGGACTTCTTGGAGCTAAACCTGTTGACTTTCCCATGGAACAAAATTTGCTTACAATGATCAAGGTGAATTATTGAATGACGCTTCACGCTACAGAAGATTAGTGGGACGATTACTTTATCTTACAATTACTCGACCATATATCATGTATTCTGTGAACATCTTAAGTCAATTTATGCACGCACCAAGGAAACCTCATTGGGATGTTGCTATTCGTGTTGTGAGATATTTAAAGAACAATCCAGGGCTCGGTTTACTATTTTCTTCCAACAACTCTCTACAACTAAGAGCTTATTGTGATGCAAATTGGGAAAATTATCCTATGACAAGAATATCTACATCAGGTTACCATGTATTTTTTGGAGATTTTTTTATTTCATGGAAGACAAGAAAACAAAAAAATAGGCTCCACGTCATCTGCTGAAGTTGAGTATAGGTCCATGGCTGTTGCAACATGTGAACTTACTTGGCTTAGATATTTGTTTAAAGATGTGTAGGTTCGTTTGAAACCGGTTACTTTGTTCTGCGATAATCAAGCAACACTCCATATTGCTGCAAATCCTGTCTATCATGAACGTACTAAGCATATCAAACTTGATTACCATGTTGTGAGAGAAAAGATCCAAGCAAGTGAAATTGTTACCAAATTTGTTTCCTCATATCTTCAGTTGGCCGATACCTTCACCAAGGCTTTAGGAGGAAACGTTTTTACGAAGTTAGTAAGCAAATTGAACATTCTCGATATTCATGCTCCAACTTGAGGGGGAGTGTTGAGATTTGATTTGATTGGATATTCAACATATTCTGTGAAGATCTCAACATATTTTGTTAAGATTTGATTTGATTTGATACTCAGCATATTCTGTGAATATCTCAAAATATTCTGTAAAGATTTCAACTTTACAGTCACAAAATAATCTTCTCTTATGTGTATATCTCCTTAGAATAATCTCCTTTTATGTAGACTTTATTCTATATATGTATATATATCATCTTTGTAATAATCAACATCAATAAACATAAATACATTTTCTCATCTTTAAATTTTCAAATGCACTTAGAAGTTTCATAAGAGTAGCTTTCCGGACTAAGACATTGAAGCAACATGTTTTAATGAAACTTTCTGGACTAGTATATCAACATGTTTTAATAAGACTATGTATCTCAACATGTTTTAACAAGACTAATACATTGAAGCAACATGTTTTTAATAAGAGTAGCTTCCAGGACTAATACATTGAAGCAACATGTTTTAATGAAGCTTTCTGGACTAGTATGTCAACATGTTTTAATAAGACTAGTATAAGCTTTCTGGACTAGTATATGAACACGTTTTACTGAAGCAACCACTTCACTTGATGTTGATTGAATTCAACTTTCTTTAGAAGAGGAAATGAAGCAAATACATTATTTTTAAGTGGCCTGCTCCTGATTAGGGACTAAAGTTTTGATCATAAACGAAAAAAGAATCATCACCTAACCGCGTAACCCAAATCCTTGTAGAAAAAAAATATATAGAAAGTGTGAAGGTCTGAAAGTTATCAAATTCATGGATTATTCACGTCTATAATATACAAATTTATACACATATGACAGTAGTTTCCACCCGATATATGTTATCAGAGGATATATATTGCGTGTAATTTTTTGTCATAAATATTTGTCCCCGGATCTCATCCAATATATACAATAGAAAATGTGTAAATTTAACTCGTATAATTTTAGTATTGACATGTCATTAAGAGCTGTGACTTGCCCAATTTTATTTTAAGAACCGGTATGTTTGAAATATGTTGCCAATGGTAATCTGGTTTGATGGTTAAGACTGTGGTGGTATGAACCCCACATATTGGGTTCTATACTCACCGGTGACACGCTTGCCTTAAAATATATATATATATAAATAAAATGTTTGAAATATGTTGTGGGGCTGCAATTATAGTGTAGTTCATCAAATCAAAGTAAAGATCATTTGAAAACGCAAAATCTCACAATCTAAGCCAGTCATGACTCATGCTCATGCTGCTCACCACATCAAGTAACAATGACTAATTGTCATGCAAAATTCACGTTTTTTGTACGTTCAATTTCCGGACCGACACATTCAACCTTAATCAGCTTGTCTACCACGCTACTGACCTTTTGATACTACCAATTTCGCTAAAGGACATTATCATCCTTCACTTTCTGAAATACACCATCACATACTGAAGAGCACTACTAATATAAAATAATAATAAAACCCACCACCACTTATCTTCTCTCAAGGAACAACACCCACCGCATCACCTCGCCCCATCACCACCACCGAACTACCTCGCCTCGCCTGGCCGCATCTTCTTATTCTTATTCTTATTATTATTATTACTATTCGTCTTCCTCGTCCCTTGATCTTCTTCCCCTATCTTCACGTTCTCTATATTCCCCCTGCTTCATTCTTCTTCTCTTCATTTCTTCCAAGGAATGAGATTTGGCAAAATTATGCGAAATTTCGGCCAAAAATTCGCTTTTAAAAAATTATGAAAAAAGGCAAAAGAATAATTACATTTTTTTGTAGGGTTTTTTCGAAATTTTTTGAGATTTTTTGAAAATTTCGGGATTTTTTTTCATAAATTTCTTTTTTTCGTAAAAATACAAAAACCAACTAGCAAAAATTATCTAGAGAGTTTTTTTCTAAAAATTTTGGAATTTTTTTCATGAATTTCGAGGTTTTATTCTAATTATCATTTCTTCTAATTATTTATTATTTTTGAAAATAACCCCCTAATTTTCTAATTAGCATTTCTTCTACTTATGTATTGATTTTTGAAATCACTCCCTGATTTTCTAATCATATACTGATTTCATGTTTGTTGTATTTTTTGGTATTTAGGCTTCGTTTAATGTATTTAATAGATTTAGTTAATTGCACATTTTCTTTTTCACACATTTCATATACCCTCAAAATCCATTAAATATATTTTATGTATTCTCGAAATTTTTACGTGTTTTCTTTACACATCAAAATACTTCTTAAAATCATGATACCAAAATTAACTCAAAAAACAAAATCACAATCCTTGATCTCTTCTTTTTATCTTCTCCTCAATCTGGTTTTTCTTTTTACCCTCGAGCAAATCCGTGTCCGAGTGGGGTTCCCAATTAGCAGGAGCTTGTGCGAGGGCAAAAAAATTTTAGCCATCGAGTTCTTGCGAATGATGAATCCACATTCACTCGAATATGCTCAAGGGCAGAAAAAAAATCGATGAGAAAAGAAAAGGGATGCGGGGCAAGTGGTACTATCGGTAGTGAGAATAAGAGAAGAGGAAAATAATAAGATCTACAACAAAGGAGAAAATAAATAGAGAAAAGGTTGTGGCAAGGTGGTGATGACTGGTGTCTGGATAGGTGGTGTGGTGGTGGTGGTTGTTGTTCCTGATAGATAAAAGAATAAGAGAAACAGTGGTGAGAGAGATGTTTATATTAGTGATGTCCTTCAACACATCCAAAAAACAGAAAAAAGTGGGTGGTGATGTACTTCAGCAGAAAATGATAGTGTTAAAAAGTCGTGGCCTCATCACCCACTCACACCAACCCAAGTCAACGTCTTACGCATCCTAATGCAACAAATCCAATGGTTGATAAACGAGTTATGGTAGGGGTGGACACAGTACGGGATGAACCTCATCCCTATCCCATCCCATTCGTTCGGGATCAGGTCGGGACGAGATGAACATGTACTAAATAATCCTCCAATGAAAAATAACAAAAAAAATTTAATCTCACATTGCTCATGCACAATTTATGTACATATAACTTTTATCATAACGATATTAAATGTCATATAAAATTTGTGAAGGCTTACAATGGAATTAAGTTTGTCAAGTAAATGATGAAAAACATAAGGAGCCATATATAGATTCGTCTTGCATATTTTCGCAAAAATTAAAATATCATTTAGACAAAATACAATTAGGAACAATGTTCTCCAACTACATAACTCATAGTGCAAACTAACTCAAACCATCATTTGCCTTAGTTTTTTACAAGAATATATGTCCTATAACCAATATAAAATGTGAAAAAATATAAAATTTTCATGAGTTTTATTTGCCCTTAATTATTCAAATTGAAGTTTACAAAGAGTATCAAATCAAACAAGTAAATTTTCAAACAGTAAATGTTTTAATTTAATTTCAATACATCATAAACTGTAATTTAGAATAGTAGTTTGATTAAAATTAATGACAATAAATAGTAAATAAATAAGTTTGGGACATGATCTCATCCCACTCTAGACTGACACGGGACAAGATCAGGATGAGTTTGATCAATTCCAAAACTACTAAAAAAATAATAATTGAGACAGGATCGGAATTATGGGATGGAATGCCCACCCTTACATTATGGTGTCTTCACCTAAGGAAATGACCTTTTTGTCCTAAGAGGAAATTTCGTGTCACCTTGAATGTTCTCCCCCACGCCTCACGCGTTGCCGTCCCCTGCATGCCTCGTGATGCGTAATTATCATCTCAAAACTGTACGGATGTTTTGACTTGATGGGAGATTTGGAGACTGGGTCGAACCTTCTATTCGCCAGGCGCAAGGAAGCAAACGCGAGACAGAGAAAAGTAGAACGGTAGAAGAGATACTTTCAGTGTTTACTTCCATTGAATTTCCACTAGATGCACGCAACATCCTTATAGTATTTATCTTCTTTTTTTTCAGCTCAAAAAACAATATATCCCTTTTTTTTTAAGTTTAGTATTCAAAACCAAAATCAGTCCGAAAAAGATCGATCGACCATAGTCATTACTCGTTCTCTCTCATTTCAATCCAAAAATTATTTTTGATGTCATCGAAATCAAATTGAATTCATATGTTGCATTTGATATTATGGACTTAAAACTGTATCTCCTCAAATTGATTAGGTAATTTGGGTTGGTTAATGGAATGGGGTTTTGATGAAGTAAGATTAAATGAGTTTGGTGAGTCGAGTGCCGATTCTTGAACTAATGGAGAAGAGAATTCATCAGTGTCATGGTTTGAGTACCACAGCGGCTTTGATGGAGAGCGCAAGTAATAGTGGTGTTGATGGTGGTGGAGAGATTGGGGAAGAGGAGGAGAAGAAGGTTTATGTTGCGGTGGGGAAATGTGTGAAGGAGAGCAAATCGGTTCTGTTGTGGGCTTTGCAGCACTTGGAAGGGAGGAAGATTTGTGTTCTTCATGTTCATCAGCCTGCACAGATGATTCCCTTGAGTAAGGATTTTGATAAGTTCTTTTCGGAATTTATTCAAACAGATCATGTTCATTGAATATTTGGGTACATTGAGAATTGGGTTTTGAAGATGATGATGATTCAAGAGGGGGTTTTTGTTTTTTTTTCTGTCTCTTAGTCTAACTAGAAGCCCGAATTTTGCGAAGAATGGAACATTTTTTTTAGACATCTAATTGATTATTTGATTTTTTTTCAAAGGGAGAGGAATTGTATGAAATTTTGTTTTTGAAAATTCCGTCAGAAAACTTATCTCATTTTGTTGTGGAAGAATTTTTAAATATATATTTTTTTAATGTTAGGTGAAATTAGAGTGGATTGTGGGTTGGAGAAGATGGAACAATTGAATTCATGTCATGGGTTGGGTTTGGCCATTGCCATTTGATTCAACAAGTTCTTGAAATGTATTTGTTGAATATAGTTTTTGATGGTGAAAATTGTAAACATGCCGTTGTCTTCTTTCTCTAGTTTCTAATTGAGATGTAGTCATCAACTCATTAATAATGAATAAGAAACGGTGGATTTTACTAATTTGGCTGTTTTTTTGGTTACAGTGGGGGAAAAGTTTGAAGCAAGCAAAGTGAACGACGAGGTAGTCAAGGCATATCGAGATCTCGAGAAGGAAAAAATGCACAACCTCCTAAATCAGTACCTTAGGATTTGTAATGGAGTAGGGGTATGGACGACTAACCTCATTTCATTCTACTCTTGGAATTCTTTACTATGACTTCATCTCTGAGTAGTGAGTACTATATAGAATAGTCAATGATTAATATGAATTCTGTTTATAATCCTAGTAAGTTATGATATATTTCGAATATTAGAATGCTGTATCTATCATTGTTGAACCGATCTATCTCACAGAAAGACTTTTGTTGGCCTTTCCTGCATCTAGGTCACATGGAACTGTCCATGTGCCGTCGTTTCACAGCGAAGGGAACTAATTGTGTAGATATTCAAGTTATTGTATTGAAGTTCACCTGATTTCTCTCTTTATTTTATAGGTGCAGGCAGAAAAATTGGACATTGACAGGAACAATATTGAGGAAGGAATCGTTTCTCTTATTGCTGAACGTGGGATAAAGAAGCTCGTCATGGGAGCAGCTGCTGACAAGCACTATAACAAGTATAAATCCGTGCAAAAAAATCCCCTCATTCTTAAGTATATTATCAGTATCATTGTCATTCATGCATCACTTGTGGAATTGTATAATAATGTGATGGACTTGGTTAGCATTGAGAATGATCTTCCTCGAGGATAACCTTTATTCGCGGTACATAATATTCTGGTTGACCTATCATTGTGTGCCACTGGATTTGGGGTTTTGGAATTGTAATTTAACATCTATAGGAATTATACTAGGCATAATGTCTTGATGGTTTAATTAGGTAATTGCATCATTTGGTTAAATGATTTTTTAGCTGGTTTGAGGCCATTGGAGCATTCAAAGTAGTTGTGGACACTGTTATCTCCATATACATAAAATTAATAAAAAGAAGATAAAAAGGGAAGGAAAAAAAAGGCTTGCCAAAGAGTATAGTGCATTTAGCTTAATGCTTCCACTGAGAAGTAACAGTAAGGCATGACAATCATAAAATGATTCCTGCTTGAACAAACTGTAGGAGGTTGTTGGAATTGCTATGAATGGTATAAGAGGTTTCTCAATTGCTTTATGGAAGCTAGTGAAACTAATGTTGATGTCATGTTGGAAGGATATTGACATGCCAATTTTAATGCTGCAGGAGAATGACCAGACTAAAATCTAAGAAAGCAGCTTTTGTAAATCAACATGCTGATGCATCCTGCGATATATTGTTTGTATGCAACAAGTTCCTAATCTGCAGAAGGTAATTTTAAGATCCCATTGCTTATGATGCATGTTTAGTTTTAGGAAAAATATACAAGATCCAAGTTCACCAACCATTTGACAATATCAGTGCCTTGTTAAGTTGTTTTCAAAATCAGAATCTATAGTGGAGAAAATCCCCCTCCCCCCCCTCTCTTCTATAATAATCAACACTTATTTCCAAAACTTACATTTCTATATATTATTATTGAGAGAAAAATAAAACCTTTCACAGCATGATCTCTCCTAATATCAGAACTCAAAGGTCTACCTCTACTAAAAAATACTAAATGCATTACCATTTTTATTTAAAAATTTTGCATTATTTATTAAACAAAAAATGTGAAATGTTTTGTAGAATAAACCTACCATTAGGCTTGGCCCCGCCCAGCAAAAATTCCTGGTTGCGCCCCTGTTATGGATCATGGTTGGTTGGTTAAGTCTTGTTTAGGGATGGGCCTAATTTCACATTTACAGATCAATTTTTCGTCTATTTCTTTGTAAAATGCTTGCACAAGTCAAAGAAATTTTATTTTTCCCAGTGTCATGGAAAGTGACTGGAACAATATCTAAAACAGGGAAGTTAGTTTGGACGGAAGGGATAGAGAAGTTGGGGAGTCGCCTTTGTCCATTTCAAGCAGCAGAACTGTCCAAAGAGGTCACTTGAAATCAAGATCTCTTCCTGAGGGGTTAAGTGAGCACGTAAAGCCTAGCATGCTTCAGGCTTTATTCTGTCCAATTAGCTCTCATGGAAGGAGAGTTACAACGGCATCTTCCTTGGATGAGGCCAATGACATGTCAGTGCTGCGGGAGCACTTGCCTTCAGAAGGTTGTGTCGAGGGATTGGACAGAATTTCAAGGTGGAGCCCTTCCGACCGTTCTGCCCATTCAACCTGTTTGTCCAGTGAAGAAGTGATGGGCAGTTTGGAATCTCTGCCACTGGTGAGGTATGAGGGCAATGAAGATGGGTTGGTCTTGCATTCTGTTCGTGAGTCCCAGGAGAATCTTTCTCGTTCATCTCCATTCCTTGTATGTATTCTATTTAGATATGCTGAAGAACCGAACATTGTCTAACATGTACAAACATCAAATGCGTTCCTCATTTATGCATTAAGATAATTTGTGGATTTTCAAAATTCGAATTAAAAACTGAAAAAAATACAACTTTGTGTCCAGAATCCACCATGCAAAAGGGTAGAATCCTGAATCGTAGTCTTTTGTGACCCCCATCCATGTGGGTGTTTGTCGCAGAGAACTACAATTGCGTATTCTTCTCGTAGAGGAAACACATTTTGAAAGGACGATATGTTCACCACGTTGGCTTTAAAGAAACCATAGTTTCCAAGATCAGTTTGTGTTGAATAGGTTCAGCTTCTTCAATTGTTTGCTCAGTTTCCAAGTAATGCATTTAAGCAGGAGGATGGAAGAATTGAGGTTGAAAGATCCAATCAACTGCATCAAGCTAGGGAAGAGGCCAAGCATTCTAGGAGAGAAGCATTTGAAGAGTCAGTAAGGCGTCGAAATGCTGAAAAAGATGCTATGGAGGCTAAACACAAAGTGAGCAATTTGAACTATTATTTCTTTCTCTTTGAGTACAGAATAGATTGTGGCCAGTGAACAAGATATTAAGGACGTGTGCATACATATGACCATGATTATTGTAACTGTAAAAAAATTTAGAAAAGCAGGCTATGCTCCCTACAACAGAACAAGATAACATTGCATTACAAACTTTTGTGTCTGGATGTTTAACGAGCTGGTCACATTTTTCGAATGGTGTCTATGCAGAAGCATGTGACCGAAATTGAATGGCCAATGCATAAACTTTCTTTTCCTCTGATATGGCTCTGATTCTTTAGCAGGAGTCATCTTTAAATTTCTGTATGATTACTAAGATGTTTAATCAGCTGGTCACATTTAGAATGTGTTTTGAGCATTGCGCTTACCTGCTTCAATAGGCATCACATTTTGATTTCTCATGAGTACGTCACTCTAGTTGATTGAACAATTAAGATTTGTCTTTACAGGCTAAAATATCAGAGAGCTTATATGCCGACGAAGCAAGACGGAGACGGAAAATGTCAGAAGCATTGGCAAGAGAAACTTTTGAGCTGAATAAGATCAAAAGCCAGCTTGATAAAGTCATGGAGGAACTGAAGGCTGTGTTAGACCAAAAATCAGCACTAGAAGCCCAAATTGCCGATTCTAATCGATCAGTAAAGGAGTTGGAAGGGAAAATTCTCTCGACTGTGGATTTGTTGATATCTTCCAGAGAAGAGCGAGATAAGTTGCTGTTGGATCATGATATTATAGATCGGGAAGTTGAGGACCCAAGGAAAAGAATTGCAGAAGACATGGTTAGTTCACAGAGGCCACAATCCACACCTGAATTCTCTTTCAAGGAGATTGAGGAAGCCACTCGCAGCTTTAACCCATCTCTGATGATTGGCGGAGGAGGATATGGTAGTGTTTATAGAGGGTTTCTTCGGAACACTGAGGTGGCCATAAAACTTCTCCACTCTGATAGCGAACAAGGGCGCACTGAATTCCAACAGGAGGTAAATATATTAGTCGTGCTATATTTGCTAGTTGAATAACTTAAATGGTATAATAATGAAGGCACACTTTTCTGCTTTGTTACGGTCCCATCAGTTGGAACTTGATGGATTAGTTTCGAGTCTTTTGACATGAATCATAGTACTGGTGTTTGGATCTAACATGCAAAATTGAACTCAAGCACTATGGTAGGGAGTATGTGGTGCTGTCATTTTTCTTTTTCAGATCAATGACTTAGTCCCTGAATCTAAAGCCTCTCAAAGATAACAGATGCCATCATTAATCTGCCCAGTCAAGCAACTCCATATACTTGTTTAGAGTCGAGAAATGTCTCGTTTATCTCATGAAAGCTTAATCTATGCAAATGTTTCATAAGGATCATATTGTTGGATGAATTGAGTAGTGTTTTATGAATTAGTCTTATTGTTGGATGATTTCAGGTGGATGTACTGGGTAGAATGAGGCATCCCAACCTTGTGACTCTTATTGGAGCCTGCCCAGAAGCCTGGTCTTTAATTTATGAATACCTACCCAATGGAAGCCTTGAAGACCGTCTCAACTGTAAAGACAACACTCCCCCTCTCCCATGGCAAAGACGAATCTGTATTGCTGTTGAGGTATGCTCTGCTCTTATTTTCCTCCACTCCGATAAACCTGATAGTGTCATCCATGGCGATATCAAGCCTGCCAACATACTCTTAGATGCCAACTTTGTGAGCAAAGTGAGTGACTTTGGTATTTGTCGCCTGGTATCCAAAGAAAGAAACTCCACTGATACAGTCACACCATGCTTATATACTGAACACCCAAGGGGCACACCAGGGTATATGGACCCTGAATTCCTTTCAACTGGAGAACTCACAGTAAAATCAGATGTGTTCTCATTTGGAATGGTACTACTACGCCTTTTGACTGGGAGACAAGCTTTCGGACTAGTCAAGCAGGTGCACTCTGCAATCAAGAAAGGAAATTTAAGTACACTATTGGATCCAACTGCTGGGGATTGGCCTTTTGTGCAGGCCAAGCAGTTGGCTCACTTGGCATTGAATTGTTGTGAAATGAGCCGGAAAAACAGGCCAGATCTTAAATCTGAAGTGTGGAGCGTGCTCGAGCCAATGAAAGCTTTTTGTGGAACCTCATTATCATCCTGCATAGACGATAATCGCGAGGTTCCTTCCTGCTTCATCTGTCCCATTTTCCAGGTCAGATTTGAAACTTCCCTTTGTGTTATAATTTGCATTTCTCAAGGTCTAGACCAAGCGAATTAAAACCATGGAAGTAAAAATAAATAAATAAAAGAGGGTAAAACCATGGAAGTCAAGCTTATTGTCTCATCCTCATTTAGTTCACTGTCTTGGATCATTATGATCCATGAGAGAACAAATAAAAATAAATGAATTTATATACCACAGAGATCACAAGGTTTTATGTCCATCTGAATCTTAGACTCGCATAAAGAATCATAGATAGAAAGAGTGAACCCTTTCTCTTCTCAAAGTACAAGAGGAGAGTTATTTCCATCACAAATGCATTTACATCTTGAGAATCACATTCCGTCGCTGATTTATTTTCTTATTACTAAGGTTGAAATGGAAACTTGCAGGAAATCATGCGAGATCCACACATTGCAGCTGATGGCTTCACGTATGAAGCCAAAGCTCTTAAAGCCTGGTTGGATGGTGGACACAACACTTCGCCCATGACAAACCTTAAGCTTGCCCATTTCAACCCCATTCCTAATTACTCTCTTCGTTCAGCAATAGAAGAATGGCAGCAGAAACAATATACCTCTTTCTAGAACTCAATTGTTCAGCAATACATAGAAGAATAGTGACAGCAACACAATTTTTTTCTAGAACTCCATTTAAAATTTCATTTTACGTACACCTCTCGTGTATTGATGTAGCAATCCCATTATTGGATGACAGCACTTTTTTTTTTTTTTTGGAAGGCTGATGACCAGAGTACCTTTTCTTTTCCCTAGTCTTTTTTTTCAGGGTTTATCACCTGTATTTAGCAGCACTATTTGTAAAGGAGGGGGGATGGAAGGAACACTTGTTAATGAAGCTGCAAGTATTTCTTCTTTTGTAGTTGATCTTATGAATAACTTACCCTTTTCTTTTCTTTTGCTTTATTATTATTATTGTTGTTATTTTTAATTGAGGGGTTGTTTTGCAACTCTCGACTCATGGAACAATTCTTAAAGAGTCAGGTCCCTAGCGCACTCAATACCCTTTCTTCTTCTTATGTTCTTTATTTGTTCTTCGTCTTCATCTATTTTCTTCTTCTTCAACACGTTCTTGAGCCTCCCCTGGAGCCGATCTGGCGCTAGGGGCCCGACTCTTAAGAATTGTTCTAAGCAAAATAAAAACGGAAAGTGACAAGCTTATGTGATCTCTAACACCTTGGAATGCTTGAATGACGATGTTGAATGACATCAAGACAATGTGTTGGTTTTTGATTGGGCTCAGGCATTACTCATGTTACCAGGGTGTGGATGCGCATTACGTGAGTATATATTTAGTATTCGTATTTTATTCTAAAAAATTCAATAATAAGTAAAAATTTTGAGAGTAAAATATTGTAATTGAAGATTACACTTTCATTATTGTAAGTGTCTATTTATAGTTTATATATAATTGGAGGATTTTCAACAAATTATATTACGGAAAATGACTTTTAAGGACTACTTCTTTACAAAATAGACCATTTAAATATCATGTAATGGTTAATTTGTGCCTATTTTTATACTTTTATGACCAACAAATATTCTTTTATTAACCAAGGTTAACTCATCAAGTTATATGACATCTTGACCCTTTATAAACAAATAAAAAACCTAAATTTATACTTTTATGACCAGCAAAGGCAGCAATGACTATTTTATAAATGATTCTTATTTTATTTTACCATTAACCCCTCCCACCCCATGTGCCAATTGTAAGTTTTTATAAGTCTTCATTGGCCGACAAGTTAATCAAATTATTATGTTAAGGTTTGGTAAACTTTTCATAATGTAATTAATGATGATTACAAATTTGGTTTTAATTAGTTAATAAATCAATTTGATTAACTTGTCATAAATTTGATTAGAAAAGTTTTATAGGTACTCGTGCATTATATTTCTTGATGATGATTATAAATTTGGTTTTAGTTATCATTGTTTCTTATTCCATAATGTAGTTAATAAATAATTCTTTCCACTATCGAAATGATTTTCTATTCTTCAATGCATAGATACCTGTAAAGTAATAATTTTTATTCTTTGTCATTATTTAGTCACAAGCTATCTACCACTGAGCATGATCATAACCTCATAGATAGAATGTTAACCAATATTTAATAATATAATTTCATGTAAATTAAATAGTGACAAATAATTGAAGTAACATTTAATTGAAACAAAAAAATTGACCTTCAAACTCAGATATACCTTCACAATCGGTCAAATATAAACGCATTCAGAGTGACAAAACATTCTTGAATATGCTAACATGAAAATATTAATGCAACCATTTGTAGTTAACAAATGACATAAAATAATTGCTCAAACAGCAGTTAAATAAATTATTTGTAGCCATCTGTTGTCTACAAATAATAGGAGGGGTTAATGGTAAAAAAAATTACAAAAAAATAAAATCATTATAAAAGTATAAAATTAAAATTTCTATTTGTTTATGAAAGGTAAATATGTTCTATAATTTTATGAGTTAACTCAGGTTAATGAAAGAGTCATTGTTGGTAATAAAAATATAAAATTAAGCACAAATTAGCCATTACATCAATTGTGGTATATAAATTGTCTATTTTGTGAAAAAAATATCTCTTAAAAGTCATTTTTCGATTATATTAGAAACTAGGGTATAATTAATCAATGTTTGCAATGGACTGATTTTGATTGTAAATAATATGAAATGTAGAGGGCAAAATGAAAAACCTAAAAGTTAGATATAAGGGCATGCTTATAAATTATAGATAATTATGAGCTTTAAATAAATTATGTTAGGGGGATTAAACATAATTAATTAATATTTGCAAGGGGTTGATTTATTGTAAATAGTCTGAATTTGGAAATGTATAATGATAAAAATGTGTAATAGTGTTTTACATGTAAAAGAGACAAACACCCATTTTCACTCTTCACCTATCTATTAAATTTTAATCATATTGCTTAATGGATCTAGGGCGCCTTATCCTCTTTTGGCGCAATGCCAATTACATCACAAGCCTTTGGATATATAAATATTCTTTTGCCTAATCAACAATACATGTAGGCGTTCGATACATTACTTGCACTCATGGTTTGACTTAGGGGTGGGCATTTAGGACCGAAAGTTCGGACCGAACCGATCGGGTCGGTTTTTATTAATTATAAATGTTTCGGTTTTAAAAGCTCGGCCCGACCCGAAGTTTCTGGACCGAGCCTCGGTTTCCATTTCTGAAGCCCGTCGGGTAACTGGCCCGGCCCGACCCAGATTAAATAGTTAAAATTTTTGTAAACCCAAAATTTTATGTTTTTACAAATATAATTTCACTTTCTTTTGTAGGAAAACAAAAAAATTCAGTACTTTAAGCTTTGAGATTTATAAATTCAAGGACCATGGGATTAATTCAACACTTTCTAGGTGGGCTTTATAAATTCAGCACTTTGGGCTTTGGGATTAATTCGCTGTTGACTATGTGGGCTTTATAAATTCAACACTTTGGGCTGAACTTCAAGGACCGAAACCGGCCCGAAATGCGGTTAACAGGTCAACTCGATTCGGTTTCGGGCCTCATAAATATGAGCTTAAATTTTTCGGGCCAATTTTTGATTTTTACTTTTTGGGCCGATTACTTAGATCTGCCCAACCCTAGTTTGACTCTACGACCAAACCATTGATGTTGGTCATGTCCTACTTACAAAACTATGTCATATCCTACTTACAAGGTCCTAGTCTTAAGATCATCCATGCTAAAACTAGTCAAAATTAATCAATCATCATCACGCTATCCACCATCATCATCTGAATTGTTCGAAAAGGTCCCAAATAATACTCCAAATACACCTTCCTAATTACTTCTTATCCAATCAAATCCATCATCATGGCTAATCTAACCATCAACATCCCCCACGTGTACCCCATCCAATACTGGATACCAAATACCAAACTCACTCCCAGCAGCACCCAGACGGAGTAAAAAAGGGTGAATTGCCCTTATAATGCAAATCTCATCTTCTTCCTTCTTTCCCTCACTCCTCCTCGACACTTCTCTTTCTCTCACTCGCTCGCTCGCTCGTAATTTCGGCTATTCGATTCTCCGCCTTTCCTAGGGTTTTCCAGTCTATCTCTATTGATTCTTCAATCGCTCTTCGATTTCATTTAAACCTCATCACGCTTTCTCTCGATCTATACTGACTGGTAAGTATCTGATCCGCCACGTTGATTTGATAATTTAGATCTCACTATACAAGCACTTGTAGTTATATAGATTCGATGTTAGATAATCAGTCGCGGAGCTAAATTGCATTTTTTTTTTAAAATTTATTTATGTCGATTCGATTTGTGTGTTGTTTTGCTTTATGCGTGATCCGATACTTACTCTTGTAGTCGGCTCTTGATTTGCGTCAGATCTTATTTTCCTTTGTGTTAATCTTGTTTCGAGTTTCGTGAAGTGTGTTTGAATCAGATACAGTTCGTTTTAGGTTTGAGTGATTAGCAAACCTAATTAAATAACGTTTTGTAATTCGTTTGTGAATGAAGGATTCCTTTTTGTGTGTGAAATTGGTTGAATTAAGAAAAGGTGTCCAGTTTTTCTTTTCTACATTCTTTATTTGGTCCGCGGTCCGTGGAGGCGGTGAGAAATCAAGTTAGCTTTATATTGTTTTATCATAGTTAGTAAAAAAAAATTTATTGGGTGTTCTTCTTTAGGTAAGTGTTGTGGATTTTATCGCTTTTGATTCATGGCTCTCTGAAAGGAAAACGAAACATTTATAACTGAATTAGTTGTGTGGCTTCTAATTTTGAATTCAAGGTTCGTGCATTAGAGAAAGTTGTAAAGGAAGAAGCATTATCATGTAATTGGAAAAATGGACCGGTCATTCGATCTTATGAAGATAACAGTGGTACCGACTGCTATAATGTTTAAATGAAGGAAACTATTAAATAAAACTTGAAGTTTAGTAATTTATTGTGTTCTATGTTGTTTCTCTCTATCTATTGTCATATTATGTCAAGTCCATAATAAGAACGACCTGTGTATCAATAGCTAAAATGTGTTATGGCGATATACTTCATGAATGTGCATTTTCTATATATGTCTCCGTCCTTATTTTGCGTTATTTTTCTTTGACAAGTGATCCTTCCACACGACAACCGTTCTCAGCATTTGTTGATGTCCATAACGGAGCTAAGGTCCAATAACATTCTTCATGCGATGAAGTCTGGGCAAAAGGCTGGGAAACCAGAGGAAGGAAATGATTCTCTCGACAATTACATCAAACAGGCAATAGGAAAAGAACCTGTGCTGTCTTTCACAAGGCCGGAAAACAATCATGTTCAGTGGATTCAATTACTTCATGCCCTAGACCAGCAAGGTACTAATAAAATCTCTAAAGGTTCAAAGATTAACAACATTGTAGAAGGGAAGGAAGATCCTCCAAATCAATGCAATGGTGTGAGCTCATTTGCATATAAGATGAATGGAGTTAAGGAATCTTTTCCTACTATAAAAAGCAGTGAAGCCTCGGTCAGAGGGACGCAGAGTGCCTCTGAACATATGGAAACTCCAAAAATCCCCGAGGCTGTTGTTGCCTTAGCTCAGGCCGCTGCTAAGGCCAAGGGTGAGCCTGAAAAATGTATGTCAAGTGTCATAAGCAGGTATTTGGGTTATAGCTAGTAGTAGGATCACTTCTGGCTTGGAATAGGTTTATCTTAGTTACAACAATTTTTTTTTTTTTTTTCTCTCAGATCTACCAGGATGGCCATTATTATCTCCTCCAAAGGCGCAAATGCAAAAGTGTGATAAGTGTAGCTGGGAATTCTGCTCCCCTATTAATTACCGGAGGCATATACGTGTACACCGTCGATCCTTGAAAGTTGACAAGGTTACCTCCAACCAACCACCACCCCCCCTCTCTCTCACTGCAATAATTATTACTGATGCAATTTCTTATGCTTGTTTGTTTTCTTTATACACATCATAATTAGTAGGTTTGAAACTATACAAGCAAGAACTTCTGCCATTAAGGTACATCAATTTCTATAGAGATCTTGAAAACCCTCCCCTTAGAAACCTGGTTTTAGAAGCCCATTTCTGGATACAAGCAATAACATTTACCAATAAGGTCCTAAGACCCTCCCTTTTGAACTTGGTGGCATTCCTTGCATTCCAAACTACCCAACAAATTGTATGGTTTCAAAGAATTTCGGAGCACCCGTTTGAAGAAGGCTCAAGGCGTCATACCTCCAAGAGTAAAAAACCTCCGTAAAAAAATCTAGGCATTGTCTATTTGACGCAAATTGATTAAAGTTATGACTCCACACTTCTTGGGTAAAGGGACTTCTTGGCCAAAGGGACATCAAATGAGAAGATGGTCTCTGGATTCGTGAATCTCTTTCTGCCTAATCAATACATCTGACTTAGTCATCCCAACCTCCACATATAGGCGTTAAATATTTGTTTAATATTTTGGTCATCCCACAAGCAATCCTTTAGCTGTTTAGGTGTGGTTTAACCTTACTGCAACTTGCTATTGTAAGACACAATCTATTTGAGTGCCTGAGGAGTGAGGTGCTGATCAGCATTCTGATGCTTGGTTAATGTTCTGCAGGACTCTAGTAAGAATAGGGACATCTTAGCTGCATATTGGGATAAGGTAACAGTCTCCCCTTATTTTATTGTGAAATTGTTTACCCCCCACTAGAACCACTTGTTAATATATGATTCTTGCAGTTGTCTCTGGAAGAAGCAAAAGAAGTGGTTTCATTCAAGAATGTGACATTGGAGGTAGCTGCCAAGTTCTTTCTCGCTTACTTTCCTCTGTATACGCAAATAAACACACTAGCACACATGTTTTCGTTAATTGGTATGCATGGGCCCAATATTTTGAAATGTGAATTTCAAAGAAACTGTTACTTGATCCCAATGTATATAAGACGCGTTGAACCATATTAAAAATTTCTCTCTCAAACTCTTTCCTTTTGTTTCGGTTTTTCTCAATCAATTCAAAGGACTTGTTTTACCATAAACTTCATGGCAGTCGAGCACCCTTTTGTGTGGTTTCTTTCATTCTAAGGCTGAAAGGTTTGGTAGTTAGGATTATAAAACACTCATCGTCACCTGATCTCATATATAAATGCTTATATTATATGTTTTCCATTTATATACATCTCATAATATTTTCTTCTGCAAAATGTTTCTATCCGCAGAAGGTTCCTGGGCCATCAATTATAAAGTCATTGGCCTCATTTATCCGAAAACCAGGTTTTCCTTCACTGCCACAAGTTTACATAAAAGCAGGTGCAGCTCTTTTGGTAGGCTAACATCTCTATCTTTTTTTGTTCTCTTATGCTTTACTCTTCATCTGTCTTTGGCTTTCTTCAAATACTATAATTGCTGTATATCGTTGTTAAGGATCCTTCTGTACTTCCCGCAGGATGTCGTTCAAGCTAGGCCTTCGAGGTTTCCTATGTCTTCTCAGGAGTTATTCAGTATCCTTGATGATGCAAGTGAGAGAACCTTTTTATGTGCTGGACCAGCTGAATCCTTGCAGAAATTTGTGTTTGATGGGGAAGCTGGAAAGATTGGACTTGAGATGAAGAATTTAGTTGCTTGCACCAGTTTTCTGATGGAGCAAAAATTGGTAAGAATTTATATTCCAGATCTAAACACGTAATGACGACTATCAGTTTTTTTTGGGTGGACCCTTAAATTTTTGTAGAAAGGAAGACTGTTTCTTATTATTGATGATATTGGCACTTAAATGTAGGTTAAGGCATGGCGTGCTGAAAAGGACGCAGAAGCTTTAAGGTGTGAGAAGTTGCTTGTGGAGGAGGAGGAAGCTGCTCAGAAAAGGTTTTCCATTTTCTTTTCTTTTTTTCTATCAAAAAAACGATGCAGCTAGAAGTTCTTTGGGAATTAAATTTGTTTCACAATTAGTGAACCAAGCTATTTTTTTATAATAGAAGCATAGGAGTGTTTTTATGAACATTTCATTCTGAAACTTACCTTTTGTATAAATCATATATGTTCAACAGTCACCTAATGTTTAGCTGAATTTTACTTTGTGACTCCAGATTTTGGTTGATCTTGATGAAATTCAACTAAAGCGAAATTGATGACCTGCTTATTTTGTAACACTTGTGTTGGGCTGTGCTGAATAAATGCATTTTAACTATTATGGCATCTTTTCATCCTTTTTATCGTCACGTCTTTTCAGACTTCTCCATGAAATAATCACCAGTGTTTCCGATGTCATAGTGAAAAAGAAAACACGGATAAATAAAGGCTAATAGCAGTTTACTGTTGACTTCTTTCACAGATAAAAATATCGACTGTAAAGAAAATAAGATAAATAATACAAATGAACTTGTTTTATGTGGTTATACATGTATCATCTTTTATGGATTCAAATATGGACACATTTAATTTGTTTGTGGTTGATATTTTATGACCAGCCTATGTGATGAAAATCTCTTTTGCATCTTCGTCAAAATCAACTTTTACCTGATTTTTCATGTGTTATGAAAGCGCATACCCCATCCCAGTTCCGTCATAATTAATTAATAGAAGTTCCCAGTTTGCAAACAACATTTCTACTTGTTAAAGTCATCAATTTGTTGTGATGTTAGATACTGAAGATGATTACTAATTACTAGTATTTTCGCATATAGACAAGCTGATCTCTTGGAGAAGAAAAGGTTGAAGAAGCTTAGGCAGAAGGAGCAGAAAGCAAAGGAGCAAACTGAGGATGATGAAGATTCCAGAGAAGATGCCCAAGGTTCTTTTGAGAGTCTACCTTCTTCTGGTGGAACCAGTCTATTGTGTGACTCTAACCTGGAAGGTATTTCAGATCCAGCTCAAGAAAACCTGGAACCTTTCCATTCTCCAAAAACCAGTGAAGAAACGGATTCCAGATGCCACATCGAATATTATGACGTTCACACTGATTCACCGTCTGGTATTACAGACTCTACAAGTCCTCATAATGTTGACCATAGATTGCAGCATGGAAATGGTTGGCGGCACCAGAATGGTGGTGGGCGACCAGCATCAAGTTCTCAACGTGGTGGACGAAATGGCTTTCATTTGGGTCAGGTTATTCCTCAGTCAAAATCAGGACCTGTCCAGAAACAAGGCATTCATAAGGACCAAAGGGCTGCTTCATTGACCAATGGCCATAAGGTCTGGACTCGCAAAACAAAGCCCGACAATGAAGTTGAAAATCCAAATGCAAGAGTTCTGAGAGAGTCAAGAGATCAGTCTGAACTAAGTGAAAACCTCGAGTTGTTGATAGGTTCTATTTCTGTCACACTTCGAGAAAGCAATGGTTGGTGTCAGGGTGCTAATCCCTCTCCAATTGAACAGTGTGCTGCAGACAACCAACAAAGACATAAAAACAGTCAGGTGAAGCATGTTAAACCTGATTCTAGTCAAAGTGGCGCTAACAAGTCAACAGTGAAGCTCTGGAGGCCTGTTAGCAGACATGGAGTTCGAAACACTCCAACAGTCCAAGATGACAAAAAAGGAGCGGAAGCAGATATGGTTTCTCGTAATACGGATGGCTCCCAAACTGACAATGTTGGTCCCCTATGTGCTTCTACAGATGACAGTAACATTACAAGCAGAATGAATTCTTCAACAGAACAACCTGAGGATTCAAAAGGTTTAAGATTGTTCTCCAGTAGTGATGCAGAGGCTTTCCTTACTCAGCGTAAGAAATTTGGCTACATCTTGTTGACAATGTTCTCTTGCTTAAAAAATTAGCAGGCTTTATGTATTGCTTACATATCCAATTATTTCAATTATACAGGATGGAAGGAAGCTATTGCTGCAGATCATTTAAGGTTGGTCCTCTCCCCTGAATCAGAACCTCCAGATTCGTCTGAGAACCTAGATGCATCCTTGAATCCAGACATTCTCTGCAGCGCCGAAAACAGGTTACCTAATACTGCAAATCCCAAAATTGCAAACCTTGGAAATATCACCAAAATCAATTTCAAAGCAAAACCTGAAAAAAATGGTAGGTTAAAATACATTCCCAAGCAAAGAAACAGCAGTTAGGGGGAGGAAATAGATTTTTATTGTTATACCATTGTGAAGATGAGAAAAACCACCGTATCATTCTTAGCAGAGGTTCCGTTTTTAGTAGAGGTCTTCTGTGTTAGGAGAAAGGAAATGAAATGGAGATTTTGGAGGGGTAATAATTCCAAAAAATATTTCAGCCATTGTTTTTGTTACTTGTGTTGAGATTAGTTCACATCGTGGTTTTTGTTTGATTTTCGTGTAATAATTTACTTTCTAGTTTGTTCTGCTATTCTCTTGTGTCTTGGTGTGTCCTCGTAATCTTTTTATAGACTCTTTTGTTATTTTCATCCATAGTTTTCGTCCAAGTTCTTTTGCGGTCTCTTTGGTGCATTACCGTTTATCACTTTTCTATTCTGAGATCAGGGAAAGTCACTTCTCTATTTGATCATCTCACCCCAAATTTCTGATGAATTTGGTGGTTTCAATTACTCCCACCCAGACATTAAATTATTTCAATTTATGCTTACAAGTTTTGATCAAATTTAACGGCACAACAATTTAGTACCAGGCTCTGAGCTTCATTAAGATCATGTGAAATAGGGAGGATTTGGGAAAGTGATGAAGATGTCTCATTATGGGTTTTGCTGTACTTTATTTGGGATCTGACAGTGTTAGGTTACAGGGTGCTCCCGACTCTTTTATGTAGTTCATCCTAGTTTGCATGAAAACCTCAAGTGACTTCGAGAGCCTTAACCCTAAAACACTCGTTTACCTGTTTGCTTCGATTGGGTCATCTTTTGATTGTTCAACCGAGTGCAAACGGTTCATTCCTTTTGCTGAAAATGTTAAGTGAAACTGAGATGTCCGAGTTTAACATTTGCTACTTGCCTGACTAGTCTCACTCTTTGATAGTGTCATGGAATAGTCGAAGTCATTGGCTAAAGAATAGGGGTGTTAATTGGTCCATGTAAATCGATCGAATTAATCAAATCGAGCCGAAAAAAAATCGAAATCAAATTGTCAAAATCGAACTGAATCGAGTTACTTCGGTTTGAGTTTTTTCAGCCCTGAATAAACCGAACCAAATCATATCAATTTTTTATCTGTTTTTTTAACTCCCAACCCTACCACAAACAAGTCAATTTTCAACTCCCATTTAATTCCCAGTCCCACCAATTCAATTCCTAACCCCAGTCACCCCCATTTAATTTCCACCTATTCCAGTTAGTTCAACTAAAGTGAATATATAGAAATTGGATCCAGCTAAAGAAGTTGAGATGTCATTTATGGATATCATAGATATAGGTAAGCTTGGTGTGCTATAATCCATTATTGATAATCTTGTAAATGAGCTTTGTTTCAAGACTTTCTTCGCTTCTGTTGTTGAACAAGTTTTTGCTGCTTTATAACAATTGGGTACAAATGATCTCCATGTGATCTTGATCATTTTGTTGTAGAGTTGTTGTATATATATATATGTCAAAAATTTCCCAACATCGCCAAAGTTCTTCTTCGCTGAAGAAGTCACCGTACAGCGTCGCACATGGTCGGAGAACATCAACTACTACAAAGGCAGGGGGTACCTCTCCGGCACCATCCTCGGTGCCGTCAAGGGTTTCGTAGAGGGGATCAAATCGGCTGAGAAACGTGACTCTTTGAAGCTCAGACTAAATCGGGTCTTGAATTTCGACGGAGGTTCGGGAACTCATTGTGCACAGTGTCTGAGCCTTTTTTTTCTTTTTGTTCGACTAATTTTCTTTGCATTAACACTTTTTGGGGTTTTGTCGAATTGTATGGTCATTCGAGCTTATTTAATCAGAATGCAATAATGCTAATATCTTTTATCATAATAGTTATAATATAATTTTGTTGAGATTCAAATTTTATTTAAAATCTGCATATGTGAAAAAGTTTTATTTTTGTGTTTAGGTCTAGCTGTATGGGAATGGTAATGGGAATACAGAATTGTTCAAGTAAAAAGAAGAAAGAGATTGGGAAAAAAAAGAAAAAGAAAAAACCGAAACAAACCAAAACCGGACCGAATTGGTCGGTTCGGTTATAGTTTTCTGTTTGAAATATCAGAAAATCAAACCGAATCTCAAGTTCATCTTGGTTCAGTTTTGATCCAATTTCAAACCGATTGACATCCCGAATCAAATTCTTCAACTTAAACTGTTTCAGCAGCCCCTACTGGCTAACTCAGGAAAAAAAATTAAGTAAATAAGTTCTAGCTCATGAAGCTAATTAAGTTGTCTGATTATTCTGTTAAATAGTATGATGTTTGACCTATTGAAGCTGTAATGGAATTCTATTGTTTCATGTTTTTGAGAGGCTTAAATAAATACATGATAATCATTTCTGTTATTGAAGGACCTATATCATCTGCCATTGAATTGTGCAGATGCAAATGTGTTTCGCTAACTGGACATAATGACATGGTTTGGACTACCCTCTGAAAATCAAAATAGATAAAAACATAGAATCTCATAACCTATCAACAAGGTGCGATCATGGTCTCGAACCTAGGACATGGGGGATAAACTCACACAGCCGTAACCACTCAACTATAACACCATTGACGAACAACATGTCTGTAATTGCACAAAGAGCATGTATAACATTTGGATAGTATTTTTCACAAGAAACTAGATTAAACCAATAGGATTTCAGATCGAACAAGAAAACGAGTTTATATCGGAAGTCTTTTTCATTTCTGGATGGAGAAGTAGGACCAACTTATTTTTTGACAACTCAAAGAGATCTAATAACTAAACAAGGCAAATCCTCAGAGTAACAAACAAGTTTTCTCTACTGTAAATTGGGGAAGACCGGAAGACACATTTTGACAAATGTAAAAAATCAAAATTACTCGAACAAACCATAGAACACCATCACAGATTTTCACTTGAGCTTCAAGCCCTTCGAACCAATAACATAAACATAGCAACGAGTAGCTCAAAGAGACCATAAGTGTGCGTAAACCCAAAATTAGTAGCTTCCTTATCTGGAGTAGCAGAAGAACAGAGCAACCTCGAACATGCTAATCTCTTCCACCCAAATGCTGTTCAAATCTGTGTCAGCTTCCACTTGCTCTGAGTTTGATGCCGAAAATAGGTGTTAGCTTCCATTTGCGCAATTTTGAATGTGGATTTACAACAAAGAAACGAATATAATAAATCTATTCTTGTGATAATCTAACATACCATATTTAGATTTGTACAATATCATTTTCATGGATCATGTTCTCTTGATCTCCTCCTTGACTATGTATATCTTATGATGAATCATTGTTGTTCTCCTCCCCGTCTCTGAGTATTTACCCAACAACAATATATCAAATTTAGTTAATAAAATACTATTAAAGAAACGAAGTCTACCTATGTTAAAGAATAAGATATGTTAGGAAAGTCAGAATAGGATAGAAGTCTTATGTTTTTCTATCTCTGCAAGGTTAGGTCAGAGTTAGTTTTATAAACTTGTATCTAGTCAATGAATAAAACACAATACAATAATATTTCAATACAATTGTTTACATGGTATCATAGCAAGGTTATCTGTGAACTAAAACAACTACGGGGACTCAAACTCTTCCCCGCCTCCGACAAGTACGCACTTTGACCGTAGAAGCAAAAGGCAAGGACGGGAAATCACATGCCATCGCCTTGCTTACTCTCGAGAAAAAAAAAAAGGAGTAGCACACAGAGGAGCTCGCAATCACCTTCTCTCCCTGCGATCTCCATTGCACCTCCTCACGACAACAACCCCGCTCGCAGAACAAACCATCACGCAACAACAGCTTAGCAAGAGAAAACAATTTGTCTCTGTGCAGCAGCTAAGAACAGGGCAGCAACAAGATCACACAACAACAATCATACAATAGCAAGATAAAGTTCAATTACAACCAACAACCTGTTTCCACCATCGCTCAGATCACCACATCTCCATGCTCAACAAAGAAGTTCAATTACAGCAGAACAGAGTTCAATTACAACCAACTACCTGTTTCGAAAATAAATTGGTTTTTTGATAACCATAAAGGCCTAATGTAGAGAGCAATTTAAGCGAGAGAATCCAATGAGGAGTGTCTGTCATTCTCCCAACTAGAACTAAGCATTGAAGCGTGGCTGGAGGACATTTCATATTTTCTACTTCAAAACTATAAGTCGAGTCCTCATTCATTTCTATCCATAAAGTTTGTAGATATTGCATCTTCTCAACGGAAGCCAGTACAAGAGTAGCATCTTCCCCATGCAAGCTCCTAATATCGAAGTCTGGTTAACTTCCCCAACTCTGCACCTTCAGCGCAGTTTTTAAGTTTTCTAAGGCAGTCAATCTGCCTATCCCTATGGGTAGTATTAACCCTTCACCAATCAGACTGAGAAGGTGTGTTAGCTTGAGGATTTCATCTGGCAGTTTAACATAATCAACAATGGGGTAATCAGAGCAATCTAAGGTTTCTAAGTTTACGAGCATCCCCAAAGAACTTGGAATAGACGTTGACTTACAAAGACCCAAACGTAGATATCTCAAAAAATATAAATTGGTTGTGACATCCTCGCCTAGGAATTCCTCCAAATGCGCATCTTCTAAATGCAAGACTTTCAAAAGCTTCATTCGACCACCACATATAAATGTGAAGATGGTATTAGAACCGGTGTTCCCAAATATATGCAATGACTGGATTTGAGATAATGAGCTTGACAAAGTATTTGCAACATCCCCAGCATTCAAAAAAGACACACGCCGAAGTTTGCCACTTATTGGTTTATTGATAGGCAAACATTCAGCGAATTCTTGGTCACGAGCTTTTCTCAAGATGAAATCTCGTAGAAGGTCATGGATACAACATTTGCTCACCCTAACACTACTTTCATCTTCATCTTGCACTTGAATGAGGCACCGTGCAATCAACTCATCAAGGTAACTCTCAGCTTTATCTTCCTTTGTGATGGAGACCACGTCGGAGTCACACAATCCCTCTGCAGCCTATAAGCATAGAAGACTTGAACAATCAATGATATTATCCTCAGGGAAAATGCACAAGTATAATAGACAAGACTTGAGATGGTACGGTAAATCATTGTAACTTAGTGAAAGTATGATATTCACATCACCAAGTTGGGAATGACTCAATAGTGAATCACTCTCTTTACTGATTTTCTCCCATTGATCAATGGTCTCCTTAGTCGAAAGAAGACCAGCTATGGCGACAATTGCAAGTGACAGCCCGCCACATTTGTTCAAAAAATTTCAGAATAACTTCTCTTAGATGTTCATCAGGGGAGTAGTTGTTCTTTAGAACATTGGATTTGGACGCCACCTTATGGAAAAGTGACCAAGAATCTTCTGGAGATAGCGGGTTGAGTTCAAATGCATATCCAGAATTTTCCTTGCAATAATTTGTGATATCTGGTGAACGTGTAGTCACTATGATTCGACTACCACATCCACTATCAGGCAATGCAGATTTAATTTCACTCCATGCATCCAAATCCCATATGTCATCCATTACAATCACGGACCTTTGGCCTTTATAGCAGTTGTTGAGTTTCTCTTTTAGCTGCCTGGCCTACAGGCTTTGTAATTGAAAGAACAAGTCCTTCTCCTCCTCCTTGCACGTCGCAAAAATCAGTTCTATCAGAAGGCGATTAGAGTCATAACTTTGTGAGACTGTGATCCAACTGCAGATACTAAAGTGAGTTTTGATCTTTTCGGTTTCATACACCTTTCTTACAAGAGTAGTCTTGCCAATACCACCTGGTCCGAACATACAAACCACGCCAAGACTTGCTTGTTCTTCTACCAACCAAATAATTAGCTGGTTTTTGTTTTCATTGATGCCCACCACTTTAGCTTCATCAAGAAAAAGAGCATCTTCCCGTGGATCTCGTCCTGTTCGAGAAGTAGCTGTGGAAACCCAGTGTATACTCTTATCAAAATAGAAATTTGCTTGGTAAAGAAACAAATAAAATTTGGCAAGACAAAATGGACAAGTAAAGAAATTTGTGAACTTACAAGCTACTGTTGCGACTTTGTTCAAGTCATCCAACTTGTAGTTTTCCTTCCCTTTCGAAATGTTCTCCAACCGGACTTCTATGTCCTGAATCCGAGCAGCCAAGTTATGTCTTTGTATCAAATACTTGTGCAAGAAGCATTTTATTCTATAAATGATCCCACAAGTTCCATAAGAACGAACATGAAGTTGTTGTGCGTGGTATTGAAGTGCATATTCTTCAAGGAGATCTTCGATATCAAATGCTACATGTTGTAACTGTTGCAACCAAACTTTCACTTGTTCTCCTCCTTCCAATTCTCCCTTTGCATCTGCATCCTTCAGGAAAGCTTGGATTCTCTGGAACTCTTCTTTGATGCGCGTTAGTTCTGTGCCAAAAAAATTCTGCAAGACCACTTCATCCTTGATCACTGATCCAATTGTTTCAACAACTAAACTCACAACGCTCTCTGCCATTGTTTTCTACTTCTTTTATTTCTTTCTTACTTGAATATTTGCAAAGATGGCTTGTTTGATTTGTAAAACAAAGAGATCCTTCATGTAGTTATGGATCGAACTTAATTGAATGATATATATCATCTGTACAAAGTGGAGTAGTTCATATATTTTTAGAGAATCTAATTATTTTAGTATCCCAGGTGCAGAGTTTCAACCATGTCGCGACACCATTTGAAAACACTAATCAGAAAATGTGCCACATAGCATCCATGACGCATTAAAACTTGATTTTCAATACAAGATACCTAACCCACTCCGTAGGCTCATTAATCAACGAAGAAATCACTAAAAAGAATAATAATTATAAAAATCATTTGGCTTTTTCTTTTTGCTTGTGGTAGTTCAAATCATGCTTCCTTTTGATTTGAAAAACAAAAGAGATTTGATGCCCTGGAATCCGATGCTGAAATCCCATAATTAAACAGAAAAAAAAAAAGTAGGCTACGATAATGGAAGTCAAAAAATTCTAACTATCGAGGGAAATGGCGAGGAAAACAGCGAGGGACTCCACAGGGGGGGAGAGCCGTCCATCCCCCGGGATGCGTGTTTGAACCTTTGGGATGCATGCATTGAAAAGTCAAGCGCGCGGGGAAGATGGACGGCTCCCCCTGGTGGGGTCCCTCGCTGTTTTCCTCGACAATTAGACGGGTTCAATTCTCTTTCCAACTAATTACGCCCCCTACCCTTGTCATTGTCATCCATTGGTTAAAGAAGTCAATAACTCTTGATTTACAGGCTGAAATGAAATGTCCAAGGCAGGCCTTAGATCATTGTCAGGAAACTCGGCTTATGAGAAGCTGTTTATAGTTCAATATAGTTCAAAAGTGTAATCTAGATATCATACTCGAACGTCCTATGTGAGGCATGCTAAATGCAGATCAGCAAAGAGTTAACACTGTTAAAGCAGCAGCTGAGCTTTACGAAAGGATAGATAAACTTGCTATTGCTAGATATGCAGCTAGACTGTAAAGACTTTGGCATGACAACTCAGTAGCGGATAACAAGTCTTGTGCTCAACTAAGTAGTGGTGAACTCTAGTTCCACCAAATTGGGTAGCCTAGCATAAACGAACCAAAGCCCTTCAAAAAATGACTAGTCTTTTATTCTAGAGCTTTCAAACTAACTTTGAGGGCATTTTAAGCGAGAGAATCCAACCAGGAGTGAGTTTCATTCTCCCATCTAGCATACTAAGCTTGCAAAGAATCGAAGGACATTTCATATATGCTCTACTTCGAAACAAAAAACTGAATCGTTTAGCTGCCCGGAGCTGTAAATATCATAGATATTCCATCTTCTCGACTGAAGTGAGAATAAGGGTTGCATTTTCCGCACACATGTTTCTAATATGCAACGGTTCAAGTTAGGTTAACTCCTCCAACTCTGCACCATGAATTCCTTGGGATCCATAGCACAATTTAGGTTTTATAAGATAGTCAATCTACCTATTCCATTGAGTAGTATTAAGCGTTCGGAGATTGTTAAGCTGTTTTAGCTTGAAGATCACATTTGGAATTTCAATATAATCAGTTATAGAGCTTAGATCCAAAGTTTATAAATTTGCAAGTTTCCCCAAAGAACTTGTAATACAACTTTCCCTCTTGAAATTTTTACACAGCAAAAATTGCCATAATCATGACGACACGAGATCCCAATCAATCAACCCTCTTACATCAAAAGCTAGTTCAGTGCTCTACATGCTAAACCACCTTCGCAATCAAAACACCAACTAACTATAACTAGTTTTCCAACTAACCCTCTTTTCAAAGTCCAAAACCACAAAGAGCATGAATTACAAACAATTGAGTTCAGTTCAGTCACTCGCTTTTTCCCCACTTTTTTCCAATTTAAATCCAACCTCTCCCACAAACCAGCACATCCATCCCAAAACAACAAACTCTAAGTTCCAAATGGCTCCCCTTCCTTTCATCCTATCGGCATTCTTCTTACTTGTATCTTCATCAGCAGCCCCACCCCAATCCACACCTCATTCACCTCCCAATTCGCCACAATCAAACAGTAATGATCTACATGTAGCTATGGATGATATGAGATCAAAATCCTACTACGGGTTTGTAACCTTACTAAACATGTTGAACCACACGGTCCTGTCAACCGAGTTTAGCCAAAGAGTGACCTTCTTAATGCCTAGTGACCGAGATTTGTCTGTGTTATCAGAGTCTTCCGTCTCCCCTGACAATCTACTGAACTTCTTTCGTGGACATGCTATCCCAGAAGCTCTGAAGTTTAATGAATTGGCACATGTACCATCAGGGACTCTCTTTCCATCTAGCAGAAGGAACAAGATGCTGAGGATATTGAACCGTGGAGCACGTGTGTTTGTTAATAACGCGGAAATTATTGCTCCAAATGTGTGTTCATATTCTTTGATAAAGTGTCATGGAATCAGTGAAGTTATCGACTAGAAGAAGAATCAGATGGAAAATGGCTCACCAGCTCCTGCTAGCTAACTACTAAATAGCAAAAAATAGGCAAATAAGTTTATATAGTTCTGTTTAAGGGTATGATGTTTAGTTATTTGATCTATTTGCAATTGTTTCAAGCTTTTCAGAAGCTTGAATGAATCGTATGTTATCTTTTTTAATTACTGAACCATTTACATCAGATATTGGCTACACAGAAGTTTGCCAACATTAATTTGGTTACAAGTGCTTGCGCGCCGCAAACTGGACTGATTAAGTTCATGGGATTACACCATGTATTAAAATGAAATAAGTAGCAATAACATGGAATTCACACAAACCACATCGCTAATTAACCATGCCGATTGTATTGTACTCAGAGGAAAATTTGATGAAGAACAACCTACTAAAATTGCGCCCCTGCTAACCTGGTAACCACTATTCTTTTACAGATTACATGTAAAACAATTTGATAATACGTTTCACACAAAACACTCTAGTTAACTAAAGGCATCGTCTACTCCACACCACCATTTTTTCTTTCTCACAAACTCAAAACAAAAAAATGCAAAATAGGGTAACTTTCGACCAATTTAAACCCTTAATTGAGATCGATTCTCAAGTTCACCAAAACATGAAAGTTGTATTACTATGAGTTATCTAATAAACATAACTTGAATCACTTGAAAATATTTTGAAATGAGCAAGTTATGATCATTTTACTAAAGTCGTGCAAATCTGTCTTGCAATGAAAACGGGATAGTGTCTCTGACTTTCGGAAAACTTATATGCTTGATCAAGATCGATTATCAAGCTCATAAAAACACATAATACTCCGATTTATCTAATAAACACAACTTGAATTACTTGAAAATGTTTTGAAATGAGTAAGTTATGGTCATTGTACTAAAGTCGCGCAAATCTATCTCGCAATGAAAACGGGATAGTGTTCCTGACTTTCGACCAACTTATGTGCTTTATCGAGACTGATTCTCAAGTTGATATAAACATAAATATTACAGTACTCTAAGTTATCTAATAAAACAACTTGAATCAGTTTAAAATGAGCAAGTTATGGTCATTTTACTAAAGTCGCATAAATCTGTCTCGCAATAAAAACGGGATAGTGTTACTGACTTTCGGTCAACTTATGTGCTCGATCGGTACCGATTCTCAAGTTGATCACATAAAAGTTCTAGTACTCTGAGTTATCTAATAAACACAACTTGAATCACTTGAAAATGTTTTGAAATGAGAAAGTTATGGTCATTTTGCTGTCCGAAAAAATTTGCTAAATAAAATCTCGCCTGAAACAATGCGAGGTTTTTGCAAAACCTAGCAGAGTTTCGGGAGAATAGGAAATTTCAGCAAATTTTTTTACTAGTTCGCCTAGATCTACAAAACCTCGCATTGTCTCAGGCGAATAATATTTTTTTTGTAATTTTTGAAAATTTTTCTGAAGTTTACTTTGTTTTGTGATTGAAAATTTTTATGAAGTTTCCATGAGATTACTTTGTTTTTTTCAAAATTTTTGGGGAGGTTGCGATTTGGGGTTCGATTTTTAAGGGTTTCAATTTTAAGGGAGAATGAAGAGATTTTGAGGTAAATGGAAGAGATTTTCGAGGGAGAGAAGTGATTGGTTTCGATTTTGCAAGAGATTTGAATGTGGAGAGAGATTTGCAAGAGATTTGAATGTAGGAAAGGGAAGAGATTCGAATCGGGGAGGGAGGAATGGAGTTTCGATTTGAATGGAGAGGAAAAAAATGTTAGTTTTTTGTTTATATAGGTGGTGTGAGAAAGTATGGTGGTGTGAGAAGAAAGTAGATGGTGTAGGAGAGTAGAATGGTGTGAGAAAGAGGAATGGTGGTGTGGAATAGTCGCTGCCTTAACTAAATGCCTTTTCAGAATCAAATCTCGCAAAATGCCAATGCATGACGCACCTCTCCAACTACAAGCACTCAAGATTCAATGAAAATTTTGCCATGTAGTTTTATCTTTAGGTGTGTTTAATTTTTGTTTTCCATGAAAAACCATAAGTGATTTGGTCACGTGCGGAGGAGAGACCAAATACAGTACTAATTTGAAAATGTCTAAGTTATCAAATTAGTGGAGGGTGTAGACAAAGAGAACGACCGTTTGAAAACTTAAATGATGACGAGCATATATAGAAAAATCACATTTATTGAAGAATTAAAATACGTAAAGCCAACCTCGAGAATATCAAAAATGGGGTTTGATGACGATGAAAAACTATAAATATGTTGATGCATACTGAAATAGATTAGAAAAATAAGGGAATTAGCTTGAAAGTTGTGATCACGTCCTTGAGGTATAATATGAAGGGATTGGTATTTATTCCAAGCAAGCATCCACTATGGTTATTTCAAAACTGTCTTTTCTTTAGCATCACCTGCTTATCCTCTACGTGTCACCTCCACCTCTCTTTCTTCCCTTCACACAAAATCACAAGAGACTCCCAAATTATCTCTCTGCAACTCTTCTCCTCTCACAAAACACATACAAAACCAAATTTTCAAAAAAATGTCGGGAAGAGTAGGCCTAGTGAATGACATGTCTCTTCCGAAAGAACTGGGCTCAACTACAAATCAATCATCTCTAACACCACCACCACTCCAGCAACAACCGCGGCAGTGGCGCTTCCTGACCTTCCGTCAGCTCAATGCTCTGGTAGTAATTCTCGTCTTTTCGGCAAGCGGTATGGTTAGTTTATCAGACATAGTCTTGGTAATCTTCTCCATCATTTACATACTAATCCTCTCAAAATTCTCCTTCCCACCACTCTCCACTTCCCCAGACCCTCCCGTCTTCTCCACCCCAAACCGCCTTCTCTCCGTGTACATCTTTGTAGCCGCACTCATCGGCCTCTTCCTTCCTGTGGCCTACATATCCGACGGGATCATTGAAGGTGACAGAGAAGGGATCAAAGCAGCTGCACCTCATGTGTTTCTTCTTGCAAGTCAAGTTTTCATGGAAGGCCTTACGTTTAATGTGAAGAGGTTTTCGATACCGGTTCGGGCCTTTGTGCCGGTTTTTTATAACACTAGGAGGCTTTTCACCATTGGGGAGTGGTTGGAGATTGAGATGGGGAAAGTGGGAGGAGAGTTTAGTGGTTCTGAGAGGAGAGTGATAGTAGGAAGAGGACTTGCTTTGGCCAATATGGCGCTTTGGTACTTCAATTTGTTTGGGTTTTTGTTGCCTGTTTATCTTCCTATGGCTTTTAAGAGGTACTATGCCAAACTCAACAAGGACTAGTTTTAGTGTTTTTATTAATCCCCTGATCCCTCCCACCCTAGATGCCGCGGCTAGGGTTCGAATCTATTGGTGTTAATTAATGTTAATAGGTTTTTCTTCTTGTGATGTTTAGCTTGAATTTGTAGTTTTTTTTGTTTTTTATTATTATTAATGGTAGAACATACAAAGTAGTAGAGTTTTGTTTGGTGAAAATGGTGTTCAATACTTAGTTGTTTGTCTAAGTCCTTTGTTGGGTTGGATGTATAGTTGTTTGTAGCTGATGATAATTGTAGGGTTATTTTGGTGTAGATGTAACATTTTTATTCTCAACATAGCCATGCTCTAATGGTATGATTTTCAGTGCTTCTTTTATGGTGCTTTTTTGTGCTCCAACGAGCAAGAGCCAATCGGCCTATTTTGGGAAGGCGGGCTAGGTGTTTATAGGATCTCGTAACCCATCAAATACCACATCGATCAACAAACCATAAACTAATAATTATGCCCGTTGGCCGATGACCTAATGTTTACTCCCGTTGGCCGATGACCTAAGGTTTACTCAGCAACACCTCTACCAACTCAGTTCAGTTGGTACACCATTGGCAAATGGTCCCTTGTGGCACATTGTATCCTTACATTCTTGCATCCTCAGATGCCATCATACTGTCTTCTTTGATGTAATGCTCCATTTCCTATGTTTCTTTGTATTGCAAGTATCCTCAGCTTCAGGACACTCCCTCCTGGCAAGCTGTTTGCTCGAATGCCCTCTTAGTGTTAATAATGTCATCAATGGGGTAAACTTTTGAAATGATTGGGCACATGAATAAGTTTCACATCTAGCATGTAATTTTTTTTAGTGCCTATTGGGTACCTGCTTAGAAAGATTCTATAAATGTCCTTAGAAGAATCTCCATTGAATAAAACCCATTGAAACCCCTAGATTTTTTGTAATAACGATTGTGGAATTACCCAGAAGAACATCACGACGTCTAGGAGCACAACCTTCAAAACGAATAGAGTGGCTGCCTTCAGTTAGATGGTCAAGTTCTAAAAAAACAACTTTATTTTCTTAAGAGTGCATGAGATTAACACTGATTAATTGTCTAAAATAGGAAATCAACCAAGGTGACATTATATGCTAAGTAAAAATGAAACTCATTCATGATAAACACTTACCAGGAGAATCATGGTTTCTGCGTGCCATGGTACTCTCCACGATTTTCTTACAGGTATCCTAATATATGCATTGACTGCCTGAAACAATATCAACCCATGAGAAACCTTTTAAGCATTTTTGCCGCATCAATGTTAGTAGTAACAAGCTTTCAATTTCCACAATTTATGATAAAAAAAAAATAATAAAAAAAAACTTTCTGCAATCCCGCTAATTGTCTTTTTTGCATTTTTTGTTTTCACAAGGGCATAGAAAACATAAAAGTATTTAAATTCTTGACCAACATCTCACTTACAAAAAAATTGAGGAGATCGAACAACAAATATGCATCTATTATAACATCAAAAGATACCCTTTATATTTTTAAGTGAAGTGATAAACTTAAAATACACAAAACTTACCTCCACAAAAGTAGAAATAAAATCATTTTTTCCACCATTTGCTTGATCCGATTCATGGCACATCGATTCCTTGGGCATGATATTGTCAGCTAAGTCAGTCTCCACTTGAAGAATGCCCTCCATCCCCGAAATAATGAAACTATAAAAGTTTGCGTTTCTGCAAAGGTACAAATTAAAGCAATGATTCACAAATGCAGCAAATTTAAGTGAATGAACATCCTGTCAAGATGGAGATCGTAAAAATTATGTTGATTTGTGCTTGTTTTAATCTCTATTATTGCTCCATGAGATGGTTGTTTCTCTGCAATTTGCCTAATTCAGATAGTAGTTTGATGGATATCTATTTTGACAATATGAGATGACAAGTATATGTTAGTTTGGGTATTTTTATTAGAGGATTGCTTGGTAAGGCCAAACTGAGTGGGAGTTTATGGAAGTTGGAGTAATATAATTGCGGAGTGAATTTACAAAGAGAATTCTAGCCTGTCCTGGAATACCCATGTTTTTTTTTTTTTTTTTCCAAGGTAGAAATAGAGATTGTGATGGTAGAACTGTAATAGTGAATGTCAATATCCGAAACAAGGTGTAGGCGAGAAAAGTCTTTCGGTTTCAAGTTTGCTGAATCGAGATCAGTATGGGAAGAACAGGAGAGAAGTAACACAAGGTTATAGGTATACTTTTAGGAAGAGAGCCAGAGTAGATAGTTTGGGATCTAGATAGTTAGGAACTTGTTCCAGAGGATTGAGAAGAGGGAGATAATTGAAAACTGAAAAGTATTGCTGCAAGTTTTTCTTGTCAAGTACTTGTTAAGATAAGTTGGTTTTTTCAAAAGTTTTGATCTGAATAAACTCAATGCCTGCCTTGTGTGTTATTCATGAGAGTTTTTTCTTCCATAGCAGAATATGGCTCTGCTAAACATAGCTGAGTTGGAGTGGACGACAAGTTTAATGCCAGAAAATTTCAAAAAATTATGAGACGAGGCAGAAAGTTGTAGTAATATGATAGATTAATGTAACAAATTCTAGTGTAGTTTTCTGTTTAAGGTGGGAAAGAGTGGAGATGAATGAGGTGTAAGACCATGGCTGTGATCACATTTTAACAGTTCATCTATTCCTCAAGTTATTGCATTTACTTTCTTTGCACAAAATTGTCTATATTTGATAAAGTGTGTTTAAATTTTAGAATTAATATTGGATGAAAAATGAAAATGTTAACTTTGAAAGATAATAAATATTATTGATTATATATAGAATAATGTGGATATTTTCCAAGGAAATGTGTCCTTAGAAAATGCTTGACTCTCCCAACAAAATGTTTTCATCTTGGGAAAAAAAAATTATACAACAAAGCTTTTGCTAGAGTAAAAGTTCGTTGTTCTCGACAAAATATTTCATTGGTAAAAGTACTTGACATTTACCAAACAAATATTTTTTTTTATTGGCAATGATAACTCTTGCCAACAAAAGCTTTTGTTGATAGATGGGATGTACTATTACTAATAATAATAATAGTGGCTATAGTAATAATGATGACTTTGAGATGGAATGTATTTTGAACCTAAATGGTATTTTTTTTTTAATAATGATAATAGTAATTTCAATTTTTTATCATTATTGTCATCAAAGCCTATTTCGGATATTTTCGGAGTAAGTTAAAAATAAGATTTTTACCAACTCGTTGGAAAATACTTTTGCCATCAGAGTTATTGCAACAAACCTCCAAGGAAATTATTTTTTGTTGGCAACATCTTTTATCAACAAAATATTGACCTTTAGCAAGGAAATATTTTCTTAAAAAATTTGATAATTGTTGTAGTATTGTCAGTGACGGAGCCAAAAATTTTGTTGAAGGGCGAGAGGGGGGAGGTGAAGTGATGAATCATAGTTACTTAATGATAATTTATTAATTGATTATTTTAATATAATTTTTTATTTGAACAATACATAAATAATTGTACAAAACACCAATTGATAAACAAAACTTCATCTAATCTATTGGAGAAAAAATGTGATTCACCTAATTGAATTATTTGCGATTTGCCTTTATAAAAAAAATATAACTAATTAAAGGTTACCTCATCATTAATCACTATTACAGTCTCACCTAGGACTAGCAGTTCACATGCGTTGAATGTCAAAAGGCTCACGTTAATTACCAAAATGATCTTTAAGCAATAACACACATGAACCTTGAAATACAAACATATATCTTGAGGAAAAATTAATGAATCCAATTTTTTTAATGTATTTTCAGAAAAATTTTATGAATAAATACAAAACTAGACCTCAAGATATGAATTCATCTCAAGAAAATATTTTAAAAATTTTTTTTTTCCTCAAAGCAGACAAGAGAGGTCGGGGTTACTAGTGGCTAGTGGCGACGGTGAGAAAGGGAAATAAATCAAAAAGAAAGGGAGGAAGAGGAAGATAGGAGGAGATGAAACGCTTGTCGAACTCATACTAAACAGATAAAGGGAACAAAAAAAAGAAAAAAGTTGAGGTGAGTCATCGGCATCACAGAGAATAGAGGGAGAAATGAAGAGGTGGGGTGGGGCGGGGCTGCGTCCTCAAGATCGCACGGATCAACGTGCCCTCACATAAATAAATAAAAATCAGTGGAGATGAGTGCCCCCACCTAAATCCGCCCCTAAGTGTTGTTATCTGCATTTTGTATTATGTGTACATACATGAGCGGGGTGAATAAAGCAGTGCACACAAAATGGTGGTAATACTTAAAAGTGCATCGTGCCAAATTGTACAACTTTGCAGTACTTGAAGTGCCTTGTGCAATTGTGCCCACCAGTATAACCCCCTAACCTCCGCAAAATGAAAGAGAAGTATAAAGTTTTTCAGTATATAAGACGTTTTTTGCAAGAATAAATTTAAAAAAAAAAAAAGCTTTCTTAAAATTTATACATAATTTATGTATTTTTCCACTTGCATTTTAGATACTTTATTAAAAATAATAATCATTCTAAATAAATTGAAAAAAAAATTAGAAAATTTATAAATTGGCTAAAAACACCAACTAATCAGTGGACCCAATGTCAATGAATGTCCATGTACAGGTGAACCCTACTTGGTCTGTTATTGGCTTCCATGCACATTTGAGAACATGTTGTCCACTGAAGCTTCCAATAACTCCATTGCCCAAATAATGACCATTACTTTGAGTGGTGAGTAGAGCCCACATCTGAAGCAAAGACAATATGGGTCCACAATTTTGATCATTTATTCAACCAGTCTGCCACAAAACTCACTCATTTACTACAATATCCAAATAGATAGATTGGCTGGGCAAAGAAAATGAAAGCTTGGAGAGTTCTTCAGAGATAGATTAGAGAGTAGAGAAGGAGGAGAGCAGGAAGAACCTCTTATGGAACTTGCCATCCTTACTAAACATTAAGGTGAGATTGTGAGAATCACATTTTTGCAGCAACTCATCACATCCCCAGTTCATCTAATCATCTCATGTTTGTGTTTATTGGTTTATTTTCCTTATTGTGTTTTTAATAAAGATGTCTGCCAATTTGGGTTTTGAGGGGTTTATGTTTTTTTTATTGTACTTGTGATAATTACTTGAAGAGGTTGATGGATGGTTCTTGTCTTCTTGAAACCTATGTTTTCCAATATTTTTTATGAAGTTTGAAGATTGAAGGATTGGTTATTAGTGTAGCATTTTTAAGTGTGTATGCTTTGTTGTACTGGTTTTGGTTTTATGATCTTGTATTTTCTCTAACACACTAATGACTGATTTTTCATGATGTTATTGGGTGTGTTATTTAAATTTTTCTTTTGTTTCTTTGAAGATTAATGGGGTATGAGTAGCTTTCTTTACTGGTTGTTGGTATGTTTTCTATTTATGGATTTTATTCCTCTTTAATTGCATTAGCACAGCTTACGAATTGATGCTATTACATGGAGCACTACTACGATGCCTGGCCCTGTGCCTGGTAGGGCCAGGCACCGTTGATATTGCATCGGGATAGGTGTAACACCCATTTTCAGGCAAGATCAACGGTGCATGGCACCTACCAGGCACATCACCAGGCATCCTAGAATTTCTGATTACATGAGAATTTTTTTTTTGGAAAGCGAACTGGGTTTTCAGGATCCCATGACCTATCAAAGACTAGAATTGGTCACACACCATAAACTAATAAACATGCCGTCGGCTGGGTTTGAACCCATGATATAGTGGTACCATTCGCCAAACTCTAACCTATTACAGGAGAACTTATTTTTCTCCATTTCATTTTCGTACTGGAAATATTAGAAGATTCATCATACCGTTAGCTATCTTAAATTTGTTTTCAGTGTAATTTTGTTCTACATTTTCTGAGTTTAACCTTCTTTACTTAGTAATGATTTGGCTAGTATTCATGATTCTCAAGTATTGATAGAAATGAGTCCATGGGGTCAATTTGCATCAATTGTTAGATTTCCATTATTTTCAATCTTTTAGATGTTTATCATTGATTGATTGTATTAAAAGATTACTCTTCATTGTTTTTCTTCTGACAAATCCTGTTTCTATTTCTCTCTTTTATTCCATGTGATAGATGCATTTAAGAAAGATGTTGAAGATCCCTACATTGGTAACATCCTTGTTTGATTAACGGATCGAGAATGTGAATGAAGTGAGCGTATTGCAATATGCTTTTTGATTCATCACCTCTCTTGTTTGAGCAACCGATAGAAGCACCAATGATCTGTAGGAGCAGTTATCTTTGGTCAGAAACTCCTTGGGGTTGAGCACATAAATTGGTTGATGTACTGTCGCAAGTGAGGCTAGCTAATTGAATCTCTATGATGGGTAAGGTCCAAAAGCTTCATCACCGGTGGGAATTCAGGAGGAGAGATGGTTATTTTGATTCTTCAAATGATGAACTCGCGTCCAGTTCTGGTAGTCAGCCAGGTCTTGAGAAGCATAAACCAGTTTCTAGTTTTGCATTGCCAAAAACTAATGGAGCAAATGCTGTTGGTAGGTTCCAAAGGAGGAGTAAATATGCACCAGTGCCGAGAGAGCATTTAAAAGTTGAGAAATCAAATAAGATGAAAATTGGTGACAAGGAAGATGGTCCAACTTATGGTGAGATGAGGAAGGGGAACTCTGGCATAGAATTCAATGAAAAGAATGACAACGGCAAAATATGTGAACCAGCCACACTGGATGATACTCGCCTCTTGATGGAGTCTATCTTAGAGGAGCTCAAGGTTGCTAGAGAGAATATGCTCATACAGATGAGGAAAGAGGTGCAAAAATGGATGGATGAAGATACTGCCCTAGAGTCAACAGCGAGAACTAACAGCTATGAGCATGAGATATATGCGGAGCATCACCTTGATATCTTCAACGATAATCCAGATTGCAACACTAGGATTTTGGGTGGGTCTATAAAACGTAAAAAGCCAGTCTGTTTTCACATCAGTGATGAAGTCCTTGAGAATCAAGATGAACGTTGTCAAATGATTGAACCCATACCTTCTCTAGCAAAACCAGAGACGGTGTTGAAGTCATCTGTTGAAGGACGACCTTCTTACTCAGTTAGTCCTTCCAATCAGGTTAGTTCTTCAATGTATTTGACTCTGCCAATGGTGCTGCCTAAGGATCATGCAACAAACCAGAGGTTCGATTCTCCTTCTTCCAACTATTTTTCAACAAGAGCTGTTGGGAAACAAATTATGGCAAATATAGGAAAGGCAAACACAACACTGGATTCAAGCATCTGTAGTGTAACTTCTCCAGAATGCCAAAATGAAGAGAAACTTCAGAATGTTGCTTCTACTGGTTCTCTAAATCTGACTTATGTTAGTCAAAGCAAGTTAGCTCCAGCTCCGAGTTTCGGATCAGGGTTCCCTGTTCCATTTCGTCATGGTTTTAAGATTCAGGCTCAAGCTGGTATCCAGAACTCCTTGGGACTCCAAGGCAACGCGCCAGGTATGTCAACGAAGGGAGGCATAAGCCCGTTCACAGAAGGCCACAGTTTATCAGAACTCTTTGGACATAATAATCATTGCAACCATGCAAATTACGAAGGCAATTTTGATACATGGGCTTGAGGAAACTTGATTCGTGGAACTGAAAGGGGTTTAATTATGCAGGAGCTGCTCTATCAGGAAGAACTCCATAGATAACGTGCTTTCAGGGGAAAGGTTTTGCTATGGAATTCGATCTCTGTGTGCATTTGTTATCAGATTCTCTACCCTTTTTTCCATAGTTTTTTTCACTCTGCAGAAACAAGACCAGATTGCAAAGATTACCGACTGTTTGTGATATATTAATCACTTCTAATCTTTTTATTGTAAAATTTATGATACATTGATCACTTCTAATCTTCTTTTTCGTAGTTCTAATCTTAATCATTATTGCTTTTATCCATTCTCGAGCTTCAAAATGTGTTAACTTTCTATAAATATGATAAAGTCAGTGTTGAAGGAAAAGATTGATCTAAGTCATTCTCTCACGATATCACCTAGTTTGAGTAGAAGTTGCACTTGAAGAAGTAATAGATATAGTTCTTATGGCAATATCTTCTTTACTTTTTGAAAACTTAAAAGCTGAGAAAATGTATTTCTGTTTTTCTGTTTATTAATGTTGATCATTACAAAGATGATATATATATATATATATAGAATAAAGTCTACATAGAGGAGATTATTCTAAGGAGCTACGCATAGGAGGAGATTATTTTGTGTCTATAAAGCTGAGATTTTCACAGAATATCCTGAGATATTAACAGAATATGCTGAGTATCAAATCAAATATCAACACTAAGCTGAGATCTTCACAAAATGCTGAGATCTCACAGAATATGTTGAATATCCAATCAAATCATATCTCAATACTCTCTCTCAAGTTGGAGCATGAATATAAAAAATAATCAACTTGCTTATTAACTTTGTAAAAATGTTTCCTCCTAAAGCCTTAGGGGGGTGTATTGTATCTGGATTTTGTGGGCAATTTAATAAATTCCATGAATTCTGAAAATCCAAGTGTATTCAATTTGAATTTTAAAAAGTCCACAAAAGTCTAGGGGTATTCAATCAGGATTTTAAAAAGTCTTTCTGAAATCCACAAAGTCTAGGGGTATTCAATATGGATTTCAGAAAGTCCACAAAAGTTTTAGGGTATTCAAAATATCATTCATATTTATGGATTTGGAAAATCATGGATTCTCATGGACTTTGTAGTGTTAGGTATAAATAACAAAGTTCAATAGTTTGCCAGCCTCCATATCAAAGATTTCAACGTGAAAAAAAGTCTCCCTCTCTCTTTTATCACATCTTCTTCTTATTCTCTGTAACTAGTCTCTTCTCATTCTTCTTCTCATCAAGACTAGCCATTTTCATACCCTCTTCAACAAGTTGTGCCTCTGCAGACTCAAGGGTCGCCACCACAACAAAGTTAGGCCAATCCATCTGCATTCTCTCATGCTAAATCTCATCTTTCCCTTATCCCAACTTTGTGTCGTACAAATATGAGAGAAAATAATTTCCCTCTCTTTCTTTTCTACCTTTCCCTTTCTTTTCGATACAACTCCGTCTCATTTTTTTTATAGCATCAGTTTGGTATGTTTAATCTAACACCTTTACGCCAACTAGGAATGGGAAACAATGGGTACTCTCAGCATAGCAGTTATAGGGTTTTAGATTCCTAATGCGAAAACCTTGCGACAAACTTCTATTAAGAAAATTGCAGCGTATCTTTTGTGCTCGCTAGGGGGTGAGGGTTATTAATAGGATGTGTTAGGTAATAAGCATGGTGGGGGGTATGTGTGGATATGGTAATTCTCAATGAACATTTATCAAAACTGGCAACTCCATACTTGGGTATTATAACTGGTTGTGGTAGGAGGTATATGATTTTGGATTATTTTCTAGGTTTTCATTCAAACTTAATTCCTACAATTACATAATTTCATAAAGGTGCTTTGAAACTTATGCACTTATTGCCTGTCATGCCACATTGTCCCTTTAGAGCATCTGCGCACGATTGCTTTGACAACATTACCCTGGATCACTTGGGCACAAAGGGATGCATAAAGCTAATAAGCTATAGGCCATTTGGATTTTAAGTCATGTAGTTTGATACTTTTTTATATGCATAAGGCTAAATACTGTGTGTTTATTTCATTTTGCAAGTGATGATTTTTAATTTGGTTGTGTTGAATGATTTGATTTTGTTGAATGTTGGATTGCGATTTCATGTCATTACCTGCCTGGTTATCTTTTTTTTTTGTCAGATACATGTCTTGTTCTCTAATGTCTAATATATTTGGTTTGTTAGAGGATATGTCATTACCAACTTCTTTTTTATCTTGCAAATAATTAGAAATCTGTAAAAGTCGTTCATACAAAGTCCGTGGATTTTCATAAATCTCTAGAAAGTCTGTAGCAAAAGTCTATGGATTTAAGAAATCAGCAGAAGTCCGTGGACAATTTAAAGAGTCTGTGGACAATTTAAAGAGTCCGTGGACTTTTCAAATTATTTATCAATTCCATAAGAATCCATATACAATACACCCCCCTTAGTGAAAACATCGGCCAACTGAAGATATGAGGGAACAAATTTGGAAACAATTTCACCTGCTTGGATCTTTTCTCTCACAATATGGCAATCAAGTTCGATATGCTTAGTACGTTCATGATAGACGGGATTTGAAGCAATATGGAGTGCAGCTTGATTATCGCAGAACAAAATAACCGGTTTCAAACGAACTTGCAAATCTTTAAACAAATATCTAAGCCAAGTAAGTTCACATGTTGCAGCAGCCATGGACCTATACTCAGCTTCAACAGATGACCTGGAAACTGCTTTTTGTTTTCCTGTCTTCCATGAAATTAGAGAATCTTCAAGAAATACACAGTAACTTGATGTAGATCTTCTTGTCATAGGACAATTTGCCCAATTTGTATCATAATAAGCTCTTAGTTGTAGAGAGTTGTTGGAAGAAAATAATAAATCGAGCCCTGGATTGTTATTCAAATATCTCACAATATGAAGAACAACATCCCAATGAGGTTTCCTTGGTGTGTGCATAAATTGACTTAAGATGTTCACAGAATACATGATATCCGGTCGAGTAATTGTAAGATTAAGTAATTGTCCCACTAATTTTTTGTAGCATGAAACATCATTTAATAATTCACCTTGATCATTTGTAAGCCGCAAGTTTTGTTCCATAGGAAAGTCAATAGGTTTAGCTCCAAGAAGTCCAACATCATCAAGAATTTCCAACGTGTATTTTCGCTGAGATGCGACAATCCCTATTTTTGATCTTGCTATTTCCAAATCATACTTGAGATTGCCAAGGTCTTTTATGTGAAACTGTTTCTGAAGAAAAAACTTGAGATCTTGAATAGCTTTGTCATTGTTTTCTGTGATGATCATATCATCCACGTAAAGCAGGACCATGGTTAGAGTTGAGCCTTTTTCTTGTACAAAAAGAGAGTGGTCTGATTGTGATTGAGAGAAACCAACCATTTTAATGGCTTCTGAGAACTTAGAGAACCAATTTCTAGGCGCTTGTTTGAGTTTGTAAAGGGACTTGTGAAGTTGACACACAAACTTCTCCCACTGTCAACAAAATCCTGGTGGTGGCTTCATGTACACTTCTTCATGCAAATTACCATGAAGGAAAGCATTGTTGACATCCATTTGAAATAGTGGCCAATTTCGAACAGCTGCCAAGGCAAGAAGACAACTAACTGTGGTTAACTTAGCAACAGGAGCAAAAGTCTCATAATAGTAGCCTTTTTTTTAGCATATTCCTTGGCTACCAAACGTGTTTTGTATCGTTCTACTGAGCTATCTGATTTATATTTGATTCGAAAAACCCATTTGTTGCCTATGGGACGATGATTGTGAGATAATGAAACTAGGGACCATGTCTTTTGATTTTCAAGAGTAGTGACCTCAGTCTGCATTACTTCACACCACTTTGGATCACGTAGTGCCTATTCATATGTTGTAGGCTCAAGAGTGCTAGAAATTGTGTTAACAAATAGCTGATGAGAATGAGATAATGTCTGGTAGGAAATAAAGTTTGATAATTGATATTTAGTATCTGACAGAGAAGAGGAAGACTTGCCTGCAGTTGAAGAGGAAGATGAAGTACCAACTTGGCCATAATGAAAGTCACGAAAAAGAATAGAGGATTGTCGAGGTCGATCGCTGCAACGAAGAATAAGAAAAGATGTGTTTAAGTGAGGAGAATGAGAAGATAATGGCAAAGAAGAGGTTGTTGGGTTTGGTGATGATGGTAAGAGATCATGAGAAGAGTGAGATGAAGGAGAAGGTGTCTCAGTTGATGAGTTAGGGGTAGATGATGAAATTGGAATTGGATGAAGTGGGGCTGGAAAAATGAAATGTACTTTCATGGAAAACAACATCACGGCTAGTGAAGAACTATCGAGTGGTAAGATCATAGACTCGGTAGGCCTGTTGACCAGAAAGATATCTAACAAAAATGCATCGACGGGCTCTTGGTGAAGATTTGGCCAAAGGTTGCAAGTTGGTGGCATAACAAAGACAACCGAAAGCGCGTAGGTGTATATATGTGGAAGGTTTGCCGTATAAGAGCTCATATGGTGATTTATGGTTCAAAACCGGGGTAGGAAGTCTATTTATGAGATAAGTGGCTTTCACCCCAAAATTTCAATGGTAAATTTGCTTGAAATCTCAAGGCACGACCAACATTGAGAAAGTGCCGATGCTTTCTTTGGACAACACCATTTTGTTGAGGTGTGTGTGGACATGAACTTTGGAACACGATGCTAAGAGTAGAGAGAAATGGCTTTAAGGAAGTGAATTCTAGACCATTATCACTTCGTATGCTTTTAACTTGACAGTTAAATTGAGTGTTGACAAAAGTGATGAATGTTTTTAACAAGCCTTGAGTTTCAGACTTGAATCTCATAAGAAAAATCCACGTAAAACGGGTGTAGTAATCCACAATAGTTAAGAAATAGTGTGCACCGGTGTGTGTTTCAATTTTAGGTGAACCCCAAATATCACAGTGTATAAGATCAAAAGAATGAGTACTTTGAATAGAGCTTATAGGAAAAGATAACCTTGTTTGTTTTGCCAAAGGACAAACATCACATGAATGTTGAGGATCGTGAACAAAAGATGAAATTATCTTGGACAGAAATTGAGAAGGCAATTTGGATGGATGTCCTAGTCTTTTATGCCAAATAGTTGCTGATGGGAAAAAGACTTGATAGGAGATTGGTGAAGGCGGATGCAACTATGATTGTAATATAAGATTGTACAGTCCCTTACTTTGCTTCCCCAGGCCAATCATCCTCTTCGTAACTAGGTCCTGCAATATACAAAAGTAGGAAAGAAGTAAATGGAACAATTTAGGGAAGATGTGAGTTTGCTGACAGAAAGAAGGTTCACATGAAATGAGGGTGCACAGAGAACATCATGAACACACAAGTTTTTGTGTAATATGTGCAGAACCAACACTTGTTATTTTTTCATAAGAACCATTTGGTAAGGTGACTTGAGAAAACATAACAACGTTGACTTTATCTATGATTGAAGTAGCTATATGGTTTGTAGCACCACTATCAATGATCCAATGAAGAGACTTGAAATTTTGGGATGTGGATGATAAACAAAATGAAGTAGAGTTACCTATATAATTGGTTGAGACAGTGGATTTTTCTTTTTGGAAAAAAACTTTGATTTGTGAGAATTCTTCAGGAGTGAATTGAATAGATTGATCAAAAGTTTGGGCGGCCTTGGTGACTGTGTGAGATGATTCAACTCCCGTTTGATTTGTAAAAACCTTCTGAGCTCGATTTGGAGGTTGTACATCCTTGCCATGAAGAAGTTTCTTAGACCCCTGTGTCTTTGATGAGCCAGGCGTCCAAGTCCGAGAGGAATTTTGTCGTTGTGAAGCAGAATCCAATTGTCTGATATTCATGGCATGAACCTGTTCAATAATCTTGTGTTCAGCTAGTCATCTTTGTTTTTCTTCCTCACATAAAAACGAATATGCTTTCTTAACAATTGGTAAAGGGTGCATAAGCATGATTTTCCCTCTAACAACTGAATATGTCTCATTCAAGCCCATAAGAAATTGTCCAAGGTTCACCCTTTCTTCTTTGTCTGATAGATGCTTGAGTCCTCCACAAGTGCATGGAATAGCTAGACTACACATTTTCAACTCATCCCATAGCGTTTTTATCTTGGTGTAATATGTGAAGATGAAATTCTGATTTTGCTTTAACTCCACAATGGAACGTTGAATCTGATAGTGATGAGAGAAAATCACCTTGTGATAATCGTTCTTGCAAATCCAACCATATTTCAGAAGGAGTTTTCACATAGAGGACACTATTGGCAAGCTCTTGATTTAAAGAGTTAAGAATCCAAGAGAGAACCATATCATTGCATCGTTGCCACAGTGAATATTTAGGATCAAATTCACTTGGTGTAGGTATAGTCCCTTTGATGAATCCAAGTTTGTTTTTTGCACTAAGACTCACCAAATGGAACGTCTCCACATAGCACAGTTGGTTCCATCAAGAACTTTTGGCACAAGAATCATACTAGGATGATCTGAGGCATGGATAAAAAGAGGATCAGATGGGTCAATGGTGAAAAACGACATGGTTTGATGAGTAGTGTTTTGGTTTTCTTGGTTGGTGGTTTTGTTGGTGTTGGGAGTGTTTTGGATGACACTTATTGAATGAGTATCCTCCATAAAAAAATTGTGGAAGCTTGGTAGAGACGTTAAGATCAACGCTCTGATACCATGAAAACTTAAAGATGAGAAAATGTATTTCTGTTTATTGATGTTGATCATTATAAAGACAATATATATACATGTATAGAATAAAGTCTACATAGAATGTGATTATTCTAAGGAGCTATACATAGAAGGAGATTATTTTGTGCCTATAAAGCTGAGATTTTCACAGAATATTCTGAGATATTCACAAAATATGTTGAGTATCAAATAAAATCAAATCTCAACACTAAGCTGAGATATTCACAAAATATGTTGAGATCTTCATAGAATATGTTGAATATCCAATCAAGTCTCAACATTTTTTTTTCTTTTATGGTGGTATTTGTTGTTATTTTGGTATAGGTGCATGTGCTAAAAATTTCAGACCTTTTTATGAAGATATCTGTTGCAGACACCCTTAAAAAACCACATTAAATTCCCACACTGGATCTGTGATCTTTCGTTTTGTCCACCTATAATCTGATTGTTCCGTAGTCTGAAAAATCAGCCCCTTTCCAACTTTCTTAGTGTAAAATGTCCAGTGAAAAGGTTGCTCAACGGGGTGTATGCATCTACCTTTTTTGATTGGTGGCATGTAATTGTTATGGATTATTTTAACCTGGCTTTTCATTGCAAACACTATATTTTCATTCTCCTTTTATCCAGGAGTATAAAATGTAATGTGGATTCTATCAGAAAGCAACCAAACCAAAATTAATTATACGCACTTATCACGGATGATATGAAGTTGGAGGAATGGTTTTTTATCAATGGCTCTGCTGTTTATATATATATATATTGAGTGATTGACCTTTTTTTGGTTTAAAGGCTACATGATTGACCTTAAAGGGCTAACCAAAAGCTACAATATTATTGCCACTTAATATCCATGTCGCCTCCATCTCGCATGGAGACTTGCTTTCGCTCCGGTCAATCGCCTCCACCTCGTATGAAGACTTGTTTTCGCTTCGCTCCGGTCCAATCCATCTAAGCAGCTACATTCAATATCCGAAGGCTTATCAACGGCGGAGCACACGTGCTTCTAATAATCAGGTGAAAACTCACAAAATCCTAACTGGTGAGTCTCTAACCCGCGACCTCTCACAAGAAGAGTGGATGTCCGACCAACTGAAGTAGAATAAATACTTTTGGAACTAGGGAACATACAGTAATATAGTCTTCTTTAGCCTACAAGTCTTTTCCAGTTGAGCGAATGAATTGTGGCTAAAACTTTGTAGTTTTAGTTGTGTACCCAATTGAAATATGTGATCAAACCTTACTCGGAAGTGTTGTTCCTCCAGGGTAGTATTTTGATGTCTGAATGTGACACAACACACTCCAACCGCATTGAAACAAAAATTCAACTTTCATCTTTCTTCCTTCTTTTTTTTCCCTTCATTCATCTATTTCTTTCTTTCTTTCTTTCCTTTTCTTTAAAAAAAAATTAGGGATTGGGCTAAAATGGCCCAAATTTTTTAGTTTAACTGTCAGTTGATAACCCATTTAAGTTTCATTTAGTTAAAAAAAACCTTAGAAAAATTATATATATTTATTAATTCCTTTGTGCTGAAATTTTGAGGAATATTATGGATTCACATCAGAAACCATGTGATAAATATTATGCCCTTTGCTTCGAGATATGCGTTAAATGTAACATAGTTGTATTTCTCTATCATAATTCAAAGCGAGCGATGGGGCCACCTTGGGTGTGACAAAGTCAGACCAACACCCATTGTCCCATACCGCTCAAAATGGTGGTCCTTGAATACTCACAAATACTGTATATCAAGATATTTAATGACACATACCTAAACATGTATCTCGAGGCAAACATGTCTAAACGGATTGAAACTTGAACACATTGTTTATGGTATTAATCCATAACTTTCTCCAAATTTTCAGTTCAAATGGAGCTCAAACAAATTAATAAACATTATTTAGATTTGGTAGGTTCCTTTTTAACTAAAAAAAATTTTTAATGGGAAATTGGTAAGCTCATGTCTATCACAGGCTGAACTACCCTTAATTAAAATTTAATATTCCACTATTCATTTGAATAAAATCATGTAATAATATAAAATTTATCAACGTTAAAACACAAAACAAGAATTACTTTTTTAATGCATATTACTTCCAACGAACTAACTTGTCTATGAATTTAGAATTTTTTTTTAAAATAGGAAACGACTATTTTTTTTTAATGGAGAAGGACTTCTTAAATTGAATTATGAATAACCTGTTTAATTTTTTTTCCTGCCAAATGTTTTGTACAATTGTGATTTCTCATATATGACAATTACAATTTTATTTTGCTAAGATTTTCGTTATTCCTATATTGTAAACAAATAATAAGAAATGTATATATCCATGATTTGTTGTTCATTTTTAGACTCTGATTTGTCTTGGGCTTGCAATGCAATGCCATTGCACAAAATTAACTCATTTCCAACAACAACAAAATTTTAAAAAACAATTTACCAAAAGAAGAATTAATCATCCTCATTTTAATGATGCAAATCACTTTGAATTGGCCCTTGGTAAGTTAGCAAACTAACACACTCCTTCATTGGTTGCATGTGCTAATTTTTGTATTTATTCTTTAACTTTTTTTCTATTATTTGGTTTCCTCTAATATTTCATCAAATTAATTATAAACAATAGCATTTCATCTATTCAATTAGCTGTGTGATATTTCACTTCTCATTGTAGGAATATTAGGTGGATAGTGTTTTATTTTATATACATAAATCATTTGAAGGGAATGAAATAATTACTCACAATCAGTGTGCAAATCGAGTAGTAGGTGTGAATAACACGATAAATGAAAGAAAAAAAATGGCATATCATTCTATTTAAGTGAATATATATGTTTCTTATATGTTTGCATGCAAGCTTGCTCTTCTAAGAATAAGATAATATTTCATGTTTTTAGTAAACTGTACGAAAGTAAATCATAATGATACTTTTGAAATGCAGAACTTCTAATTGGCTTGAGAAACCAGGTTTCACTGTCTGGAGGTGAAAATACATTTTTGCCCCCCTCTTTAAACACATACTCCAAAAAGGTGTTTCAAAGAGAGCCTCCCTTCTCGGCAGTGAAACCTCGCTGGTTTCCCAGACCAGCTAGAATTGCTCCTTGAAATGTAAGCCGTCAGACTTACGGCTATCAAAATTAACTATTTCTTTTGTGGCAAGTGCAATGTTGGTAATACAAAAATGTATACATCAATGGGACTTGAGATTATACCTAGAGAAACTTAATGATGAGTAAGACTTGTCAGATGACAATACATGTACATGGTTTGAATATTGCCAATGGGATTTGATAAATTTGGGATCCGGTAAAATTCCTGATCACCCTAAAAAATAAAAAATAAAAAATAAAAAATAAAAAATAAAAAATAAAAAAATTGATGTTGGTCCCTTGTGAAAGCAACATTGTTTCATCTATTTTCAACAAATGGCTTTAGTCGCCTTAATTTGATTTTGGTCCCTCACATATACACAAGATAATGGTTGACTGCATGGTTAGCTAATAGCAAGGATTGTGATTTCATTTATCGGGGTAATTTCGGTAAGTTGATTTTAAGAAATTTTTCGTTGTATATAGAAAAAATGTAATTAAAAAAAAAAAAAAAGAGCAAGGGGGCCACCTTGAGTGTGACGCAGTTCGACCAACGCCCATTGTTCCATTCCGCTCGAGGACAATTCTTAAATACTCACAAATATTGTTTATCAAAATATTTAATGACGCATATCTAAACATGTATCTCGAGGTGCACATCTAAACGGACTGGACTTTAATACATTGTTTGGCGTTAATCCAAAATTGAGCTCAAAGAGAGTTCAAATGAATTAATAAACATTCTTTTTTAGATTTAGATTTAGTAGGTCCTTTTAACTAAACTTTTTTAACTAAATAAAGTTTAAATGGGATTGGTAAGTTCATTTTTGTCACAGAACTACCCTTTATTAAAATTTAATATTCCACTATTTATTTGAATAAAATTAATATAAAAATATCATTATTGTGTCTAGTGAAAATTGGTTTTCAAACTTATAATTTAAAACACAAAACAAGACTATTGTTTACATAAAATTTGTTTTCAAACTAATGTTTAAAACACAAAATAAGATTTTTATTTTATTTTTTCACTGCATATTACTTCCAACCAACTAACTTCTTTATGAATCTAGAAATTATTCTGCAAGTGAAATGACCATTTTTTAATGAAGAAGAAAGTATATTTTTCTAAAATCAAATTAAGAATAATATGTTTCATTTTATTTCCTGCCAAATGTTTTGAACAATTTTGTTTCAATGTGATTTTTCACTCTTCCCATCTTGTTAATAAAAAAATATATATTTTCATGATTTGTTGCTCCTCCTTAAATTCTAAATAGTTCATAACTGCAATGCAATGTCATTGTACAAAATTAACTCATTTGCAACAAAATAAATAAAAAGGGCGGGTTGAAACTACCCCATCAATGAAGGGGATCACTTCAACTACTCAATTCTTCTTTATCGGGTAGGCATTCAAACTTCAAAGACTATATGAATGAGTGGGGAATCTAGTGAAATGGTGGGAGCATATATGTGGGGACCTATCAAGCTATATGAGCTGGAGCATATCGGTTCACCCCCGCCACCTCCTTTTCCTCGCTGGTTTCCTCGCCCTTTCCCTCGACACATAGAATCACTCCTATATATATGCTTCTTCTTCTTTTCAAAATAGGATAGCGAATATATACCAAAAGAAGAATTGATCATCCTCTTGAAATGGTGTAAACTTTTTTCTATTATTTGGTTTCCTCTAATCTTTCATCAAACTAATTATAAACAATAACATCATATATTCATTTAGTGTTATATTTCACTTTTCATTGTAGGATTAGGTGGATGGTATTTTATTTATATACATAAATCATTTCAAGGGAATTAAATAATTTCTCACATTCAATGTGTGAATGGAAAAAACACAATAAATAAAGAAAAAAAATGGCATATCATTCTATTTAATTTATATATATGTATGCAAGCTTGCTCTTCTAAGAGTAAGATATTGAAATAAACCTATAGTCTTAGTAGTTGAATTGCATCAATATTTCATTTTTTCGTCAACTCTACGAAAGTAAATCATAATGATCCTCTTGAAACCTAAAGAAACTTGTGGTAGATGACATTACATGTACAAGGTTCGAACATTGCCAAAGGGATTTGATAAATTTTGGTATCCAATAAAAATATTGATCACCTTAAAAAAAAAAAAAAAAATTGATGTTGATCCCTCACAAGAGCAAGTGAGCAACATTATTGTCATATGTTTTCGACAAATGGTTTTAGTCTTTTTTGTAAATTTAATTTTGTTTTAATCTCTTCACACATGCACAAAATAATGGTTGATCTAATTGTCAAGTGATAGCAAGCGACCAAAATCAAAAAATACAAAATAGACCAACATCAAATTTATCCCGAACTAAAATAAAAAAAAAAAAAAAAAAAAATAGAGCTATTTTGCAGATAATGTTGATGCCACACACAGTCCTACATGAGTGTAGTCCCAAAACACAAGTCAGATCCAACTATTTTGATTGAGAAATCTGGTGTAATAGGTACGACCCTTACATTCTTGTCTAGTAAAGTAGAGAATTGACTAGACGATCAAAACAACATCCTTAATCAATTGATTAATTGGAAGTGACAACCTACAATTAACAAATGTATAGTTTCCTCCCTTGACTAATTGACTAGAAATATCTCTAACAAGATTTTAGCCTATTCTTCCCTATTCTACTTTCATCTTTCTTCTATTTTTTTTTCCCTTCATTCTTCTATTTCTCTTTCTTTCCTCTTCTTTAAAAAAAAAATTAGGGATTGGGCTAAAATGGCCCAAATTTTTTAGTTTAACTGTCAGTTGATAACCCATTTAAGTTTCATTTAGTTAAAAAAAACCTTAGAAAAATTATATATATTTATTAATTCCTTTGTGCTGAAATTTTGAGGAATATTGTGGATTCATATCAGAAACCATGTGATAAATATTATGCCCTTTGCTTCGAGATATGCGTTAAATGTAACATAGTTGTATTTTTCTATCATAATTCAAAGCGAGCGATGGGGCCACCTTGGGTGTGACAAAGTCCGACCAACGCCCATTGTCCCATACCGCTCAAAATGGTGGTCCTTGAATACTCACAAATACCGTATATCAAGATATTTAATGACACCTACCTAAACATGTATCTCAAGGCAAACATGTCTAAAGGGATTGAAACTTGAACACATTGTTTATGGTTAATTCATAATTTTCTCCAAATTTTCAGCTCAAATGGAGTTCAAACAAATTAATAAACATTATTTAGATTTGGTAGGTTCCTTTTTAACTAAAAAAACATTTTTAATGGGAAATTGGTAAGTTCATGTCTATCACAGGCTGAACTACCCTTAATTAAAATTTAATATTCCACTATTCATTTGAATAAAATCATGTAATAATATAAAATTTATCAACGTTAAAACACAAAACAAGATTGTTATTTTATAAAATTGGTTTCAAACTCATGTTTTAAAACACAAAACAAGAATTACTTTTTTAATGCATATTACTTCCAACGAACTAACTTGTCTATGAATTTAGAATTTTTTTTTTAAATAGGAAACGACTATTTTTTTTAATGGAGAAGGACTTCTTAAATTGAATTATGAATAACATGTTTAATTTTTTTTCCCGCCAAATGTTTTGTACAATTGTGATTTCTCATCTATGACAATTACAATTTTATTTTGCTAAGATTTTCGTTATTCCTATATTGTAAACAAATAATAAGAAATGTATATATCCATGATTTGCTGTTCATTTTTAGACTCTGATTTGTCTTGGGCTTGCAATGCAATGCCATTGCACAAAATTAACTCATTTCCAACAACAACAAAATTTTAAAAAAAAATTACCAAAAGAAGAATTAATCATCCTCATTTTAATGATGCAAATCACTTTGAATTGGCCCTTGGTAAGTTAGCAAACTAACACACTCCTTCATTGGTTGTATGCGCTAATTTTTGTATTTATTCTTTAACTTTTTTTCTATTATTTGGTTTCCTCTAATATTTCATCAAATTAATTATAAACAATAGCATTTCATCTATTCAATTAGCTGTGTGATATTTCACTTCTCATTGTAGGAATATTAGGTGGATAGTGTTTTATTTTATATACATAAATCATTTGAAGGGAATGAAATAATTACTCACAATCAGTGTGCAAATTGAGTAGTAGGTGTGAATAACACGATAAATGAAAGAAAAAAAAAATGGCATATCATTCTATTTAAGTGAATATATACGTTTCTTATATGTTTGCATGCAAGCTTGCTCTTCTAAGAATAAGATAATATTTCATGTTTTTAGTAAACTGTACGAAAGTAAATCATAATGATACTTTTGAAATGCAAAACTTCTAGTTGGCATGGTTTCACTGCCTAGGGTGAAAATACATTTTTGTTCCCCCCTCTTTAAACACATACTCTAAAAAGGTGTTTTAAAGAGGGGGCAAAAATGTATTTTCGCCCCCCCCCCCGGGCAGTGAAACCTCGCTGGTTTCCCAGATCAACTAGAATTGCTCCTTGAAATGTAAGCCGTCGGACTTACGGCTATCAAAATTAACTATTTCTTTTGTGGCAAGGGCAATGTTGGTAATACAAAAATGTATACATCAATGGGACTTGAGATTATACCTAGAGAAACTTAATGATAAGTAAGACTTGTCAGATGACAATACATGTACATGGTTTGAATATTGCCAATGGGATTTGATAAATTTGGGATCCGGTAAAAATCCTGATCACCCTAAAAAAAAAAAAAAAAAAAAAAAATTGATGTTGGTCCCTTATGAAAGCAACATTGTTTCATCTATTTTCAACAAATGGCTTTAGTCGCCTAAATTTGATTTTGGTCCCTGACATATGCACAAGATAATGGTTGACTGCATAGTTAGCTGATAGCAAGGATTGTGATTTCATTTATCGGTAAGTTGATTTTAAGAAATTTTTTGTTGTATATAGAAAAAACGAAATTAAAAAAAAAAAAAAAAAAAAAAAACGGAGCAAGGGGGCCACCTTGAGTGTGACGCAATTCGACCAACGCCCATCGTTCCAGACCGCTCGAGAACAATTCTTAAATACTCACAAATATTGTTTATCAAGATATTTAATGACGCATACCTAAACATGTATCTCGAGGTGCACATCTAAACGGACTGGACTTTAATACATTGTTTGGCGTTAATCCAACATTTGAGCTCAAAGACAGTTCAAATAAATTAATAAACATTCTTTTTTAGATTTAGATTTAGTAGGTCTTTTTAACTAAACTTTTTTAACTAAATAAAGTTTAAATGAGATTGGCAAGTTCATTTTTGTCACAGAACTACCCTTTATTAAAATTTAATATTCCACTATTTATTTGAATAAAATCATGTAGTAATATAAAAATATCATCATTGTGTCTAGTGAATTGGTTTTCAAACTTATAATTTAAAACACAAAACAAGACTATTGTTTTCATAAAATTTGTTTTCAAACTAATGTTTAAAACACAAAATAAGATTTTTATTTTATTTTTTCACTGCATATTACTTCCAACCAGCTAACTTCTTTATGAATCTAGAAATTATTCTGCAAGTGAAATGACCATTTCTTAATGAAGAAGAAAGTATATTCTTCTAAAATCAAATTAAGAATAATATGTTTCATTTTATTTCTTGCTAAATGTTTTGAACAATTTTGTTTCAATCTGATTTTTCACTCTTCCTATCTTGTTAATAAAAAATATATATTTTCATGATTTGTTGCTCCTCCTTAAATTCTAAATAGTTCATAATTGCAATGCAATGTCATTGTACAAAATTAACTCATTTGCAACAAAATAAATAAAAAGGGCGGGTTGAAACACCCCATCAATGAAGGGGATCACTTCAACTACTCAATTCTTCTTTATTGGGCAAGCATTCAAAGAGTATAGGAATGAGTGGGGGAATCAAGTGAAATGGTGGGAGCATATATGTGGGGACCTATCAAGCTATATGAGCTGGATAGAGCCTTGGAAAGGGAGCTATATATGCTTCTTCTTCTTTTCAAAAAAGCGAATATATACCAAAAGAAGAATTGATCATCCTCTTGAAATGGTGTAACATGCAATTCTCTTTGAATGGTCTCTTGCTAATTTTTTTTGTTTAGGATTGATGCAATTTTACCAACTGAGACACTCATTCATTGATTGCATGTGCTAATTTTTGTACATTTTATTTCCTGCCAAATGTTTTGAACAATTTTGTTTCAATGTGATTTTTCACTCTTCCTATCTTGTTAATAAAAAATATATATTTTCATGATTTGTTGCTCCTCCTTAAATTCTAAATAGTTCATGACTGCAATGCAATGTCATTGTACAAAATTAACTCATTTGCAACAAAATAAATAAAAAGGGCGGGTTGAAACCACTCCATCAATGAAGGGGATCACTTCAACTACTCAATTCTTCTTTATTCGCCGGGATTGAGGTGAGTAGCCTCATCCAACAGAATGAGTGGAAGAATATAGGAATGGGTGGGGAATCTAGTGAAATGGTGTGAACATATATATGGGGGCCTATCAAGCTATATGAGCTGGATAGAACCTGGAAAGGTAGTTATAACTTATATATGCTTATTCTTTTTTTCAAAATAGGAAAGCCAATATATTCCAAAAAAAGAATTGATCATCCTCTTAAAATGGTGTAACATGCAAATCTCTTTGAATTGTCTCTTGCTAATTTTTTTTGTTTAGGATTGATGCAATTTTACCAATTGAGACACTCCTTCATTGATTGCATGTGCTAATTTTTGTATTATAGTTTAACTTTTTTTCTATTATTTGGTTTCCTCTAATCTTTAAATCAAACTAATTATAAACAATAGCATCATATATTCATTTAGTGTTATATTTCACTTTTCATTGTAGGATTAGGTGGATGGTATTTTATTTATATACATAAATCATTTCAAGGGAATGAAATAATTACTCACATTCAATGTGTGAATGGAAAAAACACGATAAATTAAAGAAAAAAAAATGGCATATCATTCTATTTAATTTATATATATATATATATGTATGCAAGCTTGCTCTTCTAAGAGTAAGATATTGAAATAAACCTATAGTCTTAGTAGTTGAATTGCATCAATATTTCATTTTTTCGTCAACTCTACAAAAGTAAATCATAATGATACTCTTGAAATGTAAGCAGTCATGACTTACTGCTATAAAAAAAAATAACTATTACTTTTGTGGCAAGGCAATGTTGTCAATACGAAAATATATACATGGAGAGGACTTGATATTATATCTAAAGAAACTTGTGGTAGATGACATTACATGTACAAGGTTCGAACATTGCCAAAGGGATTTGATAAATTTTGGTATCCAATAAAAATATTGATCACCTTAAAAAAAAAAAAAAAAATTGATGTTGATCCCTCACAAGAGCAAGTGAGCAACATTATTGTCATATGTTTTCGACAAATGGTTTTAGTCTTTTTTGTAAATTTAATTTTGTTTTAATCTCTTCACACATGCACAAAATAATGGTTGATCTAATTGTCAAGTGATAGCAAGCGACCAAAATCAAAAAATACAAAATAGACCAACATCAAATTTATCCCAAACTAAAAAATAAAAAATAAAATAAAAAATAGAGCTATTTTGCAGATAATGTTGATGCCACACACAGCCCTACATGAGAGTAGTCCCAAAACACAAGTCAGATCCAACTATTTTGATTGAGAAATCTGGCGTAATAGGTACGACCCTTACATTCTTGTCTAGTAAAGTAGAGAATTGACTAGACGATCAAAACAACATCCTTAATCAATTGATTAATTGGAAGTGACAACCTACAATTAACAAATGTATAGTTTCCTCCCTTGACTAATTGACTAGAAATATCTCTAACAAGATTTTAGCCTAAAACCTAACAAAGTAGCTATAGGTGGACTCCTAATTGATGAGACAATTAACTCCATTTGAACAAACTTATATGATTAGCTTAGTAATTATGAAGAATTGTCTTTATTATGTTTTAAAAGATAAATAAAGTAGTTCTACTTTATAGTCACACAAAAGAGCTATTTAAGTTAGGTTTTCCGAGCTTTCCGTAAAGACTTTGAATTTTTATGTGTCGTTTAGTCAAGTGAAAAAAAAAAAGTATATGATCAAGTTTGAGAGCAAGCTTCGTTGTATTTGATTTTACATATTATCACATAACAATTGAAGTATTGCCGCCTTTTGGGATACAAAATCCTTACTCAGAGGAATATGTGTAGTGCATTTTTTTGCCCTACTAAAAAAAAAATAATAATGATTTTATTTTATCAAAATAATTAAGTTGGGATAAAAGGTCGTTACGCTGAGAATTGTGTCAACATAGGTTGACATGACTCACTTGTAAAACGAATTGCGTATAGATTTAGGTAGAATAACACACAACAAGAACGATCAATTACCACACTAATAATCGAATCATTTAAATTTCACATCCCTAAAAAAGATTATCTATTTATTACATCTAGTCAAAAGTGTCAAATGTAGTAAGAACATTTAATTTCTTGACTTTAGGATGACTTCTAAATAAGGTTACTAATTTTGGAGGCACTTGCAAATATCAACATTGAAAAGACAAATAGTTGAAGCATCATTTGAGGAACAGAACCATTAAAGTTCATATTTTTCTGTTCTTCTTTTTTTCTTCCTTTTTCCCCTCTCTCTGTTCCGATGCGAAGGAATAATAACTTCAATCTGATCACTTATAATCCTTGTATTTGAGCTTCAGATTTCATGGATTCACAAAGTCTTTCAAGGCTTCTCTTTGTTTCAGTTTTTAGTTTACTCGTTTCAAGCACTTTTGTGCTTGCAGGGGACATAGTTCATGAAGACGATTCGGCCCCAAAGAAGCCTGGTTGTGAGAACAACTTTGTTCTGGTAACTCTATTGCTTAGTTTCTATCATACCCACTGTTTATTTCTCTGTTTTATCAACTGGGTATCTTTAATTTCTTTAGATTTGTTGATGTTTTGGTGTTTTTGTTGTCTGGGTATCTTTGTTTTTACTGGGTTTAATTTGTGATTTTGAAGTAATCTATGTTGGTACTTGTAGGAAACACAAATAATTTTCTCTCCTGGAGATTAATTTGGAGTCAGTTGAAGTTAATAAAGTTTTTATTTTTATTTTTTTTTAATGTTTTTAGTTTGTGGGTTTCAGTTCCCTAATATATGATTCAGTTTTTGTGGAGGCCACAAATTGAAATTTTGTGCTCTTTCCATCTATATTGTGTTACTTACTTTTCTAATCCAAGTATTTAGATGGGAAATAGAGATATTTTGATTTCAAGCAGTGTGGGTTGGCCTTAGAAGTCTTCGTGTTGTAGATTGAATATGTTTGGCTTGCTCTTTTCACCATTCATTAAAGTTAAGAGATGTGTTACCCTGTCATTTTCTATTATGTACATATGTTGGATGCTACAGTATTGCTGGGATTGTTGATTTGAAGATTGGTGGAATGGTTTTAGCAGTCTTCGTGTTCTGAATGGAGCTAAACTTGTTCCATTAACATGCTCATGCTGGACACTAGGAAAGCTAAATGTATATTGAAACATAGATTAGTGATTATGTAGTCTATGTTTATGTTTACTTTTATGTTTACAAGGATATTGTTGGCGCAACGGATATTGAAAAAAGGAGGAGATTCGGAGATCTCGAAGGGAGAATAAAAGAAAGGGGAGAAATTTTGTAGAAGGAGAGTTTAGGGAGATTCGAAGGAAAAAAAGAAATAATAAAGACATAGAAAATTTGGAGAAAAATAATTTGATTGATAGTTCTTTGTTCGTTGTTACAATGCTTGAGCTAGCCATATCTAAATTAGAATACCTATAACTTCTATTGTAATTGAAATAACTAGAAAATCCTAAAAATAAGAAAACTCTAAAACTTAGTATGTTTCTACATCAATTGTAAATGGGTAGGTTAGCCTGAAACTTCAAGTGTTAAGATTACAATCTAAAACGATAATCAAGTGCCCCTATGGGAAACATCATCCAAGAAAAGGACAATAGAGTAAACATTGTTGAAATTGCACGAGGTAAATGAGAATAATGAAAGTGGTTAGGCTGATAGAAAACGAAGAAGATGACGATGATGAATCAACCAAGAATGTTTAACTTGGATGTTGTACCTTAGCGACTCACAAAAAGAATTGTGATCTTAGCGAATGAATGCGAGTCAAGATCCAAAGTCTAGATGTGGATACCCCAACTCTTGTAGGAATGACTAGAGTTTGAGATCTGTCAAGCAGTTCTAAAGGTTGATTCTCAGGCGTAAAAGATTTTGTCTAGTTATTTTGTAGTAACTGGTTTTTAAAAAAAACTGATTTATGTTTCTCTTTGTGACCTTGCCTTTTGGGATGCTTAGCTACTTTAGTTACTTTCTTTCACACTCAGTTTCTATTTTTTGTGTTGTTGAGAGTCTGGGTATTTCCTTCATTTGGTTTTCTTTAATAAAGAGGGCGGGGTGCCTTCGAGCTTCCAACCCCTGCTTGCCTTGTAAACCATAAAAAGCGTAACCTTTCCCTTATTATTACACTGCAACAGTGAATTTTTCTTTGTAGCAAAATATCATGCAAGTAATGTTTATCTTTGCATTGATTACTTTTCATACATTGTATCACATGTTCATGTCACAGTGTGAGATAAGTGTGTTTCTCTAGGTTTCTGATACATAATAATTGAGTCCAAGAATCTGATCTTTTGGTTTCAATAAGTATGAACTCTGCATCTCAGTCGGTCTTTAAGACTGTACTAGCCATGCAAAATAGGTTCCAGGTATCTGGGTCATTTGTTGTTTGGGTTTCTTACGAGATGTCTTTAGAGTTTAGACTTTAAGGTTTATTCTTTGTTTGATATATTAAGGTTTCCAAATGAGTCAATTGCTTTCTCTCATATCTTTTTCTCCCTTCCATTCCATGTTTTATGTATGCTGTTTTGGTCTGATCCTGCATCATGGTCACTTAGGTGAAAATCCAAACATGGGTTGATGGAAGAGAAGATCATGAGTTTGTTGGTGTTGGTGCTCGATTTGGCACTACCATGGAGTCAAAGGAGAAACATGCTAACCAAACAAAGCTCGCACTTTCTGATCCTCCTGATTGTTGTAGCACACCTAAGAATAAGGTATAAAACACACGTGCTTGGACATATATGATTGACCTTTCTGCAGGATGTAAGTTTTATGGATTATGCCAAATTCTCATGATATGAGGAATCTTATACTTTTTGTAGCTTACTGGAGAGGTCATCCTGGTACACCGGGGTAATTGCAAATTCACTACAAAGGCCAATGTTGCTCAAGCTGCTGGTGCTTCAGCAATCCTTATTGTAAATTACAAGAAAGGTAATGGCTTTTCTTCTTGTTGATGGTTTGACGCTGGTCCATGAATTGTTAAAACTCATATCAATGGTGGTAATTTGATTATCATGGGTTTCTATGTAATACGAAAATGTTGAAAAGGCAACACATTGATTAATTTCAAGGTTTCGTAGAAAATGCTTATTGAAAAGGCACAAAGTTTAGAACACATTAAAGAATGAGTGCATAGTCCATTGCGGATCAAAGGAATCCTTTACATCTGTGACTTGATGAAAATAGGAATTAAGTTTGAGAATATCATCTATCAAAAGAATATTTGGCTGTGTAATGGCCAGTGCAGAGGAAATAGCAGCATAAAGAAAGAAATAAACTAGATATGTGTATGTGCATCAGCCAAACCCTTCAGTGCCATGTGATTTTCTGATGCTATACTTGGTTGGTTCCTGCAGAACTTTACAAGATGGTATGTGACCCAAATGAAACAGATCTTGACATACATATTCCAGCAGTCATGCTCCCTCAAGATGCTGGCTCAATCTTGGAGAGTTCTCTTGAAAACAACTCTTCAGGTAGGCTTTATGTTTTTTTTGGTAGAACCATGAAAGTTTATTACATACTTTACCCATTTGTTAATTTGAATTAGAATAGAAAGCAATGTAGCTCCACTTCAGTTAAATTTTTTGAGATGTCGGATCATTGGCTTCCTTATCCCCTTTAAAATTTAAACTGTTGTTTGGAAAATCTCTTTCTAATTAATAAACTTTTTTCAGTGGCCGTGCAATTGTACTCTCCGCAACGTCCCCTTGTTGATATCGCAGAAGTTTTCTTATGGCTAATGGCTGTTGGTACAATCTTATGTGCTTCTTATTGGTCTGCTTGGAGTGCCAAAGAGGCAGCTAGTGAGCAGGATAAACTATTAAAGGTTATCTTTTCTTGCTATGTGATATCTATGTCCAAGAGGACTGTTTCTTATTGCTAGACATTTGTTGATAAGTGTGTCGACTCTCTCATAGGATGCTTCCGATGAATATTTGAATGCTGAAGACACTGGTTCTAGCAGTGTGGTGGACATTAACACAACATCTGCAGTGCTTTTTGTTGTGATCGCTTCCTGCTTCTTGGTTATGCTATACAAACTCATGTCTGCCTGGTTTATTGAGCTTTTGGTGGTTCTGTTTTGCATTGGTGGTGTGGAGGTGTGTTGGTTCTTTCTGATATGCACACATGATTAAAACTGTCTGTGTCTCATGCCTTTACTTTTGCCAATGCACACGCCTCGTGCAACACTCGACTGAATGTATTAAACTTTCATTAATCAGTTTTCTTGTTCTGTTCAATCTGCTAGTGATTGACATTTTCTCATTACTTTCAGGGCCTGCAAACATGCTTGGTGGCTTTGTTATCTCGGTAGGATTGTCTTCTCCTGTTATATTGTAATAGCGTACCTTTTTCACTGCAATGGAGTTTTTTATTTGTTACTTGGAAGATTGAAAAGTGTTGTTCTCTAATTCAAAACCAACTAGAGTGCTTCTTCCCAGCTTGCTAGAAATTTCCTAAAAGTTGCCTAATCTAATATGTTCTTGAGCTTCCTGTGCTAGAAACTGTACACATCCTCTCATTCCATATAAGTAATAATTAGGAATTGATTGAGGGCAGACCTGCCAAATTTGAAAATCTAATCTTGGCTTACTAGGACTTTTTCAAATTTCTAACTAAAAAGGATGGCATTTCCTCATTTTGACATTGTCGATATTGAGTGTCATTTATATCTTGTATATATTTTGTCTAGCTATTGATGACACTCTTTAAGATGGCAATGCAGGATAACAAAAAGGAGCTAGATATTGGGATCCTTCATGTACATTGGCTACTTATTCATCTGTACAATAATATTGTCATGTTAAAAAGACTAAATAGTCGTCGTCCTTGAGAATGGGATGATACAAAAATAGTTGCACCTTACAAATGACACCAGTTTTCCCTACATGTCTTTGTTTTAAATCCGTATCTGTACTTGGTGACCGTTGGATGGTGGTATACACCTATGTATTTGGTACAATGTTTTTGCCTAGTACGACTTGTTGAACCTTGCGAAGTAGGAAGTAGGAACATTTGGTGATGGTTTACCAATGATTTCTTGTCATAAACTTTTATTGTATTCCTTACTCAGCATAAAATATCTGGCACATATGAAGCCATATCCCTATTGTATATGTACGGGCTGCTGCTATGATTCTGTGGAGACTGCAGAAAATAAATTGTAACTCGAGAATTGCTTGTTTGTTAATATCTAGATGGGCTTGTGGTTTTGTTTGTCAAAACTTTTCATCTAGCAGGGATATCTTGTTCAGTCTTCTGAAGCCTTAGATTAACTACTTTGCCTTTTCAGGTGGTTTAAACGGGCTGGAGAGTCATTTGTCAAAGTGCCTATCTTTGGAGCTGTTTCTTACCTTACCTTGGCCGTGTCTCCATTCTGCATAGCATTTGCTGTAGTTTGGGCAGTTAAACGTGACATCTCCTTTGCGTGGATCGGTCAGGATATCCTGGTAAGGATTGTACTTCATGTGCATCCGATTTTTCTTTAAGTGATCTTTATATATCACTGGGCCAGTAGTATAGGTGTATGTATGCATGGAGGTGTTCCTCAAGTAATTTGTTACTTAACCCATGCTAATGTTAGCTACTACCGGAATAGAGAGATTCCAACTGCCCAAGTAAAGAACTGTTACAAATAATGAAGAAACTAGTAGGTTTAGATAGGAAGTAAGGATTTACTCAAATGCATTAAAAAATTAAGTAGAGAGGGATTTGTGCATGCATCAAGGATCACTATAATATTATCATGAGATTTAATCTGACTTGCAGATTGAAAGTTATTGTATTTCAAAATTCAGAAGAAAATAAAACTGACAAGCTCACCGAACCCACTGTATGAAAGCAAACTTGGTGAGTGAAGCACACAATATTTTTGCTGAAACATATTAATCTTGATTATGATATCGCAGGTCCAGCATCACAGGTCTGGGGTTGAAACCCCAGCTTAAAAAAAATAATTTAAAAAAAAAAAAAACATAAAAGATGCTTATTTCCTAGTGTGCTTGATTTTGCTATTTTCAAACGTCAACTAGTCATGGTATAAAATAAATAAAAATAAAATTGAAAAAAGCAATTGACCATATTTCTCATTCTTTCTATTGTTTCTTTTTTCAGTAACCAATTAATAATATCTTGTTTTCTCTACAATCAGGGGATTGCTTTGATAGTTACAGTTCTTCAGATTGTTCGCATACCCAATCTTAAGGTATGGCTTCTTATCTTATCATCATATGGATTTTATCAGATGCAAACTATAGATATGTTGTTTCATGTTACTTGTGCGTAACAAATCTCCAACACATATATATTTTATCTTCAAAATTTTACGATGGATTTTTTTATTACCATCAGCATTACATGATGTACATCATGTACTATTCCATTAGCAGGACTGTTTAAAATGTGGAATCAAGGATTCAAAGATATCATTAATGAGAATATGGATATGGAATATCGAAATGCATGAGTGCAAACATTGAGAATGATAGAATAGAATGAAGAGTTACTGCATTTAGTAAGCTCAAATTGGTTGCTTGGAATAGTTGTTTCATCATTCATGTCAAACGATACTAGAAGCGACAATGAATGTGACGATAGATTTAAAAAGAAGGGTGTTTTTCAAGTGTTCACAGTTGAGTTTATGAAACTTGATCTAATCTACCTTGCTATAGATGGAATTGAATGGATTGTTTGGCCAAACGCGAATATATACCAGGGGAACATCAATGATGCTACTGTTAATGGTGTTCTTATTTGCAGAGCATATGATATTCTAATCGTTTCACAAGGTTAAATTGCTATTCTGTTCCCTCCTCTTCTGAGTTTTCTGTTTGATGCCCCTTAAAAATCCTCCTCCAGGACCTTTACCAGCAATGTTTTAGTTCTCGCTGCCATTTTCTTCCCGTTCACTGGCATATGATTTCTTTGAGCATTTCCAACCACCACTAGTCATTTTGTTACTCTATTCACAGTAAAGATGGCCAAGAAGGTACAGAACTTCAGTGTACCTTCGTGCCCGAGCAGAGATTAGAAGATTTCTGCTTTTGAGTCGACTAAATTATAACCCTCATGTGTCCGCTAGGTTCGTGGTTTACAACATGTGTTGTTCTCCTCTGCAAATAAACTTCATTAATCTGGATAATCTGCTGCACAGATACCTGATTAGCAATCTACAGTCCGTGTGTTTTTATGATTTGATGTGCTAGATCATCAATTGAAGATACAACTTCATTAGCTTTGCTTTGCACGGCCAGAATCGTGCATTTTTTTTAATCCCGGGACATCCCTCATTGTTGGTAGCTAACATACTACATTCTCAGCTGAATAATCTACCATAAGAGGTCTGCCCACAATACCATCAACTTGCTCCCCCTGCCTCAACCTTCATCATTAACTGTCTTTGCTTGTTTCTCTAATGTGTACATTTAGAGTGAGATTTTTTTTTTTTTTTTGGCCAAATATGTGAATGGTTTACACGCTTAACTAGAGTCATTTAATAATCAATTAGTATTTGTTTATTCTAATGCCTTACATGAATCAGGTGGGTACAGTGCTTCTCAGTTGTGCCTTCCTGTACGACATCTTCTGGGTGTTTGTTTCCAAATGGTGGTTCCATGAAAGTGTTATGATTGTGGTGGGTACTTTCTCAAGGTTTTCTATTTTCTTACACAAGAACTATTTCAAGAATTAAGTAGTGTTCAGATTGGGGTGCCACATTATTGACGATCTATTCAGGAAGGGTAATGCACATTGCTTCTGTAATCTTGCAGGTAGCGCGGGGCGACAGAAGTGGAGAAGATGGTATCCCAATGTTACTGAAGATCCCACGTATGTTTGATCCATGGGGTGGTTACAGCATCATAGGATTTGGTGACATCCTCTTGCCAGGGCTTTTAATAGCATTTTCTTTGCGGTACGGCCTCTAGGAATGATTATGACGTGTATATCTTTTCTTTTTTAAAGTAAAACACTTGCATTAGAAACTAGGGAAAGATGCAAAAATGAGCGAGAAGCTCAAAGAAACTAAGCATGCAGCAGAAAAGAAAAACAGAAAAAGTTCCAAAAACAAAAAAGATAAAACTCAAGTTTCAGGAGGAAGAAGCTCAAAATATCACTTTGGAGCCTCTTTGAGCTTTACGTAAATTATTTTAGAAAATAAATGCCGGACTTGCCAGGTTTTATAGTTGTAAAGGAAAGGTGGCGGTTAGAAATTTCCACTCTCTTTCCATGTGCAAAGAGGTGATTTTGTCTGTCTTCTCAGAGTCTTTGCTAACTCCTTGTTCTCAAATGCTCTACTCAAGTCTGCTGAGCGAATTACCTTGTCTTGCCAGTCCAGCTATTCTATAATTGAAATGAGTTTATTTTTATCATGTTTGCAGGTATGATTGGCTTTCAAACAAGAGCCTTCGAGCTGGATACTTCCTGTGGGCAATGGTGGCATATGGTTTAGGTATGAAACTTTTTATATGAAAATATTTGGCATGTGAAGGGGTATGATATGTAACAACGACGTGAATATGTCTGTTGGTATCTAGCACTCATATTAGACTTCGAAAAAAAAAAAAACTGTTGAAACTTATTGGGTTTTCTTTCTAAGAGTTCAACTCCCATTATTTTTCAACTTAACCCCCAGTACCCAATTTTTCATATGCAATAGTTAAATAGGACTTCCATAATGTGCTGTTGTACAATTGAACACTTAGCTAATGCTACAACTGTTCGTAATGTTGCAACTTAAAAAAAAACTGGATGTTCTGTACCTCAAGAAATTTAATTGTGTAGCTTTGCTGGGAGTTGTAGGATGGAGGTTATGAGTCAAACATGATGATCCATTTGATAATTTTGGACCCTTTTTTTTTTTTTTTTTGTACTTGCCATTAATCTATTATGACTTACAAATACATTGTATCTGCAGGTCTCCTCATCACATATGTGGCACTAAACTTAATGGATGGGCACGGCCAACCAGCTCTACTTTACATCGTCCCCTTTACACTAGGTATGTCACATAAAAGTTGCATAGAAGAAAACTAGTATTTGCAGATGATTAACTCCCTGCAAATAGGTTTACACCAATTTTATGGTTCTGGTGTTAAAAGTGTATCAGAGACCTAAGACCATTGTTCATATCATTTTACGTTTCGTCTATATTTCCCTTTCTGGCCGTTACCTGTGTTTCATTTAGTTATTATTTGTCAGAAGCCATTATTTCATGTCTAATTCCTTAATTTTTTGAGGCAGGCACATTTTTGACATTGGGGAAGAAGAGAGGTGATCTGAGCCTTCTGTGGACAAGGGGAGAACCAGAGAGGGTGTGCCCACATGTCCACCACCACCAACTCCAACCAACTCAACTAGACCCAAAATGAACAAATCTTATTTTGTATAAATAGTTTAACTTGATTGTAGTTATATGGTTAGTTGTATTAGTAGAGAAATAGGAGCTGTACCTGAGGTAAGGTAAACAGCTTTTCATATTCTGATCATACATGGAAAATGGCCTACTATTGTTGTGTAAAAACTAGTACTAATCACGAAAGACGTGACGGCGGAATTAGTGTTATGTATGTGGTACCCTATTTTTGTTCAATAATTACAACTTAAACACAGGTTTCTGAGTTCAGTGACTGGATTCGCTTGATTCACTGTAAAGACTGGTCGAATTGCATTTGGTATTTGTTTGGCGAAGGATGGAAAAATAAATGGGCTATACCTTCGTTGGCTAGTTGAAACAAGACTGCCATATCAAGTTAACAGTTCTACGTTACAAAGTACTCTCCCTCTTCACAGATGTTCGCCAAAAAGTAGGCGATCAGGAAAACATGGTAGCAATGGCACATATCAAAATTCAAGGGTAGAAAATAGGTAGGTCAATGATTTGCCTGAAGGTTATCAAGATGAGAGTGGTCACAATTTGTATTAAGGTTCTAAAGTAGTTCTGCAAATTTTAGCTCGGATCCTGATATTCTCATCCTCCGGTTGTAAAACTTCTAATGTTTACACTTTTTGTTCCTGTTTTCAATCTCAATATGAAATTATTCTATGCTAATATCAAAAATCTTGCCAATGGTGTTATGGTCGAGTGGTTAGGGCTGTGTAGATTTATCCCCACGTCCTAGGTTCGAGACCCACCAGCGGCATGGTCACTTTCTTATGGTGTTGACCTGTAGGTCGCACCTTGTTGATAGGTTATGGGATCTTATGAAAATCCAGCTCACTTTCCAAAAAAAAAATATCAAAAATCTTTGACCCCCCAAAGAATGGGAGTTACTGAAAAAGCTGATACAATCAAGCTTGGTGAGGTAGATTTAGAAATTCTCAACAACTGAAAAAAATAATTCAGCAACAAATTGCTATACTTGCCAATCGTCTTCACAATGTTCACTGCATGAGGGATAAACAAGATAGGTAGGGTTTCACCAGCCAATTCCATTCATGTAGCCAGAAGAGTTTGCCCAGATGGCTTGGTAAGCAAGTAGCAGGCAGTTTGGCAGTAGGTAGTCGTGTAAGCATCTGCCCAGAAAAGGACCCAAGCTTTCAAGGGAATGGTTGGCATCAGTTCCTTCAACTTATGTGGTCTTGGGACAATCCACAGTCACAGTCGAAATCAGATGACCCAGCCTCTAGTTTCAACCAAATAAACATCGGATAACAAGTTAGAAACTACCAATTGGTCACAAGCCAACTATAGGAGGCCTCGAATTAGTTAAATTGATTCTATACAGAGCATCTGTAGATTGCAGTAGGACCAGAAACAAATTTAGAGAAATAGCTTCTTCACCCTTGGCACCATAGTATTGTTGCAACCCTAGAACAATAACAAACATAAGCAACAATGTATGCTTAACGTTTGTCCTTGAGCAGCTCCAAATTGTTACAGAAGCCACCTATGAATGGTAAAATAGCAGACTTAACGATGAGCAGCAATGCACTTTGTTCTGTGTTACCAGTGTATCAAGTAAACTTCCACAGGAAATCCGTACAAAGCATACTTGAAATGATTGAGTTGCTCAGTACTTCATCTTGGGGCAGTCTCCATTCAATAATCAATGCTTGCAGCCAACAATTTGAAATACAAACAAATGATAAACTACTGGTGAAAACTGATTTTACTATCAAAACAAAATGCTGATGTAACGAAAAAAGAGAAACCACATTTGACAACCTTAATTATGGTCACCAGGTAAAATTTGGATCAAATTGGCTCCAAGAACACCTCCATTTCTCTTCCTCGAACATACAAAAGTCCCTCTGGAATCAAAATTCCGATCCAGTGAAAGCATCAAATGAACAAAGAAACTTACATTCAGGGTTACACACCACCGCCATAATCTTACTTTCCGGTGCTGCCAACAGCCACTGTTTGTAAGCATCTAGTCAAATTCTTTCCAGCCACTGGGCCATTCCAATGAATGGGTATTCGCTGTAGGCTCTATCTTCGGTCCAGTCCTGCTCATGCAAAGCAAGAATCACAATTATATTTTATACCAGTGAATGCACAAATAGAGCAAATGTCGCACAATCATTCAGAACAAACTAAGGAAACCAACAATGTGAAAGAAAAAAAACATGAAGTCAAAAACCACAGATTAACTATCATGAATGTTTTATCAAAACTCACCCCCAACTGAACAGCAACTGTTCTTTTGGATTCGGATGTTGGTTGCTGTAAATAAGACAATAAGATTTTGAATCCAACTTGGTATATTATTAAACCAACAATTTTTATCAAATAGCAAGCCAACAAAATTGAACTGTCGCGACAAGATAAATAAGGTACTTGTTCCAAGTCAGATACTAATACGTGGGATACAATCTGGCTCCTTCTAATTCTAACACCCCCCTTCTCTCTCTCTCTCTTATTGCCAAGCAAATTCAACGTTTCCCACTTGATTTGAGCAGTTATTCATCATGGGCAGCATTAAGTGGTGGTAGCAAATACTTGTAACAATCATATTTTGAACTATTATGATAATGAGTAAGATGTATTTGAGAATGCATTAAACTTCATAGCAAAGACTATAACAAACTTACAGACTAGAAAAGGAAAAAAACTTCAAAGATAGGATAGATGTCAGCCACAGAATTACCCAGTTTACAAGAAGATTTTCAAAACCAACCCTTTGAAATTGGCAATAAGGAAGCCGAATTACAAATCCAAGCAATCACATCACATAAACAACAAACATTCTAAGGATTTCAACTTGTATGGAGAGATCTTGATATTTCTTTGCTTTCCATAGAACCCTACAAATTGCATAAGGGGGTTCCATAGCACCTTTGAAGGGGAAATCTATCATACTCCCAAGACTTGAAACACAAGAATGAGGTATAACCATCAAAACAGAAAAACCATTGAACAAACTATTCCACACCTTTTAAGAAAAGGCATGAGCAATGATCTTTGGATTCCATGGCAACAATGCACACAGCTATTCTCCATTTGCATTCCCTCCTAATCTCCACATCCCTAGTAGGAAGCTTATATACGTGCTCCATTTAGCAGCGAAGTCTCTCTCCCAAACAACCTTCATAGGAAGTCTTGGAAAATAAGATTTTACACTACTTCACGAATTTGTCAGAGGACACTGAGCCCATTTCCAAAAGCAATTATCTTACTCGTCAAAAATGGGCTTGTATACAAATTGCTAAGTTCCACAACATGTCCACCCCCCTTAGCTGTTTACTAAAGGATCATGACTAGAATAAGTAAATCATTTTTTGCTCAAAACTATTTCATCATTATGTATCAAAATGATTAAGGAGTCATTTCAGTATTTGATCTAAGCATTTTTTTTCTTTTTCAATTCGATAAAAAATGCACTATTACTCCCCATCAATTGCCAGTGCACCCGTGATCTGGGCACGCAAAGTTAGTTTCAATGTGTTATAAACAATATATAGGAATTGAAAATTGCGGAGCAAAGATTTGGGCTTTCTTTAGTACGGACAAAATATTTTATTAATCTGAACTTCTCATTTGAAATACAAATTCTAGACCAGATGACCGTCATCAAGGACAGCAAGATACCTTGTGATTTCTCCAATACCTTTAAGGAACAGCATGATTAATGTGTATAACTGTCCACTCTGAGATTGGCAATTTTGACACTAATCCTATTTGGAAAGTTTCCGAGCACAGCATGATGCTTGTGTAGTGCTTTTGATCCAAGTATCGTGGTTGCATCATTTGATGGTCTTTGCAGGCTCCATAATGCTTATGTTAGTGCTATTGGGTACTTTAACTGTGGAATTGGTAGTTATTCTAGTCTCAAGGGAGCAAGATTCACAGTAGGGTCCAATTTTTTTGTATGCCTCCGCAATAACATATGTTTTTCTTAAATAAGTGTAAGGGGATGCTTTAAATGAGAGTACATTCAGAATACATACAAATCAGGTTTCTCGATGAACCATAGCTATCGGTATTATAATAGCTATGATAAATATTATAAGCATCGGAAGGTTATAGTATTAGCAAGGACGAAGCACAACCTTCATTTGGACGAGTCTTCATGGGGGGCTGGTTACGAAGCAGAAATAAACTAATCTCTGTTTTGTCACGATATCATCAGGCTGTGATGGTGTGGGTTGGGTTTTGGCTCTGTTGGTTTTTTTAATGTTGTGTACTTGTGTTTAGTGCTACTGCTTAGTTTCGTTTCTTCTTAGTTCTATGTTTGTTTTGTGCCTACATGGTTCCTTGGATGCCTGCTTGGCTTCTGTAAGTTTCAGTTCCATTCTCATTGTAAATCAATGACGGTCTGAAATGCAATTTTTACTCTTATTTATATATATATATATATATATATATATATATATATATATATATATATATATATATATATAGTTTGACCAATAAAACAAAGCATAAATAAAACACAACAGGGAGGAAAAGATTACACCAGCTAGAGGCTGAAAGAGAAAGAAAGAAAAAAGGAAAACAGATTACATAGTGAATATCCTATCCCAGTTGAAAATGCACATGATAAAAGGTTGATCAGCGATTATGCCCCAAAATAAGTGTTCAATGGTCTACTTTTAGTAGAAACATCTATATTGTTTATCAGGTAAAACACTAGAAGGGTCCACTATCAGCAGAAAATGCAAGTGAACACAAGAAAAAGATATTTGCATCTCAAATTCCCATTCAGCAAAAGTACCAAGATTCCAAACTTAATTCCTGTACTTGTTAGTGTTACATGACACTAATTTAATTAGTATACAAGACATTTACTACATGACAAATAATCAAATGTATACTCCAGATACAAACAACGGACTAGTTTCCAGGAAATCAATCGAAATGTAATAGCAATAAAATGCAAATAAGCACATTAAGAAAAATTGCATCTTAAGAGATTTTTTCAGAACTCAATAGAGCATAGTTTTCCAGCAAGCAAACAATTTAAACTTCAAAAGTCAAAGCAATTCAACCCATAGAAGACCGTCCATGAGAATGGATAAAGAACATACTTGAATATCTTCTCATAGAACCATTTCCATTCATAGATATCGGTCCAACTCTTCCTTCATGGCCCAGGGATAGAATTTCCTGCATCCTCTCGGGCCAGTCTGAATTTAGCCTCCTTGCAAAATCCTCTACTTCTCTGCCATAAAACAGTATCAGATAACAACACACGAGAAAGCATGGTATGATAAATGCGATCTGGAAAATCGAAGAGAACAAACTAGAAAAAGATAAAACGAGTGCATGCCTCCATGCTCCCAACATGATATGGGGATATTAGATTAGAAATATGAATGAGGATAATGATTAACTAATTTTCATTAAGTTAGGGTATTGCAACCAAAAACTTTTGGTTGCCACAACGCTCTTGAGTTCTAGGAAGTCCCCCCCCCCCCAAAAAAAAAAAAAAAATTTGAAGCCTTTTCTGTGTTCTTTTTTTCTCTTTTGACATAAATAACTTACGGAAATAACTACCAATCCCCATAATAACTATTTCTCTCTTGTAAATATTATGGGTGTTGTTTTTTTCACCCCATGTTTTACTAAAATCACCCAGTTACTAAAAACACCCCATCTATGGGCTTATGTTTCTAAAAACACCCAAATCACACCTCAACCCAAACTAATAATTGCCTTCATCTTTAACCTAAAACTACCTTCGACATAAGCGAAAACAACAACACCCATATTTAATAAAGCACACTACAAAAATAACTATATAAGTGCTTCTATGGTAAGTAGAAGTGTCATTGCTTTTAGTTGCCAAACGCTAACTTACAAATAGAGGAAAAGAAGAGTACATCGGAAGGAACTGATCCATTTTTTATCAATGAAAATATAGTATTTAATGAAAAGCTAGCACACAGTAAGGAAGGCGTCACTATGAGCTAGACCAAAAAGTACTACATCAGGTATTGTGTACTCTCCCCAGACATACAAAAGGAGAATCATGAGTCTTTATAAATGCCCAAGAGAAACCCACACCCACAAAGTTACTTTGATTTCTATCCATAAACATGTACATCATTGGCAATATTTCTAAAATCCTATTGTTTCTCTCTCCATATCACCCCAGCAAAAGCATGGAGGATCCACTGCCAAAACCCACTTCCCACAAAAGATGAGTAGAATCTAGTCATATCAGCAGCCACCCATAATTCTGCCCCATCAAACACTACAATGAAGGAAAGGCGTGTTAATTCTATACTCAGCCAAGCAAGTTCTCCAAATGCTAGAAACAAAGTCGCAACCAAACAGAGGTGGTCAACTGTTTCCTGGGGTTGGCCACAAAGAACACGCCTGTTTGGAAGAACCAGCCCTCTTTTGTTGATGTTATCCGCCATGAGGATTCTAGTCCTCTTTTGTTGATGTTATCCACTGCGAGAATTGTACCATTAAGGATTGAACATAACAGAAAGCAGGCTCTAGGAGGAACATCCTCCATCCAGATGAGACTATAAAGCTCATGAGATCTCAATTCCAAGGCATTGAATTGGAGTTGAGGACCAATCACTTCACAGCAGTCCTTGACAGAAAAGGTTGGTTCCCACCCAAAGCCATTGATCAGGCTCATATCAAGATGGACACTGGCATTCAGCAGATCACCCTAAGACAATCATCTCATGACTGTTGAGAACCATATTTAATTTAGTTTTACAAGTTCCCACATGTTATGGTTCTGGTCTTCTTATGACTAGATTCACACTAAATCCGTAAAAAAAAAATTATTCTAAGACTGTTGTCATAATTGATTTATTGTATCCACAACTACATGGTAGTACTCTAGGGAGCACATTGCTAGAGAAAGTGAACCTGTCCAGACGCCAAACCAACAGGGACCAACGAAAAAAGAGAACAATAATATATAAACTATACACCCTTGTCGACTGAATTCCAAGGTTAGTTCTTAGTAACCCAATCAAGTTTCCCTTTTTGCAGTACATCACATTTCACATAAGAAAGGGGATAACTCAGATTGCAATGAAGGTCATTTAATAACATCCTAAAATAAGACCCAAGTGTTGACAGCTCTAAATGAAGGAATGGGCAAACAATGAGACAACAGATGCATAATATATCATTCACAGCTAAAATGAAAGAACTTTATCAATACTGCTGACTCATAATTAACCACAATAATTCATATGTTGCATACAAGGATAAGATGTGGAGTAGCGTATCCTGCTCACCTATCAAGTTTTTCCTTCATTGCAGGATCTAGCTCATCATCAAGGTCATCGTCAAAATCAACCTTGGAATCATCTGAGACATCTTTTGGTGTCCAACATGGAGTGCCCACAAAAGTATTCCCATTTTCAACATTATGACATTTGGAAGATGGATTATCTAACTCCTAAAACACAAAAATCATTAAGAAACAATATTTTTATCATCAATGTATGACACATTAAATAGATATTCTTAATAGCATTTAAAGCATCACACTACAAACCTTATGAATCTGGTCAGGATTTTTTGAACAAGGTTCCTTTGCATGATCTTTCTTTTTCCCTTTCTTCTTTTTATTTTTAGGAGCTCTAGCCTGTTTTGAATCTGCAGAAAACAGAACTCACCTAAAATTAGGGATTCAGAATGTCAAAGGGGGACACACAACCTACATATTCATGTACCTATTAGTTAAGAATAACTATATTAAGAGCCATTTGGCATTACCACAAAAATACATAGCACAAGCAGCAGAGATTCTATGTTTTGTGAAGTGTTGAAATGATGACCAGTTATGAAGGAATCAGTACCCAGCCCATTCTTTCACTTATATAATAGACACAAAATAGTTGTTGTGTGACGTTGACAGCTAGGATAGATTTTTTTTAGTTCATTCACCAATCACAAATGACTGCTTCTTCATACTTAAATTGGTAGACACTAAATAGTGTGGCAGAAATGCTTATATATTTAGGTGATACTATTGGAACTCATATACAACTTGTTAAAATAACATTAGATACTATTGGCAGGTTTGGCCATTAGCACATTTGCTCCAATAAACTAAGCATTTGTAGTCAAATTTTGACTAAGGGAATGAACAAAACTACCTCTGCTCATGCCAAATTGTTTTTGGCATAAAACAAAAGCACGTGATTTAGGGAAGAGCCATTAGGATGCTTGTTGCACTTGTATCAAACAGTGTAGTGCTGGCCTTAGCCCTCAGTTGAGAAAAATTATCTGAGCTATACCAGAGATTAAAAAAAAAAAGAGCAAAATCAATTTTCAGAGTGGACCTAAAGCTTCAGTATGCCTAAAAGTTGGGAGAAGAATCATTCGGTTGTGAGAAAGATCTTGCGATTGCTAGATTAAATAAGATTTGCAGGAAGCAGAATATAGAAAAAAGATAAACAAGAGGCCTACAATTGGGCAAGGGACTTCTAGAGAAGTCAGAATATGTATCAGACTTGGAACTGGAATGAATCAGACTCGAGTTGGGAATCACAGGCAGCGATGGAAAATCGGAGCTTAGTGGTCTTAAGGATGCATGGCAACAAAGAGAATGGGTTGCAAAGTGACGAGCTAGGGAACTTGTAGGATTAGGTCAGGTGAGGTGGGGTTTCTAAGATTTTGAGATGTACAACTTTGTATTTTGAGGGTTTCAGGCAGTTTATATTATAAGGAATTAAACATATATATGACCAAATAAACAAGACTGAAGAGTCTATCTAGCTAGTAATAATACATACAGCACGTAGTCACTAGTCAAGCAATAAATATCGATAGTACTAAAGTCAAATATGTAAGAGATCAGCATACTAGGTAGGATGAAGACATCGCTCAAGAATACCTCCATCTCCCCCGTTAATAAATGACAATAGATCGTCAACTGAGCGCTCATCCACCCGTTCTTCTTCAACCTCCACATTCTGAATAACATGGAACATTTCAATCAGTAACAATTAATTTCACTAGCTAATTACAAATGTACACTGATTTAACGAACTTATATACGCTTTATCAAACAATTCATTGCACGCTGTGTGTGTTTGTGGGTCGCAGCAGCGAACAGAGAAATGGAAGTCACCTTCAGTTTTTCTTTCTCTTTTAATTCTTTCCTCTTCCTTGCATAAAGTCTATTCAATAGGCGGATCCGAGGATCATCAGCTGTGTTTCTTAGAGGCTCCAACTTCTCCTCCTAGAATTACAACATTAATAAGCTGAGAAATTGAAGCATACGTATAGAGAAAAAATTAAAAATTAAAAAAAATAAAATATATATATATATATATATATATATATTGCTCCACACCTCAGTAAGATCATCGGGCAAGTGAAACGTCTCTCGTATCTCCTCAGGTGTTTTTCCTTCAATCATCCGAGCAAGTGCACGGCTGGTGAGATCAACTAACGGCTTCAATTGGAGACTGTCCGCTGCTGATGTCAATTCGCATAATCTTTTTGTATCTATCCGGATGAACTTCTCATCAAAAGATTTCCTCTCCTGAATAACAAAAACTTTAAAGTTTCAAACGATGTTGTCTATCAACTGTAGGTAAACAGCCAAATTCGCCATTTGTCTGCCTCCAACACATGCTAAAGCCATAGTGAGATAATGACGAAGAAAAACAAAGAAAAGAACCAGTTCTTGCAAGGTGCAAGGGTGTCAAACCTTATTTGAACGACCCGGTACTTGATGAAACCGACAATAATCGAGTATTAAGCTCAAGATGGGTGGATTAACTCGTTGGGGAAGTACAATAGCATAATTTTTAGAGGATCCCATGCCACTTTGAAGTACTTCTCGACATATGAACGGGCAAAACATGGCAACTTCTTCTTCTACTTGCTGGATTGAACCATCAGTAGTTTGAAGCCATACATAAGATTTCATGACCTGAGAAGCATGCATAGACAACAGTCATATCACTTAACAAACACAGCAAACAGCTATTTACAAGACGTGATTAAACACACACAGTTGTCTATATATGTGCACAAATACTTAGTCTAAAACCTGTTTATTTATACATAGAGGACCGCTGTCCAACTTCTAACTACAAAACCCAGATCTCCAAATCGCCAGAAGTTAACAAGTCAACCTTACATGATTGATTAGCCCCATTCAATAATCCAGGTATTGACAAAGTAACTAGATTATATTGGATATCAAAGAATTTAAGAAGCTACTGAAATAATTCTCAAACACAAGAACCTGTACACATGTTTCGACTAATAACACAGATGCAGTGTAGACATTATGAATGGAAAATAGAAATCCTATAAGTCAGCCTCTGACACCTAGGCACATACCCATGCCAAGCACCTGTACTAGATGACGTAATTTGGTGGGATGACCTAAACAGACTAAATGGGTCCCCAATAAGTAAATACAGAGAGAAAACCAATAATTCCTAAGAAAGGGGAAAAAGACAACTCGAGTACTTGGACAAGTAGACATACAACAATAATAAAGTAATAGTCAGGAACTAACACTTCTCAAAAGAAAATATTCCCACCATACCTCCGGTTTTGTTATCGCCATATCACCTTCTGACATTTGACGGAGACCACCAATGCAAAAGAGTAATCAAGAGAGATCCAAAAGTAATACCAGGCCCCTCGAACTTCAAAAATTCACAAGCACAAAAGCAGATGACAACCCTGGGTCGAAATTTCAGAAAGGCCAAAAGAGAATAATTCCTTTACCAACAATGTACAAAACCGTGTACTCCCACAACCCATGAACATCCCGAATGGTGCAACTTCTCTGAAATTTTTCTTCTAAATTTCTACTAATATAAAGGAAAATCCACAGCAAGAGTAAAGTCCCAGGTTCTTCCTCGTTGATAGCTACCTGAATTGTACATTAAGAAGATAACAAGGATGATTCAATTTTTAGTCCAACATACAAAACTTCTAAGCAATGTAATGATTGAAAAGCAGCACGGTTAACAAAACAGTGAGTTCTTATGTGGCGCGTAAGGCAGATAGACGATGGGGATTTACGAGAAAATATAGAATACATGAAACTGAAAACCGATTTGTTATGTTTGTATTACATACCCACATAGAAATGTCGGAATGGAGAAAAGATATGAGAAACGGGAGAAGAAGAGAGGTGGGAAGGGATGCCAGGAATGGTGGTGGCCTTCATCGTTGCTTGAAGAATAGGGGAAGAAGAAGGTGGCCTTTAATTTTTATGTTTAACCTCAAGATGCGCACTGAGAATCATTTTTAATCCTAACCATCCATTATTTTTTCTTTTATTTGTATGCCAGCAAGGATTTCGTCTAAACATTACTCGCATACTATGTTCACCAACACGGACATGGGTGTTGCGTCGGACACAAACTGAAAACAGCAAATAAAAGTTCTAGGACACGACATTAAAATAATAACTCATTTATATTTTTTTATATCTAAATTATGAATATGTACGTAAATAAGATCCTCACTTTATTTTATAAATAATATGGATATAACTACTAATATTTGGATAACCAAGCCATTTGGTCAATCTTTATAAAAGTAAAACTTCATGAGCATAAAAGATTACGCGAGGCGTACCTAAGTTTATGGTTCTCTTGAAGAAAATGATTTGGGAAAGTGTTTGAGGAGTGTCGTCCAACACGGACATGGCGACCTAAATGGAGTGTTTGTGGTTCCTAGCACACATGTAAAGTTATGATTAATTTGTGAATCCCCCTATTAGTCAAGAAGGAAGACTTCTGAATATTTGTAGTGGTAACCGCTAATTAGCCATTACTAATCTGGGGCAAACACAAATACCTAACTAAAACACATCATACCAAAAGAGAATGAAAACGTGACTCTATCTCTCAAGGAAGTATGAATAACTATACATATCAAATTAAAAACACCCCTAATTGAGTAGCATAGGAAAATAGCAGAAATTCCTAGAACTTTTGTCAAAATAACAGATTCCTAATAAATAGAAAATTGAACTATCCATAATCCTTGATTTTTTGTCAAACAAACATCCATTTCTTTTATTGTCATGAATCCCAAATATAAAAAATCCAAACTGGTTTTCATATAAGCGGTGACATTTCCAATTCTACCATTTTAGCACCTTTAGATTATTTGGTAAGAAGGTAGTCCCATTCGAGACATTTATGATGTGTTGTGTTGTGAAGTGAGTCATTTGCCACGCATATATTTAGGCTCACTTAGGTCTAGCTATGTGGAACGATATTCTTAAGAGGGTGGTAAATAAGCTAGCTAGAGAAGAAAATACATTCTAAAACAGGGAGAGTGACACTTCTCGAGGATACAAACTACAATGCTTGGTCTTCCCGTCTACGTGTTTTCCCTCTCAGCTGCTTCAAGGAATTTGACATGTGTACAAAAGTTCTTTTGGGGCTCTATCTGGGTACTACAAAAAATCATTTCGTGTCTTGGAAGAGTATATGCCAACCTAAAGCTAAGGGAGTGCTAGGGATAAAAAAATTGGAGTTCAATAAAGCGTTCCTCGCAAGGTGGATCTAAAGACTCGGGATGGAATATAATGCTTTTCGGAGACATGTTATCAATTGAATGGTATGGTCATACTACATCTAATGGGTAGTATTCAAATCAAGTGCGTCTACACATGGTAGTTTATGGAGAGCAATCATGAACGGGGAGGAACCCTTCTCTAGTTTAATTAAATAGTGTCAAACCAGGTCATAGAGTCCCCTTTAAGACAACAAGTGGATTGGAGAAACCTAACAGCCAACGAGGAGCATGATTCAGGTTGAAATTTTTCTCCAGGCATCAGCTAATAAAAGGAGACTGAGAAAGTAATGAATGAGTATTCTTGTTGACACTGAAACACTTGATGAAGAGCCTGACCAATGGATGTCACAAAATCCAACCAGTGTGTTCGCTGTCGCTACAACTTCTCTCAGCATCATTCCTAGCCTACCTATGCTTGACAGAGTTGCTACAACTTCTCTCAGGAAAGGTCCGGAACATTCTGTCTTAGATTATTTGAACTAATGGATGAAAACATGCCAAATTACTGAACAAGTTCTGAAAGTTTATATCAAGAAGTTCTTTCAATCTTCTTCTTCTCTAACTGCTTTCATTCAATTTTCCACCAATCCTAGAATTTTTATAAGTTAAATATTAGTAACTCTTTTATACTGAGAAATAGTTTCTGTTCTGGATTCATGATCTTAAAAAAATAATTGCTTCTCACTTAGGTTATGATAAAGAGTGTCTAGAAGTGCCTAGTTTAACTTAATAAGTGGATTAGCTAACAATTTAAAGCTTATTAGTGCTTTCTCTAAAATATCATGAAGGATTATGAACTCTACATTCAAAATCGATTGTTGATTACATTTTGGAGCTCCTTGTAAAAATAACTTTACAGATAATAATAATTCAAAAAAAAAAACACTTACTGAAACATCGAATGCAAACTTGTTCATAAGCTATATGACATAAAATCATCTTTTTAACTCAAAACAAACACTTCTCCACACCCCTGATGATAAATTCAGTCTTAACATGGAAGTGATTATAGTCATCAATAAAAACATACAAGCCAATTCTTAACTTTACTAACATTTCCTGAAATGATATGGGACTTCAGTAAACCAAAAAGGAAAGGGGAAAACTAGAATAGTCTACAAAATCTAGTCAATCACGTCATTGACATTTTCACCTGTCTTCTTTGCTTCTTTGCTGTATTCTTTTCATATAAGTCCAGACAATCAAGGGTAAGATGCTAATCATCAAAAGGATTATCTCGAGGCAGAAAAGTTCTCTTAGCTTTATTTGGTCAACACTACTGATCTTGAAACCTATCCCGCAAGGAATTTAATCCCGATCTTGGTAGCAATGTTCTTGCTCCAAACTATCGAGCTATCCTGCTAAGATAGCTTGGTTAATGATGAAATTGAATCCCCAACCTGTTATATTTTTGTTAGTGCAAATGAATTCACAACTAATAGGGGCTTTGCTCTGTATTTTCCATAACCAATTCTCATAATAGGTGAAACATTGCTTGGTATATATATGTGTGTGTATACTTTGTTGAGATGTTAGCCAACACTCCTAAAAAAGTCTCGTCTCCTATCATTTAAAAGCAACTTACTCTTTCATACCTCAAGTTATCTAAAGGTCTTCAATTAGAAAGGTGAGAATGTGAGATTATGTTTGTCCCTCTAAGCTTAGGCTCTAATTAAAGCATCTCTCCCCTTCATACTACCCCGTAGGCTAACCTTTTTGCTCATGTAAAAAGGAGAGTTCACCTAATCCTAGAATCAAATACAAACCCACAAAAGAATTGCTGACCACTACACTGTCAATTCCCATGGAATGGAAATACCCCTTACAACTTAACACACCTGACCTGACAAATACATATATATATATATATATATATATATATATATATATATATATATATATATATATATATATATATATATACTTTATTGAGATGTTAGCCAACACTCCTAAAAAAGTCTTGTCTCCTATCATTTAAAAGCAACTTACTCTTTCATACCTCGAGTTATCTAAAGGTCTTCAATTAGAAAGGTGAGAATGTGAGATTATGTTTGTTCCTCTAAGCTTAGGCTCTAATTAAAACATCTCTCCCCTTCATACTACCCTGTAGGCTAACTTTTTTGCACATGTAAAAAGGAGAGTTCACCTAATCCTAGAGGCAAATACAAACCCACAAAAGAATTGCTGACCACTACACTGTCAATTCCCATGGAATGGAAATACCCCTTACAACTTGACACACCTGACCTGATCAAAAAGAAAACTTGAACACAGTAACAGTGTCAAACCAAAAGAATATATAAACCCTACAAGATACCAACATAAGTTAGTCTTCACATTTCGACTAAACCCTACTCCATATAAAAAACCCTAACAAAGCTCCAATAAAACCTCCATAATGACTTCCACACTACATGAGAAAGACCCCAGCCCTATTGAAAAGATGGCACCAACCGTAAAAACTCGACGAAAACAATACCCAACACTCCTTATCGAGAGAGAAATCATTAACCAACCAAAACCCATCCCCATAAACCTCATAACCCTAATTATACTCATTTAGTGCCCCAAAACGTAGACTGACTATCGATAAATTTGAGTACATTCCCATCAAAATCGAACTGAACCCATTGTAGGTAATCTAGTTTCGATCAAAACCCATATTTTAGAATCTTCAATAGGGTACTAAATTTCGTTCCTATATTTTATAGGACAAAAAACAGATAAAAATACCCAAAAAAAAAAAAAAAAAGAGAAATTAAACAAGAGAGGAACTTTTACACACCTGATAACAGAGAAGGAGCAGAATGAAATGCGGGTTATGGTGTGAAATGTTTGAATTTGCAAGAAGATTTCGCGCTTGTGACACAGAGAATACGAAATGAACAGATAACAACAGAGAGAGAGAGAGGAGGGAAGAAGAAGATGAAGTTTTATTTAGGGTTTCGATCTAAGGCTATTTGATCAGGAACATGTATGCTTATCGAAGTATGCCTGCGTCCACCACTGGTTAAAGGCCACGTTTGCTGTAAGCCTCTGGGCCCACTTTGAGTGAACGTACTAAGTTTGGAGATTCAGTAGGGTTTTACGTTTTGTAGAATCAAGGGATGAGATGTGTCTACTTAGATGCAATAGTATAATATTAATGTCGTATCTATGGTTCTTCATGAGGGTGTATCATGGGTTTGATGTAGTCTGGTATGGTTAAGTTTTAGTCTAGGATGTATAGGTTGGGAATTGGGTGGGTCTAAGCGTAAGTCCGAGGAGAATATGCGGGACCGAGGGGGGGGTTCATGTAGGACCCCCTCTTGTGCAGCAATCGGAGCCGTGCGATTAAATCTGACGGCTGAAGCTTATGGATTTTAAAAATTATATTTCAAATACTAGTACGATATTTTCAAAGGCATTGGTATCCACAACTATTCTCTCTCTCCTCAAACCCCATCTCTCCTCTCAAATCTCTCTCCTCTCTTTTTCGACCATGAATCCATTCTTCCTCTCACAAGCATCTCAATCTTTTTCCCTTTGTCATTTTCGATCTCATAAGCCCCTTTGTCATTTTCAATCCCATTTTCAGTCAGCAATCACGAATACGATCATTAGATGATCAAGTGTGTTAGAACAAGGAAGGTGGGTTGTATGCTTGTGGAGCCAAATGTGGTGTTATCTTAGGAGGGGGGACTGAAGAGGAGATTGAAAAATTGACAAGGTTTGGATTCTATGTGGAGTTGACACACAAGATGGTTTATGAGGATGGTAGAAGTGATGAAACGGTAAGAAGATTGAAGTTTTTGGCTCTGAAAGGATGGTAGAAGTGATCAAACTGGAAAATGTTGACAAAATTTCAAGCCTAGTGGATGAACTTGAAGGCTTCAAACAAGTAGATGTGGACAACCTTGTCGATCCAAGTTGTTTTACTTGTTTGGTATAGATGATACTAATGTGTAAACAAAAGTGACGATATTGATGTAGACAGAGAATCTACTTATTCATTTGTTTTTCCACAGTAAATTTTTTTTATATGGAATTTGTTTTCCTTCTCTTTTTTTGGATGATAATAATATGATGTGGATCTTTATCTAGCAAACACAAATGTAAAAACCACAAACTTGTTCTAAAATATATTTTTTATAAACAACCACAACAATTAGCTTCCATTGTATTTGAGAGAATAACAATGCTCATCAATTAGCTTCCACTGAAAAGGAAGATATCTGACTCCTTGCAAGCTTCTTAGTAACCCACTCATGTGGTGGAATCTTACAATGCTCATCATCCCCACCATTATCCTCCATAGCACTATCAAAACCAACACCACCAATAGCATCACCCCATGAACCATTCTCAGACCCTTTGTTGCTATAAATCTTTGACCAATCAGGAATGTTAACTGGTGCTGATTGTTGAACAAAATTTGAACCAGCATTGGTTTTTGATGATGGTATTAGTTTTGGTGCACTAGGAAAAAGTCTTGGAATTGAAATAGAGGAGATGTCTATGGGCTTTTCGAGATTTTTTGGACTCGATGACTCTGTTTTGACAACACCCCAAACATCTTCTTCATCAAAATCTTCATCACTCCTCCATGATCTATCTTCTCTCCCATTGTTGGAAAAACTAAAAAGCTTATCTGCCATTGATGAAGAAAATAAAACCAAATAACCCCCAAAATTATACCTAATGAAATGGATTGAAATAACAACAAACTAAAAGAAAAATGAAGAGAAATAAAGACCAAATCAAAACCACTACTTTTTAACACAGATTCCTCAAATAAGTACTTGAAAAAAAAGAATTTGATTAGGAAAGGTGGAGAGTTGAGATTGGTCTAATATGATTCTTCACATGCTTCTCTAAAATCCATAAGCTTCAACCGTCAGATTTAATCGCACGGCCCTAGTTGATGCACGTGAGGGGTTCCTGTGCTTTGTGCGCATGAGCCCCCCTCAGTCCGAATAAGCGGGCCTAAGCAGACTATGAGAACTCAACTTCAAACTCAAAATGGGTGATCAATTTGAGATTGAGGGTGGATGTATTCCAAATATGTCTTCCCTTATGTTGATGGGTGAATGTATTTAAATGCATACACCCCTTAGTTGTTTTCATATAAAGGCAAACCAATTACATTGCAAGGCGAAGAATGAAACACTCTACTCTATAGATTTAAGCTTCCACATCATTTCATTTTTGTTACATATACTTTTCATGTAATTTCACTCATACCTAGTTCAAATACATTTTCAAAATTGTAGAATAAATAACTACATTTCAAAATAAATGTGGGGTAATTTTGTTATCTAGTGATTCCTCGATACTCAAACCAATGTTTAAAAAAATTATGTTTTTCAGCCTTGAGGCGATCCAACATTTTTCAATGCGAACCAGTGCACTGATGCATAACGAGGCATACACATTGTTTTTTTTTATTAAAAATGATTAAAATTTATTTAAAAAACTACAAACAAATAAAAAATAAAAAAATCTATCAATGTAAAATATAACATGAATTCAATCATAAAAATAGTTGAGGTGATAGAATTACCTCATCATTGACGATGTTGTTGGAGAACTCAAGGTTAGAAAGAACATGTTCATATTTCTAACCAAATATACAAAATACAATAATAAGTGAAATATAAACAACATAAAATGATCATAAGCTCATAAATACGAAAAATAAACACTTAAGCATCACAAGCTCATAATCATGATAACAGATTCATTGCAATAAATAAGTATATAACATGGTCTATATAATAGTAAACATACGTAAGATGGTCCATAAATTCATAATTGGAAAAAAACTAAATAGCGAACTGATAGTCCTCGTTTTCATCTTCAATCTCATCATCGCTATTGATAGTATCATCTCACTCATCTGTCTCATTATTATGCTTCATCCAATCTTTTTCTTATTTTTCGTCCCTCAAGTGCATTGAAGCTTTCCCTAAGCCATTTAGAGTGTTAAATACTTTAGCATGTTACATTTACAATGAAATGAAATCGTTAATTTTAACGTTCAATAATCATTTACCTTTTTTCACTAGTTGAACCTATAGATGTTTTCGATTACTTTCTTCCAATACCAATAGACATTACAAAAAAAGTAAATTCAGCAACAACATCTTGTCGTTGCTTATTAAAAAAGTGTAGCTGCAACGAGTCGACAACAGCTCAATGATTGTTGCAATACCGCAGCTATTTGAATTGTCGTTAGTATAACAGCAATGGTGGACTTTTTCGTGGCTATCTAGCAACGGTTTGTGACCGTCGCTAAGTTGTAAAGAATCCATCTCTAAACCAATTTGAATTCAAAGGTTTATTTGATACAACAGTTATTGGCGACAACTTTTGAAATTTCTGAGACGGCTAGGGTTGTCGCAAATTGACAAAATAGAGACGACATTAGCCGTTGCAAATCAGGGATGGTCAATTGGCCGTGGCAATATAAACAGCAGTTCAAATCAACAACTAGAATATTGTTGTTGCTAACATTAACCTGTTGTTGCTTGTAATTTAACTGTCAATTGATTAATCACTACATCTTGTTGTAGTTAAAAAAATTACTAAACAATGAAATTTTCATTTTTTAATGGGATTAATTATCTCTATTAATTTTCAAAATTTTCATTTTTTTTTTTTTGTCATTTCAGAAGACTCATTTCAAACCTGAACACAATTGTATTAATTTTCACCGTAAGTGATGATTAGTACACTGACCTTGCTCATATGATCAGTAACTTGTCCATCACAAAAAATACAATCTCAAACAAATTTATACTCTAACAAACTCAAATTGAAATTATATATAAATAAAATTTCAATTTGAGATGATAACTCACTTAAACTTAAAGAACTACATAAATTATAGTTTCATATAGGATTGGTGATCGTCTACACAAAAACGAGACATACAGCAATTCATGTGATTTTGCACACCATATCGATCATCCTACAAATGTGTTCTACCTCAAAATATGAATGTTAAGTGTTTTGATGAGACAACAATGTATCATTCAATTCTTCTACTTCAAAATTTCATATCTTCCATTTCAAAACCAAAATCAATTCAGCAACACCTAAACCTTTAAATTTTGAGAGAGTAATGCATGAGAAACGTATTGTTCAATAGCACACACATTTAAATGTTTAAGCTGGTGTGTTATAAGAAAAAAAGTTAACGGCCAGATTTATCACCACCCGAAACTTAAAACTAACTGACAAATTCATATACCAAACAATTTGGGAAAACAAAACCTACCTAGATTGAACCTACTTATGAAAACTATCTGAAGTGCCAAACCAGCCTACCTATCCCTCATAATCATGGTAAATGAAGCTTCATAATCCAACACTCAAACACGTCCCGACAAATAACATGAAATCTAGACGTTTTAAGCCAAAACAAACCTAATAAAATTGTTGAAAATCTGCATCAAAAAAGCTTGGCTTGCTGCTCTTAAAACAGCTGCAGATTCATGACTAAACTGCTGAAAATCTGCTCCAAAAGAGCATGCCTTGCTGCTATTAAAACAACTGCAGATTCATGACTACACTGCTGAAAATCTACACCGAAAGAGCTCGGGTTGAAGCTATGAAAACAACTGCAAATTCACGTCTATCTTCATCAAAACAACCAGGAAATACAACTGCCTAATTATCCTGAAACTATTGCTAGAACCAACACCCATATCTCGCACACAACAGCACACCAGGAGTTGTTATGTTAAAACAAAGCATATACATACTCTGTTTCAGCAGGACATGAACCCCTGTTTCCAGACCTCTTTCTTCAAAACTAACCGAAACAATCAATGAGGCCAGCAAAGTTTTAATTTAATATGTCAAACATTTACCTTATATATATATATATATCAGGAGCTCAAACATAAAACAAGCAATCACATAGAATCACCAACAACATATAGTACCATGAAGGTCACAAACACACAAATTCTTCACCAGACTCAAAACCACGCACAAACACACTTTTTAACTAACCCAAAACTCTAAATGAACCAATATAGTCATAAACACTTTTTAACTGGTCAAAACCACACACAGACGCACAAACACTTTTTAACTAGTCAGAAACATTGAACCAACCTGAACATACAAATGAACCAAATTTTTTTTTGCATACATCAACAACAGATAGTTTGTCACAGTACAATACAAGATTAGCTTCATGTATTTAGGTGCGTATGGTTAAGTTTAATTACTCACCCTGCTTGGCTGCATCGCGAATCCCATTAGAGGTTAGAAGTTTGTCATGAATGCTCTAATTGCATTAAGACCAACGGACATAGACTCTACCTTTTGATTGGTTGTCTCCAGATTCGCTTCAGTGGTTGCTAGCTTCTTTTTGGTGGTTGTAAGCTCTTGTGCAGTTGCATTATTTGATGCAGTCAGTTCATGTTTTGTCTGTTCATGAGCTGCAATAAGCTCTTGCTTAGTATGCTCATGTATTTCTATAAGCTCGTGTTTTGCTCTCTCATGTGATTCCTCTAGTTCACATACTTTGGCATGTGCTTCATCCGCCATTCTCTGCGCGACCTCGTTCATTTGCTCATGATGCTGGCAGTCTTCCATGCGGAGCATTTTCGGAGTGACGCCAACCCCATACATCTTAGCCCTCCCATGTCCATCCTCCCTCATCACATCTGTAAATGCCTTCTCCCTATTTATTCCCTCATCGCCATTTGATGGCTACATTAGATGCTCCATTTGCGCCTGCAGCAAAAGAGATTGCACATAGTCAAAATTATAAATGATCAAATAGACAAATCATGACTGTTAACAACAATTTAACAACACAAAAACTAGGTACATTCATATTATTCGATAGAATATAACGTACATATCTCCTTGTTGCTTTAGGTTGGAGGAATAATCCATCAGATAATGTGTATGTTACATAAAACATGTGCATACGATCTGGTTCTTGTCCATTGGGGTTCTTTTCTCTCTGGAATAATACAAATTACATAAAAAAAATTATACATAAGCTACTACATCTTCATACATTAAGGGGTCATATATGAGTTGCATGACGAAGTACTGGTTTCTCATTTTGTATTTACTGGCTTGTCATCCTCATGCTTCAATCTCTTATTTTATTCCTAATGGCATATAGTTTCAATCATATTTAAAAAAAAAAAAACACACACACACAAAGTAGTTCCTTATACGTTCACTACTTTTGCAACTTTGAACATGATGAACAAGTTGAAATTTAGAGTAAAACTGCCCATATATATACTAAGGTTGGATCCTTTTATAAATAAACATAAATTTCATATACGAATAAGAAATATATAGTTTATATCGCAATCATTGGAAAAAAAAACGGCTACCTCTTCCTCCCATTTACATGCAAATGACATGGTTCCGCAACGATGAATCATCTTCAACTGGGCACAATTTGCTTTATTTTGTGCACTGACTTTTTGCATGCAAATACACATTCAGAGTTACATATCCTTTCAACCATATGAATTATCATACTAGTAACACTACAGTACTTAACATACACCTTAAAATTTCATTTTTTCGATAGTCTACAAGCTTCCGCCACTGGGTCTTATCCACCCCATCATCCATGTGTTCATATTGTTGCTCGATTGGCCGATCATAACTATGATATTCCATGAACAAGTGGTGTTTCCATTGTTTCCAACAGTCTCTAGCTTTAGTTTGGACTCATCTCTATCAAATTTTAAATGCAAGTTTTTTATAGTATAATATAATCACATGGTGATATATAAAAACACTAATGATTAAATTAGAAACATAATCACCGCTAAAGATAAACAAAGACCTTAGTTTTCTCTATACAGTTATGGAATGATAACTTTGCCTGCGACAAAATTGTAGGATTCCAATAATTATCAAGCTATATTAAGTAATATAGAGATACTCTTTGCAAAAATTAACTCTATCAAAATTATTGAACTTGGTGACTATTACCAATATGATCTTCCAAATAGTTTCCTTCACATTGTGTGAAAATTTTGGCCATTTGCAAGGTAAAAGAGGCACCTTATTTCCATCCCGTCCGATAATACATATTTTTGCTGATACTTTTGCCGCAGTCTTGCCAATAGGCTGTCCAAACGCATTGCATATCGTCCTCTTCCTCTGAATCTTTTTTCATCTGCAATTGCATCCAATATCTCCAATTCACCGTGGTGTACCCATATACATTTGGCATACCGAACATCCCACCCACCCAGAAACGATTAGATGTTCATGAACAGTGTTATGAACTTGGAATTGCCTGTTACGACACCTCTTGCATGGACATTTGATCTTTCCATCAAATGATATCAACTCAAAAGCATCATTAAGAAAGTTACGGAGCCCTATTTGATATTTTGTGTTGAGACCATAATCCAATCTTTTTCCATGTTGTAAGCTAGCTTAGCCTGGGTAATAACATCAGGTTGAATTTATTAATTGACATTTATGAAAAACAAAACTATCCTCATAAATGCATGATTTTATTCCACAAAAAAAAAAAAAAGTCAGTGGGGATGTTCTGTGGTACCAAAACAAATTCAACATATAACTATTTCCCTTCATTTTCTTACTCTTGTGCAACTTGTTTATACTAAAACACTATATCAATAATGCCTTCAATTATGTACAAGCGTAGTGTCAAAACAGAGGAAAATGAGTGGCGGAAACATTGCATACTCCTATTTTATCTTGCAATATTATATATAGAAGTTTTTGCCATTGAAGTAAGGAAAGTTGAAAGGTGTATAACATTATAGTGGTTCGTAGGTGACAATACGTATTATTAATTTGTTTTTTTTTTATCTTAACTTATATTGGTACTTATTGTACATGTTCAATGTAAGAATAAAAAATAAACATGATGCTTTGATTCTATGAAAAAATTCCCTCAAGTCTGGATGCTCCTGAGTCGGCAATAAATTTGTCTAAATGGAAAAACAAATTCTAAACTGTGAATAAACGATAATTAGATTCATCATGACAATATATATTATTCACTTGAACACTTCATGTACACATTTTCCCTCCCACTTGGAAAAATAGGCTATTTAGTTCTTGAAATACCAAAACTCAATTACATATCACAAAACTGACTGGCAAGATATATATACATAAACAAGTATATATCTTTTCCTGGTCAAAGTACTAATCTTAGGTTGTTGGTCTGTATAAACTTTGTTAAATGTATTCTACCATTTGAGCAGTAAATCCAAAAAAACAAATTGTTAATAAATTATACTTACAGATATTTGTAATCCCAATGTTGATAAATACTGATATGGGAATGCAACTTTGTTTGGGAGATGACCTTGGGTGAGTGCACACAAGCAGTGTCAATTGCTAGCAAAAACACCTGTTATATCACATGCCAACCTCAAGCTCCTCAATGTAATGGCTGCAAGGGAACAAAGCACTCAGCTGCAAACCAAAACATCATCATATAAACATTTCCAAAAGCCTTGTAAAAACATCACAGTTTGCAATCAATCACAAAATTTGCACCGTCCACAAATAGGAAAAACTGTTATAAAACAGAGTCTAGCATACTCTGTTTCCCATCTTCTATATAATCGAATTTAGTGTTTACTGTTTCGGCGACAAACTTCGTCATACAACTCTTCCATACACAAAAAAAAATCAAGAAAACAAAGACTTCTCAAAACATTATGAACTCGCTACAAGTACATTCCACCAAAACACCCTCATCAAACATCAAAATCAAGAACCCTCTCCATAAACCTCATCTACTCATCAAAACCTACACAAACTCGTAAAGCACACAATCAAAACCCACAAGAGTATAGAGAAAGATTTCTAAAACACAGAAACCCACAAGAGTACAGAGCTTGTAATCAAAACCCACAAGAGTAATTCAATCACAGAAACACACAAGAACAAAGAAGTACCATACAAAAATTTTAATCAGTCTAAAACCCTAAAGCTGAAGAATAATTAAAGAGAGCAGATGAAATTGCAGAGAAACCCTAAAAGCTTTGATGAGCAGAGACGAAGCTTGGAATCAACTAAAAGAGATGGGGGAAATTTTGGTGATTTGGAGTAAGGATGAGAGGGGAAACAAATTTGGTGAGTTGGGAAGTGGGCTAATATTTGGGGATTTGGAATAAGGTACGAGAGAGAAAAAAATTGGCGCTTCCCAAAGCTTGTTCGCGCCCAAACTTTCTTCATGTATATGTAAAAAAAAAATATTAAATTCATCGGCGACGACATATACCGTAGCAACGAGTTTTTATTTGTGTCAGTCTTCCCACTAAGTAGAGACGATAAAAGTTGTCCCTGCGCTAAAAACACTTGAAATAATAAATAACTTAATGACAGCTAAGATGTCATCCCAACTGTTTGAATTAGCTACGATTTATTGTGAATTAAGCCACGATTTTCCCGTCACAAGCACATTTTTTATGATTATAGTTTTGGGCAACTACCAAAAGTATTAGTAACGGTATTTTGTTGTCTCAAATCTTATAATTAGATATAGAATCATACTACCGTCTCTGGTGTTTGTAGCTATTAATATAGAATCAGTTTTGGTCTCGAGCATGGGGGCGGGGGTAGATTTTCTGCTTTGATTTCTTTCTTTTTCTACTTCCATTCTCATATCCTTTTTTATTCTCGTCAACCCTAATAACATTTACATCCGACTTAATTATGATGCATGCAAAGAAATAGATGGCGTTGTATGTATCGGGATAGCTGCCTAGATTGTGACTTTAATGTAAATTACGTCTCCTCCAAAAATGTTAGATTGGAGGATTATGTCTGAGGTCGGAGAAGCTCATGTCCAGCTACCTTGAGATCTTTGCGGTCGAGTTGGCTACAACATTTACAAAAACTGTCTTAGAAACAGATAACCCTAAAATAGTATCTGATACAAAAACAACAATACGTTAATGTCTAAGTTGAGTTAATGCAACGAAGATTTAGAAATAGAATGTGTTGTTTCAATCGATAAGATGAAGCTACCAAGATATACAAATCGATACCAGCGGAAGCAAGTAACAAATTTGCATACAAACTAACGACTATGGCAAGAGACAACAACCAGATCACCACAAAAATGCTAATCATCAATATAAATAATCTCACGAAGGTGGATGCGAATGATGAAAATAAATATTTTGATCAGTTAAAATTGGAAGAAGTGATACTCCCTGAACTGTCAAAATTTGAGGAGAATGATTAAGTGTTGTTTGCACAGTCATTATAAATAAAATGGAAGATTGTGTTTGCTTCCAAGATATAATAGCTAAAATGGATGATAGAGTTTGCATGCAAGATAAAAGTAGGGTTGGTTCAAATTTAGTATTTTTTGTTTTTGTCAATTAAATTTTGATGTTAGTTAAGTACATTGGCGTTTGAATCTATTTAAGTTGTTGTTAAGCAGTGTACGTGTTCATGATCTTTGATGATACATCAAAATAAATCAATCATCACGGTCGTACACATGGCATGAAATCCCATCACGAGAATACAACGCCTGATCCATTGGGCTAGCTCATTAAGCTCAGAAGGATTGAGACCAATTATAGAGGCTCGGACTAGGCCCACCACTAAGGAGGCGTAAGTAGGATCCGAATCCAGGCAAAGACGAATCAAAACCCAAATCCAAACCCAATACGCGTTCTCTCATAAAGAAGAAGAACGTTGCACAAAGAAAGAGCCGTGGAGAGATTTACGCCTCTACGAACACATCTTCATTAAGGAGGAGACTGTTACGAAAACATTTCATTCCGTTGCGCCTCACATGCTTAAGTCACATAGAGAGTTAACTACAACCATTATAAAAGGTAAAGAGAACATTCGACAAAGGTATGCAACTTTAACTGGGTTTTGTCAAGATTTACTTCTTTCTTTCAACAGAGTTACTGACGTAATCATCGGAGTGCCTTCGGCCACCAAAAAGGTAGTCTTTAGCAATCTAACAGTGGTTTTGCAGGCCAAACTCACAGGAGGATGATTTTTGGACGCATCAATTTGGCATCGTCCGTGGGGAACGACGAGTTTTTTTTTCCTAAAAATAAGATTCAGTGATAAAGCTCACGCAACCTGATAGAAGATCAATGGAGTACTCCACAAATCTTCGGTCTTACGATAACAGATACGACATGTTGCCCAATATTGATCCAAAGACAACCATCGAGACAACCATACATACCGGTAGAGAACTTTAGCAGGTAATAGTTCAGACGTCTCTGACATCATGGGGAATCCCCTTTGGAACCTCGAGTAGAGACGCTTATGGCTCGGATGGACAGCGTGATCGAAATGATAAATAGGATCATTCGAAACTTACAAGGCAGCAGCTTTCAAGAAGAAATCATCCAACTTAAAAAACATCGGGCTAACAATAGCTCCAAATGCAATCAGGGAATGCCCAAAAGTCTACAACTGAAGAAACCCAAATATGATAAGGCATTATCGGCTTTGATAGCAAGTCGAAGCGAGATTCTTGAAGCAATGGCAAGAAGAGGATATGTCAAATGGCCATCGAATATGAGAGGAGATCCGGAGAAGCAGATCAAGGGCAGACATTGTCTCTTCCACGATGACTACGACCACGATACCGAAGATTGTTGCAGCCTAAGAGACGAAATTGAATGCCATACCAAACAAGGACGACTCAAAGAGTTCGCCAAACTCAAGGACAAAACAATCTTTTCAAATGAGCAAGCGAAGGAAACAATGTACATCTTGCATGGCATAGGCAGAGAAAATGAGTAATCCAATCGATCCAGAAAGTGCATAGTCAGGGACTTACGCACAAAGATCAGATTCCAGGAGCCATCCTCACAACGTGCAAAGACAATGCAAATGACTCTAACCTTCTCAAACGAGGATGCTGATGGAGTTAATTTTCCACACAATAATGCTTTAGTGATTTCAGTCATGATAGCAAAATGGAAAATAAAAGGGTATTGATCGACATCGGTAGCTCGACAAATCTATTATACCTAACAGCTTTCCAAAATATGCAGTTCACTACTGAGATGCTCTCACCAAGCAATCAGTCTATGGTAGGTTTCAGTGGGGAGCAATGTAACCCACTAAGAATAATCTGATTACCAGTTGAAGCGGAGAACCAGGGAAGCAACGAGTGTTAATGATAGTTTTTCCCATCGTCGATGCTCCTACTGCATACAATACACTACTCGGGAGACCATGGATACACAAGATGGGTGCAATATCCTCCAATATGCACCAATGTGTGAAGTAACACAACGACAATGGCGTTGGAAGAATAAAAGGGGACCAACCAGCAGCCTGGGAGTGTCATTTTAGTGCTATAAAGACTCCTCACAAATAGCAATTACCACGATCCGATGAAACAAGTTCAAATTCTCCAAAAGACAATATGGCTCAAACCAATCCGCGATATTGACCCAACACCGGGCAACTGGAAGAAGAAACGGTCGAGGTCTATTTAGACAATGAAGCTAAAGTGACAGTCCAAACCGGCACAAAAATCCAACCTGAACTCGCCATGAAGCTGATCCAACTGCTAAAAGATAACCAAGATGTTTTCGCATGGACAATAAAAGACATGGTGGGAATAGATCCATCCATCATTTCCCACAAATTGCAAGTGAATCCAGATAAGAAACTGGTAAGACAAAAAAGAAAACTGGTGGCCCCGGAGCGCTATCAGGTGATAAACGAAGAAGTACATCAACTGCTCAACGCAAGAATGATAAGAGATGCTCACTATCCAGATTGGCTGGCGAACACGGTACTAGTAAAGAAGAATAACATGAAATGGAGGGTGTGCATGGATTACACCAACTTAAATAAAGTTTGTCCCAAAGACAACTTCTCACTTCCACGATTATACCAAATAGTGGTCGCAACTACCGGGCACGATATGTTGAGCTTCATGGATGCATACTCCGGGTATAACCAAATACAATTGTAACCCCCCCCCCCCCCCCGCGACCAAGAAAAACATCTTTCATAACGGAAAGGGGGACGTGTTGTTATCGAGTAATGTCGTTCGGGTTGAAGAACGCATGAGCAACATATCAATGACTAATAAACTGGATGCTCAGAGATCAGATCGGCAAAACGATGGAGGTGTACATCGACGATATTTTCGTCAAAAGCTCACGCATAACAGACCATGTTACGGACCTCGAACAAGCTTTCGCCCAGCTTAAAAAATACAAGATGAAGCTAAATCCAGAAAATGCACCTTTAGAGTGGAGTCAAGGAAGTTCCTCGGGTATATGGTCAACCAGTGAGGAATTGAAGCTGATCCAAAGTAGATACAAGCGGTTCTCAACATGCAATCACCAACAAATATAAAAGATGTTCAAAGGCTTAACGGGGGGATAACAGCTCTAAACAAATTTATTTCCAGGTCATCAGACAAGTATCTGCTTTTCTTCAAAATCTTGAAGGGGAACAAGACATTCGAATGGAATGACGAATGCGAAAGAGCCTTTCAAAACCTTAAGATATACATGAGGAGTACGAAGTTGTTAACAAAACCAAACATAGGATAAATACTGTATTTGTACCTATCTGTATCCAATCACGCAGTGAGTTCAACGCTAATACGAGAAAAAAATGGGTGAAGAAACCGGTTTACTACATCAGCAAAACACTCGCAAACACATAGATCAACTATCCGACCCTAGAGAAACTGGCGCTCGCTCTGATCGTGTCATCAAGGAAATTGCGACCATACTTCCAGGCACACCTGATCACGGTCATGACCGAACAACCACTTTGATCACCATATACAAGCCAAACTTATCGAGAAGAATGGTAAAATGGGCAATAAAACTCAGACAATTTGACATTACTTATGCCCCTATAACTTCTATCAAAGCTCAAGCATTACCAGATCTCATAGCCAAGTTCACATGAAGCAACAACCAACCTGGGGATAAGGAAAGAAAAACAGAATAGCCTGAACCAATCCCTGAAGGATGGATCTACCGTTGTGATGGGGCATCTAACGAGGCGGGAAGCGGAGCCGAAATAGTCTTATACAACTCGGAAGGCATTGCATTGGAAAAAAAAGATAAATTTTAGTTTTGAAGCCTCCAATAATGAAGCCGAGTAGAAGCTGTGATAGCAGGACTACAGTTAGCAAAACACCTGGGAATAAGGGACATTAATGTCTTTACAGACTTCAGACTGGTGGCCAATCAACTAAGAGGCGAGTTCCAAGTGAAAGACGCTCACATGAAAGTCTACTACCAAAGAACCATAGAACTAATAAAAGGCTTCCGAAATGCCACCATTCGACAATGTGCACGAGCAAAAAACAAAATAGCAGACAAGCTAGCTACAAAAGCCTCAACAACAAAGAATAATGGCAATCCACTCATCATGACACAAGGTAGCTCCATACTGAAAAATCATCAGAAGAAGCATGCGCCATAAACCAATGTGTTAATTAGATGACTCCAATCCTGGCGTACATTTTAAAACGAGGAACTCCCAACAGATAAGATGAAAGCCAAAAAATTACGGAATCGGACAACAAGATATACAAGGGTCAATGACATATTGTAAACCCATTATTAAGATGCCTTACACCAGAAGATGCCTAATACGTTCTAGAAAAATTGCACCACGACACATGCGAGAATCACCCGAGGGGGGGGGGAACATTGGCCCATAAAACTCTCACGTTAGGGTATTACTGGCCAACGATGCAATCGGACACTCAGAAGCTAATTCGTAAATGTGACAAGTGCCAAAGATTTGCACCATACACTCTCACATGCCGGGATAAAATCTGACTCCAATGAGCAGCCCCTAGTCGTTCACACAATGGGGAATGGACATCTTAGGACCACTCTCAGCGTCCGACAAAAAGAACTTTTTCCTTATAGCAGTAGATTACTTCACCAAATGGGTAGAAGTATAGCCCATCACAAAGATAGGGGAAACACAAGTTGAGAAAATTCTTTAGAGAGACATCATATGCAAATTCGGAATCCCAAGAGTAATCGTTGCGGACAATGAAAATCAGTTTGAAGGCAAAAGGGTCAGGGAGTTATGCAAGAGCATGAATATCTAGCAGCACTTCTCCGCACCAGCTCACCCGCAAGCAAACGGGCAAGCCGAAGTCACTAACAGAACAATTTTGGAGGCAATCAAAAGAAGACTTGAGACAACGAAAACACTATGGACGTCCGAATTACCTGGTGTACTTTGGGCATACAGGATGACAAAATGAATTCTAACGGGAGAAACACCTTTTGCACTCGCTTACGGGTCAGAAGCGATGATACCCGTGGAGGTCGGAATGCCAACATTCCAAACTGAAGAATTCCGCACTGAGGATAACGTCGAAGCATTAAGAGTCGGGCTAGATATCCTCGAAGAAAAAGAGAAGCAGCCTCGATTAAAACAACAGTATACCAACAACGCATGGCAGGGTACTATAACAAGAAGGTACAGATCCAAAACTTCAACATCGGATACTGAGTGTTATGAAAAGTCCACTAAACACGAAAGAGCCCGGTGCAGGCAAGCTTAACCTAGTTTGGGAAGGACCCTATCGAGTGATGAAAATCAACAGACCAGGAACATACTGGTTAGAAGACAAAGATGGCGAAATAGTACCTTGACCATGGAATGTAGAACACTTGAAAATATATTATCAATAAAGTCTTTCGCTTAAAATTTGAAACAACCAAATCTGAACAGGACAAAAGGTCAGATTAAAAACAGACTCGAGAGAACACTCAACTTGGCTAGAGTATCGAGCAAACAAATATGTTGGACGAAATAGTCAGACAAAAACTTCTGGCATGATCAACCATGAAGTAATAACGTACATGGACATAAGAGTCAAACTTTTATGTCGACTGTAACATACGACATCGTAATCCAAATGAGAAACAAAATTTCGTAAACCAAAGCTTTCATACGACTAGAATGTTGAGTATCGAAGCCACCCACAAAAATCCGGACAACCGAAGTCGAAAATCTCCCAGAAATGTCATAAGTAAAAGCTAAACAAGCTAGACATACGGGACACGAAAATGTGAAATAACAAATTTTCCATTTATCTTTTAAAAAAGGAGATTACAAAAAGAATAAAAGAAATAACAACTAAGAGGAATCACTATCGTGAACAACATCTTCAAGAAGCATAAAGTCAGCAGGCTCTTCGACATCCGGATCACCCATCGAATTCAGAACAACTTCCTCAACATCGTCAAACTCCTGCTTAGCAAGGCTGCGGTAGGGGGAAATGTTCAAACCTTGCGTTTTCAGAAAATCTGGAAAACCATGGCGACCCTCAACCACTCTCTTAAAATCCGCGGTCTCTGCTGCCTTCAAGTTCTCCTTAACAGTCAACATCTCAGTTGGGTAGACACTAATTTTTTGTCGACATTGGCAAGTTTAGTAGCGACCGCCGACTTGGTCTCAACAAAATTGGAATTCAACTCAATGATGCGAGTGGTAGCAGCCTTAAGTTTGGTAGAACACTTGTTCGCGGAGCGAACAACCTCGTCATGTTTGGCCTTTCGGTCAGATAGTTCTTTCTCAGCAACATCTAGACGGGAACGCAACCTGCCCAATTCCACCTCGGATGTCTCGAGGTCGGAAGCAAACACATCACACGTAGCCTCGAGTTCCCTCAGTAACTCTTGTGCAGAGTCCGCAACCCTCTCATGTTCCACACACTGCGCCTTCAACAAATTCAGTCAATGAAGAACATGTGAAATAACCAAAATGTGTCCTGAAAGCTTCTGATTAACATGAGCGGCCTGATCACGAGATGCCTTACAGTCTGACCCCATGACGGCCGCATAAGTAAGATGTGTCATCCCCTCCATATGATGTTGGAGGCCATCGTCAATATGACGACGTGGTTGACGCACGAGCATAGGATTTTTGTTAGCCAACCGCCCGTGACAACTGCTAATAAGGTTGCAAGCACTGTCCTGCACATCAGCCTTGGAAGGCCAGAAGGTATCGCCAAGGATAGAAGGAGCAGAGCGAGAAACAGAAGGAGCAACACTAGATCCCGAAGTTCTAGCCACAACAGAAGAAACAATAGCTTGTGATCTCGAGAGCGAACAACAACTTGATCCTATACTGACAAATCATAATCAAAGTCATCCAAAGTCTTAGTACCCTTCGGATTATTCGACAACCAAACACCCAGCTGAAGCATTATTCTCGGTGATGCGTGAATCATCAATCGAGAGGCCGGTAGAATCCGACAAGCCATAAGAAGCAACGAGTTTTTTTTTTCTCATGGTCATCCAGAGGGTGGGAAACCTGCTTCTTACTTACCTCGAGGACTCGATTTACCTCTTCGTCCTCACGAGCAGATGAATCATCAACTGAACCACGACCCCCTTCTGAAGAGAGGCAAGATGAGAGGGGGTCCTGGCAGATTCAAGGATAGAATAAGCAAGTTTTTTTCTTTTTAGAGACACGACCAGAGCTGACAGTCGATATCTTAGAGGGGCTAGGAGGCCTAAGACCAGTGTTCCTAGGACCTCAAGCAGAAGCAGGGACTCTTACATCGCCAGCGCACGCAACAGTAACCTCATAAGCGATGCCTGCCCTACCTGGTGAAAGCATACCACCACGGACAACAACGTCCGAAGTAAGGAAATCTTCTGCCAATACTCTGGGAAGATCACAAAACCGACGATGTAAATCCTGCTATTCTGAAGACAGTAACAACTCAACCTTCTTAGGAACCTAGAACGATCGCAAAATCTGATTCCCGCGAAACCTAAAATGATTAGAAGAAAGAGAGACGTAAAACCATAACCTCGACCAACCCACATACTTCTCTCGCAGGTCCTCGAAGCAAGGAGGAGCACATAAGTGCCAAGCATAACTAGGGTCCACACTAAACCCTACCAGGGAATGCAAAACCCTAACATACATAGGAATGCGAGCAACAACAACCCTTGCCAAGGTCTAAGTCAGTACCTTCCAACCGTTAGGAACAAGTTGAGCCAGAGGAATTCCAACCAAATCCAAGTACTCCGAGATGATAGAAGGAGTCGGAAGCTTGAAATCATAATGGAACATACCTGGATACAAAGCAATGTATCCAGACCGAGGACAATAAAGACCGTCGTCATCTCCAGGGAGAACAATTTCCAAATCATTGGGCAACGAGTAGTCGTGACGTATGCTGTCCAGAGTCACGCGTGTCGTCCTCTTGGGCGTGAAGAAAGCTTCACAAACGGCAAGAGCGTCGCCACCCAAAACTCTAGAGTTAGACATGACAACAGGACGAATGCGAAAAATCACAAAGGTTAACAACCAGAAAACGAGAAAATGTAGAATGAATGTGAGCATACATAAAGCTTATCCTTTTTATAGGAATGGGCAGCGAAAGGGAACGCCCTTGGATAACGTGCAGGGTGTGACAACCGCACGAAATCCAAGAAATTGCGCCAAAACGAAAAGGCAGATGGAACAACGAAGAGAAAATAACAGTGACAAATAACAAAGTCACTAACCAAGTTGTAATGTTGTAATCAAAAAGCAAAACCGCTACACAATTAGTGGATACTTGAACATACCCACTAACTAAAGGGGAAGTAACTGATGATACATCAAAATAAACCGATCATCACGGCCATACACGTGGCATGAAATCCCATCACGAGAATACAACGTCCGATCCGTTGGGCTAGCTCATAAAGCCCAAAAGGATTGAGGTCAATTATAGAGGCCCAAACTAGGCCCACCACTAAGCAGGCGTAAGCATGATTTGAATCCAGGCCCAGATGAATCAGAGTCCAAATCCAAGCTTGATACGCGTTCTCTCATAAAGAAGAAGAACGTTGCACCAAGAAAGAGTCGTGGATGAACCTACACCTCCACGAACGCATCTCCATTAAGGAGGAGACTGTTACGGAAACATCTCCTTCTGTTGCGCCTCATATGCTTAAGTCACGCAGAGAGTTAACTACGACCATTATAAAAGGTAAATGAAATATTCGACAAAGGTATGCAACTTTAAGTGAGTTTTGTCCAAATTTACTTCCTTCTTCCAACAGAGTTATTGACTTAAGCATCAGAGTGCTTCGGCCACCAAAAAGGTGATCATTGGCAGTCTAACAGTGATTTTGTAGGTCAAACTCACATGAGGACAATTTTGGACTCACCAATCTTATTTGTTGAAAATTTCAATTCATTTGAATGAGTTTCTTAGCAGTCATGTTGAATACTTATTTAACCAAAGTCTCAGCAGTAGAAGTAAGTATTGCCTATTTTCACGATCTTAACCATGATGTTAACTGTACATTTTCAACCAAACATTGTACTGGTCGTTAAATAGGAATTTGACATAAAACATGACACTCTATTTCTAAATCTCCGTTGCATTGACTCAACCTAGACATTTACGTATTGCTATTTTCATATCAGATATGATTTCAAAATTATCTATTTGTAACTGTTCTTGCAAATGTGGTAGTCAACTCGACCACAATCAATGGCGGACCTACTAAGGGGCGAGGGGTAGCTGCCACCCTCAACTTTTAAAATATTAATAATAAATACTTAGCCTTACAAAAAAATCAATTATATAATTTATAATAATAATTGTTCATTCAACTATTTCTACATGTCTGTATTGGTTTGGTGGTTAGAAGTTTAACATTTATAGTAAGCGACACTAGTTCGATATGCTCCAGCAAACAACCCTAGTTCGATATTCTTGGAGCGTAAGATTTATTTATGGCTTTTGACAATTACTATATATTTTTATGTCTATTGATAATTATTATTCTCCATCATTGTTACTTACCTAATTTTAAAAAATTGTTTAGTATAAAAACTTATTTTTGGTCCCCTTAGAACTTATAGTTTTTTATGGCTATTGACAATTACTATTTTCATCGTTATATGTAATTGCAAATATTATATGTAATTTTTCTTGTTCAATGTAATTTTATATGTAATTGCAAATATAAAAAAAATAAATTGTTTTTTCACAAGTGGTATAAAACCTCGAAAAATTATTTTGAATTAACATCTAAAATAATAACTATATAATTCAATGAAAATATATACAAAATATTTTTTGTTAAAACATTACGCATAATAGTATTAATAGAACTAGGTTTGAGTACATACCATACGACCAGCCGTAGCTGCCAAGTCATGAGCCTCAGAGTTGAGGCATCTACTAATATAGTTACATTCCAGTACGGAAGCAAAAGAAGAAGACGTCTAATATTATAAATGAGGAGACGTCAAATTCAATCCAAAGTAAAAGCAGAGTCGGTGCTCTTATAAAAAAGAACATGAATCATATTCGCCGAATCTCCTAAAAGAAAATCAATTTTCCACCTCTGAGTCTGAATGAGAAGTAAGGTTGCGTCACCCGCATAACATTTTGCCATTGTGCTATCCAAAACTCAGCCAATAGTCGGGCTCACAATGGTAGCTAGCACTCTGCCGCGAATATTCACACTAATAACTCCATGGGCTCCCCGTTTAGTTTGATAAAAAAAAATGCATCAAAACTAACCACAATAGTATCCGGATCTAAGGCACATAGAAAAGGAATCAACAAATTGTGTTGACTATTTAGTCGGTAAGCTCTAGCACAGTGGAGTTGGGACAGGATTACACTGACTCTTCTAGACTCTAATTCGGGAAGGGGGTCTATGACAGAGTCGTGGTGGGCAGCAAGGTCCTACATGGAGAGGGGGTCAATCACGGCTGAGGTAAAGACATGAATAACCAATTTTTGAAAATAAAACCATTTGATCTTACCACCAGGGAGATTCCAATATATCCTTAAAAATTGTAAAGTTTATAAATATATAAGGTATTTTTTGTTATTTATTTTAATAGCATTAGAATTACCACTACCACGGATTGTGATTTCGAGAAATCTTGCGAAATTTACCCTTTTTTAATTTACGAAAATAAAAATTGCGAAACTGAAATTTTCATTGTTTCGTCAGCAATTTCGATAAATTTGCAAAATACCATTGATAATTTCCATAAGTTCGCGAAAAAAAAACAATATTCTTCATCCACCTCCCTCGATCTGGATCTGAGAGTGAGCGAATCGATCGATCTCTCAATATGAGTGTAGGAAAGGAATAGAGAAAGGGATATTTTCTAATCTGGTTCGAGATTCTTTTCTTTGTGTGGAATAAAATAAAATAGAGAGAAGAGATGACGGGCAAAAGAAGCAAAGTTTGTGATTTCACCTTCTCCAACCGCACTCACTATTTGTGGAAGGAAAAGAAAATAGTAGGAAATAATGAAAAGTTTTCTTCATTTGGTTGCAAGAGTGTCTGGTTTTCAAGGCTATGATTATCATTTTCTAATATAATATTTTCTAATCCCGTGGGAGAGTGGGGTGTCGACGTGATTGTGAGAGTGATGTGGTTTTCATGATTTTTTTTAAAATTAGAAATTTTTATTTTTATTTTTTTTTATGTTTTAAGAATGCATTATATATTTTACCTCTTTAAATAAACCATTATATATTTTACCTAATTTAATATTGAATGTATGTTGTGCCTTCGGAACTTATCTTTTGGGTGAGGGGAAGTTAAAATAAAAAAAAAAGGAATTGAAAAAAAAAGTGGGAGGGCACGTCAAATAAGCTTAAGAGTCAAGCTGAGGCCCATTGCCAAAAGGCCGAAAACTTTGTTTTGAAGCTCATCTTTTGTTTTTTTTTTAAACGTTATTTTATACAATCTACATTTCCCCCTTTTTAACAAAGGTTACCATTTGTACATTTTAATGGGTCAAGTCGAACTATCAAACAAACTTAAGAACCACCTGTCATTATCGATTCATTTTTGCAAAACCTTAGCTCTTAAAATTAAGACCTAAGATTGACAATTCATACATTAGGATTAACATAAGTTCATTGCTAACCTACAAAACTTAAATCTTACAGACCTACGACTGACAATACGTATATTAGGATTACATTTTGTACATTTTTTTATTATTATCTATATTGTTAATTAGGTCATGAATTCAAGAGATACTTGGTATTTTCTAATCTGGTTCGAGATTATTTTCTTTGTGTGAAAGAAAATAAAAGAGAGAGGAGAGATGACGGGCAAAAGAAGCAAAGTTTGTGATTTTCATCTTCTCCAATTGCACTCACTGTTTGTGGAAGGAAAAAAAAAATAGTAGAAAATAATGAAAAGTTTTCTTCATTTGGTTGCAAGAGTCTGGTTTTCAAGGCTATGATGATCATTTTCTAATATAATATTTTCTAATTCCGTGGGAGAGTGGGGTGATTGATTGTGAGAGTAATGAGGTTTTCATGATTTTTTTTTAAATTTGAATTTTTTTATGTTTCAAGAATGCATTATATATTTTACCTTTTTATATAAACCATTATATATTTTACCTAATTTAATATTGAATGAATGTTGTGCCTTTGGAGCTTCTCTTTTGGGTGAGGGGAAGATAGAATAAAAAACAAAAGGAATGGAAAAATAAAGTGGGAGAGCATGTCAAATAAACTTAAGAGTCGATTGGCCCAACAGAAAGCAAGCTGAGGCTCATTGCCAAAAGCCCCGAAACTTTGTTTTGAAGCTCATCTTTTGTTTTGTTTTTTTGTTTTTGTTTTTTTTTAATGTTATTTTAACAAAGGTTACCATTTGTACAGTTTAATGGGTCAAGTCGAACTATCAAACATGCTTAAGAACCACCTGTCATTATCAATTCATTTTTGCAAAACCTTAGCTCTTAAAATTAAGACCTAAGATTGACAATTCGTACATTAGGATTAACATAAGTTCATTGCTAACCTATAAAACTTAAATCTTATCGACCTACGACTGACAATACATATATTAGGATTACACTTCGTACTTTTTTTATTTTTATCTATATTGTTAATTAGGTAAAGAGATACTTGATATTTAAGCTTCATGTAATGTGTTTAATAAGTGTAACAATTTATTTGCATCTTATTATTTTCACACATTTTACGTGCTCTCGAAATTTATTATATATGTTTCATATATCTTTGAAATTTTTACATTTTTTTTAAACATTGAAATATTTCTTAAAAGAGCGCTTCTACCTGTCGAGGGAGTGGGCGAGGAAAACAGCGATGGAGGGAGAGGACCGTCCACCCCCTCAAAATGCGTGCTATCATTTTTCATGTACGCATCCCGAGGGGGATGGACAGTCCCCTTCTCTCCCTCCCTCGCTGTTTTCCTCGCCCACTTCCTCGACATTTAGAATTTTCGTTCTTAAAATCATGATACCAAAATTAACTCGAAAAACGAAATCACAATCGTTTTAAATATCATATATATTATGTCAGAAAATTAATTATTGGTTTAATTACGATAAAATATTATAAATATGTAATAAATTTTTTTTTTTGACAGAAGGACCCTGGAATCGAACCGCAATTCCTATAAAATTAAGCTCGTCTTCTTCTTCTACCTTTCACTCTCTCTCTCTCAGGCAATCAGATTCATTTCTCTCTCTCTCTCTCGATCGAGAGCTCACTTTGTCGATCGATCGAAACAGAACTCGAGATCTCTCCGACAGAGATCTCGAGCTCTCATTCTCTCCATTTGTCACTCTGGTGTTAAAGGTGGTCTCTGCACCTTGTACGGGTTCAGATCTAGGGTTCCTGTGGATTGAATTGTGGGTTCGTCTTCAATTGCTGATTTTCGAGTTCAAGTGAGGTGAAAGGCATTCTTTTTGCATTCAGATCTCTATAAAGTTTGAATCTTTGGTGAATTTTGATATCTGATTGTAGTGTGCAATTGATTTGTGAGTAATTTGAATCAGTTATGTGTTTTTTTGCTGTGTTGAGCATGTAAATCTCAGATCAAGTTAGTGTTTTTGAAATTCAAATCGTTTTTTAAACTTGTTCAGTTGAAGTAACTGAGTTTATTTGTGAATTCATATTTGTTTGATTTTAATTTGCAACAATGAGATTCATTTTTTAGTCAAAAGATCCTTGAAATGATATGGGTAAGGGTTAATTGACCCTCCATGAAAAGCAGATATTCTTACGAAATTGAATCGGGACTTCCAATTTTTGGTTGAGAATCCATGTCAATCTATAATAAAAAAAAAGATAAAAAAAATAAAAAGGGTTAGGGGAGTGCATGTGGTTGTATAGAGAGTTTTATGAAATGACTCTTAAATTTGCGAGAAAAGAAGAAGTAAATAACTCCATTAGCAACTTTTAATCTTTCTAAAAGCATTGAAAATAAGTTTCTTAAGGTATCTATAATATAAAAAAGTAACTTCCTTAACCATTAATTCTCACTTTAGACACTTTCAGGCACTTTAAAAAGTGCTTCAAATTAGAAAAACGGAAACTATATTAAAATAGAAACTCTCTGATTTACTTTAGCTCTATAAATTATAATAAACAAATCAATATTTATTGAGAAGGAATTTACTACTAATCATAAAAAAAACTGAATTATAAGGAAATAGTAGAAATAAGGATGTTTTGGATCTCTTGCATCATTGATGGACCCCCAAAGTCTCACCAACACTACGTTATATACAAAGATATTTTGTTGTTTGATAGTACTTTTAAAACTCTTGTAATGCATTTGTTCAAAGTTTTGGATGATTGCTTCAGAAGATACTCTAAGAATGTAGGGAATTTTGGTCATTAATAGTACATTATATCTGAGATTGTGCACCTAGAGTGAAAAAATACTTTTTTTTTTGAAAGGCAAGCCGGTTTTTTCAGCATAGGATCCGTAACCTACTCCCGAGATGCGACCTACGGGTCGAACACCACCCCGAAATAAAAATGCCTCCAGTGGGTCTCGAAGCAAGGATCTGTGGATCAAGTCCACAACGCCTTAACCAATCGACCACAGCCCCTTTGGCAGAGTGAAAAAATACTTATGCAATACTTGTTCTGATTTGCTCTAATTTTTGTCTTCAGAAAAGTTGATTTGTATGGTTGGAACCTGAAAGTTGATATCCCAAGATAAGCTTAAAGATATCATGGCTCCATCGAGCAAGGCAGACAAGAAGGCAGCATTGGATGCAGCCTCATGGATGTTCAATGTTGTCACTTCTGTTGGAATCATCATTGTCAATAAAGCTCTAATGGCCACATATGGCTTTAGTTTTGGTAAGTATTTCCCTTATCCTAGACCTTATCTCAATTTTCTTCTTGTAGTTGAATAAATTTTGAATCTTCTCTCAAAAATCTCTATTGTCGATATAGTACTTAAATATTCCCCTTGATAGAAACAAAAAAGAAGTATTGTAAGCTTAGTAATGTAGCACTTTCTTGAAGTTAGTACATGGATTTCCATCATGCCTAACTTACCACCAAATGAGACGAGAATAAACACACCAATATATATACATAATCTCTAAGGTGCTTGATGTATGGATTATTGTTTAAAAAATACCCTGAGATCGAACTCTATTCTGGTAAAGTGCCTATTGACTTCTGACTTAATTTTATCATAAGTGTAATGATGCTGGATGTGGTTGTGAGCACCTTTGATTATAGGTTCATGATTACAATACAGTTGCATAAGCTTAGTACTGTCAAACCAAACTTCAGAAAGCAACATCTTTCTCACACATATGGGCCATATCTCTGATTTGGCCTTAGTACTAAATTGTACAATCATAGGATGCGCGTTGCTCCATCAAGTCATACGATTACACCCAACAAACATAAAATAGCTACGAATCATCCCATCAGTGGCTGAACCAGCCAATAGGCATCAGTGAGTGTTTCCACCTGCAAACCATGATATGCATATAGTATAAAAATTTGCCTTCAGGAAGTCTTCAAATGCTGGAGGACACGTTTTGCAACATTTTGATGCAATTCACAAGTTCAGCATAAACTGGGTGATGACGCCAACAACATGAATGTCTGAGACCTCTTATGGGTTGTTGAATTCAAGCGACAGATCCCCTTCATTTTGCCATGATATCAATTTGGCAGTATCAAGTATCATCTGGTTTAGCCTAAGTATTACTATTTAGTTGAGTAGATGAAGCACATGTTTACGCTCCAAGCCTCCAAATGTAACTATTTACTTGACTATATCAAGCACAAAAGGACATATTCTTAGGGCATGCAATCTTATGAGGGCTACGAAGTACGAACTCAGAAGGTTGGTAAGGGAGGAGACAATACGGTTATAGGGTGTGATAGCAATAATGGACATAGGATTTAACAGAAGAATAAAGTTAAGATGATGGATGGAGAAAAGGAAAGTAAAATTTTAGATGATATTTGGTGCCATGAACTCCACTTTGTGGCTACTACTCTGAGATTGAGGCTCGATTTCAAAGTGGATATATGTCCTAGAATTCTTAATTCTAATTTCCGTTGGGCAATGGAGATTGGCTGAAGTTTTGGAATTATGTTTCCCTGGATATTTTACAGCTTGCATTTATTAAGAGGTGGTGGTGAGGGATTTTCAGGGGTGGGCAGGGAATATGGAATAGAATGGAACCTTCATCATTTGAGGGATCCCCATTACCTTGAGGCACTGGAGGCACCTTATATATCCATTCTTGATTGTTCTAAGTCATTTATGGAGGCAGATTATTTTGGTTGGGGAGATGGAATAAGGAGTTTTCATTTATTTTTTCCGTCTCCTGTCATATAGGGTGGCTTGGTGGAAGGACATTGCTACCAAAGTCAAAATTTTCACACGGTGCCAGGGAGGCAACCAACTTTCTACTTGGGATGTGGTGTGGGCACAACATAACCAAGGGCCTTTAGGTCAACTTTTAGGGGTTTATGTTGGCCAATCATCTGGTATTAGTTTTCAGTGTGCTTTCTTCATTTATGAGTTTTTTTCTTTAAAATTTTAAATTAGGGCTTTTAACCCCAATTCAGTGATCATTAAATCTGATCCTAAATTGTTTACTGTCGGCGCAAACAATTTGCATCAGGATGCATTGAATAGGACAACAATGCAAGTGGAGACCTCTCAGAATTGCACCATGAGAGTTGGTTGCTCTGCAGAACCCTCAATATTGCATGTAGGACAAGTGGAAAATTGAGAAAAATCATCCTAATCATCAATGTTTGTTCTCTTTCATAGCCATGGGGTGAAATAGTTGAGCTCTTGTTTCGTACCTTTCACATATGTACTTCCATGTTGACAAAGTCAAGTTTGAGATGGATTATTCACACGAAGAGTAAATTATTAGAATGACACTAAGTCCCGTTTTCCCCCAAAGGCAAATATGTTGCCAAAGGTGGGAAGTGCATTTGGATGTGGGTTTCATTGAAAATCTTTGTCTTCTGGGTGACTCTCTTAACTCGATGAGAGGTGCAAAGATGAAGTGGGTGGACATCAAAAAGAAGGATGATGTTTCTCGGTGGGAATGTTGTTGTGGATTCGATTGCAGTGGCAATGGATTTGGGAGCCTAGAGACGAGTTTGAAGATGAGGGCAGAAAAGTCTCATCAGCTGTGGAAGGTTCTTTGAGGAAATCGGATGGTGTGGATGACCTTGGTATTAGAGCTGAGATAGGTTGCTTCAATAGAAAAAAAAAATGATATGTTTATGATTAATGGCATGGGCCCTAAGGTCAGATCTTGCATGATTGCAAGAGTACATTGACGATTCTTTTTACTTAAGGTGGTTGATGTGTTGGAAACAGATCTCAGCGCCAAGTCGGAGGGGAAAGATCAGATGGTGGCAGTGGTTTTGATGATGATTCCCTTGATAATTTCATCTATATGAAATCTGGTTCTTCATATTCGAGTCCCAGATTTGATCATAATTCAGGCTTAAATCGGTGTCTGGTACCCGCCAACCCAATTTCATGAGGCTTTGGACCTGGTTGCTTTTAATACAGGCCTTGATTTTGTAAGTAGTGATATTTTGGTGGAGTAAGATAGATCGGTCATGGTCCTGAACAGAGCCTTGGGATTTAATTCAATTATGAAGACTCCTAGGAGTGTGATTGTGCTAAGGTCTGTCGATGCGTTGTCCTCTTAAATTCACATCAAGGGAGGAAGCTGTTCAGTCGGTCAAGAAAGCACAGCTATGTGCGATGAAGTTGTTGGGGGAAGAGAGCAAGGTTTTCCAGTTTGAACAACCATCTCAGAGAATCGTATGTTGTTGGAAAAGGAAGATGGATTGAGGCCCCAACCTTCCTATCAGGCTGAGACTTTGTCGGAGTCCTATGATGGTGTAATTCAACCCTGAATGTGTTAGTGAGTACAGGCTGGTAAGAAGCTTTGGAATCCATAAGCCGCATATTGAGGATCATGTTTTGGATTGGGAGTACCTTGGCATGTAATCTCTGTGTGATGTCTGATAGTTGACACTTCCATTTGTGGAGGTTCCTTGGCTGTAGGTTGTTTTCTCTGGTTTAATTGTAACTTCTGATGGTCATCAATGAAGTTGAACTTAAAAAAACTTGAAAGGACCAAGAAAATTTTGAGAAAAAGGGTAAGAAGAGTGGAAGATTAATGTTTTATGGCACCTGGTCATGTAGTGGTCATGTATTGGTTCAATAAATTGTGTTATGTACTGTTGAGAATTGTGATATTGTAAAGGAATCTCTGATTGCATTATCCTCGTATACTTGTTTTGTTTGATCAACATTTGTAAGTTCTAGTTGTTTTCTCACAAGGAAGGTCTCGCCCTGCTGCCACTATCTTTTCCAATTAAGTTTATCTCATATCACATGTTTCATCTATCCCTGTTTGGGCATTTCTTTTGTAATTAGTCTGTTTGACTTGTACTTGTCCTGTTTATGAATCATGAAGTTCCATTTATATTATGTATATAGTAGTCATAGAGCAGGTAGCAATTTGCTTGTTTCTATTCCTGAAACCTAATATAATTTTCCTGCAGCTACAACTTTAACTGGTCTGCACTTTGCCACCACAACCTTAATGACTTTTGTTCTACGGTGGTTGGGATACATCCAACCATCACATCTACCTTTACCCGAGCTCCTGAAATTCGTCTTGTTTGCAAACTTTTCTATTGTTGGGATGAACGTGAGTTTGATGTGGAACTCTGTCGGATTCTATCAGGTAAATACTGGAGGGTCAATATTATTTTTGTTTTCCTATTACCACAGATCTGTTGGCTCAGAAAAATATTCACTGCCTTGTACAATTTTCAGATAGCGAAGTTGAGCATGATCCCTGTGTCTTGCTTTCTGGAAGTTGTCTTGGACAAGGTTCGATACTCGAGGGATACAAAACTTAGCATAGGCGTAGTTCTCCTAGGTGTTGCTGTATGTACTGTTACTGACGTGAGTGTAAATACCAAGGGCTTTGTTGCTGCTGTTGTGGCTGTCTGGAGTACTTCGCTGCAACAGTATGTAAGTCACTTGTCACTGAAAAGATCTTATGCATTTCTTCAGGCATTCAAACTGAACTACTTGTGTTGGTCTCCATCCACTGTCTAGAACTAGTTTTAGATACATCCCAATTTGGAGCTTATAAAACTTTATCTCCTGTAGTCATCTCTTCATGTTTCCATGCAGTATGTGCATTTCCTTCAGAGGAAATATAACCTTGGATCATTCAACCTATTAGGTCACACTGCACCTGCTCAGGCTGGATCACTGCTTGTTTTGGGACCCTTTCTGGATTACTGGTTGACAAGCCAAAAAGTTTATGAGTATGATTACAGCGTTATCTCTGTGGTAAGTACTGCTATCATAAAAAAAAACTTTTAGTTCTGTTAATGATTTGAAATTATCAAGTTTTGGAACTGTTCATATACTTCTTTTACATAAACATAGAACCCATTTCTCTCTAGTTGTTTCATTTGCATGTTACTGGAACATTTTTTACTTGCATCTGGTTCATACTTGTTTAGGCATGCATGTTATTAGTTCCATGCATCTGCTTGGATCATTTCATGTGTGATGTAATACTCCACCTAAAAAGTTGCGCATTGGTGTAGGCGAGAGCCATTATGAGCATATGGCATGTTTGTATTGTTTTTATGAGCATAGGAGTGGAGATGAAACTATTTGTGTTGGGTATGCGTAGGAGGAACCGTTATTAAGAAAATCCACCCTCACTCTTTTGATGAGCAACTATTCACACTTAGTGAAGCAATTTCATCTAGAACTTTCACACAAATAACATTCAAAATTCACCCTCACTCTCTTGTTCTTATAGTGCTTTCTTGCTGCCTTCTCCTAATGATTCTGGCTGGCCATTATTCATTTCAGCTTTTCATCACATTGTCGTGCACAATCGCAATAGGGACCAACCTCAGCCAGTTCATCTGCATTGGCAGATTCACAGCAGTGTCCTTCCAAGTACTTGGACACATGAAGACTATCCTTGTACTAGTTTTAGGGTTCATATTCTTTGGAAAAGAGGGACTAAACATACAAGTAGTGCTTGGGATGATTATAGCGGTGGTTGGAATGATCTGGTATGGTAACGCTTCATCAAAACCAGGTGGCAAGGAGCGCCGCAGCTATTCTCTTCCAGTTAGCAGACACAGCAGTGGGTTATCAGAATCTGGACAGAGTGATGGAAAAGCCTAACGGGAAATGGGAAATAGAATTAATAGTTGATTTCAGGAATCACCTCACAGCAAAAGGTAGAACACACATTTTTTTTTTCTAATTCTTTTCCTCTATATTGTTATTTTCTCTCAAGCCGCTGTATGGTATTGAGTAGCCTTTAGATTACCGGCAAGTCCATTGTTGTGTCAAGGTCATAATTTATAGTAATTTATTTCCCTTTTTCTCAAACTATTTTCAGTCCTCGGTATTTTATGATCATATTCCTTTGAAAGTTGCCGGCATGGCTGTCTCTCATAATTTATGGAATCATGATTAATTAAATACAATCCATATTTGAGCTTGGATTTTCAGTTATTGGGTTCATTATATATAAATTATTAGGTTGGCACTTGATTGTTGGAAAATCATTGGTAAAAAGTAAAAGTTACCTATGCCCTTTGATGGAATAATAAACTCAAATGCATATGAAGATGTGTTGTGAATTTTCTTCGCTTGTGTACAAGTTCATTGGCATGTTGTATATCGGAGTTATTCCAATTTAAGCTAAAACTGCAGGTACTATTCCAATTGATTGATCGAGATGTGTAGAATCTATTGTTCTGATGCTCCAAATACTTTTCACTTTCCTATTTCATTTGTATTAATGTTTGGGATGGGTGGTAAAGAGTAGTAGTAGTGTCTGATGTTTCTGTAGATGGTGCCTTTGTGGTAATTGTGGTAGCTATATAGTCTCTGCGATATATCATATGGTTGAGTGTGCTCATGGTGGGGGTCTGTTCAACAGTGTTGGTGGTGCCATGTTGGTTGTTTCATGTCCTCTTGCATGTGGATGAAGTACTCAAATGTTTGATGTTGAGTTCACAGTCAGTACTCAGTACTGAAGTATGAAGTATACCCTACACACAGATGGCAAAAATATTTATTTGTACATTGAATTGAGTTAATAGTTTGGTTTAGAATTCAGATGGCTTGCACTATAAAATCAGCTGTATGTTTTTCGAGGACAGGCTTTCCTATTCTAACATGTTCGGAGTATGCTGCTCGAAAGAGTTCTGTGTGCATAATATGCACAAGACGGTCTTGAGTGTGTAGTTAGTACTGAACAGCTAAAACGGAGTATACAACTCGAATATTAGCTTAGGCAACAAACAATAATGGTAGATATTCCTCTTAATAATTGGTACCCTTGGACATGTAAACATCAAAAGAATATGAATATGTTACATGTGACATGTCTCTTGAAGAAAAAAGGCCATTAGTTGTTCCATTTTATTTTTTCTTCTTTCTAAGTTTATTTCGCAAATCATGAGATTGAGATCATGCAAATCTCTAGGGCGTATCTGGATCTTATTAATGATCTCAATGACATATAGAACGACTTACATTGCATTGTGAGAATTCATTTCACTTCAGAACCACATAGCTCTACAGTCTGGGGAGAGAGCACTGATTAGTGTCAGCTTGACAATTATGCATGTTTGGGGAGGATGTTCAGCACGTGAGTGCTAATTTTACTTCTCTTTCTATCTTCTCTAAACCAATACTTAAGAGGATTAAAGTTAGCACTTACGTGTTGGACACCCTCTCCAAACATGCACAATTACCTGAATAGATTTTTCAATCAATTAGTGGATCAATACCTATGCTATCAAGGTCATATAAGGAATAGAATAATATGATATCACCAATGGACAGTGAATGAGGATTGGGCGGTTTTATATGACAACGAGGTGATTGGGAATATAATAGCCATTAGGGTTTTGTTGTTTTCATTGTCAAAAATGGTTGGCAATGGGCCATTGTTTACATGTGATTAGGGCAGCACAAGACCAAGAGAGAACCCTATATGAGTTGTCTAGCATGATTGGAAACTTCTTTATCAAGGAAAGGTTATATTCAGAGGGGGGTTTTTGGGGTCCATACCCCAATAGATAAAGGAGGTTATAATGTTATATATTCCCCATGAGCCAACTCTCTCTGTCTCTCACTCCATTTGATTAATTACCAACAACTAGGTCATTAGCATGATAAGTAGATTAGGTGAACATGTGAGATACTCTAAACAAAAGAAGCTCAAAACAACACTATTTTCATGATGAGGAAACAAATTTGCCCTCTTTAATTAGTCATTTGAGTTGATATATCTTGGTTTAGCATTTTGTAAATTTTCAATAGTCTTAACATTTTATCTGTATGAGAACCAGAGCCCGATTCATTGTCATACCTGAATGTGGATTGCAGGATGCAAATCTAGATACATGTTTTTACAAGGTATAAGCGCAATCAATACATGTTTTGCAACCGAGTTTTGTAACTTGGATGATGTGGCATGATCGGAGGAGTTTTTTTTTTTATAACCTCGAGATACACACAAACACTTTTGAGATTTTATAATTCTTTTCAAATCATGCCAAAAACCTAGTTTCCTAGCATTTTCGACTCGTTTTTGCTTCTTGATTATTCCTTTAAAAAAACTATCATGATCGTTGAAAATGTCATAAGAAAGAGCCCACAAGTTCGACCCACTTGTTCAAAAAGAGTTCGTTGCCGGATAGTTAGATGTAAAATCAGAGTGATGTGGCGTGTTCTTGAAAGAATGATGAAATTTCAAAGTGTTTATGTGTATCCGAGATTGTAAAAAATTCCTCTTATGATACCACATCATCCTAATTGCAAAACATAATTCCCTAATCTCACTCTAATTTAATTAACAAACAAGAAATCAAGATAACAATTAGTGTAGCAAATCAAGCAAGACCTGAAGTTTTCTAATTTAAATTGTTAACCACACAAAATAAATCCCATACAAAGAGAATGTCCCAAACTTGATTTTGTATGGATATAAGGTCAATATGGTAATTTAAAATATTGAAAGATATAGCCGTTGGTCCCATATGCTGTAGTGCGATCTGAGGCTGAGCTTTTCGAACTCATGAGAAACATTTCAATGATTTCAAGGTTGTCATTTTCCCCCCAACGGTCGGTTAAAGGGACAAATTTTCTCTGGCGGAAAAAAAATTTCTCTCCATTTTTATGGACTTCTAATTCTCCAAGGCAAATTATATCGCCCTTCTTTGCAACCATCGTGAGATCCTGACCATTTGATAAGAGATCGGTTTAACTCATCCATTGTGTCATCTTTTACTTTGAGGTGAAATTTTGTTTCTGTGAAAATTTTAGGTGTAACTTGAAAATGGATGGCAACGGGTTGGATCAGATTCAGGTTTACACATCGAGCTAATGATCTTAAACTTCATATTTTCTCTCAAAAAAATGGAAATCTACACTTTACAATAGATTGTAAAGAAGAATATTTACATGAAGGTAAAAAAAATAAAATAAAAATTGTGATCTTTCAACCATAATTCTCTAATTTTCCTCATCTCTTTTCGGATCTTTTTAATTTTAATTTTCTTCGTTAGACAAAATTGAAATCAAATTAGACAAAAGTTGGTCGGCGCAACATGTGGTCATCACTTGCAATGATGTCCTCAAAATGTAGAAAACTCAATTAGGGCCACGACTTCCACTTCATTCTTCCCGGAATTAATTGCTAACAATGTAATGCTGGATAAATATAACAATTGTTTATTTTGTGTGATTCTATAATGCCAAATTAGTGAAAGAGAAAGGAAACAATTTTAAAGGATTATTTATCTTTTGGCTTCCATTAATTTTTGTATATTTCATTTTAGTTTAATTGATTTATGAAATTCTGGCGAACAACCAAATTGGGCAATTAAGTCAATGATGTTGACTAATGAAATACATCCACACATTTTCTATAGGCAAAATGGCCCATGAGTGCCAAATCATAATTTTTAAGAAAATAACGAGTGCCAAAAGCTAAATTTTATGGAGAGGATGTTTGTTAGGTGTGTGATCAAGAATATCATACTTCTACCAGAAATTCTAGTTGGCCTGAGAAATCAGCGAGGTTTGACTGCCTGGGGGGGGGGGGAAATGCATTTTTACTCATGAGTGAATAGTAAGTGGCGCAAATCGTTGCCCTGGACTGACGTATTGACCACTTCCTATTAATGACTAAATCGGGGAAGAAGTTTATTTTATCACGGATCATTCCAAACAACACACTGAATACACTAACTACAAAAATAAGCAATTTCAAGCAAAACATTAAACATAATCAACCAAAAAAATAAACAATAATAACTTAATATCATATATAGATATAAACCAAAGTGATGAGTAATTCTAGCCAACATTTTTTGGCATTGTTTTGGTGTTTTTACATTTTTTTGTTTCTCTTCTTTAAAACACAATCACAAACATTATTTATATAAGGAGTAGAAATGTAAAAAAACTCAAACAAAATAAAAAAAAATGTCAGCAAATAAGGCGAGCTAGAATTTTTGTTAATACATACATAAGGTTAATTACCTTAGCTTTAAACAAAGGAAAAATCTATGATGCCTGGTACCATGCTTGGTGGGTGCCAAGCATCATTGATTTGCATCGAGATAAGTATTTCAATACAAAATCAACGATACTAACACCCACCAGACATAGTACCGGCACCTTAGTCTTACTCTTAAACAAAACCAAACCCAAAGCCCAAACCAAAAGGTCATAAAAAGAAGGTCAAAGTAAAAATTTCTTCACTCTCCACTGACACAAAACCAGTCTCTCTAAAACTAATCCTGTCCACCCATCATGTATTCATGAAACCACAGATAATTAAAACCCTAGTCTTCCATGTCCTTCATTCCATTTGCACACTGTTTGCAACTTTGCAGTCTGCCATCTAAAGGAACGCACAAGAAACAAACACCTTTGTCACTATTTCTTTTTTGAATAAGTTTAGTCAACTATGTTTACTCATTCTTTTTAAACCACAATCACAAAGTGTACCAAAAAAAAAAAAATCTAAATCTAATGACTGACTAGAATTGTTGCTCTTTTCCTCATCATCTTCTCTTAATGGTTAGGATTCCTCATCATCAACTCCCAATGAAGAAAAGAAGAGAAATAAAGATAAAAAGAAAATGAAAAAAAGAAAGATTCACAAAAGATAAGAACAGCATATCCTCCAACCACCACCACATGTCACATTATTTTCTTTCCAGAACCATATATCTCTACTAATCTCACTCATTTCTTAATCAAATTGAATTCCTACTAACATAATCACAAAGAATAGACAAACCCCATTTTTTCTTTTCAATTATTTGATCACCCCTCCTATAAATAAACCTCTCATCTCATATTCTCTCTCACAAGTTTATCATTAACTTTTCTAGAGCTTACGAGAGAAAAAAACCAGTGAGTGAGAGTGAGAGAGAAGCAATGGAAGGCAAAGAGGAGGATGTGAAGCTTGGAGCAAACAAGTTCTCAGAGAGACAACCCATAGGGACTGCAGCTCAAGTAGACAAGGACTACAAGGAGCCACCACCAGCTCCACTGTTTGAGCCAGGGGAATTGAAGTCATGGTCCTTTTGGAGAGCTGGTATTGCAGAGTTCATTGCAACTTTTCTCTTCCTTTATATCACTATTTTGACTGTCATGGGTGTCAATAGAGCACCCAACAAGTGTGCCTCTGTTGGTATCCAAGGTATTGCTTGGGCCTTTGGTGGTATGATATTTGCCCTTGTCTACTGCACTGCTGGTATCTCAGGTCAGCTAACTATATATTTTCCAGTGTATACATTTAATAAATAATCCTTGTGGTTCTTCTATGAATTAATATGGAGGTCGTGTAATTTGATGAACTGCAGGAGGACATATCAACCCTGCTGTGACATTTGGGTTGCTTTTGGCAAGGAAGCTGTCACTTAACAGAGCAGTGTTTTACATGATAATGCAATGTCTTGGTGCCATATGTGGTGCTGGTGTTGTCAAGGGGTTTGAGAGCAAACCTTATGAACTGTTGGGTGGTGGAGCTAATGTTGTGAACCATGGGTACACCAAGGGTGATGGTCTTGGTGCTGAAATTATTGGCACATTTGTTCTTGTTTACACTGTCTTCTCTGCTACTGATGCCAAGAGAAATGCAAGAGACTCTCATGTTCCTGTAAGTTTTCTCTTCTTGGTTATTGTAAATTCATCTATTTCATTTCATGTTTGTGTGTTCATTTAGATAGTTCACTGAAATGAGTTCTTGGTTTTGGGGATAGTGGGTTCTGATTCAATCTTGTTCTTGAACAAGACCCAAAACCAGCAGTGGTTTTGTAAAACCATAGGTGGTATTAGATTAGGTCAAGACTGGAAAAGGTGTACACATGCAAAAATGGACCTTTCCAGGTGTCAAATACTTAGTGGTCCCAATCTTGAGTGCTTCAGATAACAGTTCATCTCTTGGTGGTGGGTGATCACATGCAAAGCGACATGTGTCACTGTTGTGCGGGTCAGTTTACACAATTGTGGGCCCAGGTCATTGCCTAAAAGAGGAGCTTTGCTACAGAGGGAGGGAGCGAGCGAGGGAAAGGGGCGAGGGATGGGTGGTAACCACCCATACGCCTCGAGATAAGTGCATCGGATTGGAGATGCGCGCTGGCACTTATCTCGGGGCGGATGGGTGGCTACCACCCATCCCTCGCTCCCTCCCTCGACCCCTGGAATTTTCCCTAAAAGAGTGATAAAATGACACAAATGCCTTTCTAGTGAGGGAGGGAGGGATGATAACCATCCATCCGCCTCGAGATGCACGATGTCGCTTATCTCCCTCATTCCCTCCCTCGACTCCTAGAATTTTCGGACAAAAATACAGACTCAAAATAATTTCAGGGAAGGGGAATTTTAAATCGTTTCCTCGCCCGTTTCCTCGCTCTCTAGCCTCACTCTTCAGGGAATGCAACTTTTCCAAAAATGTCGAAATTTCATGAAATATTTTTTCAAAACTTATTTTGAAATTCATTATCCGATAAATATCAATTTCTGTACATTTTAATTGGTTATAACCTTATTTACTAAAAACTAATTTTTATAGAATATGTAGTTTATATGACATTATAACTCTTTATGTAATATCTAAGAGTTTAAAATACCTAAATTATATTAATAGCTTCAAAATTATAATAATTTTATTATGCAAAACCAAATATTTCTTAAAATCAACAAATTGAAATTACCTCAAAAAACGAAATCATAATCCTTAAATATTTCTACCTCATTCCAGCATCTGTATAACGGTGGTTAAAATGTCTGGGGCTTGAATTTGCAGATCTTGGCACCTCTACCCATTGGGTTTGCAGTGTTTTTGGTCCACTTGGCAACCATTCCAATTACTGGAACTGGGATCAACCCTGCTAGGAGTCTTGGAGCCGCTATCATTTACAACAAGGGCCATGCATGGGATGATCAAGTAAGTCCTTGATCGTCGATCATGTTCCATCAATGCATGAGATTTGATCGAAAATTATAAGTGATTTGTGTTTGATATTGATTATGGTTATGTTTGTGGTGCAGTGGATCTTCTGGGTTGGACCATTCATTGGAGCTGCACTAGCTGCAGTGTACCACCAGATCATCATCAGAGCTATTCCATTCAAGGCCAGGTCTTAAAATTAGATGATATTATTTCCAATCAGAACTGTTGATTACCTCTTCTATTATTTGTGTAACCTTTTGTTCAATTGAATTAGCTTTAGTAGAGAGACCCCTCCATGTGTGAGTTTTCTTTTGGTTAAGTGATGATGGTTGTTTGCGTGTTTGTAAATTATTATCAAATGACATGGATGATGATGTGTAGTGGTTTGCTGGGGTAATCTATGATTTTTTTTTTCTTGAATTATAATGTTTAATTATGTGTAATCCAATGATTTATCTTATGGAAAAATTTTGTCAAGATGTTGTGGCATGTGGTATGTGGTATGCTTGCCCTTTGAACACTTTCGGCGCAGATGTAGAACTTGGTTAATCAATTTATCTTTACCATTGGGTGTTTTTTCATATACAAATTGAACTGACCAACCTGAGCACTTGCAAGCTACGCCTTCTACTACCAAGACATGAAACTGCTTCCGCTTGATGTGCATATATATTAGCTGCTGCAAACAAATTTTGACTCGTATGTGCATGATGTGCTTAATGAAGCAGTTTAGGTGGAGTCTCTGTCCCAAGTGAGTTTTTGTGTACTTTCGTATACTGTGATGCTAGAATTATATAAGTCATTATGGATCGAAACAGGCAGCAGGAAGCATGCTGACATGCAACTCAAAATGGACTTATTGCATTCAAGGTAGAAAGGAAAGCTTGGGACAATGTTTTGTAGCTGAGACTAAGCTCTCATTCTCAATTTGATCAACTCTCAGGAGATGAGCTTATTCTCATCTTGAATGACCAAAACTCAACTACTATAGAGTAGGTTTTGGTTCATTTTTTTACCAATAATATTAGGAGACTTGTTAAATGTAATGGTGAATATTGCTGCTCATAATTTGGATAGAGCAGCTTTTGTTGATGCTTGTAATATCGCAGTCATCAAGTGCATATGCCTCTTCGATGTCCTCTAGTTCCTTCCTTCCCGGACATCTTTATGCCTGCCTGGGTACCTACAGCTCCTCCTATCTTGAGGGCCAGGCAGCGTGATTTCTTATCAATACCAGGGACTTTCATCGCCTCCTGTTTGAATTTGGATGGGTAATCCCTTAGGTATTCACCCTATTTCTACTTCATTGCTAGCAACTGGGTGAAGTGTGACGTTCATTTTTATCTGGTGGACATAGTACCCGAAGCCGAGAAGGTGACTATGGACCTTTCCTTCAACTAATCCAAATAAGGACTTAAAAGACATCAATTGTTTTAGCAGAGGTCTAAACAACAGAATTAATGAAATTCTTCGGGAAGTGACTTAAGCCTGGATATGAGGTTATATAGTATAGTAAAGATTGACTGAGAATGGTAGCCTGATTGAATGGTTAAGATTGTGGTAGTTTAAACCTCATGTCTTGGGTTTTATACCCACCGGCGGCAATCACTAAGATCTGGTCAGCAGCACTATTAAATTGGGATATATTTTTGAAGACCCGTTATTCATCTCAATCTCAATCGCAATGTGTTAGAAACTACAACAAACTATGCTATGAGAAAACTCTGTATATTTCATATATTGAAGTGTACAATGTACATTGCTCATATAGACATTCTAAGGACTGATTAGCTGTCAAAACAGACTAACAGATAGCTTAACAAACTGACTAACAACTTTACAGATGGTTACTGCTATTGTTTAACATGCCCCCTCAAACTAAGTGTAGACTCATCTATCACACTTAGTTTGTCACGCAACAATAAGAACCTAGAATGGCCAAGTGCTTTAGTAAAAACATCAGCAACTTGATCAGTAGCTTGAATATGATGAACATGAACAATCTTGCGAGCAACCTTTTCACGTACAAAGTAAATATCAATCTCAATGTGTTTAGTTCTAGAGTGAAGAATTGGATTAGCACTAAGCAGGACAGTGCTCTTGTTATCACACCAGATATTGGGAGTTGATTAACCAATCTTCAACTCATGAAACAGAGATTGCAACCAAGTTAGCTCAGCTGTAACTGATGCTAGACTTCTGTATTCTGCTTCAGTACTGCTACGAGAGACAGTACTCTGCTTCTTAGATGACCAGGATATGAGGTTATCACCCAGATACACACAATAACCCGATGTAGACCTCCTATCATTAGGATCAGATGCCTAGTCAGCATCACAGTAGCCACTTAACTGAAATGAAGGAGTCGGGACTATGTGAAGTCCAAAATTGGGTGTAGCCTTGAGATACCTCAATATTCTTTTCACCACTCTCCAGTGTGACTCAAGAGGAGTCTGCATGAATTGGCAAACACGGTTTACTGAATATGCAATTTCTGGCCTAGTAATTGTAACATATTGTAGTGCACCCACAATACTACGATATAGCTGAACATCTCTGACTGGATCACTACCTGTAGCAAACAATTTTTCCCCACCACTCATAGGAGTAGGTAGCCCATTAGCATACTGCATCTTAGCTCTACATAAGAGATCACCAATGTATTTGGACTGAGACAGAAACAAGCCATTGACAGTATGTTGCACTTGAATACCAAGAAAGAAATGAACAAGACCCAAATCTTTTAAAGAGAACTGAGCATTCAGCTGTTGGATAATCTGGGAAACAACATGTGAGTCAGCACCAGTGATGAGTATATCATCAACATAGACTAGAAGAAAGATAGGAGAGGGAGCATGTCTGATGAATAAGGATGAATCAGACTTAGTAGACTCAAAGCCAAGCATGAGAAGTGTATGTCGAAGCTTGTCAAACCATGCCCGAGGTGCCTGCTTTAGGCCATATAAGGCCTTATGAAGCTTGCAAACAACCTTAGGCCGTGAAGGATCTATGAATCCTGGGGGTTGCATCATGTAGACCTGCTCTTGTAGATCCCCATTCAAAAAGGCATTGTTGACATCTAACTGGAATACAGACCATCCATATGTAACTGCAACTGTGAGCATAACTCGTATTGTAGTTGGCTTCACAACTGGACTAAACGTCTCTGAATAATCGAAGCCAGCAACTTGTTGAAATCCTCTAGCCACTAACCTGGCTTTATATCTGTGCACAGTGCCATCAGTATTGTGCTTAACCTTGAAGAGCCAACGGCACCCAACTACATCTCTATCTATAGGAAGATCCACTAGTGACCATGTATTATTTCGAAGTAATGCCATATATTCATCTTGCATTGCAGAAATCCAGTGCGGGGTATCCAAAGCTTCCTGCAGACTAGATGGTGCAGTAGTAGAAGTCATGTAAACCTTGGGTTTGTAAATGCCTGCTTTTGACCTTGTAAGCATAGGATGACCAAGAGCAGTAGTAGGAGGAGTAGGCAACAAAACAGAACTAGACATAGGCTGTGAGGTGCCAGTAGGAGGAGGAGTAGAATTGTTCACTGGACTGAAATCCGTAGGAGGAGACATATTGGGACTCTGAATTGGATGACATGAAGGAACCAGTGGACTAGATGATGGAGGAACCAGTGGACTAGATGATGGATTATGATCAGGAGTAAATGGCCTAGTAACAATAGGTGACAGAGAGGGGATATCAGCAGGAGTAGGAATATGAACAATAGAAGTGGAGGTAGAATGACTGTGCCATCTGACATATGGAAAAGAGTTTTCATTGAATAGGACATCACGAGAGATGTATACCCTGCCAGTAGAAGATATACATTTGTACCCTTTATGCTTTAGACTATAACCAAGGAACATACATTCAACTGATCTAAATTGTAGTTTAGTAGAATTGTATGGTCTGATGTTAGGGAAACAGGAACACCCAAACACTTTGAGGGTGTGATACTCAGGAACTTTGTGATACAGAGTTTCATATGGTGAGAGACCTTTAAGAACAGCAGAAGGTACTCGATTGAGAAGAAAAACAGATGTTCTAACTGCTTCATCCCAGAATTTCATGGGAAGTGAGGCATGAGCAAGAAGAGTGAGGGCTGACTCTATAATGTGTCTGTGTTTTCTTTCAGCAACTCCATTTTGTTGATGTGTAGTTGGGCAAGCAAGTCTATGATGTATCCCATGTTGAGCAAGAAGCTTTGAAATAGATCTATACTCCCCTCCCCAATCAGACTGAACACTCTTGATGGGAAGGCCAAATTCTAACTCAACTTGAGCTTTGAACTTAAGGAAAGTTGAGAAAGCATCAGACTTATTTTGTAACAGAAAAACCCAAGTGAAACGACTAAAAGCATCTATGAAATGAATGTAATACTTGGACCCAGACGAAGACATGGTAGAAGCAGGACCCCAAAGGTCAGTATGAATTAATTCCAAGGGTTTTGTATACACAGTAGAAGACTTGGAAAAAGGGAGTTTATGTATTTTGCCCAAGCAGCAAGAGGAACAGAGAACCATATTGTCATATGTAGGAACTGAAATATTACATGTAGTAAGTATGTTCTTGACAAGTTGGAAAGATGGATGTCCTAATCTAGCATGCCACAAATGCAAAGAATCAGATGACTTAGCAGCATGATAACTAGAATGACAGGCATTCTTATGGACTGAATTGCTGAAATGAGGACTAGAATGCTGAAATGAGAGCTGAGAAGGACTACTGGAATGCTGAGAAGGACTACTGAAAAGCTGAGAAGAGCTACTGGAATGCTAAGAAGGAATACTGGAATGCTGAGAAGGACTATTGGAATGCTGAAATGACTGAAATGAATGCTGAGACGAATTACTGGATTGCCGAGAAGGACTATAGGAATGCTGAGCTGAATGCTGAGAAGGACTACTGGAATGCTGAGATGAATGCTGAAATGACTGAAATGAATGTTGAGAAGGATGCTGAGATGAATGCTGAGAAGGACTACTGGAATTCTGAGATGAATACTGAGAAGGACTACTGGAATGCTGAGCTGAATTAGTGGGACTAAAACTGATGAATTTAGACTGTGAGTCACCAATAAAGGATGCTGAAGAAGCACCACAAATAGATTCAGGCTTCTCAGCAGGAAGATTCATTGATGGAAACACATATAGACCTCCCTTAAGCTTCCCTTCCAGAAGGGTTTGGTGTGTGACCTGATCCTTGACAAAACAGAGATCAGGATGAAACTCAAAGAAGACGTTATTGTCCCTAGCAAACCTAGACACGCTTAATAAATTCTTGGTTAATTGAGGGACTTGAAGAATATTTCTGAGATGTAAAACTCTTGAAGAATTGTGAGCAAGAAGAGAGGACTGACCGATGTTTTCAATTGGTAAAGCAGTTCCATCTCCCACAAATAGTTGCTCATTTCCATGATAAGGCATAGCATTCATCAAGGTATGTGGTGTGCAATGATCAGTGGCTCCCGAATCCGGATACCACCTATGATCAGTATGTGACTGCATCTGAGGTGTTGAAACAACATTTGATTGTATCTGAGACTGAGAATCAGCTCTCCAAGAAGGAAGATGAGATTGACCTGTTGATGCAGCGAAGACCTGCCTTGGAGTTGATGATGCTGAATGAGATGAAAAACCAGAACTCCATGGATTGGAGACAGAATCATCAAATCGATTATAGCATTTGAATGCAATATGACCAATTTTGCCACAGATTTGACATTGAGGACGATTTGATTGAGAACTAGCTCCAGATGGCCGAAAACTTCTTGCAGATCTGGCACCCCTGGGATTGTGAGAACCTCTAAACTGAGGTTTCCATCCTTGTGAACTGGACACAAAAGACCTAGGTGAAGGTTTGTATGATGTCTGAGCCATATTGACAGATATGTCAAGATCTTTTGTATGTCTCTCAATTCTTGCTTCTTGAGCAAGTAGAAGAGACTCTACTTCTGCAACATTATACTCATCTGATCTTGAGCTTACTGAAACTACAAATGTGTCATAAATCTGTGGTAAACCATCAAAGATGGCATTGACATAATCTCTAGAAGACAATTGATGTCCTACGGATGCCAGTTATTCAGTAATGGCTTTGAGCTTCAGAAGATATGCATTGATAGACATGTCTCCTTTCTTGAGATTTTGTAGTTGATTTCTAAACTAAGAAAATTTGGCAACTGTCTGTGAATTGAAGAATACCTCAAGAATTTTCCAAATATGTGCTGATGTTAGACATCCTACTAACCTGGTAAGTAGGGATTCTGTCATGGAAGAAAGCAGCCAAGACAGCAGTAATTGATCTTGCTGTTCCCACATGACAAACTCTGGATTGACATGATTTCTGGCTTGATCTTCATTAGAGAGAAACCGTACTGGATAGGAGTCTTTCTCAATAAATCTTTGAAGCTTGTGTCCTCTAATGGTTGCCAATACTTGCTGTTTCCACAGCAAGTAGTTTTGTTCACTCAACTTGACAGATAATGCATGTGTGAACATGACAGGCCTTGACTCTGTTAAGGCAGAGTTAGTAAGTGGTGTAGCACTAGACGATGTTGCATCTGCCATTAGAGTAACTAAGAGAAATTGAGAAGAAGAAGATGAAGTGAAGAAGGCTCTGATACCATGTTAGAAACTAGAACAAACTATGCTATGAGAAAACTCTGTATATTTCATATATTGAAGTGTACAATGTACATTGCTTATATAGACATTCTAAGGACTGATTAGCTGTCAAAACAGACTAACAGATAGCTTAACAAACTGACTAACAACTTTACAGATGGTTACTGCTATTGCTTAACACAATGCAACCTCACATGTCGTGCATGATGCTTGGATTGATTAATAGGCATTATATTGTCCCAAACTTATAAGCCTGAAATGTTTTTTTTTTTGCTTACATGGCTCAGTGCTGTACCGAACAACATTCCATCCTTTAGGTTTCACTCATAATCTGAAATGTTTATATCACAAATCTAAAAAAAAAGGTTTGAAGACAGAGGACCCGTTACACATCTCAATCGCAATGCTTGGATCAATTAATAGGCATTAAATTTTGTTCTAAAAGAATATTAGCAAGGGTTCGTAGACCATGCTGATATTGTCCCAGGTTCAACTTAAATGCTTCCAAGAATGTATATTTTTCCATACATGGTAAATTTACAAACCAAGAAAGGCTTAAGCTAAACGAGAGCTATAACATGATCAATATGGTTAATTTACAAACCAAGAAGGCTTAAGCTAAGTGAGAGCTATAACATGATCAATAATTTGACACCATGTTTAATTGCCATTTACTCTGCAAGTTTAGAAAATTATATGAGGCATTTGTTATTGGACTTTAGCCTCAATAGTACATGATCTTATGTCCTCAAAATACATGTATACAAGAAGAATTGCCCCCACAAACAGAGCTGGCCAACATACGATTGAAGAGCCAAGAAGGAATCCTTCCTTCCCAATTCTTAAATCATTTTTAACAAAACACAATTAGAGAAGACTTTTGATGTCAACTAAAAGAAAACACGTTTTATATCCTCTTACTTTGTTAATCCTTTGTTTTTGACTTCTCTAATGACTTTTATGCTAATTATTACTTAAACCACTTTTTTAAATCACTAAACCGTTCTTTTTTAATAGTGTTTGTATGAACTGGCAGAGCATCTTTTCATAGAACTATCAATTATTTGGGTGCAACCCCTCTATTCCCCGACCACGAAATTTCTTATTTTTTGTTGATTCTTTCATTCGATATATATACTCGGTCGAGTCTCATTTTGTTTTGGAGGTTGTACAATGGGTAGACAGCCTTGTTGTGACAAGATTGGATTGAAGAGAGGTCCATGGACTATTGAGGAAGATCACAAGCTCATGCACTTCATTCTTAACAATGGCAATATTCATTGTTGGAGAATGGTACCTAAACTAGCAGGTGGCGATCATATAACTGTGCTTATACATTCAATTGGTTTTATTTCATTGCATAGCAATTGACATGTTGTGTTTTGGTGTGGTTCTGAAGGTTTGTCAAGATGTGGGAAGAGTTGTAGATTAAGATGGATTAATTATTTACGACCTGATGTTAAGAGAGGCGCCTTTTCTGAGAGCGATGACGATCAGATCATTCAACTCCATGCGCGTCTAGGTAACAGGTAATTGACTCCTTCAAAACTTGCAATGTTTCCAAGTACTCTTAAGCCCATCATGCATGCTCTGATAATATTAGGAATGCGTTTTCTTTTCTTTTCTTTTCGCGGTAGATGGTCCAAGATTGCAGCACATTTTTCTGGTCGGACGGACAATGAAATCAAGAACCATTGGAATACTCGAATCAAGAAGCGAATGAAGCAACTTGGTTTAGACCCTGTGAGCCACAAACCCATTGAACAAAATGAAAAACATGATAGAAACATTGAACATCCTTTACAGGCCAACAAAGAGCAAGAGAAGGACTTATTGGAGGCAAAAGAGTCCTGGAACAATACTGATCAACTAGAAGTTTTTCCAGTGGCACACAAGAAACAAGTAGAGTTTAAATTGAGTTCATCAGAACATGACACAATGGATCTCTTGCATGGTTATGAAATTATGTGGGGAAGCTTCAACTGTGAACCATTAATGGTAAACCCGAAGCTAGATCTCTCAAATCAAACTAGTCCTTCGTTTTCTTTGGAGGACTCTCTCAACCCTTCTTCTATAGTTCAAAGCTCATCATCCTCTATTCAAGAAGAATCTCAACAGTGGGTACAACAAGTAGATTCTACTCTATCATGGGATGGTTTTAATCACCTTGATGAACTCCTTCTTGATGAATTTTTCTCTTTCGAAAATCACCCATTGAAACTCTAGATGCAAACTTAAAATTTCACTTTTCCAAAGCGAATTGGCATTCAAGAAAAAAATCAATAGTATATAACAATAACAAAGGGTGTTTGGGTCATTTCAATAAAAATAATATTACAACTTTACTATTTCTCCATTACTTTGGTATTTCGCAAATGCCCTCTACACTTCTTAATATTTACAAGCAAAATCAATACTATCTGGGATATACCTCGCAGTGTCTACTGGGCGAACATATATATATATATATATATTTTTTTTTTTTTTTTTTTTCTTCTGCTCTGTGAGACTTTAATAAAATGATTATAACTTGCTCATTTCAAAACATTTTTAATTGATTTAAGTTGTGTTTATTAGATAACTGAGAATATTACAATTTTTATATTTTGACCAACTTCAGAATCGGTCTCGATCGAGAACATAAGCTGGTCGAAAGTAAGGAATACTATCCCGTTTTCATTTTTCGGACAGATTTGCGCGACTTTAGTAAAATGACTATAATTTGCTCATTTCAAAACATTTTCAAGTGATTCAAGTTGTGTTTATTAGATAACTCAGAGTACTACAACTTTTATGTTTTAATAAGCTTGAGAATCAGTCTCAATTGAGGGTTTAATTGGTTTGAAAGTTACCATGTTTTTTCATTTTTTCGTTTTGAGTTTGGATTTGTCTGTTATGTTAAGTTATGCATATTTTATTGAGTTTGGGTTTAAGGGTTTCAACTTTAAGGGGAGTTTGAGAGTTTTCGAGGGAAATTGAGGAGATTTGCAAGAAATTTGAGTGTTGGAAGAGATTTGAAAGATGAGATTTTGAATGGGAGAGGGAGGAACCACCGTCGATTTGAATGGTGAGGGGAAAAAAATGAATGTTTTGGTTTATATAGGTGGTGTGAGAGAGTATGGTGGTGTGAGAGAGTAGAATAGTGTGAGAGAGAGGAAATGGTGGTGCAAGGTAGGCGTTGTTTTTTTTTTTTTTTTTGTTAATGTTATGGTATTCCTAAACTGCCCTCACAATTTCTTATTATTTATAAGCAACATTAATAGAAGATGAACAATAACAAAGGATATTTGTGTCATCTCAATAAATAATTTTTTAGAAAACTTATAGCATATTAATACATACTATCATAATCAGCGTGTGTAATTTTTTTTAACTAGTGTATCAAAATTAGTATAATATTTTATTAGTCAACTTAAAATTTTGAATCCAATCAAAATCCAGACTTTATTTTTAATTATTTGGTATTATATTGCTTTTGGGTTGTACTTTAAAATCAATAAATACACCCACATCTTTTGTTTATTATAGGTATCTTGTCGGGTACATTCAGAACAAGAAATATATTTCAAGCTTCTAATCTTTTGTTTATCATAGCTAAGAATAAAATCAAGTTGTTGATTTGGGTCTAAATTCGTTGATTAAAGTGCAAATAAGAGTAAGTCCAGGCAGTCAAGAAATACAACCATTTTTTAGTTAGGTTTGAGCTTTTATTTTTTTATTTTAATATATATTTTTACTCTTTCTCTTTAAAACACAATCACAGATATCATTTATAGAAGGGATTGAAGTGTAAAAAAACCAAAAATCTGGCAAACAAATGATTGTGTTCCCTGATTGCATAGAATTGTTGGTGCAAATAAACCATCATAGCTATCATCTATTAGTACACAAATTAGTCATCGTCATGGCCTAAAAAGTATAGCATCGGGGAAGGATTTTTATCCCAGCAAGATATGAGACTCATATCCGCTTCATCTTCTTGAAAGTGTCGTGCGCACAGGGATTTAATCACTTACTACAACATTATGCAGATATTGAGTCAGAAGATAAATTTTGATTCACTTCTCAAGTACAGCCATGTATAACTTTAGTTTGCGAGCACCATAAGTTCTTTCTTTATTGCAAGCATAGGCAATTAGTGAATCGAAGAACAAAAGGATTATTGGAAGACAAGTTGAGGCTGTTGTTCATTTGTATAAAGGTTTTGGGGTCCTTAAAACCCAGCTCGCTTTCCAAAAAAAAAAAAAAAGTTGATGCTGTTGTGCGTTAATGGTACCAGGGGTCGATACAAGAGTCCATCAACCACTCACCTATGTCCACCCTTAAAATGAGTTGGACTTCAACCACCAAATATGAACGCTTTTACATTTCAGATTGAACAGTAAGAAAACTTCTGATAGACCCCTATCAGGTTTACTTACACAAGAAAGAGATATAAGCCAATAAACCAGTAAGTGGTGCTATGGGAAATGCAAGTTGCTATGTTGGTCAAGTGGGTGCAAGTTGCTATGTTCTGTAAGTTTGTTAGGCAGTCCTGTGCAAGTTGCTATGTTCTGTATTGTGGAAGTTTGTTAGGCACTCTTATAAATAGGTAGATCAGAAACAAAAAAGGCATTCATTCATTTTGGAAAATCAATTGTACATTGAGCATTGGCTCTCTAGGAGACTGTGGCATCTCGAATAGCCATACATTTCATTCAATACAATTTCATTGTTGTTACAATTATGTGTAGAAAGCTTTATGATCTGCATTCTTCTTTTGCTACTCTTTGTTCAGTACTTTGTTGGTAGAAACAACAAGACTCAATTCATCAGTCACTCTGATCTCTGTCAGGATTCCTGAATTGAATTGCTTCCATTCTGCAGAACACAACAAAGCTAAGCTAGATCATAACAACTTCCAACTATATTTGTAATGGAAAAAGACATAATAAATATGAAAAATTACATCACGGAACATAAAATCCAGCAGCGTAGAGCAAAGCTGGCTCGACCAGGCCTTCTAAGCTAGCTAAAACAGATGCATTTTAGTCGTGGAGGTTACCTGTATGTGATCAGTAATGGATGTTGTAGTTGTGCCATTTTTTTTTGTTGTAAGGCAAGCTGAGTTGTTAACAAGATCCCATAACTATCTCAAAAATAGCATATTCTTCTAGTAGTGTTCGAAACAACTCCACCAACTAGCTGGTACCCCATGCTACTTTTTAAATTGTGGTTTGCTTCTTCAACAAGCTCAAGCTCTTGCATGAGCTTCTTTAACTCTGCAACATTCTCTTCATGAATATGCAGTGGGAACTTTTGCTTATATATCCCTTAGCACTCATCTTCTGCTTCAATCTCTCTTGTTGTCTGACAAGCGATTATTACAAGAAGAAAGGGTAAGAAGATACATTCCCAACAAATAAATAATAAATCAAATAAAAACTAAATGATTTATTGGGAAGATGTTTTTCTCAATCAAAACATCAAGATGAACCTCAAATCAACTAAAGAGATCTTCAAATGCCGCAAGCTTGCTTTCGTGTTCAAGGAAAAGAAGTGTAGAAAGTTGCAACTAGGAGTTTAAATTTTGAAAAGCCTAAATGACACCTTCCCGGATAGAGATCAACTTTTAGAGTTGATGAAGCTGCTTTTGGAACACAACACAACACAACCAAGTGAAATGGATATTGTGCTTGCTCTCCAACTATCTTGCTCGTCTCAGATATTAAAAACAACTTTTAGTGCTTGTTAATCCAGTTAAAGATACTAAGCCCAACCTAATCTATTTCCTACTAAGTTCAACAAAATCCTGTCAAGTGTAAAGAATTGATGATTGGGAGTTGACCACGATCTGACCCATGGCATGCTAATCCAGTTAATGATAGATAGCATTGTTCATTTTTATTAAACCAGTACAACAAGATTGAAGTCAACAACTATCATTTCATTAATTTGTTCTGCAATAGCATTTAGGATCATGAGAAAAAACATTTCAGAGAAAATACTCTGCTTTTCTCATACGATCCTTAAATAAATAAATAAATAAATAAACAAAAAAAAAACACCTACTATAAAAAATGAAATAAAATTGGGTGTCTTTGGAATAGATATAGGCATTCCCATGGAACCCTTTGTAAGAACCTTAGTTTTATACTATAGCATGGAGTACCTCAGTTTCTAGGACACCTCAAATATGTACAAACACCAATTTGGTCAGTGTCATTATTACCTGAGTGTGACCAAATTATCACTCAGGAAAATTGCAAACTGAAATATGCAAAATCATCAAATCCACCAATTTTAGCATAGGAAACTCATAGAACACTTCAAATAGGTACACACGTCAATTTGGTCAGTGTCCCACTGTCCTTATTACCCGAGCGTGACCAAATTATCACTCCAAAAATTCCAACATAGAGTATACAACTCAATGGTGTGTCTGTGGCGGATGGAATCACAAATCCCACATTTTTAGTCAATAGAAAACCTAATAATCCACCCCCAAAGTTGATAAAGTGGCAAGAGTCAGAGATCTCCAATTCGTGACTTTTGATGACCTAAGCAACCGTATCAGTGCAACACACTACAAATGTTTTGTTGGATTGTAAACTTGATTTGAGCTTTAGTAGGTTTATATTGTAATTGGGCTTAGGAGTAGAGCTTAAAATATCAAAGTACAAATTTTAAAAGAGCCCAAATTCTAGAAAGAGTTAGATAAAAGTCCAATTTCTAAAAAGTTTTTTTTTTTAGAATAGTCATCTAGTTATTTTTTGGATAAAATAAGAGTAGAGAATTCTAGAATTGTAGATATTTTGGTGGAGAACAGATGATGGATTGTAACCATTAGATTAGAAATGTGTTGGCAAAATCCTAGTCATTGTTTAAGGAGGTGCCACTAGTATAAATAGGGGTTGAGTTCTCCCATTTTGTATCAAGCAAAAATTTGAGAATCAATAGGTAGTTTTCATGTCTACTACCTTCTCTTTCTTTATTCTTCTTTCTTTTGTCCCAGTTGTCTAGTACGAAAGTGAAACATTTGCAGCGTACTTTCTCAGATCATGCGCCGATTCTGGCGAGTATGTCCGTGTAGACCAGAACTGGTTTCTCACCTTTTAGATTCCTCAATATGTGGATGACACATCCGGATTTTGCTTCCTTAGTCAAATCGGTTTGGGGTATGGAAGTGGGTAATATGAGGGCTCTTGACACTATAGATATTAAATTTAAAGCTCTTCGCAGAGTCCTTATTAAATGGAACAATGAGGTATTCAACAATGTTTTTAGTAGAATTAGAGCATTGGAAGATGAGATGAATCAATGGGAAACAATTTTACTTTATGGATGGGAGGAAAATGGTCACAATGGATTCAACCTGGAGGCAAATTGGGATGTTGTAACCTTAGTAGGTGTCAGGCAGAGTACATGCTTGCTATTAAACAGAAGAGTTATACATGATGCAGAAATCAGGTGTGAAAAAGTTCAAAGAGGGGGACGCTTGCACAAAGTATTTTTTCGCTTTAGTTAAATCCAAGCAGAAAAGACGAACTGTCTTCTCGATTAGCTTGCCTTGTGGCAGGGAGATCTCAGAACCAAGGGAAATATTACGAGAAGCTAATGGGTATTTTCAGCATTTATTGTCTTTCCAGAAATTACAGGGAATGGATAAGGAATTATTGGAGTGCATCCCTACAGTTATTTCTAGTGCTAACTGTGATGATTTAGTCAGAAGGCCTTCCTTTGAGGAAGTAAAACATGCTACCTTTGATATTCCGAAAACAGTGCGCCAGGTCCAGATGGGTTTACTGCAGGCTTCTTTCAGACATGCTGGGATTTGGTGGGTATTGACATATGAAAAGCAGCAACTCAATTTTTTGAATGGGAGGCCCTTCCTTCGGCGTCCTCGGCTAATTTGATAGCTATGATTCCTAAAGTGAAATCCCCAGGTTCTTTTTCTGTTTTCTGCCCCATTAGTCTTTGTAATGTGATTTTTAAAATCTTTAGTAAATTATTTTGCAATAGATTAGCTTTACTATTACCAGAGATGGTGGATTAGGAACATGGATCCTTCGTGAGGGGGAGGTCCATTGTGGAGAATATTGGTTTTATTCAGGAATTGGTAAGAGATATTAATAGAAAATCTTTGGGCGGAAATGTGGTATTAAAGATTGACATGGAAAAGGCCTATGATCGATTAGAATGGTCATTCCTCTTAGCAGTGCTCAGACGGTTTGGTTTCAATAATAGAGTGTGTCACATTATTGCCAACTGTATCACCAATTGTGGGTTTTCAGTGTTGTTACAAGGAGTCTATAATGGTTACTTCAAATCATCCAGAGGTGTGAGGCAGGGAGATCCGCTTTCTCCCATGTTGTTTATTATTGCTACGGAAGTGTTAAATAGGGGGTTGGAGGCGGCTTTCAACAAGGGCGAAATTTGTTTTTACTGTACTCCTAGAAACTGCAAGCCAATCACTCAACTTCTTTATGCAGATGACACACTTACATTCCTCAATGGTAGGAAATCTTCTGTTTCAGGTTGTATGAAAATTTTGGAGAATATAGCAAAGCCTCTGGACAAAAGATTAATTCAGGAAAAAACTCTTTCATGGTAGAGGAAAAGGCCTCGGCAGAGAGAGTGGTTGCTTTGAAGACTTATACAGGTTTCAGTATAGAGGGTCTCCAATAAAATATCTAGGAGATCCTATTTATCAGGGAAGGTGTAAAATTATTTTATTTGATGAATTAATCAACAAAATCCAAAATAGAGTCAAGGGATGGAAGGCGAAATTGCTATCTCCGAGAGGCAGACTGACTTTGATCAAGCACGTGCTAAGTTCCATCTCGGTCTATACTTTAAGTGCTATGTGTGTCCCTCTTAAGGTGTTGGCTAGGATTCAGAAGATACAGACAGATTTTTTCTGGGGGGATTGCAAAGGAAAACTGAAAAAAGAAATGGATATGTTGGGAAACAGTAAATTTGCCTATGGAAGAAGGCAGACTAGGGATTCAAAATTTATATATAGTCACAAAAGCTTTTCATCTTAAAGCTCTGTAGAATCTTCTTAATTCTAAATCATTATGGGCCATTTTTATGAAAAGTAAATATTGGAAGGCGTGAGTTCCCTTGACGAGTCAGAAAGAAAAAAGTGTTGCCTCTCCGTTCATGAAAGAAATTATGAAGAGTAGACCTACTTTTGTTGGTAACAATTTATGGAGTATTGGCAACAGGAAAACTAGCTTTTTTGCTGAAAATTGGAATGGAATGATGGTATTTCCGTGTCCAGGAGAGTTGATTGAGCTTGATGAATGGCCAACGTTGAATGAAGTTAAAGTCGTGGAATTTGAGATGGTTAGCCCGCATCTTCGGGACTTGGCAAAATTGTTATATGAAGATAGAAACCGGGGTGGGGAGCAGAGTGAAGATTCTTGTGTGTGGACTCCGGATACGAATGGTATCTTTAGTACTCGATCCGCCTATGATGTGATTTGGATTAGGGGTGCGGAAGAAGACTTGTTTAAGAAGATTTGGCAAACGCTAATACCATCGAGAATTTTTATTTTTGTTTGGAAACTGCTTCAGAGAGGTGTCCTGGTGGATGGGGAATTGCATAGATGTGGTATTAGCCTCGCCTCGAGATGTTTATGTTGTGATAATCCAGATGTTGAATCGTTGAAGCATTTATTTATAAACGGAAGGTTGGTTGCGGATGTATGGAGCCATTTTGAATCTGTTTTTGACATCCATGTGCAAAGACTGGTGGAGATTTCTACCATTTTGATAGTGTGGTTTCGAAGGGCGAACATGAGCACACAAGTAGGTATGCTTTTTTCTCGACTCCTATGTTAAGTTTTTGGGAATTACGGAAACAAAGATGTAAATATGTTTATGAAAATGCCAAATCGAATGGGTTGGCGGTGATTTTTTTTGGTAAGAAGGGGATTGCGTCTGGCAAACGATTGTGCCTAGCCTAAACGTATCAGTGCATTCAAGGGACCACTAAGGGTTATGGGGTTTCCTATTTTGCCGATAAATAATAGGGGGGATAGGATAGTCTATAGGGATTTCCCTCCGGAAGGATTTGTGGTCGTTAATGTTGATGGATCATCAAAAAGTGACAAAGCTACTGGTGGAGTTATAATTAGAGATGATAGAGGTATGTGCATTATTGCACAACAAATTATTTTTGGCACTGGAACTAAAAATCGGGCAGAAGTGTTAGCATTCCTTGAAGGAGTTCATTATGTTTAAGATTAAGTTTTAATAAAGTGATAATTCAAACAGACTCAGAGATTGTGTGGGGTTGGTTTTATGAAGTGTATAAGATCCATTGGTTTCTAGAAAACTGTTGGAGGGAGATTAAAAACTTGACTAAGAATTTAGTAGTGGGAGTGAAACATATTTTCAGGGAAGCTAACGCCGTGGCGGATGCACTAGCAAGCAAAGCACAAAAGGAAGGTAGTAGTCGGGTCTTTGAAAATTCAAACCTTCCTGCAATAGTAGCGGGACTGGTTCGATTGGATAGGAATCATATGCCTTGTATTCGTCATGGCTAAGGAATTGGGTGGGGGCGGACAGCTAGAAGGAGGCGTGCTTGGGGCAAAAACAGAGTCTGCACTTCGTTTTGCAATGCTACTGGGTGGAATGGTATGGGATATGGGCTGTTGTGGACGGTGCTCGTGAAGGTGTTGTTTTTGTGCTTATGTAGTTTATACTATTAGAATATGTAAGGGTTGCACTAAACGTAGCCAAGCCCAAGTCCAAGATTGTATAATCAGTCGAAATACATGATTATATCTGTAGCCAATAATCAGTCCACATATAATCTAGAATAGAAGAATATCCTAGCAAATATTATGCTAGGATATGATTAGATACTCTATATCTTGTATGTGGACTGATTATTGGCTCCGGATATAATCATATATGTGGATTGATTTTGAGTGAATCAATCTTGGACTTGGGTTTGACTACATTGAGTGCAAGCCCTTGCATATTTTAATAAATGCCAAAAAATTTGAGGTATTTATGACCATCAAAAGTGATGACACTCTCAAACTTATTATCTTTTATATCGAGAGCAGTATTACGTAAAACAAAAACAAAAAAAAAATATATATTTGCTTGAAATTTATTTAAAATCTCAGGTAGATAGTGACCACGCGTAAGTTGCATGTCACTGCTTGTTATATATAATCGCAAAACAATATAATCTATGCTACTGCTGAAATGCTAGTAGCGTCTTGTTCCAAAGATTGAATAGTGACTAGTGAGCACCTTACCAAGATTGTCTACTCATAAATAACATGAGATTAATAAATCCATATGATTGCCTTAATTGTACCTTCCAATGCTCTATCTCAAATCAAATTCTCAAGTCAATTGGATACATGGAACGCATATCCGTATCCAATTTTTTCCGTTTTCAGAATGAGGTGCATATCTTAATGGACCGACCAGCTACAAAATTTTGAATTTGAAGTTGAAGTGAACGACCTTCTGGAATTGATGCAGCAGAGTTCGGAATTTATCCTATTGCACGAGATACTGAACTCTGTTTTATTGTAAGAGAGATTGCAAGGTTTCAGGAAGTGTCATTTGCTTGCAAGAAGCAATCCACCTTGCATAAATTTAGGTAACTGTAGACTTCTGTTGATTCGGTTCTAGAAATTAAATCTGGTTCATATATATATATTTATAAGCCTAGTGAAGAAAGCAAAAGTTGTTCCGAGGTCTCTCTTGTTTCAATATATTTTGTCCATACACCAAATTATATTTGGTCATATGGAACTAGTTGCGTTCAATGACATTATGTACAAATTGTGTCATACAAAAGAGACTCATCTACGTTTCCTGTTTAATTTCTATCTTACATTTTTGGTTGGAAAACTTATTTTGCTTTACTAAAAGGGAGCATATATGATGTGGAGTGAATTGTTAACAAAGCACCAAAGAATATCAGTTTACCTTTTATACAATGAATTCCTTCCTTCCAACCATTGTTTCCCTTTCCATCTCAAAACTTCTGATGCTCTTCCAAAGAATACCGAATAGATACATTCATACAAAAATTCCTCTCTTCACTAACACTCGATCCTTCTTTCTCTTTGAGACATCTGTGTGAGAGACATGCATTTATGCGTGCTGATTCACAATTTACAAACCCATACAAGTGAATTTGGGACTAACCCGTTCAAATTAAAACAGCGTGGTCTTCATGAAATATATAGATAAATTCCAGAAATTTTGTATAAGAATATCGTAAACAATGCCCAGATGTATCAACATTTCTGACCAGAAAAGACTTCAACAAAGAAAAACTTGGGGAGCAATGTAATTAATTTTATTCCACTGTGTGCAATTAGTAACCCCAGAGGGTACGTGGTGGTCTTTTTAACTAACCTAGCATTTTGAATTTACATGACGCTTCTCTTTGTAGTGAAAATCCTAAAGCATCCCATGAAATTCTGATTCCCATGCTCTGTAAAACGGAAAATGAACAAATAGTTATTATACATAGCTTTATACACTGTGATCTAATTAAGATATGCAACCACATATGTCTACATTAGGCTTTTATCTTCTTACCTAATGTCGTCATATATATATATATATATATAGCAACCGCAAATGTCTAAATTGAGTCATACCACCTTCTTGCCCAAAGGGATCAAAACCACTCTGATTCTCTATTGAAAATTTGTTGGCTATGTTCTTTGAATTACAAATGACATTTGTTCTTTTTCAAATGTAAACAACCTAGCTGACATGTTTTAAATAAAAACTAAGTTGGCCCAAATGCACCAGTGTTAAGCTTTAGATCTACTTCAAGTAGTAGTTTGCTAAATGACTTTGTAAACTTTTGTTGATTTGGTTGCTAGAAATTAAATTAAATTTAAAAAAAAAAAATCTAGTGAAGAAAATAAAGGTTGTTCTAAAGGTCTCTCTTGATTTGATTCCTATCTTATAGCTTTGACTTGAAAACTTCTTTTGCTTTTTACTGAAAGGAAGTATATATGATGTGGAGAGTACTGTTAGCAAGCTTGCTAACCAAATAATATCACTTTATCTTTTATACAATGAATTCCTTCTTCCATTCTTTCCTTCCAATCTCAAATGTTTTTATGCTTTCTCAGTTATTACATATCTATTTAAAGGGATCCTTTAGTGGTGGTCTTTCATCATCTCAACTCTCTATAACCAAGTATACTTATTGTTGCTCCTTCAATTTCAGGTACCCAAAATCCTTATAACATTCATTCATTTGATTTACTTCTCTGGCATCTCTTTCTTTAATTAGAGTTGTATTTAACAATGGTGCAAGACTTCAATATTTTGTCAGCTCCTTTATGTTTGATGAAGACATTAATTTCATATATGCTCTTTTAATTATTATATATTTATTTGAAGGGATCCTTTAGTGGTGATCTTTCATCATTGATCTCAACGCTTTGGAACCAAGTATTATATTGTTGCCCTTTCAATCTCAGGTACCCAAAATCCTTATAACATTCATTCATTTGATTTACTTCTCTTGCATCACTTTCTTTATTTAGAGCTATATTTAACAATGGAGCAAGACTTCAATATCTTACTGGATATACTCACACACATTCTCTCTATTTATCTAAATTTGATATACTCTCAATATGACATGCAGAGTAGTAGTATATATATGTGATGATTTTATTTTAAAAATTTGTTGTTGATCTTATTTTATTTATTTTAATTTGCGCCGAAGGGTACATCAATGTCATCACAGGGGTAACCAAACTATGTCTGAATTCAGTAACTAATTACATGCACGTAAGACTAGCAATGTAGAGGAACGAAAATGGCTAAAACAGGGCAAGTAAGTTGGACGTACAAATATAATTCATATAGGTATTATATGCATGCAAACTGATAAATGTGAAATTATAATTAAAAGAAGATATGTTAAATTCAACTAGAGTTATTTTAATTATTTGACAATCCAAAGCCAATGCCAATAGAATCAATATCAAATTTTTAGTAGTCAAATTTTCTTTTTTTCCTAAAATTAAAAATAAATCAAAGAAAAAGTTATGAATCCCACATTCAATTACTTCAGGACGGTTGTGAGAAAATTGTGCATAAGGCATCACTATCTTCTTGGCTTGAATCTTGCATATTCATTAAAAAAAAAAAGGTTTTAGAGTTCTAAACTCAATTAAAAAAAAATTACTATGAACTAAGAGTCCAAATCGTTTGCACCCTAAGAAAAAAAAATTTGTAATAGTTTTTTAGGTCTAGAATTAATTTCTTTAGGGTGTAAATCTTGAAAACCCTACACCAGAGAGTAGCTAATCTCAGATCGGGAACTAATAGGACCAACCATTTTGAAGCATGAAACATTCTAATTTTTAGGCGAATATGGCTTAGTCAGCCAAATTATTTTTATTATGTTTACTTATTTGTTTTTAATATTTTTTTAAAAGCACTTTAGTAGTCTTCGAATCCTAGACTTGTGATATTATTTGCCACAAATCTTACCTAGTGATTGGTTTTTATTATCCACTTTACCTTGTTTTGCATAATATAATGTCTTAAGTCTTAACTTCGATTTTTTTTTTTTATAAAATAAATGTTTCTCATTACTTAAACCAAAAGACAATCATTTACAACATAGTTCTTTATTAGCTGAAGTGCTAGTTGATTAGACTAAAGACAAAAAAAAAAGTAAAATTGTTTCATACAATGTCCGATGTTTTAGAAAACTGGAATTCAGGTACTTTAGTCATTTTACTCGAAAAAAGTTATTCTCTTCCACTTTTTTCTCTCATTCTAATTTAAAACTTTAGTAATTTTTTTATTAAATTGGATGGTTGACCATTTATATTTATTTAATATATCCTAAAATCTAATTCAAACAATGCCTAAAGGCTACATCACCGTCCTCATAGAGATAACCAAACCATTCCTGCATCATTGTTGTCACCTAGCATCCACTTTGCGTGAAGACTTGGAATAAAATATTTCACACTTATCAAGAACTAATTTCATTGGTTTTAAATATTATCTATCAATAGTTCTACACTGAAGTATAAAATCACGATAGTGTTGAAGAAATTGAGTAGGTGAGATATTAAAAAAAAAGAAAAAGAAAAAAATAGTAGAAGGAGGGGCCAAATAGTTTGTTTAAATTGCTTAGCTAAATAACCAATGGTAATTTTTTGAATTAAAATGGTGCTTTGGGAATTTGAGAAGCTAATATATAATGGAATACAATTTGTAAATAAAATTTTGAAGTACGAGGGTAGTTGCTAACATGAGGGTGTGATTTGTAAGCTTATCTCACTTTGGGGTCCCAATAAACTAAAATGACTGTAATTGTGCTTTAGCACAAGTTTCTAAGGTTACTATATAGTTAGACTCAATGTCATAGGAAATATGTCACATAATATATATACTAGGGTGTCGACGTGCTCTACATCCGCGAATATTCAGTACTTTTTATTTTGTTACAACAATTCAATCATCATCATCAAAACCCACTCATGAGACTCTTGGGGTCAGCTACACGTGTTTTTGTTCTCCAAGCAATATGGTCATCCAACATTAATCTATTTGAACTAAAATCCATGCACATGGGATGTGATAGATTTTTATGGTTGGTTGTTACGGGCCTAACACCAACCCTCTTCCAGAGGGATGCGAAGGATTTTACGGTTGCCTATCACGGGCTTAGCATCGACCCTCCTCCTTTATTTGGGCTTCGGACCAACCGTCAGAACGGGCGGAGTTTATTACAACAATTCAATAATAACAATAAAATATTATTAAATTTCTAAACAAAATAATTATATATTATTTTAAGAGCCTATGTATAGTTTATAAACAAATGAGGAACTTAAAAAAAACTATGTTAGGGGCATAGATATAATCAAGGATTGTGATTACGTTTTTCGAGGTAATTTCGGTAAGTTGATTTTAAGAAATATTTCGTTGTGTATAGAAAAAAAAACAAAAATTTCGATTGTAATTTTGAAGTTATCAATATAAGTTAAGCATTTTAAACTCTTACATGTTACATAAAGAGTAACATGAAACTCGTAATGTCATACGAACTACATATTGCATAACTACCTATTACATAAGAATCACTTATATAACAAAATTTTTATACTAAACTAAAATTATAATGGGTTAAAATGTACAGACATTGGGATTGACCTAATGAAAAAAAATATTTCGGTAACTAAAAATAGAGAAATATTCGGTGAAATTTTGACATTTTAGAAATCACATTCCTTGGATATAATTAATCAATGTTTGAGAGAAACTAGGCTTGATTGTAAAAGTATGAAATGTGGAGGGCAAAATGGAAATTCCAAAAGTTAGATGTAAGAGTTTTTTTTTTTTTTAAATAAATTGTATAGATAATTAGAGGACTACAAATAAATTATATTAGGAGCTTACGTATAATTAATGAATGTTTACAGGGGCTGGTTTTGATTGTAAATTGTTGAACCTTGAAAGGGGTACAATAGTAAAAATGTGTAATAGTATTTTTCATTTGAATGACATAAACACCTATTGTGAGTTGGGAGAGAAAATTGGAAAGGAAATTTAGTGTTGAAGGCATACAAATTTTATGTTCATTTGGGGAACTCTCATTATACTGTTCTGATATAACAACAACAACAATAATAATTGATGATACATCAAATAAGACTAATATCACAACCATACACGTGGCAAAGATCATCCATCACGAGGATCAAATATTTCAAGATCAGGTCAACTTACGAAGCCCAAAAATGACATATCTAGTCGTAAAAGCCCAATCATGGTCCATCAAAATAAATCATAGTCAGAGGACCAAATCCAAGCCCAATAAAGTGCTCGAAGGTTACATCATTGTCCCCATAGGGGTAATCAAACCATGTCTGAATCTAGTAACTAATTACATGCACGTAAGACTAGTAGTGTTGAAGAACGAAAATGGTTAAAAGAGGGCAAATAAGTTGGACAGATATAATTCATATATGCATGCAAACCCCTAAATGTTATATTATAATTAAAAGAAGATATGTTAACATCGATTAGAGTTATTTTAATTATTTGACAATCCAAAGCCAATGCCAATAGAATCAATATCAAAATTTTCAGTAGTCAAAGTTTCTTTTAACTAAAATTAAAATAAATCAAAGAAAAAACTCTGAACCCCAACATTCAATTACTTTGGGTCGGTTGTTAGAAATTGTGCATATTCATAAAAAATAAAAATAAAAAAAGGATTTTAGAGTTCTAAACTCAATAAAAAAAAATAGTATGAACTAAGAGTCTAAATTGTTTACACCCTAAGAAAAAAAAACGTGTTAAAACCATTTTTTAGGGATTAATCTGGAATTAGTTTCTTTAGGGTGTAAATCTTGAAAACCTACATAAATGATCTCATTCATCAACTAATAGGGCCAATTATTTTGAAGTATGAAACATTCTGATTTTAAGGCGAATATAGGCCTAATCAGCCAAATTCTTTTTTTACTATTTTTTATTTTTTTTTAAAGCGCTTTAGTAGTCTTCGAGTTCTAGACTTGTGATACTAATTGCCACAAATCTTACATACTGATTGTTATTTACTATCAACTTTACCTTGTTTTGCATAATATAATGTCTTAAGTCTTAACTTAGTTTTTTTAATAAAATAAAATTTTCTCATTACTTAAACCAAAAAACAATTATTTATGACATAGTTCTTTATTAGCTGACATGCCAGTTGATTAGACTAAAGACAAAAAAGAAAAATTGTTCCATACAATGTCCTATCTTTGAGAAAACTAGAATTCAAGCACTTAGTCATTTTATTAGAAGATATTTATTCTCTTCCACTTTTTTTTCTCTCATTTTTATTTAAAAATTAAAAATTTAGTAAATTTTTATTAAATCGGATCGTCGTTTATTTAATCTATCCCCGAAGGCTAATTCAGACAAAGCTCAAAAGCTACATCATTGTCCCCATAGAGGTAGCCAAGCCATGCTTGAAGGTTACATCATTGTTGTCATGTAGCATCCACATTGCCTCCACCTCGCGTGAAGACTTGAAATTAAATATTTTGCACTTAGTAATTATCCCGCACTTATCAAGAACTAATTTCATTGGCTTTAAATATTGTCTTTCAAGATTGAAGTATGAAATCACTATAGTGTAGGAAAAAAATGAGTGGTTTGAGCTACTATATAAAAAAAAGAATAAATAATAGAAGGAAAGGGGGCAAACTATTTTGTTTAAATTGCTTAGGTAAATACGAAATGTAAACTTTTGAATTAAATAAGGATTACATTTTGTAAATAAAATTTTGACGTACGAGGGTAGTTGCTTTAATTTGAGGGTGTGAATTGTAAGTTTATCTCACTTTGGGGTCTCGATAGTAAAATCCATATAAATCTCTATAAACTAAAAATGACAGTGTGCTTTAGCATAAGTTTCTATGCAGAGTAGTATATATATATGATTTTATTTTAAAACTTTGTTGTGATCTTTCTTATTTATTTTAATCTGCGCCGAAGGTTACGTCAATGTCATCACAGGGGTAACCAAACTATGTCTGAATTCAGTAACTAATTACATGCACGTAAGACTAGCAATGTAGAAGAACGAAAATGGCTAAAACTGGGCAAGTAAGTTGGACAAATATAATTCATATAGGTATTATATGCATGCAAACTAATAAATGTTAAATTATAATTAAAAGAAGATATGTTAACTTCGACTAGAGTTATTTTAATTATTTGACAATCCAAAGCCAATGCCAATAGAATCAATATCAAATATTCAGTAGTCAAATTTTCATTTTTTCCTAAAATAAAAAAATAAATCAAAGAAAAAATTATGAATCCCACATTCAATTACTTTAGGACGGTTGTGACAAAATTGTGCATAAGGCATCACTTTCTTCTTGGCTTGAATCTTGCATATTCATTAAAAAAAAAAAGTTTTAGAGTTCTAAACTCAATTAATATTTTTTTTTTACTATGAACTAAGATTCCAAATCGTTTGCACCCTAAGAAAAAAAAAATTTGTAATAGTTTTTTAGGCCTGAAATTAATTTACTTAGGGTGTAAATCTTGTAAACCCTACACCAAAGAGTAGTTGATCTCAGATTAGGAACTAATAGGACCAACCATTTTGAATCATGAAACATTCTAGTTTTTAAGGTGAATATGGCTTAATCAGCCAAATTATTTTTATTATGTTTACTTATTTGTTTGTAATATTTTTTTAAAAGCACTTTAGTAGTCTTCGAATCCTAGACTTGTGATATAATTGCCACAAATCTTACCTAGTCATTGGTTTTTATTATCCACTTTACCTTGTTTTGCATAATATAATGTCTTAAGTCTTAACTTAGTTTTTTTTTTTTTAAATAAATGTTTCTCATTACTTAAACCAAAAGACAATCATTTACAACATAGTTCTTTATTAGCTGACGTGCCAGTTGATTAGACTAAAGACAAAAAAAGTAAAATAGTTTATGTCCTATGTTTTAAAAAGCTTGAATTCAGGTACTTTAGTCATTTTACTCGAAGAAAGTCATTCTCTTCTACTTTTTTTTTCTCTCATTCTAATTTAAAAATTTAGTAAATTATTTTATTAAATTGGATGGTTGACCCTTTATATTTATTTAATCTATCCTAAAGTCAAATTCAAACAATGCCTAAAGGCAACATCACCGTCTTCGTAGAGATAACCAAACCATGCCCGCATCATTGTTGTCACCTAGCATCCACTTTGCGTGAAGACTTGGAATAAAATATTTCACTCTTATTAAGAACTAATTTCATTGGCTTTAAATATTATCTATCAATAGTTCTACACTAAAGTATAAAATCACGATAGTGTAGAATAAAATGAGTGGGTGAGATATTAAAAACTAAATAAATAAATATATATATATAATAATAATAATAATAATAATAATAATAATAATAATAATAATAATAATAATAATAATAATAATAATAATAATAATAATAAATAGTAGAAGGAGGGGCAAATAGTTTGTTTAAATTATTTAGCTAAATAGCCAATGCTAATTTTTTTGAATTAAAATGGCGCTTTAGGAATTTGAGAAGCTAATATATAATGGAATACAATTTGTAAATAAAATTTTGAAGTACGAAGGTAGTTGCTAACTTGACGGTGTTATTTGCAACTTTATCTCACTTTGGGGTCCCAATAGTAAAAACATATAATTAATATAAACTAAAATGACTGCAATTGTGCTTTAGCACAAGTTTCTCAGGTTATTATATAGTTAGACTCAATGTCACCTAATATTTATACTAGGGCGTCGACATGCTCTACATGCGCGAATATTCAATATTTTTTTATTTTATTACAACAATTCAATCATCATCATCATCAAAGCTCATTCTTGAGACTCTTGAGGTCGGCTACACGTATTTTGGTTCTCCAAGTAATGTGGTCATCCAACATTAATCTTTTTGAACTAAAATCCATGCAAGTGGGATGTGACGGATTTTTATGGTTGGTTGTTACGGGCCTAACACCAACCCTCTTCCAGAGGGATGCGGCGAATTTTACGGTTGCCTGTCACGGGCCTAGCACCAACCCTCCTCTTTTATCCGGGCTTGGGACCAGCCGTCGGAACGGGCGGAGTTTATTACAACAATTCAATAATAAGAAAAAAAAAATATTATTGAATTTCTAAACAAAATAATTATATAATATTTTAAGGGCCTATGTATAATTTATAAATAAATGAGGAACTTCAAAACATTATGTTAGGGACATATATATAATCAAGGATTGTGATTACATTCTTCGAGGTAATTTCGGTAAGTTGATTTTAAGAAATATTTCGTTGTGTGTAAAAAAAAAGCAAAATTTTCGATTGTAATTTTGAAGTTATCAATATAAGTTAAGCATTTTAAACTCTTACATGTTACATAAAGTATAATATGAGACTCGTAATGTCATACAAACTACATATTGCATAACTACATATTACATATTACATAATACTAAAATAAAATTATAATGGGTAAAAATGTACGAACATTGAGATTGACCTAATAAAATTATACTAGAAATTTCGATAACTAAAAAAAGAGAAATATTCGGTGAAATTTCGACATTTTTCGAGAAATCACATTCCTTAGATATAATTAATCAATGTTTGAGAGAAACTAGTTTTTATTGTAAAAGTATGAAATGTGGAGGGCAAAATGAAAAATCCAAAAGTTAGATGTATAATTAATGAATGTTTTTTTTTTTTAATTTATAGATAATTAGAGGGCTTCAAATAAATTATATTAGGAGCTTACGTATAATTAATTAATGTTGTTTTGATTGTAAATAATTGAACTTTGAAAGGGTACAATAGTATAAATGTGTGGTGTTTTTCATTTGAATGACATAACCACCTATTGTCACTTTTTACCCACCTTTTAATTTTTCTTGTAAATACCATAGAGTTTGGAGGGGAAATTTGAAAGGAAATTTAGTGTTGAAGACATAAAAATTTTATGTTCAAAATATTAGGTATGAGAATCAAACCCATGCACTTTTATCTCCAACCTCAAACACCATTCTGATTTGTAATATAGACTAGGGTATTCCCCGTGTCATTGGCACGATAAAATTTAACATAAGAAATAGAGTCTATTCTACTTTAAATATCAAAATGAATAAATGTCAAATTGTTGCGTATGAAAATCGAACCTCATACACTCTTACTGGGGATTGATTGAAGGTAAGACATAAATGTTAACTTTAAGTCCCAACCATTAGATAAGACGAATCTCAGTCGTCTTTTAAATGATCGTCTCATACTTTGATTAATATTGAAAACTACAAAGTGAAATGCATGAGACGTTAAATGAATGAGATAGTTATGACAATTTTAATTTTGAAAAAAAAATAGAATTTTCTCTCTCCGCCACATGTACATTCCACCAACTTTTACACCATTTATTCATTTTATTTGTCATTCTACATATTTTATAATTACAACACATATCATTATAGAGAATTAAGATCTTCCCAACTCTCAATACTAGCCCTCTTTTATCTAATGAATAGTGAAACACCATTTTGGTTCTCCAAGTAATGTGGTCATCCAACATTAATCTTTTTGAACTAAAATCCATGCAAATGCGATGTGACGAATTTTTATGGTTGGTTGTTACGGGTTTAACACCAACCCTCTTCCAGAGGGATGCGGCGAATTTTACGGTTGCCTGTCACGGGCCTAGCACCGACCCTCCTCTTTTATCCGGGCTTGGGACCAGCCGTCGGAACGGGCGGAGTTTATTACAACAATTCAATAATAAGAAAAAAATATTATTGAATTTCTAAGCAAAATAATTATATAATATTTTAAGGGCCAATGTATAATTTATAAATAAATGAGGAACTTCAAAAAAATTATGTTAGGGGCACAGATATAATCAAGGAATGTGATTACATTCTTCGAGGCAATTTCGGTAAGTTGATTTTAAGAAATATTTCGTTGTGTGTAGAAAAGCGCAAAATTTTCGATTAAATTTTGAAGTTATCAATATAAGTTAAGCATTTTAAACTCTTACATGTTACATAAAGTGTAACATGAGACTCGTAATGTCATACAAACTACATATTGCATAACTACATATTACTTATTACATATTACATATTACATAATACTAAAATAAAATTATAATTGGTAAAAATGTACGGACATTGAGATTGACCTAATAAAATTATACTAGAAATTTCGATAACTAAAAAAGGAGAAATATTTGGTGAAATTTTGACATTTTTCGAGAAATCACATTCCTTAGATATAATTAATCAATGTTTGAGAGAAACTAGTTTTTATTGTAAAAGTATGAAATGTGGAGGGCAAAATGAAAAATCCAAAAGTTAGATGTATAATTAATGAATGTTTTTTTTTTTTTTTTAAATTTATAGATAATTAGAGGGCTTCAAATAAATTATATTAGGAGCTTACGTATAATTAATTAATGTTGTTTTGATTGTAAATAATTGAACTTTGAAAGAGTACAATAGTATAAATGTGTGGTGTTTTTCATTTGAATGACATAACCACCTATTGTCACTTTTTACCCACCTTTTAATTTTTCTTGTAAATACCATAGATTTGGAGGGAAAATTGGAAAGAAAATTTAGTATTGAAGACATCAAAATTTTATGTTCAAAATGTTAGGTATGAGAATCAAACCCATGCACTTTTATCTCCAACCTCAAACACCATTCTGATTTGTAATATAGACTAGGGTATTCCCCGTGTCATTGGCACAATAAATTTTAACATGAGAAATAGAGTCTATTATACTTTAAATATCAAAATGAATAAATGTCAAACTGTTGCGTATGAGAATCGAACCTCATACACTCTTACTGGGGATTGATTGAAGGTAAGACATAAATGTTAACTTTAAGTCTCAACCATTAGATAAGACGAATCTCAGTCGTCTTTTAGATGATCGTCTCATACTTTGATTAATATTGAAAACTACAAAGTGAAATGCATGAGACGTTAAATGAATGAGATAGTTATGACAATTTTAATTTTGAAAAAAAAATAGAATTTTCTCTCTCCGCCACATGTACATTCCACCAACTTTTACACCATTTATTCATTTTATTTGTCATTCTACATATTTTATAATTACAACACATATCATTATAGAAAATTAAGATCTTCCCAACTCTCAATCCTAGCCCTTTTTATCTATTGAATAGTGAAACACCATTCTAATTTGAAATATAGACAATTTTAATTTTAAGAAAAAAAATTCTCTCTCCGCCATATGTACATTCCACCAACTTTTTACACTATTTATTCATTTTATTTGCCCTTCTACATATTTTATAATTACAACACATGTCATTATATAGAACAAATCTCAGCCCTCAAGATCTTTCCAACTTTCAATTTTATCCCTCTTTTATATCATGAATAGTGAAACACCATTCTGATTTGTAATATAGATATAGATATGAAACATGTTACATATGCTTACTATCTGAATCCAACGGTTGAAGCTCTTTTGATGGGTAAGCCTCAAGCATGATTAATTCCCTTTTATTCAGTAAAACACCACTTTGAGTTTACTCGTGCCATTGGCACTCTCGCAAAATACAGATTAGTGTAAACCTCATGACATGCCAACCCATCTGTGCATACGTCACCATGAACACACTCACTTTGTTCAAGAAATCAATTGGAAAACATAAAAGTTACAATACAAAGGCACTCATTTCACAATATAAAATACATTTCATAGTTGTCAAACAAATTTGAAATTGCATACAATGTCAAATACTCATAAACACCACTTAACTGTAAATTTATTTGTACAAATCAAAATAGATTTAGAAAAAGAAAAAAAAAATTATACTTGAAAGATGAGAAATTGAAAGCGTGAGAGATGAAATAGTGTAAGTGAATGTTAAGAGAAATTGAAATTTGAGAAGCTGAAAGAGTGTAAGAGATACTGAAATATGAGAAATTGTCTAGGAACGTTAGATCTTAATGTTTGGGTAAATCTCAACAGTCTTTTATTTTCAACCCCAAACACCATTCTGAATTGTAATATAGATAGATATACTAGGGTATTCCCGTGCCTTCTGCACTCAAATTCAATCTCAGCCTTCAGATGTGATGGCTAGAGTTGGTTGGGGGCATAAAAGTTAAAAAAAAAAACTTCTTTCTCCAACCTCCCTCTTTGTGATTTGTTAGATTCTTATGTTTGGGTAAATCTCAACCGTCTTTTATCTCCAACCTTAAACACCATTCTGATTTGTTATATCGGTTATAAACTTATATTATGTTGTACCTTGACCGATTACTTGTTGTAACAGTGAAACACATTTTGTTAACCCTAAATCAAAACTAGATTACTCACATTGTTGATTGAAGACTTTATATGAAAGATTCTTAACTTTCTATTGCAAAATTTTGTATGTAGGATTTTTTTTACCTTTAAAATGCAATTTTCAAAATATTATATAATAGTTACAAATAATATTCAAATTCATGTACTCGCTTACATTTTCTTAATTTCATTATTCTCAATACATATTGGTTTTGTCAGCTCCTTTATGTTTGATGAACACATTAATTGTATAATTTTGTGTTTTTAATTAGATGTACAAAGAAGAAAGGATTGCCCAACTATATGTTTATACCATATGGTGGGTTTATAAGATTCGCACGTAAAGCTCTTCAAAATCAGATTTTAATTAGTTTATACTAGAAAATTACAATCAATAATGGTTGGGTTTACTAGTAATACAAGCAACTAACAAAGTTTGTGAGTGAATATGTAGGGTTAAATACTCTAACCTCCATAGTATATGTGGAAAACTAAGTGTTTATGATATGTACTAAGATGATGCATGCTTTTTGTTCTCCAAAGACTTAGAAGTCTTGATAAGAAGTGGAACACTTTTAAAAAAATATTTGTTTTTAGTTCTGATCAAAAGTTGAAGTTCTGATTGGAGTAAGCATCATGAGGGGCGTTGATCACTTAGCGATGATTGTTTAATGAAAATTCATTCAAATAGTAATCTCACAATAAATTTGTAATGATTGCTGCTACCCCTACTCTCTATCAACCATCCTTTTTTTCTTCACCTCCTATGCTAGCAGTGACGCCACCGCCCTCTCTGGCCTCCCCTCCTATTCCTCTTTCACTTTCTCTTCCTCACTATTAAAGATTGTATTAGGGACGGAAAATGATATAGGGTGGTTTCTGGTAATGGTGAAAATAGATTTCAATGGTATTTAGAGGAGAGAAAACATGTTGAGAAAGGGATTAATGTTGGTGGTTTGTGGTGAGCGTGAGAATTGTGGTGATAAACAAAAATTTTTAAAATAAAAAATTCAAATCAACTCCTAAAAATATATAAGCAACCCATTTAGAAGTAAAACAAATTGTTCACTCAGAAGCTTTAAAAAAAACACCACCTTAATATTATTTTGATATATACTTCTTGTTTATGAAACTGTTTAGTTAGTCATTTTATAATAAGTGTTTATGATGTATAATGGTTAGAGTTTCTTTAATGTTTGTATAAAAGTTTGAAATTTTGACGACTGCGTGTTTGAAATAATAATAATAATAATAATAATAATAATAATAATAGCAAATTAGAGTTACATATATTAAGTTGTTGCCACAAAATCAAAATATTACAAAATGCCGGTGCAATTGAGCCAAATAGTCGGATACACGTAGCGAATCCTATAAATAAATAAAAATTCATGAAGTCATCTTGCATCTCTCATAACTTTCTCTTCACCAAAATTTCCTTGCAGCTTTGCAGAGCTTGATATTCTGTAGCTCGCAGTATTATCACTATACCAATTACCAGAGAGGTCAGAGTTAAGACATTATAATATTGCGCATGTAGTGTAGAATTATACATCTTTTTTATGCTAGACAATATTTCGTTTGTTTGCAACATGGTTCATTTTTATTCTCACTCGGTAGGATATATCCTAATAGGCCTTGGCCTTTTTCTCTTCCTTTCAGAGCATAGCAGCTCCTTCAATCTTGGAGGTTTCTCATCTCCACAGCAATGGACTACTTGGCTACACCAATCAATGATGCAGGGAAGTGGTTGTTTGGAAAATTGAAGATTCGGTTTCTACATATTTACCATTACAATGACAACTTCAGCAAGCTCATGAACCAAATCAAGGATCTGCAAGATAAGAAAACCGATATTGAGACACAGCTTGAAGAAGCCAAAAGGGATCTGAAACTACCTAATGAAGAAGTCAAAACATGGCTGGAAAAAGTGGAGAGCATTCAGTCCAATGTCACAAGTCTAGATGAAGAAGCTAGAGCTAACAAGCGATGTCTCATAGGACTATGTCCAGACCTTTGCTCAGGACTCCGTCTAAGTGAACAGGCAGTCAGACTGCTTGGTGAGATTAAAATTCTCCAAGAAACAGGAACTTTTAGCAGTGTTGCCCACAATCCACCTCCACCAAGAGTAGTACCTGTGCAACAAGATTTCGTTGATAACTTAAAATCCAGGGATGAGATCACTAGGCGGGTCATGGCCTTATTGGATGATGAAAAAATTAAATCAATTGGAGTGTATGGAATGGGAGGAATTGGTAAAACAACCTTGGTGGAAATTGTTAACAACCTTCTGCAAGGAACCAATGTCTTCAGAACAGTCATCAAGTTGGTTGTATCAAAGGACCCGAATACGAAAATGATTCAACACGGGATAGCTGAGAGACTAGGTCTGAAGCTTGAGGATAGAAGTTCTGAAGAAATGAATGCATACAATCTGCACCAAAGGTTGAAGGCAGAAGTGCCTGTGCTTATTATATTGGATGATGTGTGGGATGTACTAGATTTGGCTCGGATTGGTATTCCTTGTGGGAATCTAGATGTGGGTTGCAAACTCATTATCACCACCAGAAACCGAAATGTATGCATTGGGATGGGAATTGAACCGATTTATCAGATTGAAATCAGACTTCTCTCTCCGGAGGAGTCAATGATTCTCTTCAAAGAAAAGGCAGGTGATTATGTTGAACATCCTGTTTTGCGTCCCATTGCCAAAGATATCGTAGCAAGATGTAAAGGCTCTCCTTTAGCAATTTCTACAATTGGATCATCACTAAAAAGTGGAGAGGAGTTCGAATGGAAAAATGCACTCAGGGCATTAGAAAATCCAAATCCAAGTGATCTGCACGAAATCATGCAACCAGTAATCAATTCTCTGAAATACAGCTATGATCGTCTAGAAGGAGAGGGAATCAAGCTCTGCTTTCTATTTTGTTGCCTTTTCCCTGAAGACTATAATATTAGTTTTACTGAGCTGAGAAATTACGGAGTCGGTGAAGATTTCTTGAAGGTGAATGGGACTCTGGAGGATGCAACAAACAAGTTGCTTGTTTACATAACAAAGCTTAAGAACCGTGGCTTGTTATTGGAAGGAGATAAACAAGGGCACGTGAAAATGCATGACGTTGTACGTGATGTTGCCATATGGATTGCATCCGACAAGGAAAAAGCAGGGTTTTCTGTCAATGTAGGCAAACGTTCGACAGATTCGTTTGAGATACAAAATTATAAGCGGGTTTCTTTCATGAAGATTGAGAATCCTGAGCTCTCTGTTCCGTTGGATTGTCCAAACTTACGTACTCTAATGATCAGAAGCAATAGTGAGAGTCGAATAGATGAAGAGAGCTCGTTTGAAAGGATGCCATCGCTTGTTATCCTTGAGATGAGAAATAATTATATAAGTATGCGTTGTTCTGTGCCAAAATCACTTGAATACCTCACGAACCTCCAGGCACTTTTCCTGGTTGGATGCGATCTCTCGTCAAAGATATCGATGATTGGACGAATGAAGAATCTAAAAATACTCGATCTAAGAAATTCAAGTATTGGTGAATTGCCCGAAGAAATAGGTAATTTGAGCAATCTAAAATGCTTAAATTTGACTGGTGCAAGGTTTTCGGCAGTAGCACCTGGTGTCATGTCCAAACTGAAAAATTTAGAAGAACTCTATGCAAGGACTAATTCTTTTGATGGTTGGGACAAAGGGGTGGCATCGTTAGTTAATTTGTCTAGGTTGGAAATTTGTCTAAGATATGAGGTGTTAGAAAGCGCCTCCTTTTCCTTTTCATGGAAAAATCTGAAACATTTCTATGTGTTAATAAACTGGAGCTTCCGTTATTATATCGAGCCCCCTTCTATTCGAGAATTTCGAGTGAAGCGCTTTACTTTTGAGGGGGATGAAGATGAAACTAAGAATGGCCTCTACTTGAGAGAAGTTAACCCAACAAGCAATTTGATTTACAAGTCACTGTGCAATCTGACACACGAGTTAAAGTTAGTAAGATGCCATGGTTTCAAAGATGTTGCAGATCTAGTAGATTTACAGGACCAAGTTGGAGGTTTCAAGAACTTGGAGTACCTTCAAGTCCGAGGGTCTGATTCAGTTGAATATCTGATGAGCTTTGAAGAAGAATCAATAAATTGTTTACAAGATTCTTTCCAGGGTTTGAAAGAATTGGAGATATATGGATTGGTGAACATGAAGAAAATCGTCCATGGTCGCCTCAAGTTTGTTAATTTGCCTCCTCTCGGATCTAACAGTACTAGTCCTTGTTTTCCAAATCTCACCTCTTTAACAATCTGGCAGTGCCCCAAATTGGAAAGCATCTTCCCGTTCAGTATTGCACAATGTCTCCAACAACTAATTCGGCTCGAAATAGTGGATTGCCCAAACTTGGTGTATGTAATTGAAAAGGATGAGGAAGAGGAGGGTGAGGGTGAGAAAGAAGAATTAGCATTAGCAGTGCAACATCATCCAGTGCCTGACCCAATCCTAGTCTTACTACCATCGTTGAAGTATCTCTCGTTGAAAAGCAATTTGCCGAGTCTAGAAGGCATCTACCAAGGCAATTTGCAGTTCAATTCTCCTCTTAAAAGTGTTGAAGTTCGTGACTGTCCAAATCTGAGAAAGCTTCCTCTGGGTCCACAAGCTATCTCCACTCTACAAGAGATTAGAGGACAATTGGAGTGGTTTGAAAGATTGGAATGGGAAGCCGACAGCCTCAAATCACACCTTCGCACCATCTTCACAGAAAGATCTACGTAAATAATCTCCCCTTTTCTTATTATTACAGATTAATGTATATACATCTATTGTGTGTGTGTGTGTTTTTGGGAGGGGTGTCTCACAATGTATTAATAAACGGGGTTATTTGCTGTAGAACAATGTGATGTCTGCTTTTGGAGGTTGAAGCTGGTTCAAATGTGCTTACTCAAAGGATTATAGTTTATTTCAACTCTCAAGATTGTTTTTCTCCTCCATTCTTATTTCGTATTAACTTCCTAACTGTTATGTAATTCAATCTTATTTGTAACTAGTAAATATTGTGGAAATGGCAAGTACTATTTGTATGGTTTGTATATGGTTATATATGCACATGTGTGGTTTTGAGGTTACGATTGAAGAGATGGTTCATGAAACAAATGTGCTTATGAAACATGGTTAGTCATGGAGGGTATACAAAACCCTGGTAAGTACTGCTTATATGATTTTTGTGTTTCTTGTGAAAACTCTTTACTGAAAAACAGATTTTAATTAAATTTTTTTTTTTTCTTTTGTGGCTGAGAGTTGCAAATGCAAACAAATGAACAAGGAGGAGTAACTGCTGCTAAATACTACACTTTTGGTCTATTTCCAAGGTATGTTGCTAACTCTCATCTTTTCCTCTATCTTGTAGACTTAACAGGTGTAGGTTGCTAAATTACTTATCTCTTTGTTTGAGCACTAGGTGTTTGATAAAATGTTTCAATTGTAATCTCCATCTAGGTAAATAATCTCCCCTTTTCTTATTATTCCAGATTAATATATATTGTGTGTGAGAGAGTTTTTTTATTGGAGAAGTGAGAAGTAACGTTGCTTTTATTGTTTCCCACACATAGCACTGCAAGCCTTCTTTGCATGGTTTAAAAATCATGCATAAAAATAGACCAAACAGACTTGCAGAGAAACAATCAAAGAGTGATTGAAAAAAAGGGAGCCATGGAAGTCTCATCAACAATTATCATCTTCCTTGTTTTAGTTTTGTTTCCAATCTCTTCTTCTTCTCACCATGTTGTTTCTGATCAACAAGACTTGGATCTGTTAGAGTTTCCATTGAATTTGGATTACTTGGAGGCTGAGTTCGTCTTGTGGGGTGCTTTGTGTCAAGAACTCGATGAGGTGGCTCCCACTTTGACCAAGGGAGGACCACCACCTACTGGTGCTCAAAAGGCAAATTTGGATCACTGCACCACAGATGTTATCACCCAGTTTGCTTACCAAGAAGTGGGTCATTTAAGGTAAAATATACTTTCATTGTTATAAATTATTTCATTTATGATCTGTTTTACACTTCAAGTTTAAAGAATCGAGATTATCTCCACCATGATATACTGTGCAAAATCCCTATACATCCACAAGTAATTCACTTGTGGAATCCAAATATTTTTAGCATTCCTGATTTTTTCTCCGGTGTAGGACAGCCGCCTATAAGAAGTTGATGTAGCGCTTTGCTGGATCGTTATACCATAGTCTTGATGATTGGACTCTTCTTCATACTGGCTTTTCTTTTTCCTTTCTGAATTTATAAAGATGATATTGTTCAGTTATAGGGTAAATGAATTGTGTGATGATGGTGAAGGGCAATTCAGAAATCAATTCCAGGATTTCCAAGACCATTATTAGACCTGAGTGCGAGCCCATTTGCTAAGGTTGTCGATAAAAGCCTTTGTACGCAGCTTGACTCCACCCTTTAACCCTTGTGCTAATAGCCTAAACTTCCTTATTGCTTCCTACTTTGTTCCTTATGTCGGACTTACTGGATATGTCGGAGCTAGTCCTAAGCTTCACGACCGCCACACCAAAAGAGTTGGTTACAACAACTAATTACTTTTGGGTCTTTATACTCTTAGGAATGATATGAAATTTCTCCAATTACTTCTCCCTATTACTTTCTCTCATATTACAGTGAAATTATCCTCCATAAAGAAATATCTCATAAAAAAAACCTACAATCCATAAAAGATTGCATATAATTAAAATTGAAGTTCCAAGTTTACTCTTTTTTCCGTTTCTTTTAATAAACAACAAATGGGGAAAGTTTTCCCTTTCCAAATTTTTGAAAATTTCAATTTTGGTCTCATTAAGACGTGAAGAGAGAGGAAGGAAATGTCTAGTCACATGGCTACCTAATAAAAAATGGTAGGTTGCTGGTTGTGATGCTCCATAGTATTGTGGATGTTGTAGTTTTGATCTCGAATTAATATTTGGTTTTCAATGCCTGCTTGTTGCAGGTTTTTTGGTTGTTTAATCAGCTCAAGACGCTATCATACGAGCATTGCTCTACCAGCGTGCATCCAAAAAGGTGAAACCATATGGAATTACAGTGGCAGAGTTTACCAACCGAATATCTGCCTTAAGAAATAATCTAGGGCATCATGAGGTAAAGGATGAAGGACTTTTAGTTCCACCCAATTTGGGTGCTGAAGGGCATACTAGTGCTCATTCCATGAAGCCATCCAGTACTCCATGTAAGTCATAGTGCAACATAGATGCACCATACGGTAATGACACCAAAGTTTGATGTTTTATATGCTTCATAAAATTTCACCACGGTTTTGTGTGATGCAGGGATCTTTACGCTCAATACTTGTTTGCAGAGTGCTTGAGGCAATAGGCGTGGAATGCATCCTATCTATGTTCAATAATCTGCTCAGTAAGCAGTGACTGAAGGGAAGGGAATACAGGGGATCCCTAAGATTAGTCAAATTGGTGTATGATGTTGGTGTTGTTGTCAACAGTGATCCTGAAGTAAATAACTACTTGAAGGTGCATATAATCATATCCCCTTTTTCTAGAAGTTAATCAATTTATCGCACCTTTACAACCGTTGTCAGCAATAGTTTTCTCTTCACTACTGATTAAACAAATAATTACCCTTTCTTATGGAACTTTTTTGTCAATGAGCATTTCCATTCTTTCTCATCTATGTTATGTGCAAAGTGACAGATAAAATCATAAAACTAAACTGATCTGTTTGTTGCTTACACGGATTTCAGGTTGTATTTGTCCTATACTACAATGTATCTGTGGCAGAAATGCTCATTCCAGGAAATGAGCTATCACAACATATCAGCACTGCAGGTATGGAGGCAAGTGGCACAAGCAACATGAAATTCACACTCAATGGTTTGCCTCATTATTGGGACACTGGATGGAGCTAATGTGGAAATCAGAGAGGAAACTGGGAAGGAGAACTTTTTCCTTTTTCGTGCTGAAGCTGATCATGTCGCAAGGCTGAACAAGGAGAGAGAGAATGGACAGGTTACCCAAAAGTTTATTTTCTTCCTTCTAAATCTCAAATCCAAAATTCACAGGAGCCCATGAAAGGCTTCATCTAATTGTAGTACATCTCTACAATACAGTTCTTTGGTTGATCTAATCTAATTTTATTGTGAGTGCTTTGATGCTGACATTGCAGTTCAAGCCAAATCCACGATTTGAAGAGGCCAAGCAGTTTATAAGAAGTGGTGCATTTGGTACTTACGACTACAACCCACTCCTAGATTCATTGGAAGGAGACTCTGGATATGGACAGGGAGATTATTTCTTGGTTGGTTATAATTTCCCAAGTTATATGGATCTCAGGCTAAGGTCGATGAAGCTTACAAGTAAGCAATTCGGCACTGACTTTTTTCTTTTAATGTTTTCACTGAGTAAAGTTCTCATGTTTCATCTATAGCATCAGTAATCATATTCTTGGGGATCTCCCCTGACTATTGAAAGTTTCCATCATGGTCACCTTGTTTAACTTAACCAAAAGCAGCTCTTTGTTTGTAGAATATGGAGTTATCTGAAGATTTCGATTTTGAATATTTCAATTTCACCATTTGATGCAATGTGTTTGCTTTATATTACAGGGACAAGAAGAAATGGTTGAAGGTGTCCATATAGAAAACAGCTGGTAGTGGTAAGTTCAGCAGTGACTGCACAATTGCCCAGTATGCAAAGGAAATCTGGAACATTGAAGCATGCCCCATCCCATTAGCTTATTGTTCCGAGTGGCGTAGCTCCTATAGATAGGTGTATGTAGCAGTATCTCATAAAGGTCAGTATCCATTGAATGGAATACTTGAATCACCATGGAATTATATGAAGAACACCTTATTGTGGTTTGATTCAGATGGTTTTCATGGATGTTTATAAAGCAGAGCAAATGGTGTGGAAGGGGACGACTGAGGAGACTACAAGACCGCCTCTTCGTTTATCAGAAAAGAATAATATTGTAGTTCGGAGGCCTAGGACAACAAGAGATGTTCCTTCGAGGTACAAGTCTGCTAACAGTAGTTCCCATTCAATGAACACAACTGTTGTACGAAAACGATTTCCGTCTCCGAATGTTGCACGGACAACACAACGCATACATTCCTATGTACATCGGTATTAAGACTAGAAAATAACCCGAAGAAAGAAACAAAATGTTTGTAATTTCAATGTGATTTGATGGCCATGTAATTTCAGTTTTGACCCTTGTTTACCATTTCGTTTTTGGTTTTTTTGAGTTTGGCACTCATTAGTTTATACTTATTAGAGTTTGGCCCTCGTTTTGAAAACTAATTGAGCCTATTACTCTTTTTTTATGGAACCGTTAAGTCCACATCATTGACCGTTAAATACTAGTTTTTGCACCATTTTACCCTTACCTTGGGTTTTTTTTAAATTGAGTTTAATTTTTTAAACCTAAAATCGTAAATTGCATCCACCCCTCCTTTTTCTCTCTTTCTCCTTCTCCCTTGAACCCACCCCAAATCCCAACCCCGATTGTCACAAATGCAATGAAAGAAGTGGGTGGTGTTAGTGCTAGGGGTTTTGATTTTTGAGGAGTCTAATGAAATTTTGTTTGGGTAAAGAGAGGGTGGAGGTTAGGTTTTGGTGGAGAAGAATAGGAGTTGAAGGATAAGATTTTGGTGTAAAATGAGAGAATGAGTGGTGAAGGTTGGGTTTTGTTTGGGTTAGGAGAAGTGGGTAAGAATTAAAATTAAAATAACAAAGAATAAAATAGTATATAGATGATTTTCTTAAAAGTGATTATCATGTTGTTGTGTTCTAGAATAATCTTCATTTCTTTTACTTTAGCTTATTCCAAGTTTATTTAGCTTTATTCCAGACTTGTAGTTCATTTTTTTTACTTACAGGCTGCTCAGATTGCACTTCTATGTTATTCTAATTTAAAACTGAAATTCAGGTACTTTAGTGATTTTTACTCGTCTACTTTTCTTGTTTAATTCCTATCTTACAGCTTTGGATGGGAAACTTCTTTTGCTTTACTAAAGAATATAGGATGTGGAGTGGATTGTTGGCAAGGCACCAAAGAATATCAGTGTAACTTTTATACAATGAATTACTTCCTTCCAACCATTATTTTCATCCATCTCAAATGTTCTGAAGCTCTTTTAATTATTATGTATCTATTTAAAGGGATCCTTTTAGGGTGGTCTAATTTTATCATCTCAACGCCCCGGAATCAAATAAAATATTTTTACCCCTTCAATTTCAGGTACCCAATATCTTATAACATTCATTCATTTGATTTACTTCTCCTGCATGCATCTATTTCTTTAATTATAGTTGTATTTAACAATGTTGCATTACTTGAATATTTTAACTTGATATACTCTCACACACTCTCTCTATCTATCTCACTTTGGTATACTCTCAATATATGACCTGCAGAGTAAGTATAGATCCGAAATCTGTAACTAATTACTGGCAGTGTGGAAGAACAAAAATGGTTAAAACAGGCCAAATGTAATTCATATATTATACACATGCAAAAATGCTAAATTTTAAATTATAATTAAAACGAAGATATGTTAACTTCGACTATAGTTATTGTTATTTGACAATCCAAAGCCAATGCTAATAGAATCAATATTAAATTTTCAGTAGTCAAATTTTTTTTTTTTTCCAAAATTATAATGAAATCAAAGAAAAAACTCTGACCCTCAACATTCAAATACTATAGGATGCTTTGGCTCCATAAAAAGGTGTTGTAATGAGTTTCTTGTGTTGCCTAAGAATCCTTGTACTACCAGAAGAAATAAAATGTTGTACTATAAAAAAGTTACAGATCAGTTTTGCAAAAACTGCTAAATTGAATAACCGGAGGATATGCATTTGAAGTAAGGCTTGTCTTCGGCCTCCTAAAGCAACTATAAAAAGATGTTGTTGTAATAAGAGTAGATAAAAACATGTTTACATTTACTTGTAACAATGATCCAACTTGAGGTGAGTAAAGGTCATTATCAACTTCCCACAATCTATTATCTTGTACAATCTAAAACAATTATTAGTCACTGCCATGTTTTAACCAAAAGCCTGAATGTGCAACAATGAATATATGATGTGGAGTGAAATGTTAGCAAGCTTTTATACAATGAATTCCTTCCTTCCAACCATTGTTTCATTTCCATCTCAAATGTCCTGATGCTCTTTTAATTATCATATATCTAGTTGAAGTGATCCTTTAGTGATGGTCTTTCATCATCTCAACGTATGCTCTAGAACCAAGTATAATATCGTTGCCACTTCAATATCAGGTACCAAAATCCTTATAAATTCATTCATTTGATTTACTTCTTTTGCATCTTTTTCTTTAATTAGAGTTGTATTTAACAATGGTGCAGGACTTCAATATTTTACTTGATATACTCACTCATACTCTCTCTATTTATCTCAACTAGATATACTCTCAATATGACCTCGCGAGTAGTATTTATTTGATTTTTATATTTTTTTTAGCTTTGTCGTTGATATATATATATATTTTTTTTTTAATCTGTGCCTGAAGGTTACATCATTGTCTCCATAAGGGTAATCAAACCATGTCCGAATTCAGTAACTAATTATGGTGCTTCTCGAGTGATTTCGCTGAGACTTTTAGCGAATCAGGACACCAATGAGGTTTATAATGAGATCTGCTTGATCCGATGGGATGGAAGTTTACGGTGAGAACTTACAAGATGGAGAACTTTATAGCGAGCTCTCCACCTCCTCTGATGACGGCGTAATTCACTCTCTCAAAACCCTAATTGAATCTTTGCGTGGACATTCGATTGACGAGATTGTCTATCGATCAAACTCTCATTTCTTGTTTTTGTCTTTCTATCATCTGTTGCCGATTTCTTGATTCGATTGATGCATTAGCTTGAATTCATGGTTTTCAGCAGCTATGATCTTTGTAATGGCGTTCTCTTAGATTTGTTCGTTTGGATTTCAATTCAATGGTGTGTGTTCAGTTTGCGTGTTTAATTGAAGAATTATTAAGTTTGAAACAAACATTTTATCCTCATATGGTTTCTTTGTGCAAGAAAATCGAATGAAATCAGCTGCTAGGACTACTGCTACACGACTAGTTGATGTTTATGTTACTCCGGTGAACAAACCACCTGTTCAGAATTCCAAGCTGAGTATGCCTTTATTTGCTCTTTCTTTTAGTGAACCATTGTTTTGTTTTCCCATATTAATATGTCAATTGTTTGTACAATTGCCAACTCAACTTGCTTGTTTGGAATTTTTTTTATCAGATAGGTTTATTAGATCATCTTGGTAATATGATCTATTGTAGTTTACATGTAACATAACAGAAGGGCTTCTTGTTTGCAATACAATATATGCTAGTGTCGTTTCTTGGTTGGACATACCTTTGAATACGTGAGAATACACATGACCAGTACATGATGTATTGGTGATATTTATTATACTAATTGACCAGTGTTGATAGTCGTATTTAAAACACATTCCAATTTTATTGATAGTGGTATTAAACACACAAGGACGGGCACCCTTATTATTCACAACTAGGTTTCATAAATGCTATGTGCAGCTAATATGATAAACAAGTAACAGACAGTCCAGTGCATAGTCATTATGTTTCACCATCATTCTGGACATGGAAAGTAGGTGAAGAACAACAAAAATGACTCATTGGATTTGTCGACTATGTTTTGTGTATTCTACCATTTGAGGAAGAGGCATGCAGATCAAATGGACTAGCTGCAACCTTTGTTGGTCATCCTATACTGGAAGATGCTCTTAACTTAAATCCAATACGTATTTACTCTTTTCCTAAATGCATTGCCTTTGATCAGATGCAATCAAGATGCTAGTGTGGACGTAGGCGACACGTTGAATATGGCGATATCTTTGCTTAAAGAATCCCGCCGGCTTCGGAGAAATAAATTAAACGTCAACACACTTCAGAATACCAGTGATGACATTGGATCAGAGTCTGAGGTTGGTCCGCAGGCAGCGTTGCCTAGTGGATTGGATTTAGGAGCAGTGTCAGCGGGAGAGGCAAGTAAAAATAAAAAGAGCAAGACAGTCAGGTTGGCGCATCCTCCGAGTACGCATCGTATGATGAGGCCGAATGTTCTTAATGCTCAATCCAAAAATGTTTGATAACATTATGTTCTGGAATGCCCGTGGAATTAGTAATAGAGCTACTAAATGTTGACTTAAAACAATGGTTAACGATTTTAAAGTGCGTCTCATTATGATTGCAGAACCAATGATTGAAGCTAGTCGTTTCTTGGAGGTTGGAAACAAGATTAAACCGTCTGGATTTACGTCTAATGAAGCAGCGGGCGGCAAGATATGGATCTTTTGGGACTCTGATTTAGCGGTCTCGGTTTTGGATGTGTCAGATCAATGCATTCATTGTCAGGTAACTGCTTCAAATAATCAGTTTTTCTTTATTTATTTCATTTATGCTAAGTGTATAGTGGAAGAAAGGAGGGATTTATGGTCTCAAATGGAGCTTTTGGCGTCTCAAGTTAATGGCCCTTGGATGGTGGGAGGGGATTTCAATGCTATCAATAATGAGCTAGACAAACTTGGCGGGAACCCTCCTTCCTTGGTTAGCATGTCGAATTTTTCAGATTGTATTGAGCATTGTGGTTTGATTGATTGTGGTTATATCGGGCCGAAGTATACGTGGTGTAACAATAGGCGTGGGAGTGATCGCATTTGGGCTAGACTGGATAGAGTTTTTGTTAATTCTTCATGGCTTACCAATTTTCCCAGCACTACGGCGGAGCATTTGCAGCACACGTTTTTAGATCATGCACCAATTTTGGTATCGTTTCCTATGCAGGCGAGGGCAGGATTTTTCCCTTTCAAATTTCTGGATATGTGGACGACTCATCCGTCCTTTCACACCTTGGTGGAATCGGTTTGGGGTCAAGAGTGCTCTATTAGGAGGGTTTTGGGTGTTGTGGACTTCAAAATTAAAGCCATGCGTAAAGCGCTTACCCAGTGGAATAATGATATTTTTGGTAATGTATTTAGCAAATTGAGGGCTCTAGAGGATGAAATGAGTCAATGGGAAAATTTTCTTATCTCAGGTTTGGAAACGAATGGCCGTTATGGATCTAATGTGGATGCTAATTGGGACATCAACGCTTGCTGTAACTTGAGCAGATGTCAGGCAGAATACAAATTGGCTCTTAAGCAGGAGGAATTGTTTTGGATGCAAAAAGCGGGGGAGAAAGAGTTTCATGTACTGTCAACACACATAGCACGTTAGTGCCTATAGACTGCGCCTCCCCAGTCATTTGAGGACTTCTGATGTCTTTAATGTCAAGCACCTGAGTCCTTGTTTTGCAGATCCCGATGATGCTATTGTGAACTCGATGACGAGTTCTTTCCAACCCGGGGCGACTGATGCAGGAGGATCCGAGTCAGATGATGTTGAACTGTCAGATAACACGTTATTAGCACTAAGATATCTCGAATTAGCAGATCAGCGCAAGAATTGTAGGAAATCATAATTATATTTCAAATTTGGCAATTTATGGTGTGTTTTAGTATTTTGGCCATAACTTTGGCTACGAGTATCAGAATCGCGCAAACGACCCAAATTCGGAAAGCTCTTTTCAACGCGCACGTTGTGGTCAACAATCCACGCTCGTTGCATATCTTTTCGAGGCCAAAATTCACCGTTTCCTCTTTCAAATCCACAAATTTTGTAATTTATTTTCCTTTATAGTAATATTTCAATTATTGTTTAGAAAGTGATTCTAAACCCAATTTAGGCCAGATTTCTGATAGTATATTTCTTTTATTACGTATTTTGTTTTAGCAATGATTATTGGGGTGTTGCCATTTTTGGTAAAATTCCAATATTGATGAGTTTTAGCTATAAAGCCTGGCTTGTGGGCTAATTTTAAGGATACCTTTGATTTGAGTAATTTGATTAAACATTAGAGTTATTTTCTTTGTGTTTTTTTGGGTAATCTTCTTGTGTTCTTCCCTATCAATTATCTGTTGCTATTAGCCTGCAGAATAATCGTTATTCTGCCTGGTGTCAGGATGCCTGTACTAAGTATTTTTTCGCCTCGGTCAAATCTTAGCAGAAAAAAGGGCGATCTCCTCTATCACTTTGCAGTGTTGCAAGACGTTATTTGATTCAGGGGAAATTCTTAGTGAGGCCAATAAATTTTTCCATCAGCTTCTTTCTTCGCAGCCAGTTCATGGAGTAGATGTTGGCTTGCTGGATTGCATTCCTTCGGTTGTTTCGGATTTGGAGTGTGATTGTATTGTTGCTAGGCCGTCTTTGGAGGAAGTAAAGAGTGCGACCTTTGACATTCCTAGAAATAGCGTGCTAGGTCCAGATGGGTTGACAGTCTTGCTGGGAGATTGTTGGTGTTGATATTTGGAAAGCGGCTATTGATTTCTTTGAAGGTGAAGCCTTGCCTGTGGCTTTCTCGGCCAATTTTATTGCTTTGTTGCCTAAGGTGGATTCGACAAGTTCTTTATCTGACTTTCGCCCTATTAGCCTTTGCAATGTTATTTACAAAATTTTCTAGCAAAATTCTTTGCAATAGGCTAGCCTTACTGCTTCCAGGTATGATAGGCCAAGAACATGGAGCCTTTGTCATGGGTAGGTCCATTGTGGAAAACATTGGTTTGGCGCAGGAAATGGTGCGTGATATCCATAAAAATGTCATAGGTGGTAATGTTGTCTTTAAAATTGATATGGAGAAAGCATATGACAGGTTGTAGTGGCATTTTCTTTTATCTGTGCTTAAGAGATTTGGGTTTTCGACTAGAGTATGTCATCTTATTTCCAACTGTATTGCTCATTGTGGGTTCTCGGTGTTGTTGCAAGGAGTCTATAATGGCTACTTTAGGTCTTCCAGAGGGCTGAGACAGGGGGATCCTCTTTCTCTGCTGTTATTTGTTATGGCCTCGGAGGTACTTAGTCGAGGATTAGTGGGGGCCTTTGCTAGAGGTGACATATGTTGCTATTATACGTCGAGACACTGCAGACCTATAACGCATCTTTTGTACACAGACGACACCCTTATTTTTCTAAATGGGAGAAAGACTTCCATTACAGGATGTATCAGTTTTTTGGATAAATATGCGCGCATTTCAGGCCAAAAAATTAATGCAGCTAAACTTACAGGCTTTCAATTTAAAGGGTCTCCTTTGAAGTATCTGGGAGTGCCTATTTTTCAAGGAAGATGCAGGATTATTTATTTTGACGAGTTGGTTAATAAAATTCAATAGGCAGATCAGTGGTTGGAAGGCAAAACTTTTGTCTCCAGGTGGGAGATTGACGTTGATTAGGCATGTACTGAGCTCTATTCCAGTCTATACGCTAAGCGCCATGTGTGTACCCATTCAAGTAATCTCTAGAATTCAAAAATTATTGGCGGACTTCTTTTGGGGCGATTATGAAGGCAAATAAAAAAATAAATGGATATCTTGGGAAAAAATATGTTTTCCTAAGGGTGGAGGCTTGGGAGTTAGGAACCTTGGTACTGTCACCAAGGCCTTTCGCTTGAAAGCTCTTTGGAGTGTGGTTAACTCTGAATCTCTGTGGGCAAAATACATGAGGTGTAAATACTGGAAAGACAGGATCCCCGTTTTCTATCAACCAGAGAAGAATAATGATTCGCCTTTTATGAAGGAGATTATGAAATATAAAGGAGTTTTTGTTGGCAATAGTCTTTGGCGCATTGCCTGCGAAAATTTGAATTTCTTTGCATCTAATTGGAACACTTTCTCAGTTTTCTTGAGAATGGATGGTTTGGTGGCTCAAGGGATCTGGCCCACGATAGCGGAGGTTCGGAGTAGGGATTTTGACCTTGTTGGTCCCGAGGTGAGATTGTTGGCGAAATCTCTATTTGATGGTAGGTTTCAGGGGAATGAGCGGGACAATGATTCTTGTATTTGGTCACCGGATCCGGATGGCCTTTTTAGTTCACATTCGGCATATGAGTTGCTCCGTGACAAAAAAAGGTAGGAATTTGTTGTTTGACAAAATCTGGTTGCCCTTTTTGCCTTCTAGAATCTCAATTTTTGTTTGGAAGCTTCTGTTAAGAGGCATTCCAGTTGATGGGGAGCTCCACAGGTGTGGGATCAGTCTTGCGTCGCGATGCGTTTGTTGTAATTTTCCTAGTATGGAAACTATTAATCATCTTTTTATTGAAGGTGGGTTGGCTAGAGGGGTTTGGCGTCATTTTGAAGCCATTTTTTATATTCATATTAGGAGGCCGGCGGAAATAAAAACGAGTTTGAGAGTTTGATTTGGGAAGTCGAATAAGAAATCTCAAGTCGGTTTGCTATATTTTTTAACACCCATGTTTATTATTGGGAAATTTGGAAGCAGCGGTGTCGGGGTGTTTTTGATAATGGAAAACCAAATGTGGTCACAGTTATTCTTCTTGTCAGGAGGAGCATTAGGTTGGCGAATTCTTTGTTTACGCCTAAGCGGGTGAGTGAGGACAAAAAACCCATCTTAGCCTTTGGTATGTCTATCTCTCCTGTTGTTACTAAAGGAAATAGAGTGGTCTATTGAAATGCTCCCCTGAAGGGTTCGGTGTCACTTAATGTTGATGGGTCATCAAGGAAAAATAAGGCGTCAGCTGGCATTATTATCAGGAATAGTTTGGGCGAGTGTCTGGTGGCAAAACAAGTCGTGCTTGGTGAAAGTTCTAATAACTTGGCGGAGGTTCGAGCAGTTTTGGTGGGGCTTCAGTTGTGTATCAGTTTGGGATTCTCAAAGGTGTGCATTCAATCGTATTCCAAAATTGTTTGCAGTTGGTTTTATGAGGATTTTAAAATTTCGTGGCACATGGAAAATGTATGGCGGGATGTTAAAAGCTTGGCCTCTCAAATGGAAGTTAGTTGTGTTCACATTTTCAAGGAAACAAATGCAGTAGCTGGCGCTTTGGCGAATAGAGCTCAGGAGGAGGGTGTTAGTCGTGTTTTCATGCCGCGAACCTCCCTCGCAAGATAGCCGGTCTGGTCCGTTTGAATAAGGTTCATACCGCGTATATTCGTGTGCCTAAATGATGGTGGATGGATACAGGCAGTGGTTTGGCGCATGTAAGTCGGGTAGGCTTGGGGAAGTCTGGGTTTCGATGCAGTCTGCAAGTGCTAGGCTGCAAGCAAAGGTGCAACTCGGCTGGCTAGACAGTGTCTGTGGCGTTTGTCATCTGGATAGGACATTTGTCTAGTATTTTTGCTTGGTTTTTAACACGGGTAAAGTCGTAATGTACTCCTGTTTAGATTGTAAATCAATTTTTTTGACAAGTAATAAAGGTCTGGCATCCCATAGTTGCCCCTCCCCTCCGGAGGTTTAATTTAAAAAAAAAAGTCCACAAATTACAAATTTGAAGCATGTCGTCTATTCCAATTAGTGGGTGTAATAAATTAAGACTATCCTACACTTTTATTTTTTATTTTTTTAAATCTCCGCTATGGAGTGGCAGTTATGGGGTGTCCGACCTTAATTACTCGTCCCAAAATGGGATATAAAATACAAAGGGGGAAAGAAAGACATAAACTAGACAAAAACAAATCTAGACTGACCATATCCCTAGATCAACCCTGTACTTGTTGCGTTTCTTCATTCTAGATTATCTTCTAGTAAAAACCTTGACATCTTTGAGGCAATCGTGACCCAACGTATCTTCTGTTGTCATGTTCCGTTAATTGCATGTGATCTTTCTTTAAACCTGCCAGTATTCTTCACCTGATAGTGTTTTCATCCTAATCATATTTATTCGAATTGTTGGTATCAAACTCCTGTTTGTTTACTCTATTAGCCTGACCAACCAAATCCCCTGAACGACCAAAACTTCTATAGATTTCCTCTAATGGAATCGGAATCACCGAAATGGTCTGCTTCGACTGAGACCGAACACTAGGCGCCGAAGCATGTTGTTTAGTCGCCACCAACTTGTATTGCCACTCGAATACCCAATTCATCGCCTAAACCTTCCAAGGATATGTGGGAAATGGCTAATGCATGCTCCCAAGACGAACAAATTATCCTCTCACAATTGCAGCCACCATCACTAGCATTTGGACAATGAGGAATGAATTAGTTTTGAAGAAAAAAAAAGAGGTATAATAATTTTGCAAACGACGCTTCTACTATCACCATACTATAGGACAGTACGAGTGCTCACTTCGCATAGTAGCAACAACAAACAAAATTGGACATGCTGAAGCAGTGCCGGTGGATTCTGCTCACACTACAAAAAAAATGCTTAATAGCTACAAATATTAGAGACGGTAGTCTGATTCCGTCTCTAATTAAAAGATTTGTGACGGCAAAATACCGACACTAATGCTTTTGGTAGCTTATCAAGACCATAATCATAAAAACTGTGGTTTTGACGAAAAAATCGTGGCTAAATTCAGAACAAACCGTAGCTAATTAAAGCATTTGCGACAGCTAATACTGAGTTTTACAAATAAAAACCGGTTGCTACGGTATAAGTCGTCCCCACTACATAACAACTGTGCATGTGATGGGAAAATCGTAGCTAATTAAAGCATTTGCGACGGCATATTAGATGTCGCTAAGTTTTACAAATAAAAACCGGTTGCTACGGTATAAGCTGTCCCCACTACATAAAAATTGTGTTTGTGACGGGAAAACCGTGGCTAAATTCAGAAAAAATTGTAGCTAATTCAAACATTTGGGACGGTATATTAGCTGTCGCTAAGTTTTACAAATAAAATTTGGTTGCTACGGTATAAGCTCCCGGTCTGAGGGTTTGATCCTTCTACCTTCACCTTCTCTTTGCTTGGGCTTAGCTCCCGGTCGAAGGGTTTGACTATCGTAACTTCCCAATCCAATACAATATGTTTTTTTAGAGAATAAAAATTGTTTACTTTGATTTAATAAGATAGAGATTGCGCTTTAAGCCCCAATTTTGTTTGCAAAATGTTCATGGATGAAATGCTTGGGATCACAATGTGTTCAAAGTCTGGCTTGGGATCACAGATTTTGAGTATGGCGGCCTTTTTCAGCCAACATGCCTAAATGCTTGTTGTCATTTTTCCTGATTCAATTTTTATGAATATAAGTTTTTCACCAAAGGATACAATAGTATGTTAGTCATTTTTTATATTGTTTTTTCTCAGGTAATTAAATCTACATTTGAAGTAGTTGATGAAATTACAATATGGCATTTCCTCGTCTCAGGGTATGGTTTTCGTACATATCTTTGCTTATTTTGCTCAATTTCCATATCATTTTATTTTGCAACACTTCTTTCAAGTTCTCTATAAGGCAGGACCATCCAATTAATCAACAACAAAAGAAAGTTACAAAGTTACATACCTTCAAAATGTTAGTACTTCCCTGAAGCTTCATCCATATTGTAGCTTAATGGCATGTCAACATTACAACTCAACACTGAGAATTCAAAAAACTTGGAGACAAACTTCCTGGAGATAATTTGTTTGCTAAAATTTCAACTTTGCAGTCTCAGGATAGTGATCAGAACACTGCATCGTGATCCACTGTTAAATGATCGGCTTGTGAATAAGTACATCTATGCGTTTGTATGTATTAACGGTTAAATTAAAGTAATTGCCATGTGGTAGATATACGCGTAAAATCCATATGATCATGTGAACCATGTAGGAAATTAGTGTCCTCGTCAATAATATATTAGACAATAAACAAAGGTATCAAATCTTAATTTATATACTAATTAAACAATATGTATTCGAGTCCTGGACAATATTTAGTTCTAACTCTCATCCAATAACTTAGAGATGATGGAATCACTTTTATTGAGAAACAAAATACAATATAAACTCACTCATGCATCAACATGCATGGAGTTTATAATAAATACTTGGAAACAGCTTCACTACTACTAGTGCATGCATGGTGCTTACATATATAAGAGCTTAATTAGGCACATTTGAAGCCAGATGGAGCCTTCTTGCCACAAATATTGAGGAGCAAACTGAGAGAGATTGGGACATTGAGGTTGATACCCAATATGTTAGCTTTGATGGCAGTGCAAAGGCAGACAGCAGCTTCAAGATCCGCGAGCCCTTGGATGAGGGTGCAACAAGGTAGTGTTGGTGGACTGCCAACTACAACAGTCACCAGTCCAAGCAAATTGGCGCATACACCTAATTTCAAGGCATCCCTTGGGCATGTACCCCTTGAAGAAGGTGTAGGAGTTGGAGTTGGAGTTGGAGTTGGTTTCGGGTTGACAGGGTTGGAGCAATGGCCACAGTTGGCAGTGACCATGGAGAAGAAAAGAAGGTTGAGTGAGAAGAAGAGAGCAACTGAAACAGAGTTCTTGGAATCCATCTCTCTGTGATCACTCTGTATACTGAGAATAATAGTAGAGATCGATAGGCCAAATGACTAGTGTTGGATGGGATTTGTTAAGCTAAGTGATTGGGTATTTATAAGGGTGAAATAGTGAACAAGAGAAACTAAAATATTGTGAAGTGAATTATTAAGTCATGTGTAATAACCATGGTTTTCGCTGGCTAAATGAGGATTTTGACGCATATATACTTGGTTGTATGCGCGCGGTTGGGATTGAATATTTGCATGTTCTGAATATGTACAAGAATTGAACTGATCTATCACTCTATTATACTGCTAAATGCTTCTCACAAGGGAGATTTTTTATTACAATTATAGAGTAAGTTAAAGAATGCTAACTCTTTCCGATGCATTTGCATGTTCTGATTCTTCTATTTTAGTTTACTAGACATTATTTCGACATTTTATCATTTGTATATTAAGAAACCTATGTTCTGTTTTGATTTACTGTGATTCTCTAATTCAACAAACCTTACTCTTTAAGACAAATCAAGAATATATCTGCTGATCATGTCTTACTGATAAGTAATTAGTGAAACATAATATGTATTTAGTGCATAATTTTTTTTTACCACAATTACTATCTGGATTAGTTGAGGTAGATTTTGGGACAATAAATCTTTGTTAACTTTTAGTTTTAATATGAGGAATTAGGGCTCCTAGCCCTCAAGATGGGAGTGGCTGTGAGTACTCGCTGTTGTGAGCAGAATCCACCAGCACTTCTTCAGCATGTCCAATTTTGTTTGCTGCTGCTACTATGCGAAGCGAGCACGCGTACTGTCCTATAGTATGGTGATAGTAGAAGCGTCGCTTGCAAAATTATTATACCTCTTTTTTTTTCTTCAAAACTAATGCATTCCTCATTGTCCAAATGCTAGTGATGGTGGCGACTAAACAACATGCTTCGGCGCCTAGTGTTCGGTCTCAGTCGAAGCAGGCCATTTCGGTGATTCTGATTCCATTAGAGGAAACCTATGGAAGTTCTGGTCGTTCAGGGGATTCGGTTGGTCGGGCTAATAGGGTAAACGAACAAGAGTTTGATACCAACAATTCGGATGAATATGATTAAGATGAAAACACTATCAGGTGAAGAATATTGGCAGGTTTAAAGAAAGATCACATGCAATTAACGGAACATGACAACAAAAAATATGTTGGGTCGTGATTGCCTCAAAGACTTCAAAGTTTTTACTCGAAGATAATCTAGAATGAAGAAACGCAACAAGTACAAGGTTGATCTAGGGGTCTGGTCAGTCTAGATTTGTCTTTGTCTAGTTTATGTCTTTCTTTCCCCCTTTGTATATTATATATCTCATTTTGGAACGAGTAATTAAGGTTTGGCATTACATTGCTGCCTCTCCATAGCGGAGATTTAAAAAAATAAAAAATAAAAGTGTAGGATAGTCTTAATTTATTACACCCACAAATTGGAATAGACGGCATGCTTCAAATTTGTAATTTGTGGACTTGCATCACAGATACTACAAGTAGGCTGAATTTGCTTTGCGTTTTGAGACTTGCATTCGAGATGTTATAATTAATTAATCATTTTAATTTGTAAGTTGAAAAACACCCAATTAATATCCTCGAGGAAATGAAGGGGTTGGAATGAATCTCATAATAAGAAGCAGCCAACATATCAGAAAATTCTTTCACCGAAAGAATCACAGAAAATCAAAACAGAACATAGTTTTCTTAATATACAAATGACAAAAAGTCGAAATAATGTCTAGTAAACTAAAATAGAAGAATCAGAACATGCAAATGCATCGGAAAGAGTTAGCATTCTTTTAGCTTAATCACTCTATAATTGTAATAAAAAATCTCCCTTGTGAGAAGCATTTAGCAGTATAATAGAGTGATAGATCAGTTCTATTCTTGTACATATTCAGAACACGCAAATATTCAATCCCAACCGCGCGCATACATCCAAGTATATATGCGTCAAAATCCTCATTTAGCCAGCGAAAACCATGGTTATTACACATGACTTAATAATTCACTTCACAATATTTTAGTTTCTCTTGTTCACTATTTCACCCTTATAAATACCCAATCACTTAGCTTAACAAATCCCATCCAACACTAGTCATTTGGCCTATCGATCTCTACTATTATTCTCAGTATACAGAGTGATCAGAGAGAGATGGATTCCAAGAACTCTGTTTCAGTTGCTCTCTTCTTCTCACTCAACCTTCTTTTCTTCTCCATGGTCACTGCCAACTGTGGCCATTGCTCCAACCCTGTCAACCCGAAACCAACTCCAACTCCTACACCTTCTTCAAGGGGTACATGCCCAAGGGATGCCTTGAAATTAGGTGTATGTGCCAATTTGCTTGGACTGGTGAATGTTGTAGTTGGCAGTCCACCAACACTACCTTGTTGCACCCTCATCCAAGGGCTCGCGGATCTTGAAGCTGCTGTCTGCCTTTGCACTGCCATCAAAGCTAACATATTGGGTATCAACCTTAATGTCCCAATCTCTCTCAGTTTGCTCCTCAATATTTGTGGCAAGAAGGCTCCATCTGGCTTCAAATGTGCCTAATTAAGCTCTTATATATGTAAGCACCATGCATGCACTAGTAGTAGTGAAGCTGCTACTTATTTGTTTTCCAAGTATTTATTATAAACTCCATGCATGTTGATGCATGAGTGAGTTTATATTGTATTTTGTTTCTCAATAAAAGTGATTCCATCATCTGTAAGTTACTGGATGAGAGTTAGAACTAAATATTGTGTTTGTTCGGTTATGCGCGCCCAGGACTCGAATACATATTGTTTAATTAGTATATAAATTAAGATTTGATACCTTTGTTTATTGTCTAATATATTATTGATGAGGACACTAATTTCCTACATGGTTCACATGATCATATGGATTTTACGCGTATATCTACCACATGGCAATTACATTAATTTAACCGTTAATACATTACATACAAACGCATATATGTACTTATTCACAAGCCGATCATTTAACAGTGGATCACGATGCAGTGTTCTGATCACTATCCTGAGGCTGCAAAGTTGAAATTTTAGCAAACAAATTATCTCCAGGAAGTTTGTCTCCAAGTTTTTTGAATTCTCAGTGTTGAGTTGTAATGTTGACATGCCATTAAGCTACAATATGGATGAAGCTTCAGGGAAGTACTAACATTTTGAAGGTATGTAACTTTGTAACTTTCTTTTGTTGTTGATTAATTGGATGGTCCTGCCTTATAGAGAACTTGAAAGAAGTGTTGCAAAATAAAATGATATGGAAATTGAGAAAAATAAGCGAAGATATGTACGAAAGCCATACCCTGAGACTCTGGAAAAAATAGGAGGTGCAACGACGAGGAAATGCCATATTGTAATTTCATCAACTACTTAAAATGTAGATTTAATTACCTGAGAAAAAACAATATAAAAAAATGACTAACATACTATTGTATCCTTTGGTGAAAAACTTGTATTCATAAAATTTGAATCAGGAAAAATGACAACAAGCATTTAGGCAAGTTGGCTGAAAAAGGCCATACTCAAAATCTGTGATCCCAAGCATTTCATCCATGAACATTTTGCAAACCAAATTGGGGCTTAAAACTTAATCTCTATCTTATTAAATCAAAGTAAACAATTTTTATTCTCTAGAAAAACATACTGTATTGGATTGGGTAGTTACACAATCAAACCCCAGACCGGGAGCTAAGTCCAAGCAAAGAGAAGGTGAAGGTATAGAAGGATCAAAGCCCGTGTATTTTTTCACGGGTTCTTGATGAGTTATTTTTTTTGAAGGGTGTGCAAGAGTTTTAATACCAGTTAAATACAGATTAAATTTCTTGGTAAGCGATTCGCGATACCATCTATCACAAGTCATGCAAGTTGAGCTACTATCGATTGGAATTTTATATAATCAAATCGACTTGTATATGAATATACCAGTTAAAATTTGCTATTAAGAAATATTTTCAATAAAGCATGTCATCCAACTCTTTCACATTGAAACTAAATATATTATGAAACTAAAATATAATGAAATTATTGAAAGACATGATGTCACTACATAATATTTTTCACATTTCAAAATCATTCCAACCATGTGTTTTAGAGTGATTGGTTTAGCGACTGACTGAGGAGGTGACTTTTTTTTTTTTTTTTTTGTTATATTTAGAACTTTGGTTTTGAATAAGAAGCGGTCTACTTGACAGGATGTTTGTGTATAGAACAAGAACAAATATACCAAGAGCAATACTGCAAAGTACTCGAGCAAACTGGAGGAACGACTTATTTTATTGAATAGAAACTTTGGTTATTATATAGCCTTACAGAATTAACAGAAAGCTAAAAAACAGGCCACGATCCACACTAACAGAAAGTGGTAACGTGCACAAGGAATTAGTCTAACGTAGAACAAGTCTTCCTACATAGTAGGAACTTATTGAAAAACAAAAACAAACCTAAACGATTGAGAGTCCTACAACAATGAGGACAACTAGACTTATCAATCCCTCCCTTAAACTCACTGTCATCAAACAGTTAGTTTATACTAACAATCTCACAAACCCCCAGCATACTTCGAAGCCTTTGGAAAACATCAACCTTTAATGGCTTGGTCATTATGTCTGCCACCTGATCCTTGCTCCCACAATGAATCAAAGCAATCGAACCCTCCTTTCTGAGATTCCTCAAAAAGTGATACCTTACATCGATATGCTTACTGTGACCATGCATAACAGGATTCTTTGACAGCTTAATGGTTGAATTGTTATCACATCTAATTAGAGCACAAGTCTTATTACTGTACTCGAGCTCCCTCAATACTTTCTTCATCCATATTGCTTGACACACACACACTGCAGCTGCTACAAATTCTGCTTCTGTAGTGGACAGTGTAACGGCTGCTTCTTTGAACTCCATGTCACAGCACTCGAACTCAGCAAGAACACATAACCACTTGTGCTCTTCCTATCCTCCACATCTCCTGCATAATCACTATCTGTGAAAGCAAACAGTCCACCATATCCACCTTTCTTGTAATGAATACCATAGTTCACCGTCCCCTTTAAATATCGAAGAGCTCTCTTTGCAGCCTGTAGGTGAAGCTCGGTTGGTTTTTCCATAAATCTACTTATGAGACTGGTGACAAACATCATGTCTGGTCTTGTGGCAGTGAGATACATCAAGCTCGAATTCCCACCAATTGCTTGAAGTATGTCTCATCCACAGTAATTCCATCCTCATCCTTACTAATCTTAAAACCTGGGACAATCGGACTACTCACTTCATTACTTTCCAGCATCCCAAATCTTTTCAGAATCTCCAGGGCATACTTTTTTTGGTATATGAAAATACCATCTGTTCTTTGAAGTACTTCGATGCCAAGGAAAAACCTCATGCTTCCCAAATCAGTCATATCAAATTCTCTCAACATGGACCTCTTGAAATCACACATCATATCTTTATCATCACCAGTAAAAATTAGATCATCAACATAAATACTTACAATGATGATCTTTCCTGCTCCATTCTTCTTTGTGAACAAGGTTTGCTCACTGTCGCACTTCTGAAAACCCTCCTTGATAAAGTGTGCCTCTCAATTTGACTAAACCAGGCTCGTGGAGCTTGTTTTAATCCATACAATGCTTTGTGTAGCTTGTAGACCAAGTGCTCCCTTCCTTCCTTCTCGTAACCCCTTGGTTGCTCAATGTAAACCTCTTCACTCAGCTCTCCATGAAGAAACGCTGACTTGATATCTAACTGGAAAATCCTCCAACCCTTTTGTGCTGCCAAGGCAATGATCATCCTCATCGGCCGTGTCCATCCTTGCCACTGGTGCAAAGACCTCTGTGTAGTCTATGTCGTGCTTCTGTGAGTAGCCTTTGGCTACTAGACGTGCTTTGTGCTTGTCAATCTCTCCATGTTCGTTGTACTTGGTCTTGTAGACCCATTTGACGCCAATTTTTTTAGCTCCAGTAGGCAACTCACTTAAAGACCATGTTTTATTCTTCTCAATGGAGCTGATCTCACTGTCCATAGCTTGCCTCCACTTCTCATCTTTCACTGCTTCTTCAAAATAGAGAGGATCTTCCGTTGGCACGATTTGAACCATGTGTGCCTCGTCGTCACTTAGCCCTTCTCCAGTGACATAGTCACTCAAGAAGGAGGACGTCTTACTCCTCTTTCATAAACCCTCCCTTCATCCTCACCAAGTTCATTAGAACTTCTCTCTTCACAGCCCCGTGTTTCTTCAATGCTCTCACCCACATTTCTTTATCCTCTAGCTCCACTGTCATCTTCATTTTCACTCACCCTTTCTTCTCCCTCACTGTTTTCTTCATTTTCTCCCCATTCCAAATCTAACAAGATCTGTCCCTCATAACTCACATCCCAATCCCACTGTTTTTCTTCCTCAAAAATAACATCCCTGCTCACAACAATTTTATTAGCTATAGGATCAAACAATCTATATCCCTTAGACTCCTCACTAACTCCCAATAAGACACAAGGAAAACTTTTATCATCTAATTTACCTCACTTGACATCTGGAACATGGACATGAGCTAAGCTTCCAAAGACACGGAAATACTCAGCTGAGGGTTTTACTCCACTCCACGCCTCTTGTGGTGTGATATTCTTCACTGCCAATGTGGGACATCTATTCAAAACATAGAAAGTCTAGTTCACCGCCTCTGGCCAGAACGTTTTTTGAAGCTTCTTATTAGACAACATAGAACGAACCATATTCATTACAGATCGATTTTTCCTTTCAGCCACCCCGTTTTGTTGTGACGTGTAGGCAGCGGTTAACTGCCTCTTGATTCAATTTTCTTTGCAAAAATCAGTGAATTCAGTTGAAGTGAATTCACCCCCCTCTATCTGTCCGTAGGCACTCAACCCTTTCTCCTTTTCCACCATTCTTTTGAAAGACTGAAAGCAATTCAGTGCCTCACTCTTTGCTGTCAACAAGTACACCCATGATTTACGACTAAAATCATCGATAAAGCATAAGTATACCTCTTTCCACTATTTGATATAGGTGAAATGGGCCCACAGATGTCTGCATGAATAAGCTCCAAAGGCTGACTTGCTCTCCACATACTCCTTGTTGGCATGTTATCACGATGTTAATTGCCATGATTGCAGTCTGTGCATGTGGTATGTGAGGCTTGAAGCCGAGGGAGTCCACGAACCATCCCCTTGTGTTGAAAAGTTCTCAATCCCTTGTAACTCAGGTGACCGTATCTTCGATGCCAAAGATAAAAGAGATCATGTGAACTTGTGTGAAGACACCTTCCTGGTTGAGCACTTGTAGAGACTGGGGTCTAAGCTAGCAGTATAAACATCCTATTTGTACTCATCACAGTCTGAATAATCAGACCCTTAATCGGATGATAGATTTTGCAAACTCCTCCTTGAATCAATATAGCCAAGCCCCTTTCTTGAAGTTGTCCTATGCTCAAGAGGTTGTTTTTGAGCTCTGGAACATAGTACACCTCACGGACAACATGGTTGATTCCATTTAAAATCAGCTTGACACTTCCCTTGCCAATCACATTCATCCTACTATTGTTCCCCAATTTAACTGAATGAACAAAGCTCTCATCTAGGTTTGTGAACATACCTCGATTGCCACACATGGTTGGAACATCCTGAGTCAAGAAACCAAGCATCAATCTGTTTTTTTTTCATGTGACTCAACAAATGACATCAACGGCATATCATCTTCTTCATTCACTTCTGCATAATTAGCCTTTTTATCCCATTTTGGACATTCATACTGGAAGTGTCCAAGATTGTGACACTTGTAGCATTCCACTGCATCCTTGTTGAACTCTTGACCTCCTCTTCCACGTCCTCTGTAATTGTTTCTTCCACGCTCTCTGCCCCCAGTTTTGTCATCAGTTGTCACCTTCAGAGCTTGTTCCACACCGCTGCTTCTGTGAAATTTTTGCTCATGTACAGTGAGCGAGCTCTGAAGCTCATCAATTGTAATTGCATCCAAGTCCCTAGATTCCTCAATCGAACGAACTATATAATTAAATTTGTCCGTGAGAGATCGTAGGATTTTTTCGCAGATCGTGACATCAGTCATGATCTCCCCATATACTCTCATCTTGTTTGCTATTGTCATCATTCTAGCAAAATAGTTAGTGATTGTTTCACCAACCTTCATCTCAAGAGTCACAAAGTCTCTTCGTAGGGCTTGAGGAGTTTAGCGCTTCACTCGAGCATTCCCTTCATATTTCATCTTCATGGAATCCCAGATCTTGTTGGAGGTGTCCTTTTCCAAAATTGTCTCTAGGATACTCCTATCGATCGCTTGGAAAAGGTAGTTTTTGGCTTTGAGATCCTTGAGTTTTACTGCATCGAGCTCTTTCTGTTGTCCTTCTGATAGGGGTTGCTTCCCCTTTGCTGGTTATTCATAACCAGTTTCAATCAAACGTGCACAAGGAATTAGTCTAACGTAGAACAAGTCTTCCTACACAGTACGAACTTATTGAAAAACTAAAACAAACCTAAACGATTGAGAGTCCTACAACAATGAGGACAACCAGACTTATTAGTTTGTTTTTACCTCTAATTAGAACAATAAGTTTTTACTATATTCTGAATTCAAAACAAATTAATTAGCACCAAGGAGGTGGGTGTTTTTTTTAAGTGGTTAGAAACTAACTTCTAACTGGAGTTATAAGTTCTGAATGAGTGATGCAGGAGGATTCGAGTCAGTTGATGCTGAGCTGTCAGATAGCACGTTGTTGGCGGTGAGATACCTTGAGTTGGTAGATCAACGCAAAGATGGTAGAAAATCGTGATCATTTCCTAATTGGGGCAATTTTTTGTGCGTTTCGATATTTTGGCCATAACTTTGGCTACGGGTATCAGAATCGCGCATATGACTCCAATTTGGAAAGCTCTTTTCGGTGCGCACGTCATGACCACCGAGCATAGCTCGGTGCACATCTTTTCGAGGCCAAAATCCATTGTTTCCCCTTTCAAATCCACAATTTTAGTAATTTTTTCTTTTTAAGGTAATACTTCATTCATCGTTTAGAAAGTGATTTTGAACTCGATTTAGGCCAGATTTTTTGCAGGTTATTTATTTTATTTCGTATTTTGTTTTAGCATGATTATTTAGATTTTTTTATTTTTGGTAAAATTCTAATAATAACGAATTTTAGCTATAAAGCCCAGCTTGTGGGCTGACTTTATAGATACTTTTGATTTGAATAATTTTAATTGAACATCAGAGGTGTTTCTATGTGTTTTGGTTGAATATCTTGTGTTCTTTTTCCTGTGAATTATCTGTTGAATTAGTCTGCAGAATAATTTCTATTCTGTCCGGCGTCAATGAGTTTCTGATTTGCTTCTAAATGAGTTGCTGATTAGTAGATGTAAAATTAAATGGTGCTTGCTTTTAGGTGCTGACTTGAATATTTTTACATTTTTGCCCACCACCACAACTCTCACCGCCCACCATAAATCACCAACATTAACCACCTTCTCCACTTGTTTTCTCTCCTCAAAATATCATTGAGACCACTTTCCACCACTACCAAAAATTGTTGCGGGGTTAACCGGCCTAAATAAACAGGCTAATTTGACCCACTTGTAATAACCGCAAGTGCACGGTGTCTAACTGGTAGACAACGGCAAGTACGGGTAGATCCCACGAGGAAAGTGGATGCAATTGAATTTTAGAATTTATCTAAACTAATTTACAAAAAATGGGGTTACAGTGTTTTTAAAACCAAACTAAAAATAAATTAAAAATAAGAAAAATAAAATAAAAGGAAAAGATTGATGAGATAGATTTTGTGGGGTTTGGACTCACCGATGAGTTAGCAAATATATTTAAATCTAAATTACTGAAATTATAAACGACAAGCTTTAGGGATGAGGATCCCTTGCTTGCACCGAAGATGTGATCATTAAAATCCAATTCCAATAATATCAAGTTTTTGTCAAACAGTAACAATTTATCTCAAGCAAATAAACTCTTACCAAACATTAAGTGTCTTTTAAAGGCACACTTAATCAAAGTCTAAGCTTAATAATTTTAGCACATGCTTTGAATATTGATAAAATGTGAATCTAACTACCAAACATATCAAGTTTTAATCGAACATGAAAGGTGAAAGCAATTTATCAAATTTCTGAAATAAAATTGTAATTAACAATTAAGCATTTAAGTCAGTAAAATAAATTATACAACCCTTTTGGTTTGTCGCCGCCTCGGTGCGGTAGTACTCAGCAGATCAGCAGGTTGCAAACAACGCCATGTCTAGTGGGGTGGTACATCAGATTTCTAGGATCTCAATAACGTCAGACGATGCCCAGTCGGGGTGTTCTTATGATTCAATGGATGCCAGTAGCGCTCCTCCCTCTTGTGTGGTCATACACGGTTAAAAGGTGGGGTGCAGATAGCACCCCAACCTTTCCTCTTCGATTTGAACAGAGAGCGAGGTGGGAAACTCCACTGCAGCAGGAGCCCACAAGAGAGAGAGAGATAGACAGGAGGATCCGGTGATGGAGGGCCTGCTTGGGCGTGCGGGTGTGCGTCCGAAGCTGACCGGCGTTGGGTGGCGGCCGGTATACGAAGAGAGACCGAGAGAACGGGGAACGCGCGGGAGAACTTCAGGTTGTTGCAGGTGTTGTGCGAGGGCGGTTGAGCGTGCGGCAGGACGTTGGATGGCGGAGGGGAAGACGGTGGGACAGTCCGACGTGCGTGGTGCTGCGTGGTCGGCTGCTGCGTGCTGTCCGGTTGTTGTTGAGGGTGGCTGCGTGCTGTCTGTCCGGCTGTGCGTGCTGTCCGGCTGCGCGTACGGTGTGGATGGTGAGGGCGTCTGATGGTGGTGCTCGATGGTGGTGGTGGTTGTGTGGCGTGATGGAACAGAGAGGGAGTGAGAGATGGATGGTGATGAGATGGGTGTGATGAAAATCACTTTGTGAAGGAAGAAGGATTTGTTTTTGGCTATTGAGGCTTGATTCCCTTCTCCTCCTTCTTTTTTTCTCATTTATTGCCCTTGTATTTATAGATAACTAGAAAATGAATAGAGATGAGATAAAGGGATGATTCATGGAGTGAATCAAGGTAAAATCAAAACTGAATATGGGAGAATATTCTTTGGGTTTCAGTGAGCTTGGCAATGGGTTTGGTTTTGGGTTTAAGCCAAGGGCTCAGGTTATTTTCACCTCCACTTTCTTTGAAGTCGCCGTCTGAGATTTGTTCATTGCATTTTTCTCTAATTTCTTCATTGCATTTTTCTCTAATTTCTTCATTACAGCTACACATTCTACAAAAACACAAAAAATTTAATAATTAATCTAAAATAAGATAAAAATAAGGATTAACAAAAATATAATAAGAGGTAATAATGTTATAATTATGTGATTATCAAATACCCCTAAACATATATTTTGCTAGTCCTCGAGCAAAACAAAGAAAAGAAAATCACAAATAAAATTCTAACTCACTTTCGCAGGAATCGTCGATTGCACTTACCTTTGAAAACATGCAACAAGGCTTTGAACCCCTAGATTACCTCTAGGGGACGAGTTATAGTCTCGTGAGGGTTTCCAGAAAATGTTACCCACAAACATTATTGACTCAACAAAACTTGGTCAAATAGTGTTTATTTTAAAACTTCAAGATATGCAAGAAACCAACAGTGTCATTTTCGTGTATCAACAAATCTCCAAATAATTTAATATTCTCCAAAAGTTAGAAAAAATTCATAATCATCATCGACTCAATGTGTGTGTGGATAGCACTATCAACATAACTTTTAATTTCAGAGTAAAACAATGACTAAATCTCCTGTAGAAAGTTTGTTTTGACTTCAAACCTCTCATGTCACTCACAATAAAGCACTCAGAGATTTGGTATTTCACTCAGTTTATATGTGAGGAAAAAGTAAATAATGGAAAACAATCATCTCACATATAGTATTATGAAGAGCGGACTTTTCAAGAATGAACATGATCTCATGGACAGGAATATCAATTACTTTTGGGAATGTTGAATCAAACACCATAGGTCTTGGTTATTAAATCTCCACATCTACGGAACCAACATTTACCTAAGATCAACTAGGACTTTGTTGGGTTGTAACAGGGCTTGGGTAATGGTTAATAAGGAATGTCAAAGGATTCTAACAAAAATTTCTAGGAATGTATACACCCATTCAACGAACAATTAGGGCTGTCAAGAATAAATCAATGTTGCACACCATCAATTTTTTCTTCATTCTCACATCTTTATCCTCATTGAAGAATCATTTTTTTTTCACATAGAGGATGTATGAAATATCTCATATTTTGCTCTTTAATGCCATTTTTACACCAAGTATATCCATCCATACACATTCCCAGAAAAGTTGGGTAAAGGTTAATGGGTTAACAAATAAAAGTTATTCTAAGGCTCAAAATGCTACTAAAAGGTTAATGTTATGGGTAAGTTAAAAGGCTAGTTAATGGTCTAAAGAAAAGGAAAAAAAATGCCTAGATCATTTCCTAAGTTCGGGTCAATATTATGACATCTCAATTGAATAAGCCAAGAAGTTCTAGTGTAATAATTCAATTTTGATGTCATTCCCAAAGCAATTGATCAGAAAAATGAGAATAATGAGATCATCAACGAGATAATACGGACTCAAAAAAAATCAGAGTTTATGTATAACCCTCGAAAAAATAGAAAAGTTCAAAACTTTCAGGGTTAAGTCTCCACTATTATTCTAAGGTTTTCTAGTATATACTTCACTCATCAACTTCAAGTTATGCTAACATGGCTCATGGTGCAAAGATAATCGAGTTGAAAAAATCTTATGAACAAAATCCAACTTAAGGATCATAATAAACTTTCAGTCTTTATCAATATACCAATATGTCAAGTTGGCTTGCATTTTCTTGAGCATAAAACATTTAAAATCCATTTTCATAATCGCAAAAGACCAAGTTTTCTTGACAGAAAAGCACAATTTTTTTATTATTTTTTTATTATTTTTTTAAGAATAAGAAAAGAAAACACTACGAAAAATTCACCGACTCATGAACCCTACCCCCAAACCTAATCCAAACATTGTCCTCAATGTTTAATAAAATAATTTTGACAAATGAATGAAATAAGTACATGAGATGAGGTTAGAACAGTATTACCGCGATGAAAATTTTACAAATTTCCACAAGTAATCCACCGATGAGAGCTCAGAGACAAAAGAATTGTGGATTAGTTAATAGAAATAGATAAAATACACACTCAACATGCACTCTTACAACAAAAGTTGGGCTGCCTCCCAGTAGCGCTTGGTTTAACGTCATCAGCCTGACAAATATTCTTCCTAAAAAAAGGTGTATTGAAAAGTGGAGAGGAAGAACATGACAAACACTTAGTCCATGGTCGTATATCAACAACCTGAACAGTTGAGGATCAGTCCACCCAAATATAGCAATCACATGGGGCACCAAATACACTAGGACCTCCCAAAAGTGACCAGTAGTCATACACAACAGAGGATTCTTGCGTGCTCCAAAAAGGGAACATTCTAAGTCTGGTTCCAAATCAACAGATTGAATAATTTTTACAACAGGATAGTGAAAACTGTAATCCTCACTACAGAACAAGGGATTGGTGAAAGCAGCCTCAATAAATGGGAATGTGATGCAAGTAGATGAGACGGTGGATATATCAGGTGGTACAGACTCATCACATGAATCACATAGAGATATTGGTCTAGACAACTCAATGACACCCATATCAGGCATTTCTACCTTTTTCATTTTTAAGGGTAGTAATGCATTGGACATCTTCATCATCTGGCTCAGATGTGCCACTAATTTCGAATTGACCATTTTGATTAAAAATAGGTTGATTAGGGAATTTTTCTGACTCTATCTTAGGAAGTGACTCAGCTATCTGACTCACAGTCATCTCAAGTTTTCGGATAGCTTGGGAGTTGTGTTGAGAAATAACTGTCAATTCTGTAATATCCTGAAAATTTTGCTCAAGCATTTCTCCTGTTCACTCTATAAAAAAATTCAAAATATCCTCTAACCTTGATGTGTTGGATGGAGGAGCAACTTGATGAAATTGAGACTCATTATCAGGAATGAAAGCTTGAGAAGTCTGAGGAGTGTCTAGAGGACCTTCATGGTACTGACCATGAGCCCATGAGAAGTCAGGATGATAGGCTAAACCTGGGTTGTAATAATCTAAATATGGATCATAATCAGGTCGTTGCATGTCATAAAATGAATTGACTTGCTCGGAAAAATAGGCTGGATAATCCCTTGTGTTCATTTTTTTTTTAAATCATTAACTCTAAAAATATACACAGACTCACACGCAATCAACAACCAATAAATGCACAAGAAACATGCCTCCCTAAGCAATCAACGTTTTTTAGATCAATTGTCTTTTTATCTTTGGGGGACAATCATTTCTTATGTAATCTTTATGACAGAGCAATGGGTGCTACAAGTTGATCCTAAGAGTGTACACTTTACACCGCAAAGTTCAAAATCAGTGGGCTAGAGTTTTGTTTCAAAGAAATCGGATCATCACACAAGGGAAGGAGGTCACAACGGTCCAATTAAGTACTTCATTGTGCTACCGCTCTGTAAGCCAGTAGATGTGAGAATGATGTGACGTTAGATGTACACTTGAGGCTTGTGTTCCTAACCAAAACTGTTGGTTACACCAATTCTTTTTGTGGATCGTAGCTTACTTATGACTCGGCGTACCGGGTAAATTACCCTTGTGGCAGTGGCCTATCGGAGTTCATTGAATGATTAAACCCATCGTCACTTTTAGCTTTGGTCAAACACAAAAATTATTGGATTCACTTTGGTCTTGGTTGTCTTATGAACACCGTACCTAAAAGATCGCTCTATCTAACTTGCTAATTGATTTTAATTATGTTTGGCTATTGGTTGCACACAGCTGGAGTGATGAGGTAGGGATATCAAGTCCCACCAGTTTCTATTTAGAAGCGGGGTCTGCTTATTATGAATTACTAAAGTTTAGCATCCACAATTACAGAAATTAAACCACCAATCACACAATTTCAAACAATTACACAAAGCACCCGGGTAGCTAATACATTGCGTGTGATAGAAGTACTTACAGTGTGTGTATTCCGTTCTGCACAAAAAGTTAGCACAATTAAAAAAAAATGTCCGACTTCTTTTTATCCGTTTCACTCAACACACAAGCACATGCAAATAAATTTACTGGTCTTGGTCTTAGAAGTCGAATTTCTAAATCACAAGAAATTATTGGGTAACAATTAAAATTGTTTTCCTATATTTTCTTTTGACTTAGAGAATTTATGTTTTTTTTTAGGTGATTAAAAATAGAAAACAATAGAGTTTACAAAAATTATTACACCACACACTTGTAAAACGAGGTGAAAATAAAATTAAAACTCTCCTCACAAAATAAAAAAAATTTAATTAAAATTAAAATTTGCTTGATGTTTGCAGGATCGTGCAATTTCCTTGAGAAGCGTGTATTCTGCAAAATCAAACAAATAATACGAAATGAGTGTAAAAAGAACTTAACAAAATAAAAATAAAATTTTGTTTGTTGTTTTTTTTTTTGAATTTTTTTTAAATTAGTGAAAATAAATCTTAAATTCAATTACACCGCTACCTTCTCCGACAACGGCGCCAAAAACTTGTTGCAGGTTTAACCGGCCTAAATAAATAGACTAATTTGACCCACTTGTAATAACCGCAAGTGCACGGTGTCTAACTGGTAGACAACGGCAAGTACGGGTCGATCCCACGAGGAAAGTGGATGCAATTGAATTTTAGAATTTATCTAAACTAATTTACAGAAAAGTGGGGTTACAGTATTTTTAAAACTAAACTAAAAATAAATTAAAAATAAGAAAAATACAATAAAAGGAAAAAATGGATGAGATGGATTTTGTGGGGTTTGGACTCACCGATGAGTTAGCAAATATATTTAAATCTAAATTACTGAAATTATAAACAAAAAGCTTTAGGGATGAGTATCCCTTGCTTGCACTGAAGATGTGATCATTAAAATTCAATTCCAATAATATCAAGTTTCTGTCAAACATTAACAATTTATCTCAAGCAAATAAACTTTTACCAAGCATTAAGTGTCTTTTTAAGGCACACTTAATCAAAGTCTAAGCTTAATAACTTTTAGCACATGCTTTGAATATTGATAAAATGTGAATCTAACTACCAAACATATCAAGTTTTAATCGAACATGAAAGGTGAAAGCAATTTATCAAATTTCTGAAATAAAATTGTAATTAACAATTAAGCATTTAAGTCAGTAAAATAAATTAAAATAAATTATACAACCTTTTTGGTTTGTCACCGCCTCGGTGCGGTAGTACTCAGCAAATCAGCAGGTTGCAAACAATGCCAGGTCTAGTGGGGTGGTACATCAGATTTCCAGGATGTCAATAATGTCAGGCCATGCCCAGCCGGGGTGTTCTTATGATTCACTGGATGCCAGTAGCGCTCCTCCCTCTCGTGTGGTCGTACACGGTTAAAAGGTGGGGTGCAGATAGCACCCCAACCTTTCCTCTTCGATTTGAACAAAGAGCGAAGCGGGAAACTCCACTGCAGCAGGAGCCCGCGAGAGAGAGAGAGAGATAGACAGGAGGATCCGGTGATGGAGGGCCTGCTTGGGCGTGCGGATGTGCGTCCGGAGCTGACCGGCGTTGGGTGGCGGCCGGTATACGAAGAGAGACCGAGAGAACGGGGAACGTGCGGGAGAACTTCAGGCTGTTGCAGGTGCTGTGCGAGGGCGGTTGAGCGTGCGGCAGGACGTTGGCTGGCGGAGGGGAAGACGGTGGGACAGTCCGGCGTGCATGGTGCTGCGCCGACCGGCTGCTGCGTGCTGTCCGGTTGCGGTTGAGGGTGGCTGTGTGTTGTCTGTCCGACTGCGCGTACGGTGTGGATGGTGAGGGCGTCTGATGGTGGTGCTCGGTGGTGGTGGTGGCTGTGTGGCGTGATGGAATAGAGAGTGAATGAGAGATGGATGGTGATGAGATGGGTGTGATGAAAATCACTTTGTGAAGGAATAATGATTTGTTTTTTGCTATTGAGGCTTGATTCATTTCTCCTCCTTCCCTTTTTCTCATTTATTTCCCTTGTATTTATAGATAACTAGAAAATGAATAGAGATGAGATAAATGGATGATTCATGGAGTGAATCAAGGTAAAATCAAAACTGAATATGGGATAATTTGGAGAATATTCTTTGGGTTTGAGTGGGTTTGGCAATGGGTTTGGTTTTTGGTTAAAGCCAAGGGCTCAGGTTATTTTCACCTCCACTTTCTCTGAAGTCACCGTCTGAGATTTGTTCATTGCATTTTCTCTGATTTCTTTACAGATCCACATTCTACAAAAACACAAAAAATTTAATAATTAATATAAAATAAGATAAAAATATAATAAGAGGTAATAATGTTATAATTATGTGATTATCAGAAATCACCATATATCCTTCTTCATTCCTCCTACAATTTTCAATAGAGAATAAGAAAAAGATAGATGAATAGGAGGAAGAGGGGAGGCCAGAGAGGTTGGTGTTGACATGCACGCATGATAAATAGGAGGTGGAGAAACGAGTGGATGGTTGGTAGAGAAGAGAGGTGGTAACAATCATTAACAAGGTGTCTCCCTTCTTATTAAGACTTCTAATTAGAAGTAAAAATAAATACCCAATTAAAATAGACTACTTCTTATTCAAAACCAAAGTTTTGATTAGCGCAAAAAACAAATATCATCTAAGTGATAAACACTTCCTTGATACTTATTAAATTGTTCTGAACAGGGGCGAATCTATGTGTTAGGTAAGGGGGGCAATTGCCCCCCTTATCTTTTAAAAAAATTTCACTAAGTTATCCATATTTTTTTCATTGCCCCCCTTTAAAATTTTATGTTGCCCCCTTTGTATGAAATCTTGACTTCTAACTCCACTAAAAATTAAAACAACAATTTTTTTTTTAAACTCCACCCTCACCAATCCCACTTCAATACTCCATTTTTTTAATATCTTTTTTTTTTTTAATTCCCACCCTCTCTCTTTATTATTATTATTTTAATATCTCTATCTTAATTCCCACCAACTCATTTTAACTCATTCACCCCTACGCACACAGAGAGCAACAAAGAGACCATAAGAAAAGTACCACATCGTGGGTTTGCTTTGGGATATCGCATGTGATCATATTCAAATTAAAATTTTTAATTGGGTTGGGGATTCGAGGGAAATTATACATCATCATTGGTTTTCTTTTGTTTTGTTAAAAAAATAAAGAAAAGAAAGAATTAAGATTATCTTACCTCAGACTCAACTAGCATATGGTGGTAAGAGTGATAAAATATTAGTCAACATATTACATTAATTCAGGGGTTGGGATCTGATCTGCTTTGTTTTCTCTCTGATCTTTCAAAATCAAAAGTAATCATTTAGGTTTGGGGCGGTTGGAAAAACACGATGGTCGTAGGTTGATTCGGCTAAGCTGTTGTTTGTCTGCTTCGCCTGAGCTAGCCCAAAAGAAGAAAACTCTCTCTCTCTATACACACACATATATTTCCCTTCCGAGAAGACATACAAGAATAATAAGATAAAAGAGAGTGAGTTGGTTGTGTAAGTGTTATCCTCGGAGGCTCTGACTCAGGAGTGAGTTTCAGAGAAGAAGAGACAAACGGACAGATAAAGCAAAAGGAGAAGAGGAAGGAGGATTCCAAAAATAAAATTGTTGTCCGACAAATTCACTTGAATCCATCCAGTCCAGTCCAACTACTACTGCTACTACTCCTTGGACTATACCGTCCTGCTGCTTCAAAGCCAGAAAGAAAGCCAGATGTCTACTCCTCACCAACTCCCATCTTATACCACCATGCATGCTTCTGTTTTCTCCAAGTAAAAAAAGGAAGCTCTTAATTAGCTAGGTACAGTTGAATTAATCATGTCATGTATATTGTTTTTTTTTTTTTTGAAAGGCGAGCTGGGTTTTTAAGGATCCTTAACCTATCAACTGGGCGACCTATAGGTCAACACCCATTAGAAAGTAACCATGCCGCAGGTGAGATTCGAAGTTAGGACGTGGGGGACAAACCCACACAGCCCTAACCACTAGGCCATAACACCATTGGCACCATGTATATTGTTTGTATAGTTGAATTAATCATCTTTCTTTCACAATCATGCCATGTCACCTTGATTGCAAAATATGGTTGTAAAAACTCAATTTTTTAATATTTTCGTAAATAGTTATGTACTATTTGCCCCCCTTTATTTGCAATCCTGGCTCCGCCCCTGATTTTGAACGCCTCTGTAACCTAACGTCTGCAAATTTTCACTGCAACACACACCATAAGACACTTGATCCAAAACACTTTTAAATCAAGGTAGATGTTCATTTATTGAATTTTATTATTTTTATCTAATAAGAACATTTTTGTACATCCATTACATGAAGGTGTAAGTAGATAAACAACTAGAACCAACTTATCCACCATATACTTCTCACTATACAAAAAAACCTCAATCTCAAAAAATAATAATTATATACTAGATCATGTTACTGAAATGTATATGAAACCAAACTGAAACATGCATTCATTATCGACTTAATTATATACACATGGACTTTGGACTCTGGACTCGTATATTATTGTTGAGCTTTTACGGAGCCTGGTCATAGAGCACTGATTTTTGTTTAGGAGGGTGATTCGCACGTGATTGGACCACTCTACTCTTCTCTCCATGAGTTTGGAGAAGTTGAAGAGGGCTAGAGTTAGTCCGATCACATGCGAACCACTCTTCCAAGCAAAAATTAGTGCTTTCGAACAAGACTCTAGATTTTTTCATATCGTTGACATAGACACACTAATACTCTATATTAGCCAGAGAATAAAACGATGAACTCATATAATTTTCAAGATATAACCTAGTTAATTTATCAACTTTTCTGTTTGGTTGGAGACCTAATGGAAGAAAGTAGTGTGAAGAAGTTCATAAGGAGTTGGCATGGATCATCAAAGCTCACAACCACCTGATAAGGATAGAGAGACCATGGAGTACTGATTTCAATTGAAGTATACAAAAGTCAAAGTTCTGGGAATTTATTTTTATTTTGCGTGGTTTGGTGTGGGGAGATAAGGGACATTTTAATTTGGTGTTGCAAGAAAACCATACCGACTGATGAACCTAATTTAGTAAGCAAGTCTCCCTCCATGTTTAAATCTCATCAAACTCAATAAAGCCTTTGAAATTCATTAATTTGTTTCAACTACTACTTCATCAAGACATAAGAAATAATGCAAAATAACTAATCAATGACAACAATTTTAGTTAGGCTCTCCTTGGTACACGGTGAAACAATGCATAATGTAAAAGTTTACGGCTGTTATATGAACTTGGGTACTTGGTTAACTTTACGAAAAATGATTATTGGAATTATAATTCAAAGCCTCCGCATCTCCTAGTTATAAATTCTGCAAAACTTTGCGGGACAAAATCTCCTGCATTATTTTGCAAAACTCATCATCTCCTCTTTCTCGAATTTTACTCTTAACTTCTTCATAAACACTCCAAAAACCAAAAAACCCTCACAACTACCATCGTCGCCACTATCACGACCATCATACCATAACCATCACAACCACCATCATCGCCATTGCTACTGCCACCACCGTCGCCGCTTCTACCACCACCACTACCATAGCATAATTACCATAACCAACACCACATTCACTATTAGCACCATAATCGTTGTCGCTGGGAGCCACCACCACGACATCCATAACATAACCACCACTATTACCGCCATTGCCACTATCACCACCGTCACTACCACTATTATCATAACATAATGACCGTAACCAACATCACCTCATTACTACCACCATCGTTGCATGCCACACTATGACCATCATAACATAACAACAACCATCACCAACTCCACGATCACCACTACCATAACCACCAACTTCACTACTACCACCACCGCAAACCACCATAGCCACCACAACCATCACCACCACCACCATGACCACTGCCCAACCACCACCATCATCGCTGACATTCGCAATCACCATCACCACAACTATAAATCACTGCCACCATAACCATACCACATTTACAACTACAATCAACATCAACACCACCTACAATCAGTTGTTTGATTTGCATCAATATTCTTTAGTTACTACCAAACATTCGTAAAGTAATGCATTTGCATCAATTTGTAAAATGCATTATTTTACAGTGTACCAAGCAGAGCTTTATTTTTATTTTATTTTATTTTTTGCATTTTAAATGTTTTTTTACACTTTTACCCCTTCTATAGATAATGTTTGTGATTGTGTTTTAAAGAGAATGGGCAAAAAGTATAAAAACACAAAAAAAAAAAAAAAAAAAAAAAAAAACTAGCAAACATGAATGCCTAGACTTAATCATTGGAGGTGTAAATCGATTATTAGCATAATAGCATATAATGAATTTTTGTAAATACTTTTTTTTTGTTAAAGGAATTTTTGTAAATATTTATGTCTAAATATTCTATCGAAAATATATGATCGAGATGTGTCTCATATGAGTCTTTTCAACAATTCTAGTCAGCCATGTCTGCTAAATTTTTTTTGTTACTTTGAATTTTTTTACACTTCTACCTCTTTTATAGATGGTGTTTGTGGTTGTGTTTTAAAGAGAATGAGTAAAAAAATGTTAAAAAAAAAAAACTAACAAATATGACTGACTAGACTTAATCAAATCTTTTACATAGTAATTATGTCACAGTTGGGCCCCTAATTTTTCATTCCCATTGAAGGCCCCAACCCTCAACAACATTAATGTCCATGTCGCTTCACTTTCGTGCATTTATATTATCACCTCCGAGTCATCTTTCGTATAGTACTCAACCATACACATCAAGAAAAAAATGCCCACATTACCATTTAATTTACGAAAGAACATTATAAACACCACATGTGACTAGTATTCATATCACATCTCATGTCGGTCGTAGGTCGTAGGTCGTATTACAAATAATGTATCGATTGCGAGATATCTCAACCAAATGTTTTGGCGTACCTGGGCTACATTCATTGTGTGAATCCAATCACATCTAATCGGCTAATTTTCTCCAATTACCTAAATAATCAGTCTAGGTCAAAGCAATATCATCTTATGAACTATCGATCATCCAGTCTGGCTCTGGTAAATGAGCTTTCAATGAGGTAATTGTGTATATGGTCATCAGATAGAGATAGTGGCTTTTCTAATTGTCGAGGGAACGCGCGAACGCGCGAGGGAGAGAAGCACACCCATCCCCTCGAGATGAGCAATAGCACGCATCTCAAGGGTACACCCATCCCTCGCTCTTTTTCCCTCACGCGCTCCGTCGACAATTAGAAAAGCTGTAGCGTTAGTTGTAGAACTATTTGTGAAACAGATTCATATTGTAGAACTTTGGCATGTGATCTCAGATTTCAGTTGTACAAATTATTGTACAAAGTTAGGTCTAGTTCTTAATGACAATAAAACAGCAAGTTCACCATATGTAACAATTTGATTCCTTCGCACACGGATTTGTTACTCGGAACATACTTTACTGATGATTAAGTTGGGAATAATATCGGTAATAAATAAGCACCGGATGAATGATCCAAATTAAGCTTTAGATCCCATTCAATGTAGTGTTTAGGAAGTTGATTCTGTACACTTCACAATTTGTTTTTTACATTTTTTACCTATTTTCTTTAAAACGCAATTAAAAACACTAGAAGGGGAGGAAGCGTTAAAAAATTCAAAAAGAGACATCCAAGGCAACATAAAATTACTCCAAAATCAAATTGCAAATACAACACTGCACCATGGACAAATTTGTCTCTCCAGTATCTCCCCTCCATTTAAAACCACCACCCTCTCCCTCCATAACTCTCACTTCTCATCTCCCTCACCATAATCACCACCAACAGTTTTGGCAGAAACATGTCTGTCCAACAACCGAGATTTCCCTCAATAACCCGATGCAAGAAGCCCGAAGAACACGAAACAAAGTCCATTGCTGCAGACCTTGATGGCACCATGCTAGTATCAAGAAGCTCCTTCCCTTACTTCATGCTAGTAGCAGTTGAAGCCGGCAGCCTCCTCCGTGGTTTAGCTCTTCTACTGTCAACACCACTGGTTATCATAGCTTACCTCTTCATATCCGAAGCCATAGGCATACAAATCTTGATCTATATTTCATTTGCCGGCCTCAAGATACGGGACATAGAACTCGTGTCTAGAGCAGTATTGCCGAGGTTTTATACCAAGGATGTGAGGAAGGAAAGCTGGGATTTGTTCAGTAAGTGTAAGCGGAAGGTTATCGTTACAGCTAACCCGATTTGTATGGTAGAACCATTTGTTAAGGAGTTTCTTGGAGGTGATAAAGTGTTGGGTACTGAGATTGAGGTTAATGAAAAGACTGGACGAGCTACTGGATTTGTCAAGCCTCCAGGTGTTTTGGTTTCCGCATTGAAGAGTTTGGCGATCTCGAAGGAGTTTGGGGATGAGAAACCGGATTTTGGTATTGGTGATCGGACTTCTGATCATGATTTCATGGCTCTCTGCAAGGTCAGTTTTTATTAATTTAAAGATTAGTTTGTTTTTATTTTTTATTTTCTCTTTTTAATTTAAAAAAAAAAAAAGTGGGATACCAATATGGTTGGGCTCAGTCTGAAGTGAATTGGTATTGAGTAACTTACTACACAATATGCCCGTAAAAGTTGTGAAAGTTGTGTCAGACAATTCTCGTGTGAGGCGCATTGATCGTTAATTTGATCATGTATTTTAGGCAAGACAATTCAATATACCCACATAACTTCTTATTCAGATCTACGGTGTTGTTAGGCCAAAAACCAAACGCACCCAAAGTCGGCGGAAACTTTGATTTTTTTTTTATTTTTTTTTTGTTCAATTTTTATTTGATTATAACATTTTGGTTATGTAAAAAGTGATTTCATGTTATTTCTTAGAAATATTTTTGGATAATGATTGAGAGTCTATATGGTGAAATATGTTGCGAACCCCACTGCTTTAACCTAAAAATTAGGTCACTTTGTTTCAAGTGAAATTCTAAATGTCGAGGAGGTGGACGAGGAAACGAGCCAGGGGAGGGAGGTGGCGGGATGGGACCGTTCACTTCCCTCGAAATATGTGCCATCTTTTTTGTCATGCGCATTTCAAAGGAGGTGAACAATTCTCGCCCCGCCACCTCTCTCCCCTCACTCGTTTCATCGCCATGTAGAATAACTCTTGTTTCAATAGATGTGAAAGTTACATTTAATTGGGACCAATGCATAAAGATGTTTAGAAATTGGGGACAGCATATTAAACACTCTCACTTAACTTTTGGCTTTTGAAGCTCCATGTGAAACCCAGAACAAAGTCACTTGGACAGTGTAGTCAATTCAATGGTGGAGTGTGCAATACCCTCTAATGGATCAATTTTTTTATGAAAATATTTAGAGAGCTCGGTCCAGAAGCACTGATTTGTGTTTGGGATGGTGATTCAAATCAGACCAACTTTATCCCTCTTCAACTTCTCCAAATTTATGGAGAGAATGGTAGAGTGATCCGATCACATGCGAACCACCCTCTCAAGCACAAATCAGTGCTCTTTGACCAGGCTCCGTAAAAGCTATGATTTCTTACAACTTTTTTGTTTTTCTCGCTATGTTTCAAGAAAAATCCATTATTTTTGAAAACACAATTCTCGCATACTGCAAAACTTTATCTCAAAATTGAATTTCAGCTTACTAAATTATAGGGCTGAACAAAAAACCGATTAAACCGATCGAACCGACAAAAATCGAATCGATTGGTTCGGTTCTAATCGGTTTCGGTTTTAAAAAATTCAAAACCGAAGTGGTCGGTTCGATTTTCGATTTTTATGTGATTTTAACTGACCGAATATATATAATAAATAATATAATATGTTTAAAATAGTCGGTCTGTTCGGTTTTATTTCGGTTTTGGTTCAATTTTTGTCGGTTCGGTTCGATTACGGTTTGCTTAAATTAGAATCGATTCGGTTTTGAATCGGTTTTATTAATGGTCGGTTCGGTTTCGATTTGAAAATTTTAATACCAACCTAAGTCAGTTCGGTTCACGGTTTAGATGAAAAACCAAACCGACAGTTCGGTTTTCAACCCTACTAAGTTAATGGAAGCATTCATGCAAAGCCAAAATCAATGTTCATCTTTACTGGCCATTTACTTGTTGAAGGTCGAGTTAATGAGCAAAGTTCAAGTCTATCATCTTCTGCCACTGAGAAAAGGATGAAGATATAACGATATTGTACAATATTTATCGATTATTGGATATATTTTAAACCATGATCAATGTGAGGGATTATTGGATCTATTTTCAAATTGTTGGTGGCCACACCCCATTGTTTGTTGACTGTTGTCATCTTTTATTTCATCACATTGAGTGAAGTTCCTGTTTCCAGTGTTGTTGTTTCTTTTCAAACCAAGACAATGAGCATCCATTGATGGTGTAGCATGGCTGTTAATGGTTCCCATGCGCGGTTGAACCTGCATTGAACCAGAACAAAGAACATGACCAAACCTAATGGTCAACTTCTAATTACCATTCACATTGTTGTAATGAAAAGTAGATCATAACTCCCTTTCAATCCAATTCTGTATTTCTGTGGCTTATGGATATTTGGTTTTTGAAGGTATTACTGCAACTACACAATCTGTTTATCTAGTGTCAATTTTTTCTTCTTCTGAAAACTGATTATCTGGTTCTTTTGATGAACAGGAGGGTTACATGGTACACCCAGACAAATCAGCAAGACCAGTTCCACCAGAAAATCTCAATAATCGAATCATCTTCCATGATGGACGATTTGTGCAGCGCCCAGACCCACTCAATGCTCTCATCACATTCCTGTGGCTTCCATTTGGTTTCATCCTTTGTCATATTCGCGTCTACTTCAACTTACCCTTACCTGAACGCATTGTACGCTACACCTATGCTCTACTAGGCATCAAAATAGTTATCCGTGGAAACAGACCCCCAACACCCTCAAAAGGCACCCCAGGTTCCCTCATCGTATGCAACCACCGTACAGCACTAGACCCAATTATCATAGCCATAGCACTCGGTCGCAAGGTCTCGTGTGTTACTTACAGCGTCAGTCGTCTATCCCGCTTCCTCTCACCCATCCCAGCCATCTCACTTAGTCGTGACAGGGCCGCTGATGCAGCCCGTATTACAGCCCTCCTTGAAAAAGGAGATTTAGTAGTATGCCCTGAGGGGACTACTTGTCGTGAACCATTTTTGTTACGGTTCAGTGCATTGTTTGCTGAACTAAGTGACAGAATAGTTCCTGTTGCAATCAATACCAGGCAAAACATATTCCATGGTACCACAGTCAGGGGTATCAAATTCTGGGATCCATATTTCTTCTACATGAATCCTAGACCAGTTTATGAACTAACTTTCCTCGACCGATTGCCTGAGGAAATGACAGTCAAGGGTGGGGGAAAATCATCCTTCGATGTCGCGAATCATGTGCAGAAAGTCATTGGTGGTACCCTTGGATTTGAATGCACAACATTGACTAGGAAGGATAAGTACATGATATTGGGAGGAAATGATGGCAAGGTTGAGTCAATGTACTCAGCTAAGAAGAGTGGTAAAGGTGATTGATATCAGCTTGATCATTTGGAAGCCAATTTATATTTATTCAGGTAAAAATGTGAAGTGGGAGGTTTATAAAGATTAGGTGCTATTGTGGGAGGTGTTTTTGGTTACTGTAATGTTGTCAAGGGATTTTCGTCATTCAGAAATATAATTATCAACTTAATGTGGAATATTTCCCTATTTTTTCGTGATTGGTGTTTAATAACTTCTTTGAATATACAATGTCTCTCATTAATATTCATCCTTGAATTTATTCATTTGTTTATATATTTAAAGGATCTCAAGTATGAATTGTACGCACACATAGCGGCAGTACTGCAGCAGCCATTGGTGCCATAGGCGGATCCATGTGTTAGGTACGGGGTCAATTGCTCTCCTTATATTTTTTAAAAATTTCACTAAATTACTCATATTTTTTACATTACACCCCTTTAAAATTTTATGTTGCCTCATTTTATGAAATCTTGACTTCTAACTCAACTAAAAATTAAAACAACAAATTTTATTTTTTTTAACTCCACCCTCACCAATCCCAATCTCAATCCCACTCAATCTCTCTATTTTTTTAATATCTATTTATTTTAATTTTTTTAATTCACACCCTCTCTCTTTCTTTCTCTTTTTTAATTTTTCTCTCTCTCTTAATTCCTACCAACTCATTTTAATCCATTCACCCCTTACACATGCAGAGAGTAACAAAGAAACCAAAAGAGAGGTACCATACATGGTGGATTTGTTTCCCATGTGATTATATTCATATTAAAATTTTTAATTAGGTTGGGGACCGACCGAGGAAATTTTACATTGTCATCATCATTGGTTTTCTTTTGTTTTGTTAAAAAAAAAAAATTAACAAAAAAAATTAGGATTATCTTACCTCTGACTCAGCTAGCATATGGTGGTAAGAGTGATAAAAGATTAGTTAACACATTAGATTAATTTGGGGTTGGGATCTGATTTGCTTTGCTTTCTCTCTGATCTTTCAAAATTAAAAGTAATCATTTGGGTTTGGAGCGGTTGGAAAAACACGATGGTTGTAGGTCGATTCAGTTAAATTGTTGTTTGTATGCTTCACCTGAGCTAACCCAAAAGGAGAAAGCTCTCTCTCTATATACACACATATATTTCCCTTTCGAGAAGATAGACAAGAATAATAAGACAAAAGAGAGTGGGTTGGTTGTGTAAGTGTTATCCTCGGAGGCTCTGACTCAGGAGTGAGTTTCAAAGAAGAGGAGACAGACGGACAGATAAAACAGAAGAGAAGAGGAAGGAGGATTCCAAAAATAAAATTGTTGTTCGACAAATTCACTTGAATCCATCCAGTCCAGTCAAGCTACTGCTGCTACTACTCATTGGACTTGAACTATATTGTCCTGCTACCTTAAAGCCGGAAAGAAAGCCAGAGGTCTGCTTCTCGCCAACTCTCATCTTATACCACTATGCTTGTTTCTGTTTTCTTCAAGTAAAAATGGAAGCTCTTAATTAACCAGCTACAATTGAATTAATCATGTCATGTATTTGTTTGTATGGTTGAATTAATCATTATTTTTTCACGATCACGCCATGTTACCCTGATTGCAAAATATGATTATAAAAATACAATTTTTTAGTACTTTCGTAAATAGTTATGTACTGTTTGCCCTCATTTATCTGCAATCCTGACTCCATCCCTGATTGGTGCCAAAATGGCCAATTCCTAACTAGAATATCACCACCAGCGAGTTGGTGACCGGATACTGGAGCCATTAGGCCCAAAAGAACTTCTACAAATCAATCGAGCGAATAAAACTCCTCAAGCATGGCTAATCTCTCACCATCACGGAATGAGAATGGTGCACAATGTGGAATTACAACCTTTATTTGCAGCAAAAGAAGTTTGTATAGTATGACCAGGTTTCATCACTTAAAACATTAGGGAAGTGGTAGAGCCAGGCACGGATTCAGGTGGGGGCAAGTGGGGGCACTTGGCCCCACTGACTTTTGAGATTATTTTTTTTAATAATTTATTTGTCTCTCAATTAGTTTTTAATTTGCTCCTCTATTCTCACTTTTCACTTCAACCAGGACTTCATTCTTCAAATCATGTACATATCAAATTCAAACTCTACTTTTAGATTTAGAGATAGAGATTAAATTTCTCAAATCTCTCAAAGAACAGAAATTCTAGCGGACCTGGGAAACCACTGCCTGGGGGGTTATAACTAACGATGTAGTTATAACCATCCAATACCCAATTACAACTGGGCGTAAATGGAACATAACCTCTAAGTAAGGATGCACGAACATGGACGCAGACATTGTAACTCGGTAATTTAAAAAAAAAATAGGATTCGACGATACGGTCAAACTTTACTTATTATTCATTTTATTTTTTTTATTACTCATATGAACATAAACAACTACCTAAAGCTTAAAATTGTTTAAATTTTTATTTTTGAAGCTGGAAGAGAAGAGTTTAATAAAAGAGACAGAAAATTTTACAGAGATGTATAATTAAAATTTACTGAAGAGTGTATCTAATTACAAATTGTTTCAAAATAGTGTATAATTGTGTATTTAATAACAAAATAGTCATCTGAAACAAATATATTACATAACAAAATACTCATTTTTTGTATGTATTGTATCTAATTTAGAGCGAGCAATGAAATGATGCTTAATGTACCACCAAATGAAAATCACCAATCAAGAACCCTCAGACTGAGAACGGCGTGAAAATGTGCTCTAATTGAAACATTTCCCTTCCTAATTAAAAGAATCGAAAAATTGGTGATTGCAATTGAATGCATTAGAACTAATTTTTCTTCAAAAACTACTTCCGAAAATCAGTAAAAAAAAATCAATGTATCCAGACTGTTGACCGCGTTTCGAACTTGATCTATCTTTTGATATTTTATTGAATTTTATTGATCTATCTGATCCGACGGCTGAGATTATTGGCTTGGAAAACAACATTTTGCAAACAAAGAGGGAGAGGAAGAGAAAGGGGATATGAGGGAGAGGAAGAGGAAAGGGCATCTGAGGGAGAGGAAGAGGCTCGACAAAGGGGATCTGATGGTTCGATTTGAGGAAGAAGAAGAGGATCTGAGGGTTCGATCTGAGGGTTTGATCTGAGGAAGAAGAAGAAGAATCCCAGTGTTGATCTGAGGAAGAAGAAGAATTATACACAATTATACATATTGGCGAAGACTCTGTTACACTTAAACTGCACTTCATAATCTTCATCTCGTTTGTGCAGACCCTTTTTCTTTGATTGCAATTACATCCTTATTCTTTTCTAATGAACATCAGTTGCAGAGATATTAATAATTTGCCAGAATCCAAAACTTATGGATTTGTTCTGATCCTTGTTGGTTTGTGGATCTTCAGAATAATTCATTTGTTTGAAAAAATAGTAGTTTCAGACAGATACTTACCACTAACCAAATTGATCTTGTTGAAACATGGTTCATAGGTGAAGTATTCAATTGCTTCCAATTCAGGGTCAACTTTTTAACAAAACTCGTATTTGGATAACTGCTGCAAGCATTGTTTGGGAGTTCATCCATGGTGTTTGCATGCCTAGTTTGAAAGAATTCTTTGGCTTTGGGATTCTCTCCTTGTTGGATGCTGTATCTGGATACAAATTGTTATGTAATACCGATAATAGAGCATCCAAATACAAGATATGGTCTTTCAAGAGAGCTTAAAACAGATTCTATAGCATCTCAGTACAAGATGTAATAACCTATCTTCCAACTTGTTGATAATATGTCATCTTTACTGCCAATGCTGGAGGGGTGACTTTTCGACATTATCACGAAATTTTGAAGAACACTTGATGTACATAAACTCAAAGCCACCACTTTTGATTTCATCAATTTAATTTTCACTCATGTTAAGCACCTTCAATAAAAGAAAGTAATGTATCTTGAAGAATCGAACCAATTGATAATGTATAGGTGTACCATTATACTCGTTTAATTTTAATTCTCTTTTTTATGCTTCTGACTGCTGGAACTGGCAATCACAATGCTAGAGGAGAAGAACAAATCAGTTGGTGTAATTTTCTCATTCCAGAAAACCTATTTATTCAACATGACATAGCAAGCTAAATTCTCTAAAATACAAGACAACTGGGACATGTTCCACTTCTCAATACAATCTAAATACTAGAGTAGGCAAAAACAACAACATTGATTGTGATTCAGTGACAGAAGATAGCACCCTTTTCTTATCCTTGAGTTCTCATACATATTGCAGTATGGCAATGCTAGAGGAGTCTGACACCTAACCCCACTCCTTTCTCATCATATAAGCAAATCTCCATCACCAGGACTAAAATTGCAATAAGGGTGGTCTACTCTCCTGCAGAACAAAAACAAACAAGAACGGGAGATGAGGAATTCCTCCTGCTTCTGCCAATCCCATTTTTGCTTCTCAGATAATCTTAGAAACTCCTCGGATCCCCTTCTTCTTCCTCAGATCGAACCCTCAGATCAACATTAGAATTCTCCTCTTCTTCTTCCTCGAGCGAACCCTCCTCTTCTTCTTCTTCTTCCTATTCCTCTCCCTCAGATCCGACGGCTGTAATAGATTCAAATCCTGCAAAATTTTTAATTAAATGTGAATTTGAATTCTATTAATATGAGCCGTCGGATGAAATTCAATGACTCACACACGTGCACAGGACGCCCTCCAGCACACTATGCGCAGCAGCCCCCGGGTCCCTTTTAAACAGGCCAATAATGTCCATGTAAAATTGTTGAGGGCGTGACCTTGAATTCATGGGGTCACATCAATGATGGCTGCTGAGGACCAAAGTTAATGGATTTTTTGTTATATATAATGCATGTCAGTGGGATACTGAGCTATTGAATAAGAGTTATTCTGCATGGCCAGGAAATGAGCGAGGAAAGCAGCGAGGGAAGTGAGGTGGAGGGGGGTTGAACCATTCACTCCCTCGGGATGTGAGCTGTTGTTTTTTGCGCATGCGTCCCGAGGAGGTGTGAATGGTTCACTCCCCTCCACCTCACTTCCCTCGCTGCTTTCCTCGTCATTTAGAATTTTGCATCGAATAAATTAACATGGGGAATTCTAATTGGCGAGGAAACAGGCGAGTGCAACTCTCCATTTCTCTTGAGATGTGTAAATGCACACATCATATCAATAAAATACTGATCAAAAGAAAGGAATATATATAAATTTTACTTTGGGGGTTTTTTTATTTTTTAATTTTCCTTTCTCGCACCATCAATAAATATTCATTATAGATTATAAATTCAAGTTCAAAATGAAAAAAATGCAAAATATGACAACTTTCAACCAATTTAAATCCTTAATTGAGATTGATTATCAAGTTCATCAAAACACAAAAATTGTAGTACTATGAGTTATGATCATTTTATTAAAGTCGTACAAATCTATCTTGCAATGAAAATTGAATAGTATTATTGATTTTTGGCCAACTATGTGCTCAATCAAGAATGATTCTCAAGTTGATCAAAACACAAAAGTTGTAGTACTCTGAGTTATCTAATAAACACAATTTTAATCACTTGAAAATGTTTTGAAATGAGCAAGTTACAGTCATTTTACTAAAGTCGCGCAAATTCATTCGAATAATGAATACGAGATGGTGTTCCTGACTTTCGCCCAACTTATGTAGTCGATCGAGACTGATTCTCAAGTTGATAAAAACACAAAAGTTGTAGTACTCTGAGTTATCTAATAACCACAACTTAAATCACTTGAAAATGTTTTAAAATTAGTAAATTATGATCATTTTACTAAAATCGCACAATCTATTCAAAACGAATTTTGTTCGCATTGTGCAATGCGGGCGGGGTATCTCACTCGGCGAACAAATTTTTTTTCAAAAAAATGTACCGAGTGTGTAAGGATGTACGAGTGAAGAATGTGCGAGTGTGTAAGGATTGCCATCATGTTACTAAGTTAACATCAAAGATATATGGTCGAAAATTTATTGTACGAGATCAAACTCGATTTCACCTGTTCAAGGACGTGCAGTGCAGCTGTAAAGATTATTAATGATACATTGAGACATTTGTTTGTTCTCAAAGGCAACAAAATCAGGTATCTGATTTAGAGATGCATGGGTTTTATTTTAGGGTATGTTGGGTTGCATGATTTAAAAAACATCATTCAGTGGTAATTCGAATTAGAAGTTCAACTGATGTAGTGGTTGGAAGATGATCATTGAATTAGGAACGTATAAATTTTTATTAGAATTGTAGTTTTGATGGTAATTGAAGATGTCTAGAAGATATGAGCATGGATGTCCTTCAGAGAGTTTGTTCATACCCTTACACCAAGAGAGATAACGGAATGGTTGCTGAAGATTATAAACAATAAATTGTCAAAATAATTTTATTTCATTTTTTCTTTCGTTGCTTCATTGAGCCATTTTTGTGATAAAAAATGGAGGAAGAAGAGAGTAATGGAGTTTCTATATTTGAGGAGTTTGTTCTAGTAATTAAATCTATATAATAGGAAATTGAATATTTTCATTTTTTTTTTGTTTATCAATTCATCTGGATCTATTTAATCCGATGGTTAGAAGATGTACCCTCACCGAGTGATCGTGAGGTTAACCTCATTGAATCACTACACTTTTTTTTTTTTAATCTTACAAGTATATTTAGTGATATTTTCTAGTTTCTACCTTCTACCTATTTTTAGCTATGTCATTCGAATTGTCTGATCTAGAATCGAGAATTTAGTATCCAACCCTGTTTTGTTTGATGCAGCTATTGCCCATTCGATTGGAAAACTTGTACTTTAAAATGTTCCATAGGTTAGTCTCATTCTTCCAAGTTCATGTGAATAATGTCAAATACAGTTATACGTTGAAGTTGTTAAGGAGTGGAAAAACAATTGCTTAACTAGGATCATATAACATATCTCCAAATATTATCGCGTACATCTAAACAATATAATGAGAGTTCCCAAATAAATAGTGATTGTGTATGTCTTCTTTTCAATTTTGCCCTCCCCTATTCTAAATATTTAGCCCAATGAATAGTGACATATGTATATGTGTATTTTAATTGAAAAATATTATTATACATTTTTGTTTTCACACTCATTTTTTGGTTTCGACAATGCCCTTCCAACTTTATAATATTTAGAAAGAAAAATCAAAAGGTGGGTAAAAGTGACAAATGGTGTCCGTGTCTTTAAATGAAAATTACTATTACACATTTTTACACTTTTGCTTTCCCAAATTCATATTATTAATAATCAAACCTAATCCCTCTCAATATTAATTAATTATATGTAATCCCTAATATAATTTATTTAAAACTCTTCAATTATTTATAAATTATAAATAGGCTATTACATCCAACTTTTACATTTTGCCTTTCATGATTTTTACAATCCAAACCAGCCCAGATTAATATTGATGATACATCAAAATAGACCGTCATTACAACTATACACGTAGCAGAAAGCATTTATCACAAGGATCGGGCATCCTTCATAAAAACCCAAACAAGACCCATCAGAAGAAGACACAATTAAAGCCAAAATTCGAGCCCGCACAAGTTACTTCATAAAAAAATGAACGTTATATAAGAAAATAGTCGTGGAGGGAGTTATGTCTCCATAGACACATCTCCATTAAAGATGAAACTGTTATGAAAAATAACTCAGTTTGTTGCGCCTCATATGCTTAAGTGAAACAGAGAATTAACCACGACTATTATATAAGGTAAATGAAATATTCGATAAATGTATGCAACTTTAACTGATTTTTATCTAGATTTACTTCATTGTTCAAACATAGTTGTTGATTTAAGCATTGGAGTGCATTTGACTACCAAAAAGGTGATCTTTGTCAATCTAACATTTGTTTTACAGGTCAAACTCACAGAAAAACAAAACTTGAACGCATCAAATATATTATACCTAAGCCATTAAAATAATTTATTTCAAGCCCTCCAAATTATATATAAAATATAAAAGGCATTTATAATTAACTTTTTTATTTTCCATTTTACCATTCACATTTCATATTTCAGTACTTCTGAAACATTAATTAATTATATTTAAAATTTTAATATAATAATTTATTTAAATTCATTTAATTATTTATGACAATACATCAGTTCTTAAGTAAAAAAATTATTGAAATCTTAATTATTTATGACAATATCCGCGCAATTAGCGCGTCCACCACCAGTAGTAATAAATGAAATTTTGTATACAGTAATGAATAAAAAGTCAATGATGATGTTGACCAATTTTGACTAGTTTATCTATCCTGATTAGTGGATCGCGTAACATGATGACGACCCAGGTTGAATATTGTATTTGTGGCTCCTCTTGTCAGAATTAGCTGACATCACCACCATCTTTGTGAATTTTCACCCCAAAAACAAAGAAAAGTCTATAAAACACAGCAACTTCGGATTGATTGTCTTGCTGCTGTATTGTTGTCTGAAGTTTGGTCTGAAACTAAAACATAAACATGTGGCTATTTGGAGGAAAAGGGGCTTCAGGGTTCTCATGGTCATCCACAGCAGAGGAAGTAACTCAAGGGATTGATGGCACTGCTCTCACTGCCATTGTCACAGGTAGTCAACCTAATCCTTCCTTCATTTGGGTTTTCTGAAATTTTCAAATGAGGTTTTAGTTCATTTAGTTGATGTTTGGATGAATGGGTTGCTTTAATTTTTGATGTTATGTGTGTAGTTACTGAAAGTATTTGATGTGGTGGTGGATTTTTCAATTTTTAGTATTATTAAATGCCAATCTGATGCTATTTGGTGGTTTAGGTACACATGTATTCAATTGTAGTGTTTAGTAGGGTCAATTTCTGTGTTTAGAGTGTTGTTGTCTTCCTTTTGTTGGGGAGTTGGGTCCTACTTTTCTTTTCCATCAAGGATGACAATGATCAATGTTAGAAATTACAGATGATGTTCAATAATTCTGAAGTAAACTAAAGAAACTGATGATGAAATTTTTTATTATTACATGCTCATCCCGTCCCGTCTCGAATCCGTTTGGGGTGGGATGAGGTCTATCCCGTCCCGATCCTAAACGAATGGGACGGGATAGGAATGATGTCCATCCCGTTTCGGGCCCACCCCTAATTGAATTTGTTCATCTGTGGAACCTGAACCTGAACGGGTGATTCTGAAAGTACTATGTGCACCCCAAGAATTGTGGTGGTATGGTGAGTGTAAGGAGGCATCTTATGCGGAGTTGAGTGTAGTAATCCTCAATACAGCATCCATGCCTGCTCGATAATGCAGAGTCTGCCACCTTTTGGAGACGAGCAATTGTGATTCCTTTTCCTGTTTATGTAGAATTCATGAGAGGAAAAATTAAGAAAGATTCAATGTTATTGTGTCCTAAATATGGTCTTTGGATGGAGAGGAGGAATCCTAAAGATTTAATGTTGTTATATCCTAAACATCCAGCTGAGGAGGAATCTTAATGACTAGGAAATCCCACAATTTGCTAACCTACTGGCTATTATAGAGAAATATGTCTTTGGATGTAGAGAAAGACAAATGGCTATGGGATGGCAAAAGGGAATGACTTTTTAGTTAGAGAGTGGTATATACACAGTTATCTTCATCTATTCCCAACTCTAATCTTGATTAGGGGTGGGCAATGTCGGTTCGGTTTTGAGCCCCAAACCGATTTCATTCGGTTTGCCCAAAACTCAAACCGAAACCGAATTTTGTATTTGTAAACCGATGAATTCGGTCGAACCGAATTTCGGATCGGTTCGGTTCGGTTAGGCCGAAATTTCGGGTTCAAGCATTTGAAAGACTTTCATTAAAACATGTCAAATTTTTTTACAGGCCCATTTTTTTACAAACCCAATTTTTAGCCCAAAATTGAAAACTTTGAGAGAAGGGGGCGATTCAGTGCAACAGGGTGTACTGCAGTGCATTTGTTGCATTAATCAGGTATTAACACCTACCTGTTATTTAATTATTTATATATATCTAATTAATCGGTCGGTTCGGTTATAAATCGGTTGGTTCAAAACCGTAAACCAATTTCGAACCGTTTATAATCAGTTCGGTTTGGTTTAAATTATTTTCTTTCTACTCATATTTCGGTTCGGTTACCGAACCGAATTTGAAAATCGGTTCGGTCGGTTAACCGAATTTAAATCGGTTTTTGCCCACCCCTAATCTTGATGACAAAATCTCCAAACTCCACCCGTTTATCTGGATGAAGGAAGTCCCACCTAGAGCTACTTTTCTTCTGTGGACAGTTATTCATGGCAGGGTTCTTACAGTAGAAAATATCATCAGAAGATGCATCCTTCATCCTAACCACTGTGTATTTGTGAGCTCCATGAAGAATCTCCTGATCACCTTTTTATCTCTTGCCCCTTCATGAAGCAATTTTGGAGTTTGGCTCTGTCTGATTTTCATGTTCAAGGAAAAAAAATCATTACTTATTAGATCACTGATTATACGTAAATTTTGATAGCTTGATTGTGGCAAGTTCATCTCTGTTGGAATCATATTGTTAGATATTAAGATATATCCTCGAGAGTACTTTATTTGTCCAAGACTACACTGAAGTACCTTGCATTTCCTTGATGTCCAAGTCCAAGATTAATTAAAAAAGCGGTCATTGTCTATGGTGGTTGGATAAATCCATGATATGACAGTCATCTTCTGTTCTATTCATAAGCATATGTTACTAACCTGTTTGGTGTATTTATGTAGTTCTCTTAATTTTAACTGCAGGAGCATCAAGTGGTATCGGCGTCGAGACTGCACGTGTCCTTGCATTGCGTGGGGTTCATGTTGTTATGACAGTCAGGAATATGGTTGCGGGTGAAAATGTTAAAGAAGCAATTGTCAAAGAGATCCCCACTGCTAAAGTTGATGTCATGGAGTTGGATCTCAGCTCAATGGCATCAGTAAGGAAATTTGCATCAGAGTTCATTTCTTTGAATCTTCCACTGAACATCCTCATGTAAGATAAGAAGAGCACCAGTGCTTCCACGACATTGCTATTTTACATTCTTTTTGCATTTTAGATGTGGTTATAATGCACTCTTAAGGCTTCTTAGGTTCAGTAACTTGACAAGTAGAGAGCTAATTTTATTTTGTATGCTGGTAGAAACAATGCAGGAATCATGGCACCACCCTTTACACTTTCCGAAGACAACATAGAGCTACAGTTTGCAACAAACCATATTGGTAAGCAGCCTTCATCACATCATATCCATGTAAAAAAAAACTATGAACTAGTTCAGGTGCAATAGTAATGTTGATGAAAAGTGTTTGCTTCTGAATAATTGTATGTTGAGTAAAACTAGAAGAACACTGGTAATTTTAAACTTTACGTGATTCGGGTACCATCTACCTTCTTCCACTCGTGATTTACATCCTTTCAAACAAACCATTCCGTTTCTTGTCATTATGACATCATCCAACCTCACTGTATGGTTGGTATTTCTTCGTGCGACAATGGTCCAAACAAGCTTGTTTTCGGCTCTGATCCATTTTAAACTCACCATATCAAAGATCATTAAGAGGCCCGTCTTTGATAAGCATATGAAGAGGCAAGGATCTTCCCCTTTTATTTTCTGATTGGCATTCTTGTACTGAACCATTCTGATGGACATTTATCTAATGAGTAATGCGACATTTTGCTCCGTTCAACTTTGAGTGTGTGTGGTTGATGAAAATAGCTTTTCGTATTTTTGCAGGTCATTTTCTATTGACAAATCTTTTGTTGGACATCATGAGAAAGACTGCACAAGAAAGCAACATAGAAGGAAGAATTGTCATTGTTTCATCTGAGGCTCATCGATTCCCATACCGCGAGGGAATTCGTTTTGATAAGATGAATGATAAATCAGCGTAATACCATCTCGTTTTCTCAGTTTGGAGTTATATATTATAATTGTTATTCTTAACAAGTTCAAAGTTAATGCACCTTTTGGAATCCGCTTTGTGATTGCCTTAACGTATATTTGCCCTTGATAATTTACAGGTACAGCAGCATGGTCGCTTATGGACAATCGAAACTTGCTAATGTACTGCATGCTAATGAGCTTGCTAAGCGCCTAAAGGTACTAAGTTCATTTACTAAAGTCACTCGAACAGAAGTGCTTTGTCAATATGGTTCCTTGGAACCTATGTAACAAGGGCACTCAATTTTAAGGTTCTTACCAGTCTTATACACACACAGACGCGTACACATATAAAAAAACTTTAAAGTAGATGGTCTAACCTATCTTCGTATCCCCTGGTAGCAATTGCTGAAAGAGGATGGTGTATATTCCATTCTCTATATTGTTCAACGCAATCAGGGATACTGGGAATGTTTTCCAAATCTTTTCTTGTTACTTACTAAATACAATGAATGATTTGCTACTGTTTTATCGTGGGATATTCTTCCTATTTAGTCATCATCTTAGTCAGTTGCTATCTTAGAGAAAGCTGTAAATCTTCCTCACTGCATTTTCACAAAGTTGTTGGTGCACTGTTAAGCTTAACCGTAGAGTGTAGTATCTTTGCAACACTTTCTTCTTTAAAAACCACAGGCATGGCCACACTAGGAAGAGTTGAATCAGCAACCTCGTTTCTATAAGGTGTACTCTACCAAGTACCACCACGTGTGCGATTAGGGAATGCTAATTTGAACAAAAGTTTAATTTATCCCCATTCTTTTCTCTTGCATTACAACTTTCCCAAGTCTCTCCAACTTTTATCTTCTCTGTTGAAATGTCCTCTCTCCAAACGACCATATGTTCCCCGCTTATTTTTGTACAGGGAGCATGCCTCCCGCTTATCTTCATACAGGGCAACATGTTTAATGCTTGAAACATGTAGGTACACGATTACTTTGAAGGTGCATTTTTGCGATATTTATGTTCACTAGTGCCTAGCTCTTCCATCTTCTAATGAAGATCGGGAATTGGTTTTCTATCGAGTCTGTCTTATAGTTCACCCAGCTATCAATAGTACTACTGTCGTAACAATTATTTCTACTGTCTTGTATCTATCTACCTGACTACCTTCCCCACTTACTCCTACTTAGATCTTTAGCATGCTTACACACACAATAGACATAGTTATGCATTGTGTTTGTTTTTATTGTTGTTTTCTTGTCATACAATGAAAGTGATTTCACCAGGTATGCAAGATCTAACATTATCAAAATCTCTTTTTGGTTATCTTTTATAGGAAGAGGGGGTGCAGATAATTGCTAATTCACTTCATCCTGGAGCTATTACGACTGATCTCTTTCGACATCATAGTTTTTGGAATGGTAAATCCAAGATTTATCTTTGTAGTTCAGTCAATTTAGTTTATATAACAATGATATTCATAGAAATACATCATCTGGAAAGGTCCCTTGCATTAAATCCATTGCAGAAATTTTTTATTATGCTAAGTTGCAGCGGTTCACTGTGGATAAACACTTCTTACACATCAATCGTATATTCTTCTATATTTTGTGCACGTGTTGATGTTTTTCAGCACAAAAAATTGTCTGAATCTGTTGCCAGAGTATAATTTTCCGCTTTTTGCACGACACTGAAAATTTATAATGTTACCAATGTTGAATTAGATTTGTGCCTGAGGTAAGTAAACCTTTCACATGCTACCAGGAATGGTGACAGCTTTATCTCTATCTTGAACAAGCCCATAAAATCCAAGTCTTAATTTTGCCATACAAAGAATGTACAATACCTTACAATGACAGAATGGACAGACTTGACATACTAATGGCTAGTACCGATTAACCACCTATGTTTTGTCTGAAGCTCTGCCACAGCGTTGCGACACTTCTCAACTGGGGCGGTAAATAACATGTTAACAACTTAAATAAGTTGTAATAACTAATAACATACTCATACATTATTCATTAGTCTAATATTAACTAATTGTATTTAATATAAATGCAACTACTAGAACCTAATTAAGGAACATTCACCTTAAATCGAGAGAATCAAGTGAACTTCGTTATAATAACTCATAACATCCTCAACTTATACTTTATTTAGCAGTTTAAACTTTATTCAGTATTATCTTATTTAAATTAGGGTTTATTATTAGTATGTGATGACTCATAAACTATATAAAATTTATAAAATATTACGATTTCGCCTCAACTTTGTTGCGACTCTAGCACAACACTCACGACTCTTGAAGCGGAGGTCGGCACTTCGCCTTGCTTCATGCCCCAGACAATCTAGTTAACCACAAATGGCTACAAACAAAACTTCATCTCGTGGGTCACCAGTCACATTGCTTCACAGAGAATGTTTATTCAATAGGCTTTGTGTCTGCAACATGCGAGGTCTTTCTGGGCTTGGTTTCAAATCTCTATTCCACTATGGAACTTTCAGCCACAATGATTGTACTAACTTGGTCATTTGTGCCAATCAACAGCTTAATATAGATGTTAGTCTGATAGTACTTGTTTACCAGGGTCACTTGTTGCATCCTGGGGTTCTAGCTAGGGCTCTCGAAATCCATGTGATTGTACACTTAACCAAGGATTGTGATTTCACGAAATTACACGAAATTTCGTTGAAATTTTCGTTTTTTTAAATTATGAAAAGTAAAAAGGGAGAAAGAAAAAAATTTCGAAAATTTTGAGATTTTTTTCATAAAAACACCAAAACCAGCTACTAAAATTTACATTTTTTCGTAAATTTTGATTTTTTATCTAATTATCATTTATTCTAATTGTTTATTTATTAATACATTTATTGACTGCATCTTAATTTTTGCACATACTTAATACACCCTCGAAATTCATTATATATATTTTATGTATCCTCGAAACTTTTATGTTTTTAATTTTTTTACACAACAATATATTTCTCGAAATATTTATTAAAATCAAGAGACCGAAATAACTCGAAAAAACAAAATCACAATCCTTGCACTTAACCCTTTCAAGCATGATGAGTCTCATGCAAGTCAACTTACCTTCTCGAGCATGATGGATCCATGCAAACCTATGGATGAACCTCATTCTTGAGATAACCACATGTGTCTCTTGTTATCTCATTTTAATTATCCTAATTCAGTATTTGCAATGTTGATATCCGAATGATTTTTCTGATGCAGGAATTTGGCAGGCTCTTGGCAAACTTGTGCTTATAAAAAATGTTCCGCAGGTGCGCCTTTGATTTTGCTTAGCTGATGCATTACATCATATTTTTCTTCGAGCCCTTCTTATTAGCGAGGAAATGGGTGAGGGAGGGGGGTGCAACCCTCCATCCCCCTCGAGATGCATGATGGCACACATCTCGAGAGGGATGGAGGGTTTCACCCTCCTCCCTCGCCCGTTTCCTCGACATTAAGATTCAGCTGTAAACTTATGGCTTTATCTATTGCAGGGGGCAGCTACAACATGCTATGTTGCCTTGCATCCTCAAGTCAAAGGTGTAAGTGGCGTGTACTTTTTGGACAGTAACAAAGCTAAAACGAGCTCACAAGGTAGCAACATGGAGCTAGCGAATAAACTGTGGGACTTCAGTGTCAGTTTAACCGAGTGATTGTGTGCTGTGTGTAAATTTGCAGTGGGTTAAATTGATCGATATAGTAAATTGTTCACTATCAAGTGTGATACCTCTCATATACGGAGGTTACAGATATAGGAATGAGAATTACGATAGCAAAAGAACTAGTTGGTTTTGAACTTTTTGTTACAAGATGCATGACACTACAGTAAAATTTGGATTGGAAGAAGGAAAATTCTAGGGGTCGAGGGAGGGGTCGAGGGAAAGGGAGCGAGGGATGGGTGTAACCACCCATCCTCCTCGCGATGAGCGCCTGCACACATCTCCAACACGATGCGCTCATCCCGAGGAGGATGGGTGGTTACACCCATCCCTCGCTCCCTCCCTCGCTCTGTAGCAAAGCACTTGGAAGAATGTCAATATAATTTATCTTTATTTTGTATATAATCTCTTCAAATTTTCATGAATGGAATGGTCGAAGCATAATATTTTAGTTATGTATTTGTTTTCATGGACAGATTGGCTGAATGCGAAAAAAAGAAAGTTGTATGTCATTTGCCTTTGGTATAAATCATCTAGGGTTGCAAGTTGCAAGTTGCAACTCGAACTTTATCCAGCGATTGCCCACACCGTCTCTCTATATACCTCTATAGGCTTAGGGTTTTTAGCTCAAACAAATTAAATTGTTTGTGTTTTATTCAAGGGTGTCTGCGAATCAATTGAACAAAACCAAATTATCTTCAATGGATTTGCAAAAGCACTATTCCAAAAAGGTGTTTTAAAGAAGGGGGTAAAAATGTATTTTCGCCCCCCAAGCAGTGAAACCTCGCTGATTTCCAAGGCCAGCTAGAATTGCTCTTGTAGTTTTGATGGTCATTGAAGATGTCCAGAAGCCTTATATCAAGAGGGATAATGAGATGGTTGCTGAAGTTTATAAAAAATAAATTGTCAAAGTGATTTTATTTTATTTTTTCTTTCGTTGCTTCATTGAACCCATTTTTGTGATAAAAAAAAAAGGAAGAAGAGAGTAATGGAGTTTCTATATTTTAGGAGTTTGTTCCAGCAATTAAATCTATATAATAGGAAATTGAATATTTTCATTTTTTTGGTTTATCAATTCATCTGGATCTATTTAAACCGACGGTTAAAAGATGTACCCTCACCGACTGGTCGTGAGGTTAACCTCATTGAATCACTACACTTTTTTTTTCCATCTTACAAGTATATTTAGTGATATTTTCTAGTTTCTACCTTAACCTATTTTTAGCTATGTCATTCGAATTGTCTGATCTAGAATCGAGAATTTAGTATCCAACCCTGTTTTGTTTGATGCAGCTATTGCCCGTTCGATTGGAAAGCTTGTACTTTAATGTCAAATACAGTTATACGTTGAAGTTGTTAAGGAGTGGAAAATCAATTGCTTAACTAGGATCATATAACATATCTCTAGATATTATCGCATACATCTAAACAATATAATGAGAGTTCCCCAAATAAATAGTGATTGTATGTCTTCTTTTCAATTTTGCCTTCCCCTGTTCTAAATAATTAGCCCAATGAATAGTGACATGGGTATATGTGTCTTTTAATTGAAAATTTTTATTATACATTTTTGTCTTCACTCATTTTTGGGTTTCGACAATGCCTTTCCAACTTTATAATATTTAGAAAGAAAAATTAAAAAGTGGGTAAAGGTGACAAATGGTGTCCGTGTCTTTAAATGAAAATTACTATTACACATTTTTACACTTTTGCCTTTCCAAATTCATATTATTAATAATCAAACCCAATCCCTTTCAATATTCATTAATTATTTGTAATCCCTTAATATAATTTATTTAAAACTCTTCAATTATTTATAAATTATAAATAGGCTATTACATCCAACTTTTACATTTTGCCTTCGCATTTCATGATTTTTACAATTCAACCAGCCCAGATTAATATTGATGATACATCAAAATAGACTATCGTTACAACTATACACGTGGCAGGAAGCATCCATCACAAAGATCATGTATCCTTCATAAAAGCCCAAACAAGATCCATCAGAAGAAGACACAATTAAGGCCAAAATTCGAGTCCGCACAAGTTCTTTCATAAAAAAATATGAACGTTATATAATAAAATAGTCATGGAGGGAGTTACGCCTCCACAGACACATCTCCATTAAAGAGGAAAACTGTTAGGAAGAACAACTCATTTTGTTGCGCCTCATATGTTTAAGTCACGTAGAAAATTAACTGGTAACGGGAACATTCGACAAATGTATGCAATTTAAACGGAGTTTTATCTCTATTTACTTCATTCTTCAAACATAGTTGCTGACTTAAGCATTAAAGTGTCTTTGGCCACAAAAAATGTGATCATTAACAGTCTAACATCTGTTTTGTATGTAAAACTTACAGGAAAACGAGATTTGAACGCATCAAATATATTATACCTAAGTCACTAAAATAATTTATTTCAAGCCCTCCCAATTATATATAAATTATAAAAGGCATTTATAACTAACTTTATTATTTTCCATTTTACCATTCACATTTTATATTTCAGTATTTCTGAAACGAGCAATTCTACAGGGCCTGGGAACCAGCCTGGGGGGTGAAAATCCAATTTTGCCCCCCCCCCCCCCCCCCCCTCTTTAAACACATTTTTGGAGATTGTGTTTAAAGAGGGGGGGCAAAACTGTATTTTCGCCCCCCAAGGCAGGAAAAACCAGACTGGTTCCCAGACCATTAAGAATTTCTGTTCTGAAACATTGATGAATTATACTTAAATCTCTAATATAATAATTTATTTGAAAGTTTAATTATTTATGACAATACATCAATCAGTTCTTAAATAAAAAAATTATTGAATATCCGCGCAATTAGCGCGTCCACCACCAGTAGTAATAAATGAAATTTTGTATACAGTAATGAATAAAAAGTCAATGATGATGTTGTCTAATTTTGACTAGTTTATCTATCCTGATTAGTGGATCGCGTAACATGATGACGACCCAGGTTGAATATTGTATTTGTGGCTCCTCTTGTCAGAATTAGCTGACATCACCACCATCTTTGTGAATTTTCACCCCAAAAACAAAGAAAAGTCTATAAAACACAGCAACTTCGGATTGATTGTCTTGCTGCTGTATTGTTGTCTGAAGTTTGGTCTGAAACTAAAACATAAACATGTGGCTATTTGGAGGAAAAGGGGCTTCAGGGTTCTCATGGTCATCCACAGCAGAGGAAGTAACTCAAGGGATTGATGGCACTGCTCTCACTGCCATTGTCACAGGTAGTCAACCTAATCCTTCCTTCATTTGGGTTTTCTGAAATTTTCAAATGAGGTTTTAGTTCATTTAGTTGATGTTTGGATGAATGGGTTGCTTTGGTTTTTGATGTTATGTGTGTAGTTACTGAAAGTATTTGATGTGGTGGTGGATTTTTCAATTTTTAGTACTATTAAATGCCAATCTGATGCTATTTGGTTGGTTTTGTGACACATGTATTCAATTGTAGTGTTTAGTAGGGTCAATTTATGTGTTTAGAGTGTTGTTGTCTTCCTTATGTTGGGGAGTTGGGTCCTACTTTTCGCGTCCATCAAGGATGACAATGATCAATGTTAAAAATTACAGATGATGTTCAATAATTCTGAAGTAAACTAAAGAAAATGAAGATGAATTTTTTTATTATTACATGCTCATCCCATCCCGTCTGGAATCCATTTGAGATGCGATGAGGTCGGGACGAGGTCTATCCCGTTCCGAGCCCAAATGAATGGGATAGGACAGGGATGAGGTTCATCCCATTCTGAGCCCACCCTTAATTGAATTTGTTACTTTTGTGGAACCTGAACTGGTGATTCTGAAAGTACTATGTGCACCTCAAGAATTGTGGTGGTATGGTGAGTGTAAGGAGGCATCTTATGCGGAGTTGAGTGTAGTAATCCTCAATACAGCATCCATGCCTGCTCAGTGCTCGATAATGCAGAGTCTGCCACCTTTTGGAGACGAGCAATTGTGATTCCTTTTCCTGTTTATGTAGAATTCATGAGAGGAAAAATTAAGAAAGATTCAATGTTATTGTGTCTTAAATATGGTCTTTGGATGGAGAGGAGGAATCCTAAAGATTTAATGTTGTTATATCCTAAACATCCAGCTGAGGAGGAATCTTAATGACTAGGAAATCCCACAATTTGCTAACCTACTGGCTATTATAGAGAAATATTGTCTTTGGATGTAGAGAAAGACAAATGGCTATGGGATGGCAAAAGGGAATGACTTTTTTGTTAGAGAGTGGTATATACACAGTTGTTATCTTCATCTATTCCCAACTCTAATCTTGATGACAAAATCTCCAAACTCCACCCGTTTATCTGGATGAAGGAAGTCCCACCTAGAGCTACTTTTCTTCTGTGGACAGTTATTCATGGCAGGGTTCTTACAGTAGAAAATATCATCAGAAGATGCATCCTTCATCCTAACCACTGTGTATTTGTGAGCTCCATGAAGAATCTCCTGATCACCTTTTTATCTCTTGCCCCTTCATGAAGCAATTTTGGAGTTTGGCTCTGTCTGATTTTCATGTTCAAGGAAAAAAAATCATTACTTATTAGATCACTGATTATACGTAAATTTTGATAGCTTGATTGTGGCAAGTTCATCTCTGTTGGAATCATATTGTTAGATATTAAGATATATCCTCGAGAGTACTTTATTTGTCCAAGACTACACTGAAGTACCTTGCATTTCCTTGATGTCCAAGTCCAAGATTAATTAAAAAAGAGGTCACTGTCTATGGTGGTTGGATAAATCCATGATATGACAGTCATCTTCTGTTCTATTCATAAGCATATGTTACCAACCTGTTTGGCGTATTTATGTGGTTCTCTTAATTTTAACTGCAGGGGCATCAAGTGGTATCGGCGTCGAGACTGCACGTGTCCTTGCATTGCGTGGGGTTCATGTTGTTATGACAGTCAGGAATATGGTTGCGGGTGAAAATGTTAAAGAAGCAATTGTCAAAGAGATCCCCACTGCTAAAGTTGATGTCATCGAGTTGGATCTCAGCTCAATGGCATCAGTAAGGAAATTTGCATCAGAGTTCATTTCTTTGAATCTTCCACTGAACATCCTCATGTAAGATAAGAAGAGTACCAGTGCTTCCACAACATTGCTATTTCACATTCTTTTTGCATTTTAGATGTGGTTAAAATGCACTCTTAAGGCTTCTTAGGTTCAGTAACTTGACAAGTAGAGAGCTAATTTTATTTTGTATGCTGGTAGAAACAATGCAGGAATCATGGCACCACCCTTTACACTTTCCGAAGACAACATAGAGCTACAGTTTGCAACAAACCATATTGGTAAGCAGCCTTCATCACATCATATCCATGTCAAAAAAAACTATGAACTAGTTCAGGTGCAATAATAATGTTGATGAAAAGTGTTAGCTTCTGAATAATTGTATGTTGAGTAAAACTAGAAGAACACTGGTAATTTTAAACTTTACGTGATTCGGGTACCATCTACCTTCTTCCACTCGTGATTTACATCCTTTCAAACAAACCATTCCATTTCTTGTCATTATGACATCATCCAACCTCACTGTATGGTTGGTATTTCTTCGTGCGACAATGGTCCAAACAAGCTTGTTGTCGGCTCTGATCCATTTTAAACTCACCATATCAAAGATCATTAAGAGGCCCGTCTTTGATAAGCATATGAAGAGGCAAGGATCTTCCCCTTTTATTTTCTGATTGGCATTCTTGTACTGAACCATTCTGATGGACATTTATCTAATGAGTAATGCGACATTTTGCTCCGTTCAACTTTGAGTGTGTGTGGTTGATGAAAATAGCTTTTCGTATTTTTGCAGGTCATTTTCTATTGACAAATCTTTTGTTGGACATCATGAGAAAGACTGCACAAGAAAGCAACATAGAAGGAAGAATTGTCATTGTTTCATCTGAGGCTCATCGATTCCCATACCGCGAGGGAATTCGTTTTGATAAGATGAATGATAAATCAGCGTAATACCATCTCGTTTCCTCAGTTTGGAGTTATATATTATAATTGTTATTCTTAACAAGTTCAAAGTTGATGCACCTTTTGGAATCCGCTTTGTGATTGCCTTAACGTATATTTGCCCGCGATAATTTACAGGTACAGCAGCCTGTTCGCTTATGGACAATCGAAACTTGCTAATGTACTGCATGCTAATGAGCTTGCTAAGCGCCTAAAGGTACTAAGTTCATTTACTAAAGTCACTCGAACAGAAGTGCTTTGTCAATATGGTTCCTTGGAACCTATGTAACAAGGGCACTCAATTTTAAGGTTCTTACCAGTCTTATACACACACAGACGCGTACACATATAAAAAAACTTTAAAGTAGATGGTCTAACCTATCTTCGTAGCCCCTGGTAGCAATTGCTGAAAGAGGATGGTGTATATTCCATTCTCTATATCGTTCAACGCAATCAGGGATACTGGGAATGTTTTCCAAATCTTTTCTTGTTACTTACTAAATACAATGAATGATTTGCTACTGTTTTATCGTGGGATATTCTTCCTATTTAGTCATCATCTTAGTCAGTTGCTGTCTTAGAGAAAGCTGTAAATCTTCCTCACGGCATTTTCACAAAGTTGTTGGTACACTGTTAAGCTTAACCGTAGAGTGTAGTATCTTTGCAACACTTTCTTCTTTAAAAACCACAGGCATGGCCACACTAGGAAGAGTTGAATCAGCAACCTCCTTTCTATAAGGTGTACTCTACCAAGTACCACCACATGTGCGATTAGGGAATGCTAATTTGAACAAAAGTTTAATTTATCCCCATTCTTTTCTCTTGCATTACAACTTTCCCAAGTCTCTCCAACTTTTATCTTCTCTGTTGAAATGTCCTCTCTCCAAACGACCATACGTTCCCCGCTTATTTTTGTACAGGGACCATGCCTCCCGCTTATCTTCATACAGGGCAACATGTTTAATGCTTGAAACATGTAGGTACATGATTACTTTGAAGGTGCATTTTTGCGATATTTATGTTCACTAGTGCCTAGCTCTTCCATCTTCTAATGAAGATCGGGAATTGGTTTTCTATCGAGTCTGTCTTATAGTTCACCCATCTATCAATAGTACTACTGTCTTAACAATAATTTCTACTGTCTTGTATCTATCTACCTGACTACCTTCCCCACTTACTCCTACGTAGATCTTTAGCATGCTTACACACACAATAGACATAGTTATGCATTGTGTTTGTTTTTATTGTTGTTTTCTTGTCATACAATGAAAGTGATTTCACCAGTTATGCAAGATCTAACATTATCAAAATCTCTTTTTGGTTATCTTTATAGGAAGAGGGGGTGCAGATAATTGCTAATTCACTTCATCCTGGAGCTATTACGACTGATCTCTTTCGACATCATAGTTTTTGGAATGGTAAATCCAAGATTTATCTTTGTAGTTCAGTCAATTTAGTTTATATAACAATGATATTCAAAGAAATACATCATCTGGAAAGGTCCCTTACGTTAAATCCATTGCAGAAAACTTTTATTATGCTAAGTTGCAGCAGTTCACTGTGGATAAACACTTCTTACACATCAATCATATATTCTTCTATATTTTGTGCACGTGTTGATGTTTTTCAGCACAGAAAATTGTCTGAATCTGTTGCCAGAGTAAAATTTTCCGCTTTTTGCACGACACTGAAAATTTATAATGTAACCAATGTTGAATTAGATTTGTGCCTGAGGTAAGTAAACCTTTCACATGCTACCAGGAATGGTGACAGCTTTATCTCTATCTTGAACAAGCCCATAAAATCCAAGTCTTAATTTTGCCTTACAAAGAATGTACAATACCTTACAATGACAGAATGGACAGACTTGACATACTAATGGCTAGTACCGATTAACCACCTATGTTTTGTCTGAAGCTCTGCCACAGCGTTGCGACACTTCTCAACTGGGGCGGTAAATAACATGTTAACAACTTAAATAAGTTGTAATAACTAATAACATACTCATACATTATTCATTAGTCTAATATTAACTAATTGTATTTAATATAAATGCAACTACTAGAACCTAATTAAGGAACATTCACCTTAAATCGAGAGAATCAAGTGAACTTCGTTATAATAACTCATAACATCCTCAACTTATACTTTATTTAGCAGTTTAAACTTTATTCAATATTATCTTATTTAAATTAGGGTTTATTATTAGTATGTGATGACTCATAAACTATATAAAATTTATAAAATATTACGATTCCGCCTCAACTTTGTTGCGACTCTAGCACAACACTCACGACTCTTGAAGCGGAGGTCGGCACTTCGCCTTGCTTCATGCCCCAGACAATATAGTTAACCACAAATGGCTACAAACAAAACTTCATCTCGTGGGTCACCAGTCACATTGCTTCACAGAGAATGTTTATTCAATAGGCTTTGTGTCTGCAACATGCGAGGTCTTTCTGGGCTTGGTTTCAAATCTCTATTCCACTATGGAACTTTCAGCCAGAATGATTGTACTAACTTGGTCATTTGTGCCAATCAACGGCTTAATATAGATGTGTGTCTGATAATACTTGTTTACCAGGATCACTTGTTGCATCCTGGGGTTCTAGCTAGGGCTCTCGAAATCCATGTGACTGTACACTTAACTAAGGATTGTGATTTCGCGAAATTACACGAAATTTAGCTGAAATTTTCGTTTTTTTTAAATTATGAAAAGAAAAAGGGAGAAAGAAAAAATTTTCGAAAATTTTGAGATTTTTTCCGTAAAAATACCAAAACCAGCTACTAAAATTTACATTTTTTCGTAAATTTCGATTTGTTTTCTAATTATCATTTATTCTAATTGTTTATTTATTAATACATTTATTGACTGCATCTTAATTTGTGCACATACTTAATACACCCTCGAAATTCATTATATATATTTTATGTATCCTCGAAATTTTTACGTTTTTAATTTTTTTACATAACAATATATTTCTCGAAATATTTCTTAAAATCAAGAGAGACCGAAATTAACTCGAAAAAACAAAATCACAATCCTTGCACTTAACCCTTTCAAGCATGATGAGTCTCATGCAAGTCAACTTAATCTTCTCGAGCATGATGGATCCATGCAAACCTATGGATGAACCTCATTCTTGAGATAACCACATGTGTCTCTTGTTATCTCATTTTAATTATCCTAATTCAGTATTTGCAATGTTGATATCCGAATTATTTTTCTGATGCAGGAATTTTTCAGGCTCTTGGCAAATTTGTGCTTATAAAAAATGTTCCGCAGGTGCGCCTTTGATTTTGCTTAACTGATGCATTACATCATATTTTTATTCGAGCCCTTCTTATTAGCGAGGAAATGGGCGAGGGAGGGGGGTGCAACCCTCCATCCCCCTCGAGATGCGTGATGGCACACATCTTGAGGGGGATGGAGGGTTGCACCCTCCTCCCTCGTCCATTTCCTCGACATTAAGATTTTGCTGTAAACTTATGGCTTTATCTATTGCAGGGGGCAGCTACAACATGCTATGTTGCCTTGCATCCTCAAGTCAAAGGTGTAAGTGGCGAGTACTTTTCAGACAGCAACAAAGCTAAAACGAGCTCACAAGGTAGCAACATGGAGCTAGCGAATAAACTGTGGGACTTCAGTGTCAGTTTAACTGAGTGATTGTGTGCTGTGTGTAAATTTGCAGTGGGTTAAATTGATCGATATAGTAAATTGTTCACTATCAAGTGTGATACCTCTCGTATACGGAGGTTACAGATATAGGAATGAGAATAAAGATAGCAAAAGAACTAGTTGGTTTTGAACTTTTTTGTTACAAGATGCATGACACTACGATAAAATTTGGATTCGAAGAATGTCAGTATAATTTATCTTTATTTTGTGTATAATCTCTTCAAATTTTCATGAATGGAATTGTCGAAGCATAATATTTTAGTTATGTATTTGTTTTCATGGACAGATTGGTTGAATGCGAAAAAAAAGAAAGTTGTATGTCATTTGCCTTTGGTATAAATCATCCAGGGTTGCAAGTTGCAAGTTGCAACTCGAACTTTATCCAGCGATTGCCCACACCGTCTCTCTATATACCTCTATAGGCTTAGGGTTTTTAGCTCAAACAAATACAATTGTTAGTGTTTTATTCAAGAGCTTTGCTAGCTGTCGAGGAAACGAGCGAGGAAACCAGCTAGGGAAATGAGGTGGAGGGGGTGGAAACCGTTCACCCCCCTCGGGATGTGCGCGCGAAAAGTCAACGCACACATCCCGAGGGGGGTGAACGGTTTCCACCCCCTCCACCTCATTTCCCTCGCTGGTTTCCTCGCTCATTTCCTCGACATCTAGAATTTTTCTTTATTCAAGGGTGTCTGCGAATCAATTGAACAAAACCAAATTATCTTCAATTGATTTGTAAAAGCATTATTCTGTTTCGATGGATCTCTTAAATACACTACTCAAAATCTAAAATCTAACAGCTTTGTTTGGTCGATTCATCAAATCCAGGCGAAAAGAAGGTTGGCTAAAAAAACCATCTTACTCTAAAGGACATTTTAAAAATCGTAAAACCAAGGAATGTGATTTCTTGGAAAATGTCAAAATTTCATGAAATATTTCTTTTTTTTTCGAGTTATCGAAATTTCTTTTGAAATCCAAAATATGTATTTCTTTCATCATACCAACCTCAATTTTTGTTATATAAGAGCATTTTCAATGGTAAAAGTTAAAATGAGATCAACCATCCTCTAAACCAAAATCTAAATTTAAGGATCCCATATTTTTTCATCACTCCAGCCACATCTCCTATTTTAACTTTTTCATCATTATTTAAATATATATTTTTTCACTTTTCTATATCAATTTAATTTCAATTATACTATTATTAATTTCAACTTAATTTAAGTTTGACTAATTAAAATTGTTGGGAATTTTTATAAAAATTAGTATTAATAATTATTTAAATATATTTCCTTTTGTTTTAATTTTTTTTATTTTGTTTTTAATTTTGGAAATTAAATATTTGAAATATTTTATTGTTATTTTAGATATAGGGGATGGTTTGGTTTCCCTAAATTTAGGGGAAAAGTTGGATGTTGAATTATTATAGGGGGGATGATTTAGGGGATTAATTGGAAGAATGATTTTTTCTATGAAACCCCTAAAATAGTTTAGAGGATTGATTGGAGATGCTCTAAGTGATTCTTATTGAATATATAGTTTGCATGACATTATGAGTCTCATGGGACTATGTAATAAGTAAGAGCTCAAAGTGCTTAAATTATATTGATAATTTTAAAATTACAATCGAAATTTTTATGTTTTTTCTATACACAACTAAATATTTCACGAAATGTTTCTTAAAAAAAAAAAAAAAAAAAAAAAAAATCACCAAATCCCAATCCTTTTAAAAGCCAGTATTTGCCCAAGAAGTCTAGAACACACTGAGGGGATTGGTAGAATGCCTGAAAAAAACCATTTGAGTGCCCAATTTAATGGATGGATGATCTAACTAAATAAATAATTTCGTTACCATTTACCACCACCACAAAAATTGGGTTTTTTCTTTGAAAAATGAATGCTTGGCTAGTTAGTTCAGTTGGGTGAAATCTTCTCCTTTTGGTCTGAAACTAAACAATGTAGTGGCTTCTTAGCAAAAAGGGAGCTTCTGGGTTCTCAGGGTCATCTACAGCTGAAGAAGTTACACAAGGAATAGATGGAACTGGTCTCACTGCTGTTGTTACAGGTGAACCAATCTTCATTTTGGGTTTTCTGTTTTCCTTCTGCTCTGCTGTTTTCACATGAGATTTTCAGTTCATTTAGTTTATATGAGTAAATGATTGAATGGGTTGTCAACTGTGTTGTGTGTTTCATTAAAATTTACTTGGTCGCTATAATTGATATGGGTACATGATTGAATGGGTTGTCAACTATGATGTCTGTTTCATTAAAATTTACTTGGTAACTATAATTGATATGGGTTTGATGTGATTTTCAGCTTTGAGTAGATATTGGGTGTGTGTTGATGTTGAAATTATGTTCTTCTAGTGCATTTGTTACTATTTTTGTATAAGGGTCTTGTTGGTTCATGTACTTCAGTTTGATGTTTTTCCATTCAATTCTGCATACCTAGCTTTGTGTTTGCACTGCATACCTAGCTTTGTGTTTGCGTTGCTTTAAAGCTTTCAACACCTAGGCACATAGAAATACGTTCAATTAGGAAAAGTGGTTTCTCATCACACCAACTTATGCAACGGTATGAACCCCTAAAACCCAAACCCATATTGCTTTGATACTCGAGTGTATGCAACATGAAGCATGCTATGGTCCATTTTATGTCTTCTCAACTATTATTTAACTAACTTTCAACACCTTAATATATGATCCATATCGCATTTACTAGAAAGAAACGTGGATGTGGCTTAAGAAATGTATGAATTGCTGTGCCTTTGGAGTTGTAATGTTCAGTAATTTACACTCAAAAACACAAAATGATTTTTGTGCCAAAGAGTTTGAAGTTGCTGCAAATGTGGCTGCTACAGAAATTGCGTCCATAAACAAATTTTATTGAATTGGTAATTCAGCACATGGTGACTGCTCCGTATTGCAGAGTTGGTCACTTTTTTGGTGGCAAAATAAATAAATAAAATCTTATTCCCCCTTGTTTATGCAGAACATGTGACTTTCTTTTTTGGTTGGAGGCAGAGAAAAATCTTTGTTAGCTTACAAAATCATACTCATTACTGATTACATGATTGATTATCCATGTAAAGGTTGATCTTCTGGTAAGAGTATTCGTTAATTGGAATCATATGTAGATCGTCCAGAGTGCCTTCTTTGTCCAAGACTACATTTGAGCATCTTTCAAAAGCATATTTTTCATCTTCTTCGGTCCTAATCCATAAGTGTTTGTGTTGAATCATTTGTTACCAGAACCTTTGTATTTGTATGATCATTTTTATTTTAATTGCAGGAACAACGAGTGGTATTGGCGTTGAGACTGCACGTGTCCTTGCCTTGCGTGGGGTTCATGTTGTTATGGGAGTGAGGAATGTGATTGCAGGTAGAAATGTTAAAGAAGCAATAGACAGAGAAATCCCCACTGCTAAAGTTGATGTAATGGAGTTAGATCTTAGCTCAATGGCATCAACAAGGAAATTTGCATCAGAATTCAATTCTCGAAAACTTCCATTGAACATTCTCATGTAAGATAATTGCCTTTATGTCATTGCTATTTCAGACTTTCTGGCTTCTATGCATTTTAAGCCTCCTAAAATTCAGTAACTTGAAAAATAGGGAGGTAATTTTATTTTTATGTTGGCACTTGGTAGCAACAATGCTGGAATCTACGCACCACCATTCACCCTTTCCAAAGACAACATAGAGCTGCAGTTTGCAACAAACCACATAGGTAGGCAGCAATCATCATTTCGTCAATTATGAAGTATTTCCAGTAATGTATACATCGTTATTGCTATTTGTGCGCATAGATGAGCCCCACATGAGTTTTGTTTTTCAAAATTTAATTTCTTGCAAATATTTTATCTCCTGTTTAATTTACGTAGGCAATATTATTTTTATTATGAATTCAACCCTAGGGCCCTATTGTTGACTAGTTACTTTATTGATTATTTTAGAAGGCTGAGAATTCTTGTAGGATAGGTTCGACACCCTAGTTTTGAGTAAATCCTTTATATGGTGTTTATCTGTTGTTGCTTTCCCCACAATTTACATCATCAAGAGCAATAGTTGTGTTCATGAAGGTGTTAGCTTATGAATAATGGGGTGTGGACTTAAACCGCAAAAAACTGTTAAAATTTCTCTGATATCGTAAACATGAACTGAATAGATATAAACAGTCTTGGTAACTTAGAGATGTAAGGCTTGCTACATAACTTGAATTCGAAGCATGGACTAGTAGTAACAACTAATCCTAACTGGAAAATCACAACCTATTCTAGTAATCCTAACAGAATTCTTAAACTAATAAATAAAGGAACAGAAAACCATTTCTAAACTAAGAACCCAAATGATGTTAAGTTTTATCTAGAATACTGTGATAATCCTACTGTCATGAAGCCTTATTAATTACAAAATCAGTATTTATTTTCTTCTAAAAATATTAACATATGTTTCGACCAACATTTTAAAAGGTGGAGGCGTGACACGAGGCCTTTCAATGGAGTGATGTGAGGCATTTTGCAAGTGAATAAATTTTTTTACCTCGGGAGCGATAACTATTATCAAGTGATATGTATAATATTATAAAAGTATAAAAGAATGAAATATTTAATACATCCCGATTGTATATACCCTATTTTATATTTTCTAAATCATAAATACGACAACAATATTTTCAAAAGGCATACACAAGTTGCAAGGCCTTTCTAACCTCTTTAAATGGAGTCTAGCTTACATATTATTAAAAGTTTAAGTTAACATATTTATCTCTCAAGTAAAAAAAATTTAAAGATATATCACACAACAAAGTTGCACACATCTGCAATGAAGCGCACATTTTCATTGCACATAAGGAGTGAGCCTCCTCTATTCCTATAAGTGAGGCTTAGGCCTTCGATGTAATTAATCCTTGACATAAGTGTTTGACGCATTGCGATTAAGTCTCGCCTTTAAGGTGTAACCCTCGCAAGTCCTTTAAAACATTGGTTTTAGTTGTGAACTATACTGGTAGTTAGTGGTGGACCCAGGATTTTAATCAAGGGGGAGGGGGGAAATGACAAATAATTATTAGTTGATAACAATAGTAGTTATCATGGGCGGAGTAAAAAAAAAAAAAAAAATTCTACCCAAGCTAGTAACTAACAAAAAATACAACTATCAAAAATACATTGCATATACTAAACTAAATCAAGTGTACTCCAAATTTAAGCCAAATAAGGTCACAATATCGAATAACCTTGGCAAGTATATAACTAGAATATATAACTAAAATCACAAAATAATTATGATAAGTATTTAGTTGAAGCTTAAAAACATATGAAATTTGTGAACATAATAAAATCCTAATACAATTTCATAGAAAAAAAATGGATTATATGAGTCCTCAAATTTTGTATGAGTTGGCTAATTGTATATATTTTTCATTGAATTATATAGTTATTATTTTATATATATATATATATTGGAGGTTTTATACCACTTGTGAATAAACAATTCATTTTTTTAATGTTTTCAACTAGCTCCAAGAGTATCGAGCTTGGGTCATTTACTAAAAATGTTAAACTTCTAACCACTACACCAACAAAGACGTGAAAATAGTTGAATGAACAATTATGATATTGTATTATATAATTGATTTTTTTTTGTAAGGTCGAGTATTTATTAAAAATGTTTTGAAAGTTGAGGGCGGGCAGCTGCCCCTTGACCCCTTAATAGGTCCGCCCATGCTGGTAGTTTCTGCCTCCATCTTTTGTTTTTATAACAAATACTTAGCGTGGTGTTATGAACCAACCAATTCTCCCAAAAGCCCGAGCTGTCCAGGAGGGGAAAGTCCATAACAAGGATCGTAACACGTGGTTCCTCTGTTATCAAGATGGGTTTTAAGCCACCGTGATGAAAAACCTGAGTGTTTTGGTTTCCAGATGAAATATAATTGTTGATATGAACTTGAACATTTTGATTCTAAATCACTACAAGGAGAGTTTTACACGAAGAGAGTAGAGAGCAGATGATGAAAAGAGAGTCGAAGAGTGATGGGAATTTTTTTTCTTTGAAAAATGTTGACTAGTGCCAATGTGCTTTGTCTCGTCTTACTGAATTATTTGTCTGTGATACTATGGTTTATAGTCAACCTCCTCTTACTTGCGTAGTATGATCAAGACTATGCTCCAACTGATACATCCCCAGCCTCTGAAACTATTTGATGGAACTCATACATATTAGCATTGTATGTTCAATAACATTCAATAGCTCTTCGGATCCATTTTAATCTCACCCAAATCAAGATTGTTAATAGGCCCATCTGTGAAGTATATGAAGAGGCAATACTGCAATATGCAATCTTTTTATTTTACTTTTTTATTGGTTTTTTTGTACTGAACCATTAAGATTAGCGGTAATCTATTGTGGCACATTTTTCTTTCAACATAGAGTATGATGATGAAGATTTCTTTTTTGCAGGTCATTTTCTGTTGACAGATCTTTTGTTGGACACTATGAAAAAGACTACACGAAAAAATAATGTAGAAGGAAGAATTGTCAATGTTTCATCTGCTGCTCATCGACTTTCATATCGTGAGGGGATTCGTTTTGATAAGATCAATGATAAATCGACGTAATGCTATCTCAAATCTCAGCTTTGGAGATAGTATAAATTACTCAACAGTTTTTGTGGGTGCGATCTCTCTAATGAGGGGATTACATCTACTAAAAATCAGCTCTTTACTCATACGTCAAGAGCCCCAAAAGTAGTTGCAAAAGCTTTATTCTCCCTGGATTGGGCACTTGACGAATGAGTTAAGGGCTGATCTTTAGTAGATGTAATGTCCTAGTAGAGATAAGGTCAAAGTTGTCTTGATAAAATCAGCTGGTAACTATTGGAATCCTTTTTGAGTTTTGTCTTTGCGCTTGATAACTACAGGTACAACGGGTTTTTTGCTTATGCACAATCAAAGCTAGCTAATGTATTGCATGCTAATGAGCTCGCTAGACGCCTAAAGGTATGGCGTTCATCAGTAATATCACAAAGTTAAGAACTACTTTGTCAATGTGATTCCTCAGCTGGAACCTGTATTGTGGCACTGCATTTTAATGTTTCACACATCTAAACCTTAAAGTGGTTGCTCTGACCTAATACTTTATAGTTCATGGTTGCTATTCAAGAGGATTGGTGTGTGCATTCCATTGTTTATATCATATAGAAGTATATTTTTATTGAATTATATATGGTCCATAGAAATGTTTCGATACGTGATATATTCCTCATCATTATCCATGCATATTACAAAATGAACATTGATTAGAGCACGCTAGATGTGCTTTTCTGCTCTTGTTATAATGTAGCTGACATCATAAAAATCGCTTTTCGGTTTATTTTACAGGAAGATGGAGTGCCGATCACTGCTAATTCAATTCGTCCTGGAACTATTAGGACCGATATTTTTCGACATCACATTTTTATCAATGGTAAAACTGTGATTTATCTTTGTAATTCATTCAGTTTAACAACAATGCCATTCGAGGAAACACATCATCTGGAAAGGTGCCACAGGCTAAATCTGTTTTACAGCTCCATTAAACCAAAATTATTGATTCCATTAAGTGCCTGTTTGGATGCATAGATTTGAGTTCTCAAAATAGCGAAAGGGAGAGAGGAGTGGAGGGAGGTTGAAGATGGTCAGCCGATCCTCATATGCAGTGAGAACCATGAGAATAGAATTCTCTACAACCAAACATCCCTGAAATTGCATAAGTATGTTAGTTGGATGAGCACTTCAATGGCATATTCCTCTATTTCTGTGCACAAATGTTTAACACTCTTTGAACCCGATTCGTTTAAACTTAGTCTTGCAGCAAGTAAACCTTCCACATCCTATGCAAGAATTTAGTGGCTACCGAGGGCAACCTCGACATCATAGGTGTAATTCTATCTACTTGTTACGATTGAAGGAAAACCATCACTCTGGGTCAGATAGCCCAGTTGAAGGAAAACCATCATAGTTTTAGCATCTTCGCGTTTGTGTTGTTTATATGCTATTCTGATATCAACGTAAAGATAAATGCAATTTCATGAATTTTCGAACTGTCCTGAGTCAGAGTTCCAATGTTGATCTTCCAAGTCTTGTTTCCTTGTCTGCAGCCATTTCACAAACGCTTGGCAGGCTCGTGCTTAAAAATCTTCAGCAGGTGGGCTATGAAATTTTTTTCGCTGTTTCATTTCAATGCATAAATCATATGATTCTTCATGAGATAAATTGATCATTTGATAGATTTAAATTTATTGCCTTATCGAATGGATGCAGGGGGCAGCAACAACGTGCTATGTTGCTTTGCATCCTGAAGTCAAAGCTGTAAGTGGCGAGTATTTCTCCGGCTGTAAGAAAGATAAAGCGAGTGCACAAGGTTGCAATATGGAACTAGCGAAAAAATTATGGGACTTCAGTATCGGCTTGACCACTATGTATAGATAAATTTAAATTCTTTCCAGTTCATATCAAGTATGACATCTCCCACAGATGAGGTTGCTGAAAATTAATGCTGATGTCTATAGTTTTGATTTTGACTTCAAATGCATAATATTGTCTTCATTTATTTCTTTGCTTTGGGAGGAGCCAGAGAATTGTCAACTAAATTTGTCTGATGACACAAAGGTTTCGTGTAGTTGGTGATCATGTCAGTCTAACACATTGAAGATCTCCGGTTTGAACCCGGGCAATGTCATCTTACTTTCTTACTTTCTTTTTTATCGTTCTATAAGGGCCTGATTGTTAGCATTCTCTAAGGGTCTGAGACTGATGAGTTCATTTGTGAGCATTCTCTAAGGGTCTGATGGAATTCTCTAAGGAAGGTCTCCGGTTCAAATCCGGCCAAATCCATCTTTCTTTCTTTCCTTTTTTCATTCTCCAAGGGTCTGATGAGTTCATTTTTTTTTTTTTTTTTTTTCATTCTCTGAGGGTCTGATGAGTTCATTTGTGCGCGCTACACTTGCATCCATGTGTATAGGTTTAAAGCATTTAGCTAGCTAAAATTGGGCATCACCCAAGTCAACAAAGTCAATTTTTTTCAATAGTTTAACAGAATGTTGATAGCTTTTCGATGCACAAACATATTTGATTGTTTCTTCAGTGCCTCATGAATCTCGCACCAATTGAAGCCATGGAATACAACATTCATGCCTCATGATGTGTTCATACTTCCTAATACACAAGTTCATATATATGAACTTGCTCCTGAATTCTAACTTGAACCGAGTCATATGTAAATAGATAGTTTATCAACACTCAACCAAGCTAGATACTGCTCTGGGAATACTCTCACTGCTTGGTAACAAACTCTTTGATATAGTGCACATTCCTTTAATAAAGAGACTCTGAGAAACAAAACATGCTTTCATGAAGGCGAAACATGTTAGTTGTGCAGAAAACTGTAGAATTAGACATCTTCAATCTACTGCAGGATGTACATACAAATTAAGAACAGTAAACCCAACCAATATCAAGCAATACATGAAAAGGGCAGCACCATGATAAAAAAAAATCTACTGCATCCCCATTGACAAAATCTAGACCCCGATCCTGTTTCTCGCCTTCTGTACACTTTTTTTTCATTTTTGAACAAAAATGGTGAAAACAGAATTGCAAAAAGAAGTCTGACACAAGAGAACAAAGAGAAGTCCAAATGCTAATAGTTAGTTCTTCCAACTTTTTTTCATTTTTTCTTTTCATAAATATGTGATGACCTATAATTTACAGTTCTTTCCAATAACATGAATGCTTTTTTCGCCTGTAAGGAACTGCTGAATGTTGGATCATCGGAAGCCCCGGTACCTCACTGAACAATCAAAGTTTCAGTCTCCAGATCAGCAAGCAGAATTACGTTTCGCCATATAAACAACAGTTGATAAACCTTGATGAACAAGTCAGACCATCATCATTCGAAAAATTCACTTTTTCTCTGCAGAGAATTTGAGTACAGCCGCTGTGACAAGAAACTTCCTCCTCGAGCACTAGCACTTCCAGAGATCAACCTTATTCCACAGATTTTTCACATTGGGTCCTTATTATACAAATGATTCCGGCCATCCTTGCTGTAACCAAACAATTTGGCATGCTTATCAGCTGGCTGGCCCTAAATTTGGGCTACGAGTCAGTCAGATGCCATTGATATGACCAAGCATAGGAGAGCCAGATTTCAGGTCAAGAGATGGGTTCAACTTTACATGATCCCTCAAAAATTGCTGGGAGACACGATCTGCCAACACTGATTGTCCATCATATAGTTCTCTGGGATCTCCATGGGCAGGCCTTCCAAAAGGTTTCCCAAGAACATCATTTTCAGTTGTCATCAGTTCCAGGAAGGCATGTGAGCCTGACTGCATCCCTCGGAAGAGGTCAGCCTTCGGCTCATGATAGGTTGAGCCATTAACAAGGTGACTATTGGGGGACCTTGGCATGCTTCCAAACCCTTCATGCATGTAAGATGGAGGCTTCAGATGGTGAAATGGAATGGCACCATTGCCACCTGTGAGAGGCGTGGATGCACCAGAAGCTGTTCGCGGGCTCGATATGGGAGAAGGAGACATCCTTCCATTCATATGCTGTGGTGACCTAGAATACAGAAGAGGACTTCCTATGGGAGAAACTGGACAAGATATGTTCCTTGCCATATGGGTATCACTGAAAAACAAAACAAAATCAGAAGACAATAAGAATACAGAATCTTACAGGTCCAAGACATTTCTGAATAGATGCTCAGTTCCTATGAATAGTAACTCAAACCATAAATGCAGTGATTAGGGGCCAAATAATAGCAGGAAAAAAAACAACCCATTTTGCAGTCCTAAAAAGATATTCAGACCAGTCATGTCCAAGGAATTGCAAGTCAATATGATTGCTCAAGAGAAAACTCAGATAGTCACTATGCTCTTTGAGCCTTAGCCAAATTTAAACGGATCATAGCATATGCCCATTCTGCGTATTCAATACAAGTTTAAACGCATTGTGACATTGCCAATCACATGTATGTAGCACCCGACATGTTCTAGCATGTGTGTGTATATATTGCATGATGTTTAACTAATAGTCATTACTGCTCTCATTTTAAATATATCTTCCGTAAAAATAAAAAAATTCATAAATTCAATGTGCAGATCAAAGTTTATGACATTTTTACATTTGTTATGTTAAAAAGTATACTACCTCTCTTCTTCACATTACTCCTCACTCCACGTACTCATTACTATTTTGGATCAATTTTCTACCCATTAGAAATGACTTATTTAGAAGTTTTGCATTTCGATGGAGGTGCAGCTTTGCCTAACTATTTGGGAAAGAGAATCTCCACCATTGTATCAAAAATGGTTTATAGAGAGAGAGAGAGCAACCTGGATGCTGGGCCTGTTTTTGCACCTCTAATTGCTATTCCCTCCGAATCCAAGGATGAATGATTTCTTGTGTGCCCGATAGCCTGAAAGATAGTCATAGATCCAATTAAATACACAAGAACCATAAGAAGAAAGAGTGCAGATCAGAATAGTTTTGAAAATTGCAGACAAATTAGACAGACAGGAGGTGAATTGCACACTTAGTATGGGGTAAATTAAGTATATCAAAAAATTAGACAGGTAATAACATGACAAATGAATAAACAGGATGAGTTTGTCAAGTCCCATCTTATTACAGAAGTGGAGAAGTGTTTTCCTGTCAAATGCTTGGCATCATGAATCAAATTTCTGAAAGCATTAATGCAAGTAAAGAAATATCAGGAAATTGATTGCCCAAAACCACAAAGATCACTTCTCACTGCTCCCTGAAACCATATTTCTTTGAACTCAATGCCGACAGAATTTCAGACAAATGTTGATGGCCATTTTAATAAACACCGCATAAGCAATTTTAATTTCCATTCATCCTTTCTGGATACCAAAAGTGCATAATTTTTACAAAAAATGAAGGGTATCAAAGCCACTTCTACTGTTATATCTACAATACAAAATGCAAGTGATGCATATGAAGCCCCTTTTTTAAGAATTCCATTATGTGTGTACCAAACTTTGTACTCTAAGCTAAGCAAATTAAGAATAACAGCACGAATCAGAGATATTAACTAATAGCATGAGATGTGAGTTTTAATACCATAGATTTCAAACCATTTAAAACACCATGAGGTGGTTCTGAAGGCTCAGAACCCAGAACAGATCTTTCCAATGGAGCTGCATTCTTCACGAAAGGATGCTCCAAAAGCTTTGCCGCTGTGGGACGATGAAGAGGATTCCTTTGCAAACACAGCTTCACAAATTCCTTGCCATCTTCTGAGAGATAATCAGGAATAGCTGGAAGTTCCTTACTGTTCCCAATCTTAAACATAGCAGCAACCTTTTGACCAAATTACACACCATTTATACAAATGGAAAAAAAAAAAAAAAAAAAATTAGTAATAGAAACAACACCAGTAGGACCTTCACAAATACAAGGTATAGCTGGAAATAAAAACACACAAAAACATTGGACTGTAGAAAACACCGACCCCTTCATACTGACTCCAAGGAGGTTTTGTTGTGGCCATCTCCAAAACAGTGCATCCAAGACTCCAGATGTCAACAGCAAGATTGCAACCATTTGAATTTTTTATCACCTGAAAATTTGATGGTGGTGAGAGAGGTACTGGAAACCCTGTAAGCAAAATGCAGAGAAGTAGCAGGAAAATATGCTGACCTCAGGTGCCATCCAGTAAGGGCTTCCCTTGAATGACAAAGGGCATGATTGCCCGGTAATCTGAGAATATGAAGAACAAGTTGTGAGCAGCCAGACTTATCATCCATAAGATTTGCATACTAGTACCATAACCCAAATGCATGTCCCAGTACAAAGCACCTCATTAGAAAATGGGTTATGATCCAAATACCAATTCATTTAACTAATTGAAAAGGAATTTGATGTAATTAGGACATTTAGTAATATTAACAATAGTAGTATTTTAGGCATGTTAAAAACTCTAGTATTACTAGGACATCGTTTCCTATAATGCTTAGGGTTTGTTTTAGAAGTTAGGTTAGTTATAAATAAGGCATAGGTTGCCCATTGTTAGTTAGTTGATTGATAAAAAAAAATTATTTCGTTTATTTATCGTTTCGTTGATTTACTTTGTCGTTCAATTTATTTGATTTCCAACCTTATCTTTCAATTACCGTTATTCCGTAAGTTTTATTCTATTATTAGTGCTAGCAATTTCATTGACAGATTCAGAAACAGAAAAAAGGTATTTTATGCTTGAAACCATATATTCTCAAGAAAATTTTGATGTAATGAAACCCAAAATCAGGACATCAACAACCTTTACTACAATCATTATTAAATGCAGGAAGTATTATATTGGCAGATATAAAGGCTATCTTAAGAAGAATAAGAAGAAAATTTCAGAATCTAAAACGTACATGCTTGGCCATCCCAAAATCTGCCAGCTTAACTCGGCCATTTGGATCCACAAGTATATTTGCTCCTTTAATATCCCTGAAGAGAAAACTTATAACTTAAGTAAGCATACATGGTTTTATTTTTATTTTCTTTAACTGCGTCATTCAGGGTGCTAAATTGACCTGACCAATATGGAGATGGGAAGTGGAAAAATTACACGCACCTATGAACAGTATTCTTAGCATGCAAATATGCAAGCCCAGAGAGAATTTGTTGAGTATAACTACGAATAGCAAGTTCACCAAATTGCCCATAATCTTGAAGAAGCTTGTAGATAGAGCCACCAGATACATATTCCAGGTATATATACAGTTTATCATCTACCTGCTAAGCCAATAGAAATTCAACCATCATAAAAAACCTACAGAAAAAAAACATTTTGAAGCATCGATCTTATTGCCGAACTTTATGGTCGGCATACTATTGTTTTTTTGAAGAAACATCATAATCAAACCAAACTGAGCTAAAATCGAAGAGGTTTTCAAATCAGGAATGGAATAGAGTTGATCTAACATAATATGCTGGGTCTGAAATTAAACTAGGAAAAGTAGTATCCACTTAAAAATACAAATAGATAACAAGGAAATTGTAAAGGTGCCGCCTCAGGTATCACAATTTTCAGTTGGCAATTTTGAAGTCAGCAAATTCTTATGCACATCATTGACTTGATCATCAAGATTCAAAAAAGCACCAACAAGTGCAACTTTACCATTGTTGTATCAGCATAATGGAGCTAGCTAAACTGCTAAATTCCAGGGTAAATTGACCTTTCAATTTGTCAGTGCAATAAAAAAAAATCCTCACAAAGAACTTTCCACAACATCCATATCAGCTCAAAAGAATCTTGAGCTACAAAGGGATAAATAGTTACCTTTGGACTATCCCCCAAAAGGAGGACAAAGCTATCCCAAGTGCAAAAAAAAAAGAACAACATCAAGCACTACAAGATTTAGCAATCACGTAAAGAGAGATTCATAAGTTATCACATTTAATTGGGTTTGGAGAGACTACCAAACAAGACTAAAGTACACAAATCCCTGAAAGCTATGAATAAACAAGAAACAATAACATAGGGGATAATCTGAATGGCTAATCTTAAAAACAATCACGTCAAGATTGTTAGAGAATCTATTCAAGTATATCATAGACTTAGAAATTGCAAGGTCCATATATCAAAACAAAGCATACCGTCTCAGTTCCATAATACTGTACGATATTCTGATGCCGCAAGCGACTCAACAGAGCAATTTCCTATCAGAACATCTGAATTGGTAAGAAATTTCTTCAAAGCTAAAGAAAAAGGTTATAGTTTAAGAACGCAAAAACATGAAGGAAATCTCAAAAGAAAATGCCTTAGACCACATTATCAAGAGTTCATAGAAGCTATAGGAAAGTTTACTTACTTGCCCCAACTGCTTTGCACTTTCCCTTGACTTGGCATCATCAGAAAATAGTGTAACCTCCTTCATGGCACACATTTCTCCACTTTCACTACAACAAATCAATATAATGATTTAAAATGAGACATGATAGCCATATAGGAATCCATTTAAAACAACGGCAACATAAAATGGCTAACAGCTTAACAAAATAGGTACAGAACAATGTAGTAATATGACACTGTAAAACAGACAGTAAAAATGCCAAAAACATTGAGAAATTTTTGTATACATACTTGCTAAAACCAACATAAACGTGTCCAAATGTGCCTCTGCCTAGCAGCTTTCCCTTCTTCCAGCGTGAAGCAGGGCTTGTTGGGTTCTCCACCCTTCCCGGACTCCGTGGAACGGAAGGTGAAGTAGCTGTTGTTGAACTTGACGGAGAAAATGGAGATGAATTAGAAGGCGGAAGTGGCAAACGGTGACTTTGTCTCCCATCATCAGGCCGGTTGGATGAAGTTTCCATAGCTCCCCCTCCAGCCCGAGGATGCAGAGGAGTGACAGCCCCACTGTGAATTCGAGAGCTAGGACCTGGACTTGTCATTCTAGGGCTTGGAATAGGAGAACATTCAGGGCTCCCTCTGCTCTGCTGCCAAAATAACTGTCCTGACATATCACCTCCCATTGAATTATGTCCAGAATTATGGCCTGAACCTGGACTTGAGCAGTGGCCAGATCCAAGTAGAACAACATCGTGATAAGGTTTTCCGGCCCAAAAGGCAGAACTTGCAATCTGTTCAGTGCCAAATGCTCTCATAGGACTTCTAGATGGACTTGACATCGAGCTGTCAGGAGCACTTGCAAAAGCACCAGGGCAAGGTATTTGTAAGGTGGGAGCATATGAACTTAAGGGCCCCCGTCTAGGTGATGTCGAGAGATTTTGATTATTGAAAATAAGATTCACTGGTTTCAGTGATTCTCTCGAGTTCTTTCTTGCAACAATAGGGGATTGATCCTTATGCATTGTGCTTCAAAAGAAGCAAAACATAGATTTGTTTAAGGCATTTATTCAAACATGTGACTGATAGAAAAACTAAAAATAAAAGAATTTAAAGAAGAAAAAAAAATCAAGATGTCTCATAAAACAAAGATTGGCACTCACCTGGAAGGACTATTTGCAACTGTTCGACTCCCATTTTCAAAGTCGGATGCTTGGGGACTAAGTAGACGAGAATCAGTAGGATCATCACTATCTGTGGTGCCATCACTAGAAACGGAACCTGTTGCCAAATCAGCATCAGCATCTGCAGGATCTGTCCTGTTTGTAATACAACCAGGCCTTGGAAGAGGCAAGAACAATGAGGGCTTGGGACGTTTTTCCACTGCTGGTCTTGTTATACTAATGCCAGAATCAGTGCGACCAACATTAGACGGATGCACACCAGGAAGTGGAAGTGGTTGTGCAAGTTGTCTATCTGCAAAACTTTGACAACGTGATACTTGAGTAGATGGTGATGGTGATCTTGACACTGCTCGTGATCGAGCGTCCTTTTCCGAAAATGCATCATTAGTATGTCTCCGAGATCCACCTGACCTAATGTCACCTTTTTCTTCAGATGGAGTCTTGAATTTCCGATGAAATGTATCGATAAAACTCTCCTTATTATATTTCTTCTTTACTTCCTTCGATGAAGATTTCCCCCACCACGAAGGCATGTTTCAGGTACTATAAAATTCTAAACTATAGATTTATATCAGCTTCAACCCACTTTAATGGAGATCCGGAAAATAGTAAACGCCACAGATGTAACCAGTAACTAGTTATATGATTCAGAGGCTTCAGATGACGAGAAGGTCCTAGGGCTTCGATTCCAATTGTGGCCTTCTCAATAAACAGGCCTCTGCAATGGATGCCCAACAATCTGTAACATATAAGGTGAAGTCTTTAGGCTGCTGCTAATAGTGGGAAGTACAAACTGACAATGAACAGAAATTTACCTAAATCAAGCTGAAATGAATATGTTCGCCTCAAAATGCATATCAATCTACAATTTACAAGTATTGCTGTTCTTGAAAAATTGTTGGCGTCTTATGATCTTCTCAAAGTACTGAACTTGTGAGTATGCTTAAACAATGCTTTACCAACTCTTTCATGATAAATCCCAACTTTATGGAGGTTCCTTCAACTCTCTATTTCGAATAGTGATTATGAAAGTTCCATAAAAAGTAAATAAATGAATAAATAAACCCTAGCAAAAAATGGACGAAAAATCGTACCCCAATTCCACATATGAATGAAAGTACGATTCAGTAAAACAAAAACAAAATACGAATCGGATAAAGTTCTATCCGATTAAACATACGTGCTTGCACATCTGGTTCACACATATTCAAGCATATACATTCGTGCCTTAAAATCCATCTTAATATAACACAAGTATAATCAAGAGGTAATCACATAGTAATATTTTAAGTGTGGGATCAAAACTGCATATGACTATGGATAGGCAAAAATTTGACTCCAATTCGAGTGTGCATATGAAAATTTTGATGTTGGTTTTAAACTATCGGAATCTTCTTATGAGGGTGTTGGTTTATTCGATAAGCAATTAATTTTGATTTTACAAATCCCTTAATTTATATCTATCAAACCATGTACACATAAGACCCTGTTTTTATGTTAATAAAAATCTCCATTTTAACAGTCTTAACTTAAGAAACTTGGAGAGAATTTTGCCTTTGATACTGGTGAAATCAAAAGAACTCTTTCGAGTTTCTATGATACAAGTTGGTCTTTTGGTGTTTAGGATCTTATTTAACGGAGGTAGAATATCATCCATATTTGGATAGTGACATAACATTATCCATAGGATATTGAATAGGATTGAGATATCAAAAATAAATTGGGATTCCGACGCTTTGATAAGAGGTCGTTGAATGGCGTCATGATTCATGAAAACCAATAATAACATTATCTATTTCAATTCTAGCCCATCTTGTCCATCTAGAAAGTTAAATAAATCATATTCTAACATATATCATATTTAAAAACTTCATTTTTTTTTAATTGGATTGACACAAAATATCTAGAAATCTGTTTGGTGGACAGAGCCACTGTAACAGTGTATAATTTTTTGAGGTGCGTGCATTTTCTTTTGTTTTTCATATATTGAATCATTCAGTGTATTAGACAAAAAGTATTTATATTAAATTCTTCAATATGTAAATTGAAAACTAAGTGCCGCTCAATGCAACTATGTACCAACCTCTCCACCAACAAAACAGACTTAGAGGTTAACATGTGCACCTTTCCTAACTCTATATCACACAGGTTAAAAAAATCCAAACTGATACAATTTAAAATAAAAACTCTATAAGAAAATGCATCACTTTAATTGACATTATTGTCTTAATTTGGCAGTGGGTGTTTATTAAGCCTATTTTTAAGGGGACTCTGAACAACTTGTAAATTAGGATTACAGATATCTAAATCCTCTTTAGACTCTCCTTCTTCTGAGCTTTTTTGTTCACTCATTATTGAACTTTTTACCCTTTGTAAAAAAAACCGTTACTATAACGGTTTTGCCCAACGAATGATTATGTTGAATGTGTAGATCACTATGTATCTTGAAAACACCCTCATTCTTGCAAGCTCTTTTGTTCACTCATTAATGAACTTTTTTACAGTTTATCAACGAAGAAACGTCACTATAACGGTTTTGCCCAACAAATAATTATGTTGAATGTGTAGATCACTACGTGTGGTAAAAATCACTACGTGTGGTAAAAACTTAGCTTTTTTTGTTCACTCATTAATGAGCATTTTACCCTTTGTCAAAAAAGAAATCATTGCTATAACGGCTTTGCCCAGCGAATACTTATGTTTAATGTATAGATCGCTAAGTACGGTAAAAACACTCAGCCTTCTTGTGAGCTCTTCCCATCGCTCTTTTCTTCACTCATTAATGAACTTTTCACCAACCGTCAACAAAGAAATCGTTACTATAAACGGTATTGTCCAACGGATAATTATGTTGAATGTGGACATTCCTATGTAGGGTAAAACCTCAATTGCACACACATCTCCTTTTCAGTTCACAACCACAATCAAACAATTGATTCAAATTACTAAAAACAGAAAGATAATGGATCAAAAAAATAATAATAATAATAATAATAAGATCACAGCTTTACCCCAACCATCATGCCCATGTACTCTGTCAAAATCTCACTCCACCCTTTCGAATTTATATGTTTCAACATGCAAATGTAGCAATTTACCAACAAATCACGACAAATCCCACCACAATTCAATTTGATTGAATTCTCTTCTCTACTCCTCCTAACATGTCCCCTTATTAACACGATCTTCCCCCAATTTCACTCCTACTAACCCCAGATTCTGAAAACAGATCCTTCAAAACAATCTAAAACAAAAACAAAGTTCCTACTCAGTTCATTTTGGTTCATTTTCACTATGGAGAGAAATCTAATCTCCGATCACTCCAAATTTCGCATGCGGAAACAAATCTTTCACCACAGATCTACAAAATTCAAGAATTAAAAGCAAACATCTAAGCGAATCTCAAACACATAAACTGAACACAGAATTAACTCCACCTACCTCAATCAAACCTCCTCCTCCTCCTCCTCTTCTTCTTCAGCAACTCCTCATGTTGCCAAGCCTCCTCCCACCAAGCCTGAATTCCTCCGAATTGAGCCCTAACTCCACACCACCATCGAAACCACAACAACTCCTCCACTGTGAACCAACTCGCAAAAAAACTCCTCAATCGAACTCAACCAGACTACAAAACCCGAACAAACAAGCCCTAGAAGAAGAGGAACAAAAAAAGATGGAGCGGGGACTTGCAAGGTATTTCAAGATTTCTTGAGGGCTAAAAAGCGAGTGAAAGCGAAAGAAGGCAAAGCAAGTAATGAAGAAGAGAGGGTGTATGTGTGTGTATCTGAGGTGCGAAGAAATGGAGTTGTCTGTGAGTGCTCTTATTTTTATATTATTTCTTTTTTTTTCACGTAACTGTCGGCCAAGATAGAGTCTACTTCTCCTAAAGATTCGTGTTATGTAGAATGGACGGATGACGTCACTCGAAGTCTCTAACATAGGCTTTACGTAAGTGATTGGGTACGTATGTCTTATTGACTCGTTTAAGTAAGAGGGTTCAACGGCCGTTCGATTGGGAAATGTTGACCTCGCACGCAGTACGGACGGAAAGTGATAGGGCATGCGTGGCAGGGGAAGGAGAGTGAGACGTGGAGTAGGGGAATAGTGTGGAAAGTCAAAAGGGGTCGAAGAGATTTCTATTGAGTTTAGTGGCCGTAATGGTAAACTTTGTTTCGTGTTTTACTGGATTCTTGTTACTTTGAAACGGTTGGTTGGGTGGTGGGCCCAGGAAAACATTTTCGATGCTTACGTTCAGTTTCAAGGAGGGTAAGGGTGACGGTGGTTGTCATGATTTACATGCAATTGAAAATTAGTTTGTTGTAGAAGTGGACATGGGACGTGATTAAACAACATAATACTACATGATTAAACAACGTAATACAATATTATTCAAGTTTTACTCATCATTTATATTAATAATCGAGTCTGAAATAATAACACCACAAATACATGATCATCAACAACGTCAATAATTAAGTTTGAATTAATTAAAATTAATAAAAGGGTGAGGGTGAGGGTGATGGTGATGGTGATGGTGATGGTGGTGGTGGTGTCATGATTTACATGCAATCTTCTTCCCTGAAAATCAGTTTGTTGTAGAGGTGGACATGGGACGTGATTAAACAACATAATACTGCATGATTCAAGTTTTACACATCATCTATATTAATAATCGAGTCTGAAATAGTAATACCACAAGTACATGATCATCAACGACGTCAAGAATCAAGTTTGAATTAATTAAAATATTAAAATTAATAAATATTAAATAAATAAATTTGAGATTGATGGAATTGAAAATCTTCATCCCAATTCAATTTCACTCCGAATCAGGACGAGATGGATTTGATCAATTCCAAAAATCAAAAAGGGATGGAACAAGACTGGGATGAGATCAGGATCGCAAGATGGAATGCCCACCCTAGTTTGTTGTAGTGGTGGCATTGAATTGTTGGGGTTGGATTATCTCAATAAGAAGTCTTGTAATATGTGGATGGATTCGCCGATTCATAGTACCACCACATGATTTATTAAGTTTTGCTTGATACGGTGATACTTCAAGAAGAAAATGTGGCACATAAGTGTCCAAGGGGTAGGTTTGTTCTGACATAAATAATGGCAATGACTAATTACTATTGTAGTTAAAGGAGTTTTATAATGATGCATACTTCGTGCAATTGTAAAATTTCCTAATTATAAAGTACGGACCAAAATGATTTTCAATAGTCCTGGCCAAAAGTTGAGCGTTAAATGTCTAGAACTATCGTTCATTTAATTTTTTTGGAAAAAAAAATTAGTCATATGAGTGTTTTGGCTGTTAAATACGTTTGAACATAAATACAACGAAATGTTTGTTTAAAGGATTTATAATGATTTAGGCCTTATGCTTGACGGTTTATAATTATTGAGTGGGAGAAACAACTTTCAAATTTTCTGACCAAAAGTTGATGTTTAAATGTTTAACGACTGCACTAACCTTTGGTTGACTAATTTTTCATTATAAATATTGTGTTCTAATTGTTCTAAAAGTTTACCATTAGGTACATTATCATTTTGTTAATTACTTGTATATTTTAAGAATTTGATTATCAGCAATGTGGTATAAATATTCTAATTTTACGCATTGCTATAAAAAAAAAAAATAATAAATAAAAACCTCTTGCACTTATGAAAATTTGTCGAGGTGAATTAGTAACTTACCGTCAATTTTATTGAGTGTTCGACCAATGTTAAATATTATCAAATATGGGTAATCTTATATAGACCCAAGGATTTGGTTTTAAACCCCAAGAAAAAATAATTAATTGCCCACATAAGTCAATTGATATTTTGTTATTTTAACCCAAGCAAATCCCATATCCTTTTTTACTGCAACAAATTTCTCCCTTCACGTCCAAAAAAACTCAAAACTCCATTGTAGAACAAAGTGCGAGGAGTGAAAACTCCTCATTCTAAGTGATGGAATCTTCTCTCCTCTAAGTATTGAAAAACTTTTATCCTCTAAATAAGGGGAAAATATAATTTTTGAAAATTATAATGATATTCATATTTCAACCATTGAAGTTCTAATGAGGTTGGTATCATTGATGGTATTTTCAAGTCAAATTGAAGATAAACTTAGCATGAAATTGTTGAACAAAGAGATGAAATGTTTCATTTTAGATATGCATGTCAAAAAATAAGTTCATATGACAATCTTCAAACTGGATCCAATGGTGAACAATACACGGATAGGTGAAAAGGACGAATTTAGGCAAATAATGATTTTTCTTCATTTCTCAAGAATAACATGGTTTTTATGCTTTAGATGAACTTCAGAACATGCTGTAGTGGTATGATTCAACTTTGATTTTATTATAAGTTTTTTACAGAAACAAAATATTTATAGAGATCATGCAACAAGATAATGTCAGACTCAATAAATTCAGAATTAGCGTACAACCCTTAGAAAAAAAATGTTAGAAATCTCACAAGGTTCAAGTCTCCACCAGTGTTCTCATGTTCACCAGATAACTAATTCATTTTTTAAACTTTATATAAGAACATCGAAACTAAATGCAAACTCTTGGAAAATGTTTAATTTATGAGTAGTACAAATTATTGTCTAATATTGACAAATTACTAAATTTCAAATCCTACACAAAATCCTCTGCAACTAGACTTATGAAACTTAATCTCACACCATGGATAGGTACTCAAGTTACAAAGAACGAATTTTTTTTTTAATGACTCAATGTTTGAACAATCCATTTTCAAATGGGACATAAGTTTTGAAATATTTATCCCGAAACCTAAATCAAACATTATCTTTAATGTTGTAAAATAAGACATCGTGTGTCAGATATGAACTTAAAAAAGAAACAATAACAATAGAACAAAGGGTATAAATCACCGTAAGTTTGTTTGATGTTCAAAGGAACATTGTCATATCATAAAACACGAATAAGACACAATCTGTAAGGTTAACCAAGACATTCAAATAAAACAATAACATATAAATTGTATGGACAATGAATGAGTACAAAATACAATCAATCTTGGTAGATAATGTCTTTCAAAACGATTTTCTCACCTTTTGTGTTACGATACTCTAAAAAAGGTTTGAGACATTGTCAATTAACTTGGAAGCTACTGTCATCATTTGGTTCTCAATTGTGATGGCACCCAATGGGGTAACAGTATTTTTGTAACAAAACTTGTTGACCAATGGGTCTTTAACTTCAAAGGAAATATATGAAGTCGAGACTAGTACAAAAGCTTATAGATTATTCAGTTTTTTCAAACATGCAAATAATGACAACAGCTGATAACTAATGTAGTTAAAAGAGTTTTACAATGGCGTATACTTTGTGCAATTGTAAAATATCATAATTATGAAGTAAGGATAAAATGACTTTGGATATTTTCAACCAAAACTTGACTATTAAATGTCTAGAACTATCATTCATTTAATTCTATTTGGGAGAAAAAATGAGTCATATGAATGTTTTGGCTATTAAATAAGTTTGAGCATAAATACAAATGAAACGTACATTTATCGTTTAAAGGGTTTATAATGATTTAGACTTTAGGTTGAGGGTTTATAAGGATTTAGAATTTTTTATTCATTTGTTTTATGGCGAAAGATAAAGTGTGAAAAATCATAATTTTGTTTATGTAATTGAAATAATAAGTATTTGTTGATCAGGATTTACCGTCAATATATGAAGAATGTCTCAATGATGGAGAATTTTTAATCAAAGATGTATCAAAAAAGTTGGTAAGTATGGATGTTGGTTTAGTAACAAATTTTTTAAAATACTCTGATGTCAAATAAGATACTAAGTTTTTTTCTACTTGACATTGAAACCGAAATTTTTTCTATTTGCATATCAAAATTTATAATACTCCATGGCATTTTTTTCTACTTGACGTTTAAACTGAAGTTATTTCTATTTGCATTTCAAAATTTGTAATACTCCATGACATTTTGTTGATCTTGAGTATGAAAATCCAGTTTGATGGTTTCAATGAATATTTTAAACGCTCTATTTTTTCACTTTGTTTCAGATTTTACTTTTTGAATTTAGGTTTAATATTGGTGGTGTTAAAGAGTAGGTGGCGATGTTAGAAAGAAAGGTGGGGTGTCAAACAATTTTCTTTTTCAAAATTCAAAAAAAAAAAGAAAAAATTCTTTCTTCCTCAACAAGTTGAGAACATGAGAATAAAAAGCCATGCCCTCCGTTTACGACATTTGTGTTTGTTGTTTGAGAAAATGGCAGTGTTAAGACATTTTGAAAAAATGATTAGAGAAAAATGTAGATCTGGTTCTTGTTTGAACATTGATGGGGGAGTATATTTCATAAATACGTCTGAGTATAAATAAAAATGAAACGTACATATGTTGTTTAAAGAGTTTATAATGATTTAAACTTTAAACTGCGTGTATAAGATCTCAATTATTGAGTAAGGAGAAAACAAATTTCAAATTCTCCGACCAAAAGTTGATATATAAATGTCTAATATTCACATTACCTTTTAGTTAACTTGGTTTGTTAGTATAAATATTGTGTGTTTAATTAGTGTAAAAGTTTATGATTAGGTACATTATCATTTTGTTAATTACTTTTATTTGTTTAAGAGTTTGATTATCGTACTATGGTATAGATATTCTAATTTTACGCATTGCTAAATTTGTCGAGGTGGATTAGTAACTTACGTCAATTTTAGTGAGTATTCGACCAATGTGAAACATGATACAATATGGGTACATAAGATTACAATTGATGAATTCAGCTTAGTGCTTCATCAGCTTTATAAAAATAGATGAATTCAGCTCCCAAATATTACAGTTACATACATGTTGAATAAGAGTTTGACTAGGATTGTTGTATATGTATCCTTGAATAAGAGTTTGATCATGATTTACCGTCAATATATGAAGAATGTCTCAATGGAGAATTTTTAATTAAAGATATATCAAAAAAGTTGGTAAGTATGGATGTTGGTTTAGCAATTAATTTTTACAAATACTATGATGTCAAATAAGACACTAAACTTTTTTCTACTTGACGTTGAAACTGAAATTATTTCTATTTGCATTCCAAAATTTATAAAACTCCATGGCATTTTGTTGATCTTTAGTATGAAAATCCAGTTTGATGCTTAGTGCATCGTACAATTTTGCAGCACTGTATATGTATTTTTTCATTGTCTTGTTTGTTGGTGGGAGAATTTGGTCAATTGGAGATGAAAATTGTCATAATTATTATGGAAAAATTCGACCTCAAGCTATATTTTCTAGCTTTGTTTCACATTTTACTTTTTGAATTTAGGGTTAATATTAGTGGTGTTAAAGAATAGGTGGCGGTGTTAGAAAGAAAGGTGGGGTGTCAAATAATTTTGTTTTTCAAAATTCAAACAAATTTAATAATAAAAAAATAATTTCTTCCTCAACAAGTTGAGATCACTAGAATAAAAAACCATGCCCTCCCTTTATGACATTTGTGTTGGTTGTTAGAGAAAATGGCGGTGTTGAAAATTTTTGAGAAAATGTAGATTTGACTATGGTTTAACCGTTGATGAGGGAGTATATTTCATAAATACGTCTAAGCATAAATAAAAATGAATCATACATGTGTTATTTAAAGGGTTTATAACGATTTAAACTTTAAGCTGAGTGTATAAGATCTCAATTATTGAATAAGGAGAAACCAACTTTCAAACTCTCCGACCAAAAGTTGATGTATAAATGTTTAATAATCACATTACCCGTTGGTTGACTTGGTTTGTTAGTATAAATATTGTGTTTTAATTAGTGTAAAATTTTATACATTATCATTTTGTTAATTATTTTTATTTGTTTAAGATTTTGATTATCGCACTATGGTATAGATATTATAATTTTATCGCATTGCTAAATTTGTTCAGGTGGATTAGTAACTTGTGTCAATTTTAGTGAGTGTTCGACCAATGTGAAACATGATACGATACGAGTACATAAGCTTAGTTGCTTCGTCAACTTTATAAAAATAGATAAATTCAGACCCAAAATACTACAATTACATACATGTTGAATGAGAATTTGACTACGATTGTTGTATATGTGTCATTGTTTGAATGGTTTGTTGAGTAAAAAAAAAGAAAATTGAAAGCAACTACAAATAAACGAGACAAACTAGATTTGGATTAATAATACAAAGCACATACATTAGCACAAGAGCAGTCTCCGCTAACTCCACATTGTCTCTCTCATACCACTTTCTTTCTCGAAAACTCTCCCAACAAAACCCCTAGTCCCCCTCTTAATTCTCACTTCTCTTTAATCTTTTCCTTATTATTGGCCTCAGTAATAGCAGGTGCACCACTAGCTCCTGATGCAGCCACAACAACAAAACCACCACACCACCAGGGAGAGTTGTTTCATCCCAACATGGCCATCGAGTAAAGATATACATATTAAGTCATCAACTGCTTACTTTGAGCTTCATTTCTTCTATGAAAACACTTTTTTACTGCAGGTATTTCTTCTTCCCTTATTCGTCTTATTCTTCTTTGAATTCTTTTTTTTCTTCTTCTTCTCTGAACTGAATCGATGCGTGGTACCGCCTTCTCTTATTCTCTGAAAAGAAACAATGAACTTCATAAGCATGAAACAGATTAATTACGTTTCACTAGGGGATCATTTTACCAAGATCTTAAACAAAACATATTAAATAAAAATCTAATTTGTTTGACTTGCACGCTTCTCACCGAGTCGAGGCGAACGCACTAACTCGTATGAGTTTTAAAAAAAGGTGTTCGCCTTGTTGTTAGGGCTAACTCGTACATACTGCCAATGGTAGCCTGGTTGGATGGTTAAGGCTGTGGTGGTTTAACCCCCACGTCTTGGGTTCTATACCCACCGGTAGCACACTTGCCTTTCAAAAAAAAAAAAAAAAAAAAAACTCGTACATACCAGTGTGTTTTCCCTGCGAGTCGAGTCAACTCACAAGTCAAATTTGCCTTTAAAAACAATGATCTTATGTAGACCCCAAGGTTTTGGTTTTAAACCCTAACAAAAATAATTAATTGCCCATATAGGTCAATTGATATTTGTTATTTTAACCCAAACAAATCTCATGTCCTTTTTATTTATATATTTATTTACATTTTCACTAGTTAGACCGCAATGCAGCAATTTCCTCCCTCCACATAAAAAAAAAACTCAAAACTCCATTGATGAACAAAGTGAGGAGTGAAAAAAAACTATCCTCACTCTAAGTGGTGGAAGTTTTTCTCCTTTAAATGAGGGAATAAGACAATTTTTGGGATTTTTTTTAATGATTTTCATCTTTCAACCCTTGTAGTTCCAATAAATGCTGGTGTCATGGATAATCAACTCGTTTTCAAGTCGATGCATCATTTTGGATGTGCATGTAAAAAATAAGTTAATTTTGTAGTTTCGATATTGAAATGATACTATCGTTCATATTAGTTCATTCGCGAATGTCATGTGATTTCTCTAAAAAAAAACTCTTAAACATGGGATTGTAATAATCACATAAAACCTAGTGATGGCTAAAATACAACAATTATGAAAAAAAAAAACTCTCAGACACGATATTGTGATATTCACACACAACCTTATGATATATAAAATTTCCTTCACACCAACTAAGAAAAACCTTCGAACACAAAGTTGTGACAGTCACAATATTGTGACAAGGAGAAGCCATGCTCATACTATCCAAATGAATTGTATGAACATAGTTTCGTTGCTATCATGAACATCTCCATAGCGAAATCACCATCCTTGTTACCATTTTTACCATTATCGTTATGTTTACCACCATTATTTAGACATCATCATCAACATTGACCAAAACTTGTCGTTTTTATGAGATCTATCACTATTTACAAGTTCTTCCTCAATCACATATTTAGATTTAGATTCAACGCTGCCTTTACATCCTATATCGATTGGAAGTCGTATGCCGTGTTAGGGTTTTGGTTGGCTACGATTTAGTTTCCTTTATTTTTTATTTAACATTTTCTTAAAACACGAGGTAGAGTAAGGGAAAAAAGAGTTTGGCTTGACAAAAAAGATGAAGGCTTGGGATTTGTAAAAGTAAATGGGTTTGAATTTGACAAAAGTAAAAGGGAACCTCATTGTTTGGGGTTCATTTGTTAAATATGAAAAGTTTGATTAGAGTTTTTCAACTTGAGGTTTAAAACAAAAAAAATGTTGGGATATAATTAAGGTTATCCTAAAATATTTAAGGTTTTACTTATCAACATTATAAATCATAAAATTTAGCAGATATAATAATAATCAATTGTCATTGTTAATTTAAGCCGGCTCAAGGCTCTGTATCTTGTGAAAATGGTCAGTACATAAAATAAAAATCAAATAATATTTTTTTTATGCTAAAATGAAACGACAATTAAAATTGCCACATAGTCAAATTATTTCTTAATAGATCTTCATAAGTTATTAGTTGATTAATAAATTAATTTATTTCAGAGAAGTTTTTTTCATAATAAGAAGCGAGTGAGGGCATAACACGTCAGCACCCATTTCCAAGATAGGGTTGAACAAAAAACCGAACGGATTGTTAAACCGCCCGAACCAAATCAAATCGACCAATTTGGTTTGATTTTATTTCAGCATCGGTTCGGTTTTGCTTGTTTATGAAACCAAAGTGATCGGTTCGGTTTTAGGTTGGAAAAAAAAACGAACCAATGCATATGTTATTTTTAGTTTTATATATATGTAAAATATAAAATTAGTAGATAATACATAGTTTTTCAGGTTCAGTTTGGTTTATGTTGGATTAGCATAGTTTTCTCAGTTTGGTTATTTGTATTCTATTTACAATTCGACATTAGTTTTTATATCAGAGGTTTAACTAACAATGCTATTGTTATCATGGTTTGTGGACGAGGAATTCATGGTGGATGTGGAGGTCATCTCGAAGTGGATCTAGACAATGTGATTGAATGAGACAAATTGATGGCTCTGGAGAGGCAGGTTGAAACACTCACCTGCTATATTTATATGTTGCAGCAATAACGTTCTTATGTTTCTAACCTACATGAGGTGGATTCAAAGGATGATAAGGAGGGTTTGCAAGAAAACCCTTTAGCAATGTTGATTTTAGGAAATTTCATGTTGTTCGACATCCGTGAGACTCTAGCCGGTGGGATTCCATATTAGAATTTTAAATCATGTATTTTATGGGCGAAAGATGAAGTGTGAAAAATCATAATTTTGTTTATGTAATTGAAAGAATATGTATTTGTTGATCAGGATTTGCTGTCAATATATGAAGAATGTCTCAATGATGAATTTTTTTTATCAAAGATGTATCAGAAAAAGTTGTGATAAGTATGGATGTTGGTTTAGCACCAAATTTTTACAAATACTCTAATGCCAAAGAAGACACTAAGTTTTTTTCTACTTGACGTTGAAATTGAAATTATTTCTATTTGCATTTCAAAATTTATAATACTCCATGGCATTTTGTTGATCTTGGGTATGAAAATCCAGTTTGATGCTTTCAATGAATATTTTACACTAAGTGCATCGTACAATTTTATGGTGCTGCATATGTATTTTTTCACTGTCTTGTTTGTTGGTGGGAGAATTTAGTCAATTGGAGATGAAAATTGTCACAATTATTATGGACAAATTTGAGGAAGAGTTCAAGTTTATTGTTTGATGTTTTTAAACCTTGAGAGTGATTACAATGGTGGAATTCAAAGAATTATTTTCACACAAAAAAGATAAAAAGATGATCTATCGAGACATAATTTGAAGATATGACAATTTGAACTACCGTTTCATTTTAGCATATATAATATTTTACTTGATTTCTTATGTTAATTCTATTGTTTGAATGAATATTTATAGTTTTAGGTTGCCTAGAAGTTGTATTGTTAGTGTTCTATAACAGTTATAAGTTATTTTAGACAATAAATATCACTACAACATATTAGGCATTAAACAAAACGCAAAACACGTCGTGTTATGCATCTCCAACACAACTATATTCCTCGACTTAACTTTCTTCTTGTGCATTATGGGCATCTCCTACGCGAGTTTTTGTGTATGAATGATTTGTGAGACTATTGGAAAGAGATGTGATAATGAACGTAGTGATGAGTTTGATGATGGTGTAAGGTTTTGATTTTTAGTTATTGAAGTATCAAGTGGAATAAGCTTGAATAAAATATTGCATGGTTCAATTTTTGTGATAGTGGAGGTTGCAATGATAAAAGTGGTTTAATTTAAAAAAACCCAAATAAGTTTTAGAAAATATCATGATTTTCTTTAAGATGCAATTTGAGTTATCTCATTGTCTCGTAAATCTCAACTTTGAAAGTATCAAAATCAAACCGAGAACTCATTGTTGTTGTTAGTTGAAAGAGTCATTGGATCTTTGTTTTGATACCACTTAATGTCATGCGAATTCTCCAGTTTGAAAGAAATTGATATAGAATCTTTTAATTAGAGAAGAATTAGAAAGAATATAACTTGAGGTTGAAAGAATTTTTTTTCAATAGTAATTAGGTTTGATTGATTTAATTTTTCGATTTCCTAAACAAATAAGTTGGTCAAAAGCTTTTAAGAATTTGATAGTTTGATGTCCTACATTATTAATCTATAAACATATTCTCATAGCCATACAAACCCAACATGAGATAATGGAGGAAACCTTTCGACCCTATGACCAAACACCTTATCAACACATATTTTAATGCATGTACCGAATTTGGGAATATCCTACAATAAAAATGGGGTTAAACCCCCACATTAGTTGAACATCGTACAAGTGGCAATTGGTCGTGTTGTGTTGCATCACCAAGCCACCGTCGGACGTCACTCAGGAGGTGGTGTTGCTCCTGTGAAGAGAGAGTAAAAGGTAGAGAGGGGAAGGAGAAGGGTGGTAGCGTCCTTCAGCAGATTACAAAAATAAAAGTGGGTGGTGTTTTTCAACAAAAGTAGTGGTGTCATTTAGCAAATACCTTAAATGTTCGGCCGGAAGGGCAATTATGGGTGTAAGGGATTCTTCTAAATATCTGGCTTACATTAAGTGCCACGCGTCAAACGCTCAGCCCGAATAAAGAAAATCGTTCCCGCTTGGAGAGAGGCCATTTGCATGAAGAGAAGAGAGCTCTCTCTTCATCATCTGGATAGAAATTTCAGAGAAGAGAGAGAAAACTGATAGAGTTTTAGAGAGAGAAAGCGAGAATGGAGGTTTTTATGTAATTTGTGAGACTATTTGAACTGAAATGGTTTAAGAGTAAGTTTGCTTGGAGTAAGCAATGGCGATTGGTGGAGTGATTTCGAGTCGGAACTTTGGATGTTTTCTTGGTTCAGGTAATATCAATTCTTTCAGATTTGACAGTTTTTATGTGGTTTTTGTATTTCATCCATTGAAATTGAGAGAACTTGTGGAGTTTTTATGTTGATTTTGTTTTGCATGTATGGAATTGGCACTGATTTAAGGAGTTTAGGTGTTGTTCACTTCTTTGGTGTCGATTTTTCGTTTTTTGATGAGTGAATTTTGAATGTTTGGAATGTGTTAAGAGTGTAGACTTGTAGATTGTAATGCTTCTCTTTGATGAAACCTAGCTGATTTTGTTCTTCAGTTTAGTTATAGCCTTATAGGTGATTAGTTAAACTGTTTATTGTGCGATTTGTGCCTTTTTTTTTTTTTTTTCCTTTGTAAATGAATCTGTAGTTCAATTGTTCAATTTTGCACATTCTTTGTGAAATTCAAGTGATTTTGTTGTTTGGTGGTGGAAATAGGGATTTATGTTGCTTAGTTATGAAATCGAGTTGAATGTGTAGTTCCGTGTTTGTAAAGTGTTGATTAATGTAATTAGAATGTATGAACAAAATGAAGATTGGTGTGCATGATGGAAAACATGCTTAATTATTTCTATGTGGACATATCTCCATCACGTGTTTGCGCATGTAGTTCCTTTGTTACTTATTGCTTGAATTTGGAATAGATAAGTTCAGCAACTAGTAAAAGCTTTGTGATGAGTACATTTGATGTAAAGTTATGTTGGATGCTGCTAATTGCTTGGTTAAATAGAAAGGGAAGATATGATTCTACTTTTCTGCTATACTTGGTGAATCTCTTACGATACTTTAATGCAACTGGCAGGAAAAGTGTATCAAAGAGAGTCGGCTCTTGCGCAGAAAGGAGAGCATTTGGTCAGCGGTAGATTAAGTTGTGGAAGGGGAATCGCTTCCAACAAAAAGTTATGTGTTCCAAGAGGATATTGTTCTTATATGTCTAGATACTCTTATGGTTCGGTTAATCATATCTATCATTTGAACAAGAAAGATTTGAAACAAAGCACATGCTACAACAAGTTTTCAATTGTCAACCTTAAGCAAAGAATTCAAGGAAGATGTGAATGCTCTCTTTGTTCATATTCAACTAATGCTAGTTGGGTTCAGCCACGAAAGCTGGAAAATCTTGGTGTATCTGATGGTCATTGTCTACCATCTGAATACCGTAAAGCAACTAGGATGCGTGTTAACTATAAATCAGAGCCGTATGATGTAACTGGATCAGACTTGGACTCATTGAATTCTTCAGAAGTATCAGATGAACTTATTGCAGTGGAAGAGAATACACAAAAAGCATCTTCTTGGTTTGAGCAAGTTCCAAAGCGTTGGGTGATTGTGTTGCTATGTTTTTCTGCATTTCTCCTATGCAACATGGACCGTGTAAGCCATAATCTGTTTGTCTTTTTAGCCAATGAAAGTTGAACCTTACAAACTTGCATGTTTGACTATGTATATATACTTAGGACTCTCCCTACTATTACACTCACCTAGTAGACGCAAGTTGGCTTATGTTTCATTGTGAAATTCAACATCATAACAAACATTTATTTTTTGAAGTTTCTTAATATAAACAGTTCATGTGCAGGTGAACATGAGCATTGCAATACTTCCAATGTCAACAGAATACAATTGGAGTCCTGCAACTGTTGGTCTAATACAATCTTCTTTTTTCTGGGGTTATTTGCTCACTCAGGTATAGCTCTTAAGCTAATTCTTAACCAGAATAGACTAAAACATTAACAAAGACCAGGGCTAATCTTACATGCTTGTTGTTTTCCTTTTAATTGTGTGGTATAGCAAGTGCTCGTCGCTGGTTCAGTTTTAGAGGTTGGACAGATTTGGATCAGTTGTTGCATTCGTGATTGTCTTGGGTTATGGAATTGTTCAAGATTAGGTATCATCCAAAGAATGCATTTTGGGGGAAAGACGTCACCCAAAACCCTCTTGGCTAAGAAGGCAAGATTAGGGGAGTCGATATTGCGAGTTTTGTCCACATTAAGGAAGGAAATAGCCAAATAGGACAGAAAACATCATCATCATCATCAAAGCCCATTCCCGAGATTTTCGGGGTCGGCTACATGGATTTTGGTTCTCCAAGCAATGCGATCTTCCCACATTTCCTCACCTAATCCAAGCTCAATGATATCTTCATTCACCGTCTTCATCCAAGTTTTCAACGGTCGTCCCCTCCGTCTACACCCTCCATTAACTTGCCAATCTAAACATTTTCTAATTGGCGCCGTGCTTGGTCTCCTCCGCACATGACCAAACCAAGTTAAACGTCTTTCTCTAATTTTTTCCTCTATGGGCGCTACACCTAAGTATCTCCTAATTTTTTCATTTCTAATTTTATCCTTAAGAGTTTTACCACACATCCACCTTAACATACGCATTTCTGCTACTGTCATCCTATGCGTATGTTGTCCCGTAGTAGCCCAACATTCTGAACCGTATAGCATGGCTGGTCGAACAATTGTCTTATAGCATTTCCCTTTTAGCCTTGCAGTCATCCTTCTATCGCATAATACTCCTGACGCCATTCGCCATTTCAACCATCCAGCTTTAATCCTGTGGTCTACATCTGCTCCAATAGCCCTATTCTTTTGAATTATAGACCCTAAATAGGACAGAAAACATCTTTGGAAAAAATTGTATCAGTTGTATTGTCAGTTCAGATGTGTCAATCATTGAGCTTAACGAGAGCCAGCAACATGCTAAAAAGCATGTCCAGCTTATTAGCCTTATACTCTTTCCTACTAAGGCTCGATACACTACTTTCCAATTGGAAAAGGAAATTACGAGCTTTGTCTGACTTAATTCTTCATTGATCTAGGACTAATGGTTTAGTCCACACGCCTCGATGGTCTTTGACTTGGATAAAATTCCCATCAGTGTTTTAGTCGCCCATCACTCTTAACCACTTACATGACAGTGCATATTATACTAGTTATGGCTGAAATCACTACACGCTTTGATTTACTCTCAAAATCAGGATAATCGGAGTCAAGTCCATCTTAAGTGATGTCTACACATCCTACCTACTCCCCCTGAACCATATAGCGTGACTTTGAATTTTGCAACTGTTTCCATCTGTATGGATATGCATCCAAACTGTAGGCTTCGATACTTTAGTTTTTCTTTTTTCTTTTCTTTGAGGGGGGAGGGTGGGGGTGACTTGCATTGATCACTGATGTTTTCCCCAACTTAATCACCCATGGTATCTAAAGGGATTTAGTCCTACTTGAGGAAATATTACACATATAAACGTTGCTTGGACTTCCATCTAAATTAATCCAGGACTAGTGGTTGGGTCTGCACACTCAAACACAACACCCTGATCATTCTACTTCACATCTTCTTGAATGGTTATTCTATAGGAGGTAAGAGATAATAGAAGGCAAGTCTGAGAATTGCTTTTGATAAGTCACTTTCTTTTCATTAGTAATAATTTTCCTTTTTCTTCTACTAATTTTGGACATTCTACCACTCTGTTACATATTCTTTCAGATGACCTATATGCTCTCAATAGAACCATATATCATATGTTGTTTGGAACAACCATGTCTTACTTGGAAATGATATATGTGATTGAATATGCCTAACATGGCTGAAATTCGAAAAGGGAAAAAGCAAAGGACATATGGACGTGTTTTCCTATCATATTCCCTATGGGCTCTCTTAATCATTTTCCCCAAATCCTTGGCTACTAGAATGAACAAAAATAAGATAACCTTGTCTTTTCCTGGATGCCTTAGTAATCCTGAAGTGGCATGCCAATGATCCATCTTAACCAGAAAGGAAGAAAGGAAAACAGAGGAATAGACATTTCCATTCAATCCCCTTTACATGATTCCGAACTGTAATCCCTAAGCTACTAGCAGTTCAGACCATCATATGCTTTTATCATGTCTATATTGCAAATCATCCCTTTCTCATTGATTTGCATCATGTGTTTATTCGGTTCTTAGGTTCTGATCTCTGTTTATTTTATTATTTTTTATATAGTGGATGAGTTTGATTATCAAAGTTCACGATTGTTGCTCTGATCTTGGACGCTTCCCATGCATGTTCTTTTGTTATGGGCTTGCTACCATCCTTTTTCTGTTATTCTTCTTTGTGAGCTACCATGTACTTGTAAGTTGTAAATGATCTTAGATTTTGTGAAAGAAGTCGAAAATGGTAAAAGCAATATATTGGAATTTTCTCAATATGTGTTTATACCATAGTTACAGATGAAAATTCTACCATAAAATGCTAAAATACCATGGACATGTTTCCCTGTCCTCTAAATGCTGATTTGCTTCCCATGTAAGTTGCACTTAGATTCATATCTTCTTCTTCTTCTTTTTTTTTTTTTTTTTTTTTTTTTTTTTTTTCTGTTTTTGCAAGCAATCACTCTTTCGTCAGCCAAGTATTTTGACAACGTTGGAACTAGCATGGTAAAAATGGTTTTATTTGACACTCCATATTTTTCCCCTTCCAGATTGTTGGAGGTATATGGGCTGATAAGATTGGTGGTAAGTTTGTGCTCGGTTTTGGGGTGATATGGTGGTCACTTGCAACTGTTCTAACACCTATAGCAGCAAGAATTGGTCTTCCCTTTTTACTTGCCATGCGCGCTTTCATGGGAATTGGTGAGGTTGGTTTCTTTAATTGTTAACTTTGGTATTGTCTAAAGCATTTTGATATCATAGGCACTTTTATTTTTTTTATATAATATAGCTATAAGACACTTCACATCTAATTCAACTTCTAAAACCTGTTGAAAAGATACGTGGATTGTTAAATCTGTCAAGCATTTTGTTTTTCATATGTAACTCTCATTACAATTTCCCTTTTTTCATCTATTCATATTTCATATGATATGTTGCTTTGTGGCATGAACTGGAGTTTTTGAGGCACTGATGAAATAACCCAAGATTTCATGATATCAGATGTTAAGTTCCTACAAGCATCCTCATGGTGGAAATAACCCAAGATTTTATAAAATCATGTTAAGATGTTACTTCCTTTTAGCATCCTCCGAATGGAAAAGCTGCTTTGTCATCACTGGACTGTCCAACTGATACCAAGGCCTAACACTTCGTACCATTTTGTTGGGACTTCTCTGGCTCATATTTGACCCAGGACGGAAGTTCAAGTCAGACCTAGATCTTTTGACCTGAAATAATTACGGTTCAAAAAAGAAGTTCTAGGTTTTGAGGGTTATAACAATGAAACCTGCTGAGTTTGGTTTGAAGGCTCTTCTTGGGCATGGTTTCCAATTCTACTTGGCTTTCAATTCAGTTTGCATATAAACTGCGGTTTTGAGGATGCTGTGTATCTGAAATCTCAGGCTGGACATGGATTCAGGGCTGGGGTTCTCTTCAATGGTTTGGAGCTAAAAGGGGTTACTGGCTGTTAGTTTCAGGGTTTTGTAAAGGATCACATCGCTAGCTGAGAGTGATATTTTACCCATGCACTGAAATCAGTATGCAGTTTGTCCCTTGTAGAAGCATCTGTAGACTGTATCATCATCCAGTTTTGGTGACTGAACATTTCACATCAAATAATTTCCATAACGTATACTGTGATTTTTCTCTTCTTTCATTCAATCTTTATCAGTATATTGTGAAGTCCCAAGTATCATTCATCTAACTTACATATTCTGACAGATAAGTGATTCGTCTAGTAATTTGCAAATTCCTCACTATCATTTTTCTAGAGTGTATTGCATTCTGACTTACTCTCTCTTTGAAGAATCATTCTTACAATATGAAACAACCCTATTGTATTTCAGGGTGTAGCCATGCCTGCTATGAATAACATAATGTCAAAGTGGATTCCAGTTTCTGAGAGAAGCAGATCACTTGCACTAGTATATAGTGGCATGTACCTTGGTTCTGTCACAGGCTTGGCTTTTTCGCCCTTTCTAATCCAGAAATTTGGATGGCCTTCAGTATTCTACTCTTTTGGGTCTCTTGGAAGTATATGGTTTGCATTATGGATGAGAAAAGTGAGTGTTTCTTCCTATAAATTTTTTCTGCCCTTCCAAAACACAATACACAGATTATCCTTTTATTTTGTTTATATCACCATAATGCTGGTCTGTACTATGTAGTACTTTCAGTGATATGTCACGAGTTCCCGTTTTCGGGATACCAAGTGAGAATGTTACTAGTCTACAAAATTTGTTTGGTATTACAGCTGCATAAGATTTAACCAAATTTTCATGCCTCAGAAAATGGGCACAGTGTTGGCTATTGTTTGAAAAGGAAGTTTAATATAATTTTTATGTCCTTTGAGAAGGAATCCATCTGTTTCCAGTTGTGAGAAAATAAATTGGTTTTCTACTCCACCAAGTAAAGAATAAGTGTACTACCATTTATTGCATGCTCTCTATGTATCTATCAACTTGATTATTACATATTGTTCTTTGGCTTATTCATAGGCACACAGCTCACCTCAAGAAGATCCTGAGCTTCGTGAAGAAGAGAAGAAACTTATTTTAGGAGGCAGTTTTTCAAAGAGTCCTGTTTCAGAAATTCCATGGAAATTAATTTTATCTAAACCACCTGTTTGGGCTTTAATTATCTCCCACTTCTGCCATAATTGGGGGACTTTTATTCTTCTTACATGGATGCCTACTTACTATAATCAGGTAAATAAGTGATGTATATGATCTTGTACTTCTATGTTGTATCAATTTAACAATTATCTTCTTTTTTAAGGTGCGTGAACTAGTAATATTGCAGTAGTATTTGTGCCAAAACATGCGATCCTCTAAGTATATCATGCATCTAGAGCTTTAGGACAGTTCTTGGCAACCGATGGATAAGGATTTAAATATGCATTAAAGCTCATGATTCTTTCTGATTAGCTCAGTTCATTTGTGATGATGTAGTAGTATTGGAACTTAGATTAGTTGAACATATTTAGTTCAACTTTGTTCAAAATATGACTTGTCATTTGCTATGATAGACGCTGATACTTTTAATTTCCAATGAATCACTCAATATGTGTACCATGCATGAAACCTACTCAAGAAACCCTATCCAAACAAATAATTGGAGGTTGATCCTAGGTCTTTTGTAATCTGGATTTTTCCATGCATGGGGTCATCTAAAACCTTATTTAAAATGGATAACACCTTTCTTAAACCGTTATCACAATGCGTTATGGACCTCGAACTAAAATTTGAAGGTATATTATTTTCAGCAATCACGTGTAAGTAATTTATGTGCATATTTTGCAACGTGTATATATTGATACCATTTCACCATATCTTTACCATGTCGTGTGCATGGATTGATCAAATGAGCTGTCTTTTCAGGAAATTATACCTGTTTATATTCTGTCAAATACATCTTTATTCGCTGTTGCTTCCGACTTTTGTTTTCAACATTTTGCCTCACAATTTTCTAGGAAAAAAGTCTCACTTAAATCTCAATGACAAAATCCTGCCATTGCCTCAGCTAGCACCTTCATGTACCCACTTAACTTTGGAGCGTGATGATAAAATCATTTATTCTCCAATATAACCCTTTTGACACTTGATTAAACATTTTATATGGTTTAATGTTTAATGGATTGCTCAGAGCATAAGTGATAAACATTCTATACTTCCATTTTGTATGTTTATTGGTGTACCTCTGTTGTCGATTATATGATTGTTAATATGAATCCTTTTGTTTGGACTACTTTCTCTTTTATCATTTATCATGTAGACTGTTTTTACAGAGCCCCCCCCCCCCCCACAAAGCGCCAAAGATATATGCTAAAGATCTTTTTCCTTTTTAGGTTTTGAAGTTCAACCTTGCTGAATCTGGATTCTTTTGTGTCCTACCATGGTTGACCATGGCTATATTTGCAAATATAGGAGGTTGGATTGCAGATACACTTGTGAGCAAAGGTTTTTCCATAACTTCAGTCCGTAAGGTAAATAGTGGAAATCCAAAACTTGCTTACTACCTTTCTTGTTCTCATTTTCATCTGTTTGTTACTAAAATGAATCCCATTTTCTTTAGAGCCATAAAAAAATATATTGATCATCTATAACATCTTAGTCAATATTAATTGTTTTGGTGGGGTTATTCAGTTCAACTCGTTTTGGGCAAAATTATAGAATGTTTTTAGCTTCTTGCCTCTTTTTATTGATTCTCCATTTCTCCTCAATGGTGCAGATAATGCAATCAATTGGGTTTTTGGGCCCTGCCTTCTTTCTCACGCAGCTAAGCCGTGTCAAGACTCCAGCATTAGCAGTTCTGTGCATGGCATGCAGTCAGGTTAGAATCACTTGGCAGTGAATACATTTCAGCATGATTGATATGTAAATCTTTTATTATAGGAACAGTAGTTCTGCCTTTCGTTCTTAATCAGGATCATTCCTCTTCCAATATTTTAAATACAAATGTGGTGGCAAACTTGTTTTCATTGTTATTGAATTTTTCCACTGCTTTCACACAACATTATTCTCGTAGTCTATATGACAGTTATATTATTTTAGTATAACCAATTTAACGCTCTTACAGCCTTACCATGTGACTTTTGTTATAGCAGGCTTAGTATAAGAGTATACATCACTTTAACATGGGAACTGAAATGTTAAATTAAGAGAGCTAATACCTTCCTTCATTCTATGACGCGCTGATACTGTGCTACTATGCTTGTTTTGGTTGTTGATTTTTCTGGCTTTTTCTGAAGCCCAATTTCTTTAAAGAAATTTGATTTTCATGGTTTCTCTTTTTATCAGGGAGCGGACGCATTCTCACAGTCTGGTCTGTATTCCAATCACCAAGATATTGGTCCACGTTATGCAGTAAGTACCTATTCGCTAAGTTCCTTTGTTGTACAAACTGACATGGTTAGTATCTTGTAGATAACCTTTGCCTTCTCATTTCAATGACTTCACTCGATCTAGTGCTGTCATGTTTAAAATAATACCACATGAATAAGAAATTGATGAAACCATATCTGGAGGAAAAACATTAGGTTGATGAAGGCTAACAAATTGACAAAGACTTTGACACACAAACTTATTAATGGCATTCCAAGTCTGTTATTGTACATTCAAAATTTGAAGTTGCTGCCTCTAATACTCTGTTCTCACTCACTAAAATGACCTGTGTGGGCACAACATTATTGGGCTTCCCTAAAGAAAAAAGTAAAAATGTTATTAGTGTAGTTGGTTGTTTAGTAACAAATATATGGGAGTGGCCTAAAATATGAGCCAAGGTGGAGATTGTAGAATTTTGGCTCTTATTGGTTGCTTAGTAACAGACATGAGTTCTCAAATTAGGACTCTTCCCTGACTCTTCCCCTGTTTGTTTTGGACAGTGAAAAGAGTTTCTAATTGTTTGTATTCTCTTTCCTAGTTTAAGGTGGAGAACTCGTCCCTCGTTTGTTTTGGAGGGTGATATGATTTTCTAATTGTTTGGAATTTCCTTTTCTAGTTTGGGGTGGAGAACAAGACTCTCATTTCCTAGTTTGAGGTGGAGAACAAGAGTTCATAATTTAGGACTCTTGATTTCCCATAAAAGCCTTGGTGATTGAAGGAGAACGGTGTGGGATTTGATGTTGTTTCTGTTCAGCGTTTTGCTGCATCTGTGTTGTGTGACCGCTGCGTTTGTGTTGCGTGATTGCTGCGTTTGTGAGGCAACTGCTTTTCCGTTAGTAAACTCTTCGTTAGTAAAATTTTGTATATTCTTATCGTATTTTTGGAATTAATAAGTAGCGCCTTCATCATCCGTGGAGTAGGTAATAATAACAATGGCATGCAAAGAACACAACGATATTACGTGGTTCGACAACATGCCTACTCCACGGGTGATGATGGCACTACTTATTAATTTCAAAAATATGATAAAAAGATACAAAAATTCACTAACGAACAAAAAAGCAGCTGCCTCACAAACGCATCAATCACATAGAACAAACACAAAAACTCAACGCAGATGCAATAGAAACGCAACACAGACATGGCAGAAATGCAGCACAAACAACATCAACTCCTGCACCGTTCTTTTTCAATCACCAAGGCTTTTATGAAAAAGCAAGAATCCTAAATTAGAAACTCTTGTTTTTTACCTCAAACTAGGAAATGAGAGTAACTAAGAAAGGAAATTCCAAACAATTAGAAACTCTATCCACCATCCAAAACAAACAAGAGAAGAGTTCTCCACCTTAAATTAGGAAAGGAGAGTACAAACAATTAGAAACTACTTTCATCGTCCAAATCAAACAAGGGAAGAGTCCAAATTTGAGAACTCGTGTTTGTTACCAAACAACCAATATGAGCCAAAATTCTATAACTAGCACAAATAAAATCTCGAAAACAGTGTTGTCTATACCTGAAAATAGAATACAGGGATTAAGGATACGAAAAAACAATGAGAATAGTGCAGGGTCATTTTCGACCAATTGACTTGCTAATCTTTCGTCATATTAGATGACAATTTTCAAAAAATACATACAATGCTCTATAACCTCCATTTTCTTAGTCTTATTGAAATTTGTTTTCAAAGTCAGTGCATTAGAATGAAAGTACGACTGACACAACCAAGTCTCTATTGCCACCATCAAATGCACAACAAACTCAAATTTGTAGAATCTTTTACAAGTGAATTTGGGGAAATACAGGGAGTACTGCTGGGATTATCAAACACTGCTGGAGTGCTTGCTGGCGTCTTTGGTACAGCTGCAACCGGATATATTCTCCAACGAGGCAAATCCATACCCCAGTTCTGGTCTGCTGTTTGTGTAAACTTATTGTGCTTAAACTACTAATTCATTTATTATCGACATTTCAGGTTCATGGGATGATGTCTTTAAGGTGGCCGTTTTATTGTATCTCGTGGGCACCTTAGTATGGAACTTATTTTCAACTGGAGAGAAGATTCTTGACTAGATGCAGGAGAGCAAAAACGAAAGAGAGACAGAGAGAATAATATCAGTACAGGGACAAGAGCAACAGCAAAGCTTGAATCATAGTGATTTGAACCATCTCCATTGACCCATCTGTTGCGTCCAAGATGCCCCTCATGTTGTAGGAACTTTTTTTCTTTAAAAAAAAATCTTAATTAATCAGATAATTTGGGCTTTTCTACCCATAAAAATTTTCCTTTTGTGACCACTAAATACACCTAATTCGGATAGGTTTGCTCTCGATTTTCACTAAATCACCAATTAATTGCATAAATAACCCAGCAGTCCAACTTTCATATTTTTGTTGTTCTCAACAACCATTTCCTTCATTGATCGACATGCATTGAAAAAAATACACAATGAAACATCTCCATCACCAGAACTATTTCACAAATGGCCCACCTACCCCCACAAGGTCTAGGCACTTGAGGCCCACAGTCACTTATGTGTGTTTTGTCGATCTCTATGACCCCAAGACTAGTGAAGTCATGGTTTCATTTCTGCTCCTCTGCCTACTTAATTGATTGCACCTCTTTTGCTGCTATACTACTGTGTCAATCCAAATCTATCTATGGAATGCGCGTGCTCGTGCATTTCACATGTTGTGATGAACACCTCAGACTATGTATCCCTAAAAAGGATCGATATATTTGGATTGCTTATGCATAATAGCAAAATGCTGAGATTTATCCATATGGCAGCTGTGTTATGTTGATGCATCAAAGAACTTGGGCCATAACTAGTTCAACAAATATCTTAAAATATATTGAAAAATATTTAATGTTATATAACAATGCACTATGATGATAGAATGCATTCACCTACATCGCACATGCCCTTCCTCCAATAATACATAAGTTAGTTAATGAAGGCCACCCAGAGGCCGATAGGCGCGTTACAATATCAAATACTAGTAAACTTAGATAAAAATATGAGAATGAGAGACGCGAGGGGAAAGTGGAAATAAGGTTGAAGATGGTTATTCAATTTTTTTTGTTTTTTTTTGAGAAAGCATATTGCATATAATATTATGAATATTGGTTATAGTACTGATGTCCTATCTCAAACGGGATCGGGACGGGACGAGATGGGACGGAATGAGCACGAACTAAATAGTCATCCAATAAAAAATAACAAAAAGAGTTTTATTCCACATTACTCACACACTAATAATGTCAAATTTATACACATATAACTTACATCATAAATAATAATAGATATTAAATAAATAAATATTAAAAAAAATTAGAAGGCAAATAAATATTCTTCATTTAGAATTAATGATTCAATTTATTTAGATTTCATATAGAATTTCATCTTACATTGATTTAATTTCAACACATCTAAACTTTAATTTAGAAGAGTATTTTGATTAAAATTAATAATAATAAATATTAAATAAATAAATTCGAAACGGGACGGGATAGGCGGAATTGAAAATCTCCATCCCGATCCCATCTCACTCTAGATCGGGATGAGTTTAATCAATCTCAAAAAGACCCAAAAAAATTGAAACAAGATTGGGACGAGTTTGGAATGAGGCAAAGAAATACCAATAACAATTACCTCGCCTTGAAGATTTACCACAAAAATATCAATAACGCCTTATTGTGATGAAGCAAAGAAATACAAATAGCAATTACCTCGCCTTAGTTATCCAATTCTCATTTATATGTACCATAGAATTCAGCTTTCATATGAAAATTACTACTCTGGAAAGTACCCTATTTTCATCACAAACCATCAAACATATCCTAAGATACCGTAGTTGACATGAATGAAGAACGAGATAGCTATAACATATAGAAAATGACTTTTTGTCTCTAACCTATAATTGCAAAAAGAGCCAATGGATTACCAGCTCAGTGGTATACAAATAGAATCACAGATCTAAGATTTAAATCCTGCCGACAGCATTTGAATACCATATAATTCATGATAATAGTGTTATTTCAGTTAACTTTAACCTGATGATAATTCAATTCTCATAGTATATGAACACGCGCATTACATTACATCCTACATTTCGGAAAATCGAATCCCTTGCAATCAAATATGTCCTAAATTGGATAATTTAAGCTAAAATTCCATGAAATAGAGAAATCTATTACTGAGCTTTTTTTATTACTTTGATCTGAACAACATTACACAATTATCGGAATAAAAAAACTTAAAAATGAACAAAAGTTATACCCCTTGGTGGTAAATATACCCCCTACATGAGAAGAAGAAAACCATAGTTTATAGATAAAAATACCTTATATATATATTTTGTATTCACAAATCGGACGGTTTTCAAGCTGCCACGTCGACCAAAGTCCCCTCTATGCCGCTGATATTGATCGCGGGAGAGATTATACCATTACATTTTTCGCGAAGGGTGGTGATTATTTCTGATAAGTCCCTATGGTGCACGTTAACCATGAGCCCGTACTTCATGAATAATGTAAGTGACATCTTTTGTTCCACGCGGTGCCCCTTCGCTATTGTGAGCCGATGGCGTAGTACCACTGCTGCTGCAATTGATTTCATTTGCAGGTATGCCAAGTCCTTCCCTAGACAAATTCTGGGACCGGCATTGAATGACACGAATCGGAACGAGTCTTGCATTTCGAATTGTGACTCATCCGCCACGAGCCATCTTTCCGGTTTGAATTCCAGGCAATCCTCACCCCAAGTGGACTTCATCCGACCTACAGAGTAGATCGAATAGGTGACTGCGGATCCAGCTGGCAAAAATGTGCCATCTGGCAACACGTCATCTTTAATGACGTGTTTTGAGTCCTCCGGGACCGATGGATAGAGTCTTAGGGTTTCCGATAGGGCGGCTTTTAGGTAGATCAGACGGTCCACCTCTTCAAACGCTAATGGCTCTTCGGTCCACTTGGCAGTATCATCGCCACGTGTCTCCATTAGCACGGTGCATATCTCGAGTAAGATCTTATTTTCAACACGTGGATTCTGAGTCAGCAGCCAGAAGAACCAGCTCAGCGCAACTGATGATGTGTCACGTCCAGCTAGGATGAAGTTGAGTGCCACGTGTTGGAGGAAAGTATCCGAGTAGGATTCCTTCTTCCTCATAAACCTTGAGAGCAAGTCATCATGTTGGGCCCCACTGTTCTCCAACTCAAGCTTACGTGTCTTGATCACGTGCGAGAGGTACTGATCCACGTGCTTCAGGCTTTGGCTCAAGCTGACTTCTAATCCAAGCCCAAGCCGTTTCTTTAACTTCCATACAGCCTCTGGCAAGATAAAACGTTGCAACGTAGCCTCGGTCGCTTGATCGAACGCTGCAGCAAAGCTGTTGTCCGGCAACCCGGGTGATAGAGTCTGTGGGTCCATCCCGAAAGCTAATCCGCAAATGTTGTCGAATGTAAGCCGGAGTAGGAGATCCTGAAGATCAACCGGCTTTGACTCAAGCCTTGCCGTGTCCAATATAGGCACAAACCTAGCCTTGATAGCGCGGTTAACCCACCGCGCCATGGCTTGGCGAAGTGTTCTAGTCGTGAACTCGAGTGCAGCGGTCTTACGCTGAAACAACCACGTGTCACCATCGGAATTAAAGATGCCTTCACCAAGCAGATCATGAAACACGGATTGCCAAGTAGGCCCCTTGGGATAATTATCAAATTTGGTCTTCAAAATGTACTCGAGGTTCTTCGGATCGCTCGTGACAGTCACCAGCCCTTGCTTTTGCGCGAGAAATGGTATCGCGCAAATGCAAGTTTGATACGTGCCACCACACGCACGAAGGTTATCAGCAATCCAATCGTGCATGCGATCGGCGTTTTCGATCAAACCGGGCAAACTGCCCACTAATGGCCAGACACGTGGACCCCTCAATGTCCGTGATATGTAACTGAACCACATGAAGTATACCGCGAGAACGGTGAAGAGCAATAAAACCGTGGAAGTCTCCATGTGAAAAATAAAACCCTTACAAAATATGTGGGTCCCACTACTCTCCGTCGGTAAACAACTTCTGTTGTACCGGAATATTTTCTCCTAATTAGCCGTTGGTGACTGACTGCTGAACACAATCACCAAAACAATTGGAGTCTCTCACTTTCTCTTCTCTTCTAGAGCTGAATATCTGAAACTAAAGGAAACCCATTGTTCGAAATGGGAAAAACACAATGGGTTTAAGGAAAAAATCGATCTTGACAACAGGGGAGAGGAGATTTGAAGCTAGAGTTGAAGAAAACAGAGTAAGAACAGAGCAGAGTGTTCATGAGAGAGAGAGAGGTATGGGGTGTGGGGTTTGGGTTTATTGACTTGAGAAGGAAATAGAGAAGAAAGGGGTTTTATAGAAGGAGAAGAATTGTCATTGAGAAGTAATAAATAAGGACAGACTGTCCTTGAATCGCTCTACAAAACTCATCTATTGAAAAAATTGACCCTTCTTAAATGCTCTCAGAGTTCGTTGAGAATTTAACGTAAAACAGCCCAACAAAACCAGATCCAGGTTTCATCTCATCATCTTCTCAGCTCTCTGAAAGTCGGTCTAATTACACAAAACCACACACCATGCCTTTGTATTTGCTTTTTGGTGGGAGGTTCACTAAGCTCACCTAATTTTACAGAGAAAAAGAAGGTTGTCTTTAATGAATGGGCAATTAATGAAGAAGAGGAGAGGAGAGGAGAGGAGTAAATGAGATTGGTTGAGAGACTAATATGTATGCATGAAGAAAGAGATAGAGATGGATAGATGAAATGGGTGAACAATTTTGTGGTTTAATTGTTGCGTGCGTGGGTTTTTGTTTGTAATAATATAGTAATGGTTTTTGCTAGTGTGTTGGTGTTTTGTTAATTTGTTTGATCAAGTTGGCTCATCCAACCACAACCAATAATTAACCAGGAAATATGAGGGTGATTGACCCCAAGTAAAATATAACTTATGAGCACTTCTAGCAGGCTTGGGCGAAAATACATGATAAATCCTAGGTCATGGCTTTTGTTGATGAATTAGGGCAATCACAAGGTTTTTTTTTTTTGGGAAGGTGGGCTGGGTTTTTAGTATGAGTAAGACTAGGGTGCGTGCTTGGTACTATGTCTGGTGGGTGTCAACACCGTTGATTTTGCATTGAGACAAATATTACACTTATCTCAACGCAAATCAACGATGTTTGGCACCCACCAGGCATAATACCAGGCATCCTAGATTTTTCCTTTCAGTATTTCATGACTTATCAAAGATTAGATAATTTGTACTAGTAAGTCATCCTCAATCATAGGAGGTTTGATATTATAATGCAACATCAGTGGCATATTATTGTGAAACATATGATTAAGATGAGCGGTCATCACCATGGTCCATATTATTGCTTATTACTATGTTTAATCCAATATCACACATTTCACATGGAGCTAACAAAGGGTAATTAGCTCCTGAAGATATGAAATTTGACCTTGGGTGAATTAATAAGGGCCATATGAGATTTCTTCCACCTACATTTATGGTGAGGTGTTTAACATCCCTTATTTAATGTTTTAGCTATTCACACCCAAAGATTCATTCATTTCGCCTCATTCTTATGCTCTAGTATATTGCATAAACTTGTAATTGTTGAAAAAAAATCAATTTTCTTTTCGTGCAAAGATCGTATTGTTTGGAGAACCAAAATATATGTAGCTGGCTCCAAAAATATTGGAAATGAGCTTTAATGATGATGATGAAATTGTAAATACATTCAAATTTAATACTCCATCTATGAATGTCGGGTTTAATAGGAGGTTTTGGCAGAGTAACGGGTACTTTCATACTTGAAGAAGAAATGGATTTTTCTCAGCTATATCGGGTCCATCTTTACCATCAACAATGGATCTTTTATGTTTACACCGAACACATGTGCCCGACTTAGGGGTGATAATAATATATCGATTTGGAAGTGTACAATACATTAATTGGACCACCTAGTTACGAGAAGGACTAGGCATAATTATGCATGGTCTACTATATTGGTACCTAATATGAAAATTTTCATTTAATTTTTATACTTTCCAAAACCTCGTTGTGTGCTTGGGTGGTCCGCTATGTTCAATCGTACATTCAAACAAATGAAGAGACTAACTCACATTTAATTAGGTATACTTGAATATCAAGAATCCTTAAATCGTACACATCAAGCAAGGTTAAAGTGGCATTTTTAAAAATGCACAATACGCGTATATCCTTCTTTATTGCGGATGCTCTTAGCTAAGTAAGGGGGGAAATTGCATTTTTTATTTAATAAAAAAAAAAACCAATAGTTGGATTTTTGTAATGTGAAAATGCCAACAATAATGGGTTAATTTAGGGTTAGGGGTTAGTCTTTCCCAACATAATGGTTCAGCCATTTTTTTCGTTTTTCTATTTTCTTTTGATATATACATTGTATAACATAAAATTCTACTCAGCCTGGTCCTTGTGCCAAGTTAGTGTCTAGGAAGAGTGTCCAGCATGTGAGTGTCAACTCTACCCTTCTCTCTACAGATTTGGAATTGGCACTCATGTGCTGAACACTAATCAATGCTCTCTTTCCAGATTGCGTAGAAAAGTTCTTGTTTAATTCCAACCCACTCGTTTTTATGTACATGGCTCATAATTAATATTGTCATATCCCAGGAAAAAATCAACCCCTTCTAGACCAAAATCAAATAACTTGTTGAGGAAAGTAGATTGATGGTTGTTCAATTTCACAAGTTTTTTGGAATAATATCGAAAAACTTAATTTATCGAAGCTTAATGATAGACTATCGTGGTGGAGAGATTTTTACTCCAGTTAAAAATAAAGCGACATATTACCTTTTCTTATTATTAGCTGTTGCTGGCCAAAAAATATTAGGACTAATTAGTCACTCACCAAAACATTATATTTGATTCCTCCTAAAGTTTCTTATGTAGTAGGAAATTTGCACCCTATACCCTTATCCGAATGATCTCTCATTATGAAATAGCTATTAAAATCTAATGAGTTGCTAGAGATTAACCAAGATGATTATTCTAGTGTTTTTAATTTATTGTTTAAGAAAATTTTGTCAAAGATGGCATTCTGAACTTAAAAATAGCAAGACAACTTATTAATTGTTTCCACATATTATATGATTTTAGATAAACATAAACAACTCACCACACTTACGTTAAATATGTGCCTCATAACCCCATCGACCTCCCCTACCTCTTCCGTGTGATGCCAATCGATACCTATGAAATTTATTAATGATTGCAATGTAATTCAAATAATAACTCTAACCACAACACTGTCCCTAAGAAATGATAGATCTAAACATCAGCTTCTTACAACAAAAAAAAATTGGAATGGTAAATAAGCACTTTCTTATATTGTGATTAGAGTAACTTTTACGTTTTTCTTTGAAGAGAAAAGTAGGTTAAATGCAAGTCAAGTATAACAGGTGACAATTGAATTCAAGGACAACATTATTGATATTATTCTATTCCATAAATTCTCTTCTTTCTTAATGTTGCTTCTCTGGACTTTGATGGACTCATCTACAAAGGCTTTTAATAAATGAGTGAGGCTAGGTAACCATTAGATTTTGCACTTAGGATGATGTGGTATTATTAGAGGAGGTCTTTTCAATCTCGAGATACATATAAATACTTTAAAATTTTCATTATTCTTTCATGATTACACCACATGTCCTGATTGTAAAATCTGATTTTCTAGTATTTTCGTAAATGAATAATAAGTATTGAAGTAAGAAATTGAATTGTTTACATCAGATTTTGCACTTAGGATGATGCGGTATTATCAGAGGAGGTTTTTTCAATCTCGAGATACATATAAATACTTTGAAAATTTCATCATTCTTTCATGATTATGCCACATGTCCTGATTGTAAAATCTGATTTCCTAGTATTTTCGTAAATGAATAATAAGTATTGAAGTAAGAAATTGAATTGTTTAAATAATATTTATTATCTATTTTTTATGGCACTCAATCTAATCAAAGTGTAAGGGAATCATTTCAAATTTTTTAATAAGCCAACCATAAAAGTCCCATATCATATGGCTATCGAAAATGCTAGGAAATCATTTTTTGCAATCATGGTGACGTGGCATGATTTGAAAAGAATGATGAAATCTCCAAAGTGTTTATGAGTATCTCGAGGTTGTAAAAAACATCTTCTAACAATTCTAAGAATTAAGAGTGATCGAGGTTGTAAAAAACTTGTTCTTTATAAAAAAAATCTCCAAAATATTTACAAAACCTGGTTTCCTAGCCTCACCCTATGGCTATTGATCACATCCATGGTTAATGAGTGTTGGTGGGTATCCTTGGCTTTTCGTTTAGGGAAAAGTTAAAAGATTCTAAGAATTAAGAGTGATTTTCTAACATGTTTTTGTAACAGGTTGAAGTATAATATGTTGGTTTACAATATTATCCAATAGGGTACTAATTCAGCAGTATGAACCAACAATATTATCCAATGGGGTACTAATTCAGCAGTAGGCATGTGGCGGATGGAGTACGGATTCTGCTAGCAGCATCTGAGGTGAGAGGGGTTAAGGGTTTAAAAAAAATATATATTATCCATTTTAGGCATGTGGCGGATGGAATCACAAAGATAATGAGAAAAAACAAGTATTTGTTGGATAACTCGTATACCATATCCTCCACAAGATCAATTGTGCGTAATCTTGCCAAATTTGGATTAAGACAACCGGCAATCTCAATCATCATTGTAATTATCACCACACATACATAAATCATCGTACTCGAGTCTTTTTCAATTTTAAGAGTTACGGAAAATGAGTAGAAAACTATACAAGTTTTTCTTGTAGCATTCCCAACTATTTTTTTTTGCTAACAATGACATTTTCCCCCAAGAAATTAGTGAAGTCTATATTATGTGGCTACAAACTTATTATCGATCATATCGACCATTAATTATCTTGATCTTATTCCACTCACATTTCTAAGGATTTGTTGGCAAACTAGAAAACATTATGTCATAGATATGTTTTTGATATGTCTTTATTAATAATGTGAAGAAAATATTGCCTTCATGAACCCTAGAAAATTGATTTGTCCAACAACACCCTTTCATTAATCACCACCATTTTAGGTAGGTTTGGTAAGGCATCCTTAATTACAAAATTCTGATGAAACATCAACCATATTTTCGATTGAATTTTCATCAATCACTATGGTGAGTATAGAACTCAAGACGTGGAGATTAAATCACCACAGCCTTAACCATCCATCCGAGGATTACATACACTATTACTAACCAAAAAATATATTAATAATTTATGATGGTAGGTATCTATCAAAATCCTTATGTTAATACTAAGCCCCATTACAATTTATAAATTGCGCAAAAATGTACATTTAGGTTGGAAGATAACATATGTGGTGATGGTCCTTGAAAACTCACCAGTACTTTGGTTTTGCATCCATAAATACATGGTGTGGTTAAGGCAATAATGGGTGGTTAACCCATCAAAGTATATGCTTTAAATCTATGGAAAGTCTTTGGTGATTGAATAGTAAGTAGGACCATCCCCATTTTTTGAATAAGAGTCATAAGGTTAGCTAAAACTTGTAAATCAATACAGTTGGCAACACTATTCATTCATTCATTATTATTATTATTTTTCTTTAAAGGTGAGCAAGGTTTTTTTTTTTTATCTCAGAACCATTGAACACGTTCATCAGAGTTTGAATCTTAGACTTGTGATATCATCCGTCACAAATTTACCAGTTGAACTAGTAGTATAGGAAATCAATTTTTCATTACTGACATTACATAGTAATTGATGATCAAAGTAAATAAAATCAATAAATGTTATACTAATATCGATGCTCAAACATTTGGTGCTTTAGGCCAGTATCGAAAATATGGGTATAATTAGAAAATTTTCCACCTTTGAAAATGGAACAAAAATAGTGAAATTTTACAATGTTATATAAATTTCGGTGATAAAAATTATCTAAAATTTTTTAACACGCGTTCCCCCAAATGAGTAGTGGGGGAACAATAAACATGTCATCTACCTGATAATCGGGTTGCCTCAAATGTCCTTCCAACTTAATTTTATTTACATTTAAACTAACTCCTTCCCACACATTATATAATTATACATAAATCCTAATATAATTTATTTTAAATCTCTAATTATATATAAACTATAAATAGATCCTTATATTATTTTAAGCATCCTATATGTTAGTCATGGATTTAATTTTCCAATTTTTTTTATGTTTTGGAGGGTTTCGACTTTGTTGCACCAACCTAAAGTATGTAACATCGACTTATCATTTTTTAATAAAAACCATTTGGTGATGAAAGTTTTCTTAGGAGCGTTAATTGACTGTTGAATGAAAGAACAAAAAGTACCAATTAACTATTAAACTATATTCAGTAATGTATTCACTAAATTTTAATGTGTTAATCAATCATAGAGGGGTTAACAAAACCAATATGTATTAAAAAATAATATTTTAAAATTTTAAATCAATACATAAATTTTAAAATTGTTGCAACTGTTATATCACATTGAAAAATTGCATTTAAAACTTAAAAAAATCCTACGTTGGAAATTTTACACTATGAATCCTTAGTAACAAGAGTAATTTTCGTCACACTCTGTTTGGGTACACCAAGCAATTTTAAAAAGTTAAAGTTTGGAGCATCGAGCTAAACAGTTGGGTACACATAGCAACTCTCTATAAAATAAAGCCCACTAATAAGCCCAGACGAAAAAAATGAAATCACCCATTAGCAAGCCCAGCCCAAAAGATGAGAACCCCAAACAACACTTGGGTCTTTGGACAGGGTTGGCCAACTGAAAACTCATTTGGGCTTGATGTCAACCCTAGCCCAAATCTCGTTCAAAGATTTTTTTTTATCACTCAACGCTTCCCACCCTAAATGTCGCAGGCAGGGTTCAAATTCTGGATTTGTGATTTCATCTGCTACAATTCTATCGCTGAACTGGTACTCCATTCGCCATTCAAAATCAAGCATTCATCGAGCAATTAATACAGAATTAATTTAATTCATTAGTTAACAAAGGGAAATTATATAGAATTAGCTTGAGCTTACCGAAGAACTCGAGAGCACCGAAGGAGCACTATTATACTTGTTGAAGAAGTCTCTCGCCAACTGTACAAGCAACGTAACTAATTCCAGGCTTGTAATGATTAAGATTGTTATATGCATGCCTAATTTCTTAATGAAGGCACACTTATAAATTGTCACATAATACTTATTTATTCAGTTGACGGCATGTGATTATCGCCAAAAACAAGCAATATATCAAATATCTTAGGATTGCAGCAGCAGCTAGAATCATTCAGCTGATGGAATAACAGATCTCCTATATCAAATGTCAGGTGGAGAGATACTTCATGTTCCATATGCGCTAATGTGATCTAATGCTTTGCTGTGTACAACGTCTCTTACCATATTATAATACATCAAAGTTTCAGCAAAGACCCGCGACAAGCGCTGGGTCAAGTAAAATATACAATCAAGCGCAATGTTACCAAACTCTTTTCCAATCATGTTTTGAAACAACAGGCAGTCAGGCACCTCATGACAGGGGTAGCTAACCAACCAGCAAGACGTCGTTTACCTTGGCCTTGATTTGATTCAATGGTGAGACTTCGGTTGTGCCTAGTGAACCCCACTCTACCACCCAACAAATACTTGTGGAATCATCTCATTTGTTCATCTTCATTAGCTTCTCTCCAACAAATTAGTTCTAACAACCACAACTAGCACCAATTCTTCACTGTGAAAATAGTACATCTAACCAAAATCATTTATCAATTTCTTTAGCTCCAATGAACATTATCAGAACCTATATCCCATTCTTCGGACATTCTCCATAGCATCTAAAGCTCATCCATGAGACCCAGATACTGTTAAAAGAAGAATCAAATACCTACACTGAAGTTAGTTTAAGGCATCTCTTAATCAACTCATGTCATAGTCTTGGCAATACCCCCAATTTTGCACTCATAGTAAACTTCCTTGCAGATAAATCCATATATAGTGTAAAACACAATCGATAGTTTCAAGAACATTGTAGCAGAATTTACTTGTAATATATTCATTATCAGGAACTTCAATATATTACAATAATCGACAACAAACCATTCTTTCTACTCTATAATCAACAAAAAATACAAAGAAGTTCATCTTTCTTTTCTTCTATTTGATCAACACAATAATGTACAATTGAACTAACCCTCACAAAGATAAATCGAATCAAACAATCATAAGAACCCTGTATTTTCCTTTCGGCAAACTACATAATCTGATCTAATATCACTACACAATAATCGAATTAGAACCCCTTGACAACACTTTGCCAAACCTCAACACATTGTTCATCTTTCCTTGTAACAACCATCTTGTTTCCTCCAAACCCAATGTTGGTAACTCTTCCACCACCAACATCTTTCACTCTCCCCAACAAATTCTTCCTGAAAACTCTTTCACCTAATTCATCTCCATTGCTATCTTTTCTTCTTCCACCCATTAGAACTTCTGACCACAACTCCAATTCTCCACCTTTACTGCAAAAAACTTGATTTCCATGGCTCTCAATCTTGCACCCCATACCTTCTTTCTTCCCTTTCAACCCTCCCTTCCTTTCATCTCCAAGACACACCCATGGATCCTCTTTACTCAATTTTCTCAAATCTGCAACATAGACCTCTCCTGAATTCACCCCAATTTTGAAAATTGAAGTCAAATCATCCGAAACTGTTACATCCGAAAAACAATCCGTCTTCTCTTTCGACTCCCAATATACAATTCCAGACCTTATATCCCATAATCTGATATTGCCCAATAGACCAGAAGGTCCTCCATGAGACCCAGAAGCCATTAGAAGGTTATAGCTAGGTACCCACTGCAATTTAGTTGCAGGAATGGCCGAATCGAGCTCAGCCCCATAGATTTCTGAATGCCCAATCTCTGCAATTGGAAGAAAACTTCCCTGAATATCAGAAACCATTATGGTATTCGAATTCCTTCGACCCGACTCGAAACTTGTAAATAAATAATTTGGGGATGAACCAATTGCTAGAACAGTTGAATTTGACTTGGTCTGGTTCTCCCAATTGATTGTCTCTCTAACAAACCCTTGTTTGAGATCAATAATCTGTAACCCAGAGAAATCAGTGGCACCAGCTGCAGCAAGAGACGGCGAAAGGGCGAGAAGCGAATCGATTGCGGAGAATTCTGTAAGAATTGTTGATTTCCTATTCAAGGACCAATCAAAAGATGTGATTTTGCTTCCATGAGCCACATGAATGGACCCAGAAGGAGTAGCAGAGATTGCAGAAGGCGAGTCTCTACCATTCAGAGGCAAAATCTTCGCCTTTTCGAGATTAAACGCATCGAATTGTGACGAATTTGACAACGAAGACATAAGCTGAGACTCCAAACCATAGAATTGAGCCTCAAAGATCAAATCTTGAACATCAAAAGCCTTAGCCCTGGATGGCAAATTTCCATTCCTCAATAGACAAAGCAGAATTGAAAAGATTTCAGGGTCTCTATCCATGAAGGGTATCTCAGATTGGCCACCAAACACAGAGGGGTTGCTCGAAAGAGTTGAAAGAATGGAACTTGAACCAGCTAGAGAAAGGGTTTGCTTTGTTGTCTGAAACAGCTCACCCCCAACATTAATTTTAACAATTCTAGATTCTGAAGATGGGTTTTTGGTGTGAAACATCAACCCAGTGGTGGGTTCTTGGAACCCAATGTTGGAAGAGGGAGGAAGTTGGCCTAAAAAAGGAGGCATTTTTATCAAGTCGAGCAACAAAAAACCTAACTTTGTTGATGTGTCTGCTGAAACTGAAGGAGTGAAATAGAGATGGGTATTTGAGAAGGGAGGTTTTAAAGGGAGAAGGAACCCTACCTAATTTGTCTTTCTTTCTCTTGGAACTCTAATTTGTCTTTCTCTTAGAGTTCTTGGTGTTCTAGATGGTGAAATGCAGTGGAGTTCATGTATTTGTCGTTGAATAAGATGGGATTCTAGAAGGTCAAAATTGTAAACAGTCAAAGAAAGACAGAGAGAGAGAGGAGTCTGGAAGCTCATGTAAAAGGAATCAACAAGGAAATAAAGAGATTTGAGAGAGAGTAGGAGAATGCGGAGCAGACTCTGTTTGACCTTTGGAACACCAATAGTTCACCAAAAAACATGTGCTTGAGAGTAGCTATAGAAAATAGTGTGGATGGAAACAATTTACTCCATGTGTGAGATGAGAGCAAATAAGAATGTCATAGACAAGTGGTTTATGTTAAGAAATTTTAGCAAAAATACTAGGAAATTAGGTTTTGCAATTAGGGTGTCGTTGTGTGATTTTGAAAAAACGATGAAATTTTCAAAGTGTTTGTGTATTTCGAGGCAATAAAATTTTTTCTCTGCCATCGTCTTGGTTGCATAACCTAACTATAGTTCCCCAGCCTCACTCAAATTTTAGTCAACTTAAGTTTTTGTGTTTAGAGGGTGGGGGTGCATTTGTTGATGAACTTCCAAGATATATAACACTGTATTTGGTGTACATTAGCGGCTAGACGCAAAGTTGTCATAAAAACCTAAAAACTATGCTCGGACTCTCAAAGTTCATCTTCATGTTAACGTTCTGATATGGCAATTGACGTGGTGTCATTTCATTAACTTAATTTTTCAAAAAAATACTTAAAATTTGTTCTTTTACTTTACTTTTGTTACACTTTTTAGAAAACAATTACTTTTTCTCCCAAACTATATTACATTTTGAATCACACGCAAACAAACTTCTTTTATTTAACAAAGCCAACTGTGGCTATTTTTATACAATGAATCTGTTCTAACAGTATGGAGAGATGAAAGCTATATATGGGTGGAGGCTTTTTAGGCTTTTGAAGCAGATTTTTTCGGCAGAATAATGAAAGGAACACTTATGATGGAACCAAATGTTATGGTGTGTCTTTAGTTCCTAGGACATGTAATCAGGCTATTCCATATACTTCAAAGAGTTACCTAATACCTATTGCGTATATGGAACTCAATTATGCAAGTAAATGGTTAAAGTCGACAAGGTTTTATTTTTAACATACTAAATGTTGTGAAAACAGCTGGATATAAACCAAAAAGCTAAGAACAACATAACGGGCTGTAGGAACTTCACGTTCTCTACACTAATCAAATTATCAATGGTTTTAACATTCTTGGTCCATGCCAATGAAAACGTCATTTTGGATTTTCACAGTATAATATTAGTAGTATCCAAACCTGAACGGTTCTACCTTCTAAAATAGCTAAACTCCAAGCATATGTTACAAAATGGGTATTCAATCCATTTTTAATCAACATGAAGGTTTAGTATCCTTAAAACATCCGTGCATTTTTTAATAGGGTCAAACTAATTAGTTGGATAAGATCGCTTTCGTTGATAGTTTCTAATCTTCAAAGAAGCTGCATTTTGTTCACTAAGACCACACTCCTCTAGCAATAGCTCATCCATTTGCAGGGTAACTTGGGAGTTTTATTTAGCCTATGCAAGCCTTTAATATCTCATCCCAAGACCTAAGTCAGATTAAGCCCATTGGATCTGGGTTTGGGTTGAGGCCCTCCTTATGCCTCTTTGCTGAATATACAAAACCAATACAAAACACATCTTCTGACATTTTCAGACCAAATATAACCAATGTCACATGCAAAATCAATTAAACTCTTTTTACCCACTCTTCTAGTCTTCTTTACCCAAAACAGATCATCATATAGGCAGAAACTGCAAATCCAGGAATCTCCCCTGGACCATATAACAACCTGTTTCAGATGGTGGATAAGCCAGGAGGTCCAGGACCCAGAAGCATATAATGGTTTTACAGCTAGTACCAGGTCCCGACTACAACTACTACTTTCCTAGTGGAAGGATATGTCCTTATTAAATATGGACCACCTAATTATTATAGGGGCAAACTAACAAAGATTCCTAATTCTATAGGAACCTGAAATGAACCATAACTAAAACTATCTAGGAGAAGACCAAGGCCTACTGTCCAACGGCATGACAATCGCACAACAGAGAGCATAAGTCGCTTAAGAAAATATGTCGGTTTGGGTAATAAGGATTCCTACAAACACTATAGAACTGTAATGCTAACTGATAAGACAAGGCGCGAAAAATACAATGCAATCATGGTGAGGAGACATTGAATATTTGGGTTATTATTATATATAAAAATTGGGTAAATCACCAGCAAAAGATGGAATAAGGACTGCTATTTCCTAGGTCAGGATAGTCAGTATTAGTACAGTAGCCACACTACAAAATAAAGTTCCTTGTGTAAGTTCTTTCAGATTAAGGATGTAGCGGGATTAACTGACCTCCAATATCCGTCAGTGGTATCAACCCTATCAGTTCCACATCCAACCTGCAAGCTTTGCCACATTTACAGGTATCACTTTGATTATCTGTAAGGATTGATTGAGTTTATGTCTCATGATGTATGCCAGGAAATCTGTCCACGTGAATGACATGACATTACAGAGCGTTAATGAAATCAGCTAAACCCAGGCTGCAGCATGGGGAAGAAAGTCCAGTTATTATGAGGTCCGGCCTCCCTTGTAACAACCTTCTCATTGGCCCACCAATCAGAGTTCACTGTGGGTTTATCGGAAGTTCCTCCATCTGTATTGTCAAACTTAAATTCTTTGACTGAGCCAATAGATGTGAGGGAAGGCTGTTGTTGATGCTGCGGTTCCAGTTCAGTACCAAGCTCTGAAGTCGTGGCAGGTGTTATGCTGGAAGTTTCTCCTATATTAGATTCACAAGTATTTTCTACTTCTCTAGAAATTGTATCTTCCTCAATTGTGGTTTCCTTCACTGTCGAATCTGACAGAGGTTCGGATGTTACTTCAACTGATGCTACAGGTTCTTTGTCCACACATTTTGGGAACTCTTCGCCAGTTAACTCGAATGAGACCCTGTGTTCAATCACATGATTTCCATTTTGGGATACATTATCCGAATTGGCAAGTGACGCAACCTCGGAGATCTGGTTGTCTGGAAGGAAACTGTCCTGTGAGGTAAGTCCAGCGGCATCTGGTGTCTGAGTGCCAGATCCTTGTTGTGATCTCCACTTACTGGTAGTAAATCCATCCATAGTCCAGAGCTTGGGGGGTTCCCCTGTGCGAAACTCAAGAAAAGGATATCCACCAGGAGAATACTCACGATCCAGGAAGGGCGAACAGGTACCAGAGCCTGAAATCACTGAACTAGGTGATATGAGGTGGCCAACTGGACTTCCTGGGTACAGCTGATAAGATTGGAATTCATAGTGTGAGTTTGGAAAATTTTGACGGGCCTCACTGTTTCTTCGACTTCCATCAAGTGAGGAGGTCAGCAGCTGAGCAAATGGCACTTCTGGTGAAGAAGGCGTTGTCAGATGCAGAGGTTCAGGAGGGGGAGTGAAGGGAGCAGTAGATGGTTCTGTAGTGAAGGTTGAGAACACTGGTGGTGAGACTAATTGAGTCTCATGTGCATATGGACCGATGGCAAAGATGGAATTGGGACCAGGGGAGTAGGAATTAGCAGCGAGCGAAAGGGATAATAATCCATGGGGTGAATGAGTAGAAGAAGGGGGTTCTGATGGAAGGAATGAAGCAGGAGAGGAGGGAGGTGCAACAAAGGGTAGTACAATAGTGGGAGGGTGACTCCTGTTTTCAGTTTCAGGAGCAGAAGTTCCCGACACCGTAGGTTCGGGAACAAGTACAGCATGGCCAATCCGCTTCCCATGTTTAGGAAATCCAAAACACCAATATCCACTCCAGAACCTGCCCCATCTTCTCTTCTGCCACGTTGAAACAGAGATTATCAGTAAAATAAAATTCAGATGAGGAAATAGCATCGAATAATATATGAAATATGATAGAATTATAACAAACAGTAACGGAAGAGAAGTACCCAAAATAAAAGTGTACAGATAAAGCTAACAGAAATAAGGTCTAATCAGACTCTTAACCCTTCCTATGTTAGCAATTTCCCATATTAATCACATTATCACTCAAGTTTGAAGTTTGACACTTTTGTATTGTTCAAAAATACTTGAAACGTATAAAACACGCTTGATGTTGACGTTCAAAGCAAAGATACACTTCATAAATACATGTTTGCGTGATGTATTTACAAGGTTTTTTTAGTCTCTCAAGGTCGATGAGTTAACATATTTGTTGTCACAAAATATTGATTTTGTATGTTCCGACTTCTGAAAGGTAAAACCAATAAGGTTTTCAGTAGTAACCACCCAAGGGTTCCACACAGGAACAGTTGGTAAGACGCATATTGATGACACTACTAGTGATCGCTATTATGGTCCAATAGAAGAAGCCCATCTAAATTGACTTGAGAGATTGAGGCAATTTTTCAGCACAGGGAACCAAGTTTGACATGGCAGAACTAGTATAGGAAAACACTACACACTCCTATCAAAACTTCCCGAGTTAGAGATTTGAAAACATAAAACGCACAACTTTGCATCCGTCACTAAAAACGTAGATGCCTTCAATATTTCATATTTTTTATGTCATCTTTCTTTAATCAAATAACTGCTAAAAGTAGAATGCATTTGATATTTCTGAACATTTTACTTTAGTGTCCTCCAAATCTAAATCAAAAATTACATTTTATGTGCGTGCCCAACAGGTGTCTTGTATAAATTACACATCAAGAAAGATCTTGTCACAACATGACTGAATACCACTTTTCATCCAAACCAGTTGTCACAAGAAAGATCGTGCCCAACGTGACTGTATACGAACACCCTACATGTCACACTTCTGAAAAAGAAGGATAGATAAAGAAGGTATTCCTAGAATACAACTAACATTTGACTGTCTTTGTCTTCATCATGTTGGGCATCAAGTAGCTTACACTAAAGATACACGTATAATTGAGTGCATCCTCGTGCACATCACTGTGTGTCTGATTGGGGGGTGCCACAGGTCCTAATACTTATACGACTCAAAAACAAAAAATAGTCGAGACACCAAAATCCAAACATGTAGTGAATTTTCAAACAATACACCAAAAGTCCTAACAACCTATTAGTAAGTGGAAATTTTGATACAAAATGAGCTTTCCTGACCCAATTTAGGACCACAATGGACTAAAGAAAGATATCATTACCCATATTCCATAACCAAGAAACCAAAAAAGCAGCATGATAAGGTCAAAATTGTTGTCTTATATTCCCCACGATAATTTCTTTAGCTAATGTAAGTGTGACATTGAGCATTACCATTAAACTAAATCAGTGGCCTATGACTAAAAAGGTCAAGACCTTCCACTATCGATTAAGAAGGCGAAATGAAAATCAGTTCCTTCTTAACAACAGTTGTATCAACTAAAGTTAATCCTTAAAAGTCTTTTAGCACACGGTTGCCTCACCATTTACTTTAATATCCTCTCAAGTCCTCAAACCTTCTTTTTTCCTTCCTTTTTCCATCTGAAGGCCCATTCAAACATCCCCAAAATCAGCATTTTGGACTTTTTGTCTAATAATTGCACAACAATCAAGTCCCATGGAAAACTTTACTTAAAAGCTATGCAAATTGTACTAAAAAGTTTCCTCGATAAGGTTGGTCACCTATCCAATTCACATAGAGTTTTAATCACAAACTTAAATCCAACTCTTCCAAAATGTAATAATTCACGAAACTGAGCTTCGCCTCAAATTACAAGTAAAACATCTCCGAAAACGCAATCAATTTCTGTTAGATCAAAATTTCACATTAAAAACCTCCTAAACCTATTAGATCATTAGCACATAGAGAATTCTACCCAAAATTCAAAGCTACAGCCATCATCAAAGTAGAGCAATCATCAAAGTACAAACGAGAACTCATCAAACGACTTCGAACTCAAAATCAACGCAATAGCACAAATAAGAATCTAATTCAAGAAAATCTCAAGTTCATTCAGATCTCAAATTTCAGAAACTTCATATTTGACTAATAAACTCTTAACAGATCTCAAATCAGAGAATTCAATGGACTTCAATCTAACAATTCAACCAAACAAAGACGTAATTCGAAGCAAAGTTCATCGAAACAGAGAACGAAAATAAGAAGAAGACGAAGAAGATGAGATGATCACCTGAACACTAGTTGGCTGGACACGACTCTCGGCGGAGACAAGTGCGGTCGCAGCAGCATTAACAGTCTCCACAGTACTATCGTTCGCGCTTCTCATCTCTCTCTAGTGTTCTCTTCGATCACACCGAAACAAACAAAAAAAAGCCCTAATTCGTTCAAAAAACTTCCATTCAAGAAGACTTTCGATCAAATCCTCACGAATCCGTCACTCTCCGGCTGAGTCTCACCGGAAAACGACTGTTCATGAACGTAATCTGACGTCCGAGATGAAATTCAATCCAAAGAAACGAAGAAGAAAGTGATGAAAGAGAGAGACGTGGTGATTTATAAATGAAGGCAAAGCAATCAAACATCTCTTGTTGTTTAAATAAACCCTCTCCCTCTCTCTCTCTCTAAAACTGATGTGTTCTCTCTCTATCTCTACAAGACTTTCTCTCTCTAAACTCGTGTGCTCTCTCTGTCATTTATTTTGTAATTATGAGTGATGAGGTCACACACGGCAATAACTTTGATTTCGGTATAATTAGGTTTGGGTAATTAATTGCTATTATCTTTTACTTGCATTTACTTATTTGCCCTTACATTTTATGCAACGACTTATATTTTGGTATTTATTGGCACTGGTATAGTGTTATGTCTTGAGCATGCCATCCCCGATCTTTGAGTCCCGTGAAATTGTGTGAAAGATGACCTATGCTTTTTGTTTTTAATTTAGTGAATTTTATCCGGATGAAATAAATATTATATAACACATAAAACACTAAGAAATTTTAGCATTTATAAACTAAAGTGTGTTGTTGCCTTGTGGGTCATAGCAACAATTCCAAATTTAGGAAGCATGATTTATGTGTGATACGAGAGTTTTCGCAATTTTAAAAGACACACAAATGTACAGATTCACCTTTTGAATTTCCATTATAGATAGAGATAATTTTAAACTAATACATAAAATATTTCAGAACAATTCTCCTACACCTATATATATGACTGATACATACAGATATTGATTATATTGTCTGCCTAATTTGATGATATAACTCTCGCATTACATCAAATTATATGTTGGGATGAACTTGTAAAATTGTGAAAATTTGTAACTGTTGGATTTAATTTAGTTTTTGGTGGTAACTTTGATTTCTAATAAGTCAAGTCAATGTCATTAAAGTTCATGTGGCCAAAATATGTCATGTCCAAGAACTTAGCCATGTGACTCAATCATCCATAGGTTTCCACTAAATCATTACAATAAAATCACACTTTTGACCTTTTACTTATTTGATTTGGATTTATATGATGAACTTAACCCTTATTTAAATGGGCTTACACCCCAGGTAATCATCCCTAATTGATTTCCATTTGTGTATATCAACATTTTGTAGCACATAGATTATTAGTTGCAGAGACAATTTTTTTGTTTAAAGTTTGGGCAAAAATGACACATAATGGACCTTAATCTACATTTTAAAAAAATGAGTCATATTTCGCAAAATAGCATGCTAGAAGAAAGGCGAAGTCAAATTTTGTTATATCTAGTACAAAAAAAAATATGCATGTAATTTATATAATTCTCTTTATTGTACTTAGTAAATTTTATATATATATATATATATATATATATAGATGTCAATTATCGGAGGCAAATTCTTCATAAAAAAAACATGAGCTTGTTTAGTTATGGGTGTGACTAATGATAATGTCATTGCTAATTAATGAGGGTTTTTTTAATCTCTTAATTCCTCTCACTCCAGATGCAACAGACAAGGTTTGAACGTTGGACATGTAATTTCATTCGTCACAAATCTATCACTACCCCATTGGCTAGGGAGGGTTTACATCCAGCTTTCTTGAATTAACAAAACCTTCAAATCTTATTAAAAAAAATGTAACATAAATTCAATTTTTATTTGTGAGTTAAAGGGATTTATTATTTTGAAGGCTAGTTTGGTCTAACTAAGCACAAAAGAAGATATTATTAGCACATAAAAGAAGTAATAATTAAAAAGTGATAGGGGAAGGAAGCTTTTGTCAAAGTGTGCACGTGCGTGCGTAAGATAAGGCTACTTGGCCTTATTTTATCTAACTTGCACGATTGGTGAGATTCCATACTATTTCTAATTACCCCCAACTTTTTTACTCTCTTTTACTCATACTCAGTCATGAATGATTGAGTTCACAAAACTTTTACAAAGGTGAAGCCCACGAGTGGGTTCTAACTTTTCAAACTCTTTTACAAACAACAATGTAAAAAATTGGATGAAAGTTTTAGGTTTGATGCATCAAGAAAGTAACACAAAAAGGTGTAGTAAAAGGTTGAAAAAACCCTAGCTTTATTTCTCTATGTTGTGCTTTAGATTATGTTGAATATTTTTCCATAAATTCATGTTGGGTATGAAAGCTAGCTTAAGATCTTATCTATATCTTGAGATTGGAATTTAAGCTAGATCGATATTTTCAAAGCACTCCTAAGATTAGAGCATCGTAAATCATAAGGTGTGGAGTTTTTTTCAAAAAACTTCATTGCTATTAGAAAGTGAATTACCTTTTTATAAAACTTTGTGACGAATCCTCTTTATTTGACGTGAGACTATTCAAATCATCTAACACTATCCCAAGAAATAGATGTAACAAGTTACAAGTGGTGATTCTCTCTGTGTGAAACGTGCAATCTATAGATATCACCCATATCTCAAAAGCTATATATGTGCCCAATGTCATACGTTTAATGTCAAGGTTGTTAAGCTAAGCATATGATATATGGACCTACCCACAGACAAAAAAACCACACCTGCACATCCACATGTGGTATTTAGTTAACAGTTGAATGCATGAATTTGGATCAAAATTCAGCAAAGGAAGTGGATGACATTTAGACACTCATCAAGGTAGCTGGGAAGAATACCAACACACCACCACCATGGACATCCCTCCCTCCCTCCCAGCTGTCTCTCCATCTGGTTTGCTAGATTGGTACCCTTTGTGAGCTTGTCCATAGCAAATGGAGCAAGTGATGAGTTGGTGCCCCACAACAACTTATATAATGGCCTTGCATATGTTGAACCAAGATGGTTGGATGGTTTAGTTTTTTTAGTAATATTTTGCATTCAAATCATTTGATGAATGCATAAGTGTGTTTTATAACATTACTATTTGTTTGTTGTAGCTGTTTTGTTTGGAAAACATTCATTTTATTGGCTAGAAAGTGTACAAATACAAAAAATTATAGGATACAAGTTGAAGGCTTTTCTGTTTAATTAATTCGTTAATTCACCCAGCGTTTAAAAAAAAAACCTAAAGTAAAGTAGTCGATCAAAGATCGATCATGAATTTTCTTTAGAGCTTTTACGAAGTTTGGTCCGAAAGCACTGATTTGTATTTGGGAGGGTGGTTCACACGTAATCGGACTATTCTACCCTTTTCTGAGTTTGGAAAATTTGGAGAGGAATAGAATTAGTCTGATCACGTGTAAACTACCCTCCCAAACACAAATAAGTGTTTTCAAGCCAAACTCTATAGAATTTTTCATCTTCTTTAGCCAAAAGTTGAAAAACAGCTAGGGATCAACAACTTGTTTCTTCTTATGATTAGAACTCATTTTTTTCACAAGAATTTTGTTTTCTGTATGCAAAGTGGATCACTTTAAAATTGGGTTTTTGTTCAAAAGATTGGAGTTGCATACTGCTCAATGTTGATGCTTAAAAAAAATAAATTTGCAATGAGCCTCGCTAAATCTAAATATCCACATTTTTGGTGGTGGGTTTTTTAGCTTGCCCCCTCCAAGTTAGTATAATATACACAATTAAATGATATATTATAGGCTTATATTGTGAGATCGATGGTGGAGATACCACGTCCTCTCACTATCCAAAATTCCATTTAAAAAGTATATAATATGATATGAAGAGTTCGAGGTCAACCTTAGCTACATGACCAAACCATATATAAGCTTAATGACTCCTGAAACTTGGTGTTTATCCTTAGTTATGATGATGAAATGAAGCTAATTAATTAATTAGTCAAGTGGTAGGTATTCACTCGTGCATGTTTGTTGTCTTCTTGATACACCGCATTATCAAGTCAACTTAATTACTTCTCCCACAAGGCAAGGCAATCCATGAATAAATATAGTAAAATGTATTTAATACGATTTTTTTTTTTTTTTTGAAAAACGAGCTGAGTTTTGTATGATCAACAAGGTGCGACCTACATGTCAACACCATAAAAAAACAACCATGCCGCCAGCAAGTCTCGAACTAGGACGTGGGGGATAAACCCACAAAGCCCTAACCACTCGACCATAACACCATTGGCTTTAATATGATTTTATGATATGATACACCCCTAATTAAATTCGAGTGGGGTTGAAAATCAAACAGACGGTTCGGTTTTTCACTAAAACCGTGAACCGAATCGACTTTGGTCGGTTTCAATAATTTCAAACCGAAACCGAACCGATTATTAATAAAACCGATCCGAAGCCGAACTGATTCTAATTTATACAAACCGTAACCAAACGGAACTGACTTAAATTGAACCAAAATCGAAATAAAACCGAACCGACCGACTATTTTAAACATATTATATTATTTATATATAAAATATATTTATTTATTATATATATTTGGTCGGTTAAAATCACACAGAAACCGAAAACCGAACCGACCACTTCGATTTTGAATTTTTTAAAGCCAAAACCGATCCAAACCAAATTTAAACTGAACCAATCGATTCGGTCGGTTTAATCGGTTTGGTCGGTTTTTTGTTCAACCCTAAATTCGAGCACCCCGTAAGTTGTCGATGCTCAACTGCAGGTTTTTGAGCGTATGTACGAGTAGGGGTGGGCAATGTCGGTTCGGTTCGGTTTTGAGCCCAAACCGATTTCGAACCGATTTAATTCGGTTTGCCCAAAACCCAAACCGAAATCGAATTTTGTATTTGTAAACCGATGAATTCGGTTGAACCGAATTTCGGATCGGTTCGGTTCGGTTGGACCGAAATTTCAGGCTCAAGCATTTGAAAGACTTTCATTAAAACATGTCCAATTTTTTTACAGGTCCAATTTTTTTATAGACTCAATTTTTAGCCCAAAATTGAAAACTTTGAGAGAATGGAGTGATTTAGTGCAACAGGGTGTATTGCAATGCATTTGTTGCGCTAATCAAGTATTGACACCTACTTTTTATTTACTTATTTATATATATTTAATTAATCGGTCGGTTCGGTTATAAATCGGTCGGTTCAAAATCGTAAACCGATTTTGAACCGTTTATAATCGGTTCGGTTCGGTTTAAATTATTTTCTTTCTACTCATATTTCGGTTCGGTCGGTTAACCGAATTTAAATCGATTTTTGCCCACCCCTATGTACGAGGTATATATCTCTGCATTGTATACAATGTTAGTTCTAGGAGTTTAGAGACTCTTTGTGACGATTAAAATTGGACCATTTTTATACAATGAAAATTACATATTTCATTTATGTACAAATGTGTTTAAAATAAATTAAATTTTGGAGCACTTCAGATTTGGAGCCCTTTCACATAAAAACTAAAACTAAAACTAAATATTTCAATGTATATTGTGTTTATTAAAAGTAATTGAGTTTGAAGCACTTTAGATTTGGGGCCCTTTTTGTATACAATGGAAACTATATATATTTAAAAAAAAATAACAAGTGTATCATATTGGATTAGGAAGTAGCTTGAACCTATATATATATATATAGAGAAAGTCGGAAAGTAAGAAAAAAAAATTTCGGTTATGAAAAGGGTATGGTGCATTCAGCAGGAATAAAATTGACTCACCTCTAGCATATTACCCATGTTGTTGGCACTTCACATAACACCTACATCACCATCCCCCTGAATCAGTTTCATAAAAAATTATATTTTAGAATACTAATTTTATAAAGTCAAACTTGGTTTAAATTATAATCGATTGAATGTTCGGAGTCGTTGTTTGAATGTTCAATAAAATGTTCGTCTATTTATTTGAAAAATATTATAATTAGGCATGAAAATCTTAAAAATACTTGCATGTTTTAAAAATAAAATCCATATTTTGAAAATTTAAGTGTTTGTAATGATCATTGGTTTTATTGGAAATATCTTGAAAATTGCATTCCAATGATATCAAATTTATCAAAATCCGACAACTACGTAAATAGTTATGATAGTTTTCATTTAAAAAAAAAACATAATACTTTATCTCTTCGCTATATATACATTTCACTAACTTTTTCACAAATTTTTTTTTATTTCTTGCCCTTATATATGTTTTATATTTACAAACATGTCATTTAGAGGAAAATGAATCTCAACCTCAACATCTTCCCAACTTTCAATCCTAGCACTCTTTTGTCTCTAATTCTCATTTGATGTTTGTCTCACTCAATAATGAATAGTAAAACACATATGTGAATTGTAAGATATATATATATAATATATATATATATCTTAAATTTGGATGATTTCTCGATCTAATTAGACGTTAAAAATGTATTAGTATCTGGTGTGGAAAAAGGTTCTCCCATAACCAAACTAAGTGGATTCTCTATTTATTTTTATTATTTTTTATGAATCCTATTTATTAACTATATCTCATACCAGTTACTGATCATCGCCTTGTTAAGTTATTGCCTCACTAATTAGCTAATCAGACGCGAGCCCCTCTTCGAGCCGATACAAAGCAGAAGAGAGATTTATCTATCCTCTAGAGTAAAAAAATCATACCCTCTCATCCGTGAAGCCGGTGTGGGATATATGCAAAAATCCTCGGCGTCATGGGTCGTTTTCCTCATTTCCTCCCCTAGGCACTTCCAAACCGATCATTATTTTTTCGTAATTGTATCTTGCTTTCTTGTAGTCTGAAATTGTCCTTTGTTCTGGTTTAATCCGATAGACGGATTCTTTCTTTTGCTCCTCAGCCTATTAGCAGCCGTATATATATATATATATAGTGTGTGTGTGACCTTCTCTAAAATGTAAAGAATGGTGACCAGTTGAGAACATGTGGACGTTTGAAGTGCAAATTATTTATAAATTAAAATAAAAAAATTGAGGCCTTTTATATTTAGGGACCCTGTGCAATCGATCTTCCTGCACATGCCCAGGGCGGGGCCTGATTGTAAAATTTATTATCTAAAACATCGAAAATGTTGAGGCTACTACACTAAAAGGTACTGATATGGGGTTGTATGGTATCTGACGACCGTGATGTCTACTTTTCCCTTTCACTAGTTGTACGTTTTCTGTTCATTTCAATTCATGTTAATTCGCAATTTTAGAATATTGGTGCAAACAAAAGTGCATCCCTATTTTTTTGTTCACGTCCCTGAATCGTTATAGGTTGCTATAAAGACGAGATACTTTGTTAAATGCACTAAACTTATCTTCTTATTCATATAATCACATCTCGGATTTTTTCAATATTGTCTATGCAGATTTCAACCGATACGCCATTTCAAATAGATTACAAAAAAATTTATTTCTATTTTTTAATAAATCACACATACATGCATAGTGTGGGTATTAGCATGAGTAATAATGTATGAATTTGGATTTGGATGTGCCACATGCATAAGTGAAGGACGAACAGTTCGTACTCTTTTATGAGAATAATTAAGCATTTCCATTTTACTTGTGTTTCTCTTCAATACTACATTATATATTTGGGTTACTTACTTCTAGTTTTTAATACAAGAAATAGTGAAAACTAGAAAACATGTTATCTGATTTTGATTTTTTTTTTTTTAGTTTGACACTCATTAGTTTATATCTATTAGAGTTTGATATTCATTTTAAAAATTAATTGAGTTTAACACTCATTTTTTAATGGAACCATTTTACCCTTACATTAGATGAAACCATTGTTAAGCTATAGTTAATTGAATCTAACATTTCGTTCTTACCCATCTTGTCCGAATTTCATTCTCCTGCAAAACCACCATTCTTAGACTATTACACGTAAAAAAAAAAAAAAAACCCATTCTAATATCAAGTTTATGATGTTTATTAAAATGGTTAAGATAAAAGGATTGTGTGGTTTCCAAAAAGAATAAGACAGAACGGATTATTGCGGATCTCTTCGTTCTCGAAGATAACTCCACTACTCAAAATATGCTAATGACGAATGCTTTATTCATAATGGAAGAAAAAAAATTATTAAAATAAAAATTAACATAAGAACAGAGTATTAAAAAAACGATATCAGTTGTTAATGATAGTTACATACCAATAGCTAAAATGATTAATAAGCAAAACTTCATTTGTTACGGGTGGTAACCAACTAATGTTCAACAAACCAAATGGGAACAAACATCATTGAAGGATTCCTAAAAAATGAAAATAAGCAAGTCAAATAGTCAATTCAATTGGTTTCCAACAAAAATTTAAATTTCTTCATAATTTTATAATTAATTAATTCCTGATTCTAGAGAGCCAAGCTGACAGCGCTTGACTAACACATCACCATCCATCATCCTAGAGATGGATCCATTTTCAGCATTTCTAGGATGATGAATGGCGATGGATCGGCCTAGCACTGTCAGCCTGGCTCTCTAGCAAGTCTCTTAATTAATAACACTTTTCTAAAGAGCCAGGCCAGGCCCAGTACCATCAATCATCTTCGAGATGCACATTTATAGAATGATGGATGGTGTTAGGCTTGGCCTGGCGCGGGTCTGACTCTATAGAATAACTCTAATTAATATGATCTACATATAATCTTGTGCAAATCCACCTTGTAAGTGGTCTATAATGGAGTGAATAGGTGTTGTGACTTTTGAATGACTTTTTACGTGTATTATTATTACGATTGATAGTTGTTAGAAATCACGATTGATTATGCGAGTGCTACATTTTGTTACTTGGAACTGATTGAAAACGGATTCTTGATGGTTTTGCAAATTTGAATGGCTTATTGACACTCTTAAAATGAATTAGATGGATTTTCAAGACTTTGTTCAATTATAGGCAGAATGGTTTTGTAGTCACTTTATAGTTAGTTTGGGGTTTTATACACTTTTATCCCTTCTATAAATAATGTTTGTAATTGTGTTTTAAAAAGAATAAGTGAAAACGTAAAAATATCCAAATCTAACAAAAAAAATAGCTTTAAACCCTAATTGCCTAGACAACCTCCAAGACTTTAGTTAAATGGATAGAATTGAGTCGTGTAATTCTATTGTGTACCAAATTTCTTTTTGGGTGCTTTGGCTTTTGTTAGATGCTTAAAATACTAATAAACACGAGATGAATTTCCACAGTTTGGTAATGGATAGGATTGATTCATGTATTGTACAAAGGAATGATATTTAAACATGTTTGGTGCTTTGATTAAGGTGTTTTAGTCAACTTTTTGTTCTAAACTGGGATTTTGAAGTTGTATGATAAACAATAATAAGGGGAAGATTTTTCTTCAGATTAGTGTTTATCCAATCAAACCTAACACAATAGCAATGGGTGAGACGTCTTGAGTGCGTGTTTCTCTCTACTTTCTGAACTAATTCGAGTCAAAATTGATGAGATAACATATGCCAAGCTAAAAAAAGCATATGTCATGCACACTTCCATGCAAGTGTGCATGTTTATCCATGACCAACCTAATCTCTTGGAGACTCGTGATCATGTCAACAGTTAGGCATCATATTACCTAGAAGGCTAGAAACTTATGACCAATCCTGTACTTAGTTTTCAAGTTGCCCAAATGCTTAGATTGTTTAGATTATTCAGCGGACCTCATTAAGTTATTCTGGTAGGCGAACCGGCTCGTTTGCCCATGACTAATCCAAATGAATTCCTTATACAGAAAATCTAGGCAGTCTGGGTTTTGCTGCCTGGTTGGTTGCTGTTTGGGGGCGAAATTTACATTTTTGCCCCTCCTCCTTAAACAATTTTTTGAAAAAGGTGTTTAAAGGGGGATGATAAAAATATAAATTCGCCCCCAAGACAGCAACCAGGCCAGTTAGAATTGCTCTTCCTTGTAACATGAATTTCTATCACCAATTCAAAAGGTAAATTCCGTATGTTTGTAGCCTTGAAAATCCCAATAAAACCCTTGCAAAACTTACAGAATTTCGAATTGTCCCTAATTCTTCAAAGACCAATTCAACCTAAAATCATGGAGCTTTTCTTATTATTGAGGAAACCAGCGAGGAAATGAATGGGCGAAGGAGGGGGTGTGACCGATCATCCCCCTCGAGATTCGCAAAGGCACGCATCTCAAGGAGATGATTGGTAACACCCCCTCCCTCGCCCATTTCGCTGGTTTCTTCGACAATAAGAAAAGGCGAAAATCATGATTTAACCTAAATAGAACCCCAAACCCAATTTTCAACTCAAAAAAAAATTTCAGAGCCCAATTCAACATAAAGCCCAAAATCTTGATTAAACTCAAATAGAATCGCAAGCCCAATTTCAACAAAAAAATAAAAATAAAAAATAAAAATAAAAATAAAATAGAACTCACAGCCTAATTCAATCCAAAGCCCAATTCACCCAAAACCTTATTCAACCCAAATAAAACCCCAAGCCAATTTGTAACAAAAAAATTGAACCTAGAGCCCAATTCAACCCAAAATCTAATTGAACCCCCTCTCTAGAAATACAATTTTTTCATATATTTTTTTAAACCCCAACGTCAAAGGACAAAAATCTGTTGGAGTAATTTTATAAATTTCAATTATTCATTTAATAGAATTCTTCATTTCCAAAGTAAGTTTTGTAAACCATATGACAAGATGTTTGATTTATTTTTTAAATGGTAATCCATAGTTTGTTTTCATTTGGTAATTTAGTGATCTATATGGATAATATCAAAGGTATGACCCAAAAACTAGGGTGACATGCTGAAGGCACGATACTGTACCCATGCCTACACACTAAGTGAAAAGTGTATGGCCAGACCCTATAACATGGGCTGGTAGGAATACGATATCAAAAAGGTATATCCATGGACCCAAGTATGGGCTTTGGAGAATTTTTTTTTATCAGATTTACGAAAATGCTCTCAATGTACATATTTTGCTGTAGCCAAGTCAAAGAGATGAAGTGAAGCAGAAGAGCCAAAGATCAGCTCTCCCAACACTACCGCCACCAATGGCTGCCACCACTTCTTCTCCTCTCACATTTCTTTGTTCATCTACACAGAGGAAATCAACAACAACCCGCTTCACCTTCTCTCCATCTGCACATCTATGTCCCCAAACACCCCAATCTCGCTTCTCCTCATCAGCTCTTCAATTGGGTCATGCTCTATCTTCACAATGGAATGGTTTGAGACGAGTGGGTCTCTCTATTAAGCAGAAAGCCGTCAAGATAGGTACTTTTTTATCTCTGGGGTGTTCTTATATGAGCAGTTTTTTGAGAAAAATCTAGCTCGATTTGATTTGTAACAATGCAATCTTGTATGGGGTTTTCTCCATTTATTTGACTAATTTGTGTGGATTGTTGTGGTGCAGAAAGGAGGGGGAGATGTAGGCGTATGGTGGTTTATGCTTCTCTGTTTGGGGTTGGAGCTCCTGAAGCTTTGGTTATTGGGGTGGTGGCTTTACTGGTTTTTGGTCCCAAAGGTCTTGCTGAGGTTAGTTGCTTAACTGTAGATCTTTATTTTGAAAATGCATTCATCATTTCTTCAAACAAAACCAATAACTGTATCTTTGATATTGAAATTTACTAAGAGAGCAATCGAACGGCCGCCAATATAGAATCTTAGAAATGGATTTGTCCATTTAGGTATGAATTGCACAATATATTGGTGTATGATGATCGTTTCTGTGAATATTTGATATTTTTTTGGGAATGATTAAACCTTAGCTAAAAATTGGTTTGAGCGTTTTGTTGGCACTTAGGCTCCGCATGGTACAATGTAAAATGATGCATATGCATTAGTTTGCGTTGCATTAATTTGTAATACATTACTTTACGGACGCTTGGTATTAATTAAAGAAAATTGACGCTTGGTATTAATTAAAGAAAATCAATGTAAATCAGAAAATTATTGTGGGTGGTGTTGATGATGGTAGTAGCTGTATGGTTGTAATGAAACCTAAACTACGAATTAAACAAATCAACACAAAAGATAATAAAACAAAAAAACCTAAATAGCCTCAGTTGGAGTTTCTTCATTCGCCAAAAACCAATTACAACAAATGACCTATAGGCCTTATTTATACTAAACCTAACCCTAGATTTTATTGGAGCCATATATCCAGTTATTCTAACGGACTTACTTAAGGCCGACCCAACAATTAAACTAAATCAAATAAATAAACTAAATCCTACGTTACATCAGATTGTATTCCGAAAATCTAAAGAATAATAAATTTTTTTAGACGAATGAATTGCTTCTTGAGAAGTGGCTATGGAAAAATGTGAGAGAGCCAAATAGCCTTGAAGGAGAGTGATCCAAGAGAAATACGATAGGGAGGGCTGGCTTGATTCCTAGGCACCTTTTATTCTTCTAAGCTCACAAGGGGGCTAGGGGAGTCTTCGGATAAGCATTTCCAACTATAAAAAGGATATGTGGAAGGGCGCATCTTTGTTCAGACCATGGCGATAAGTTAAAGCTTTGACATGATGTGTGGGTGGGGGAGTCTCTTCTGGAAAACCTTTTTCAGAGATTGTGCCTTTGTGGGTGTGTAAGTTTGTGTGCTTGGTGTTAATAGAGGCGAGTGAATTATTTACTTTTGGAAAAATCCCAATGACCTAGAAGCAGTATTAGCGGCTAATTTGTCTATTCTTATTTTGCTAAATCTGTAAGAGAGGGGAAGATGGGTTTGTGTGGAGGACATAGCCTCATTTTAAAACTTACCTTGTGAGGTTTTTGGAGACGTCCCTGCAAAATTAGTTTCCTCATGTGGATCTTGGGGAATAGAATTCCTTGTGGGATGTTTTAATTAGAAGGGGATGTAAGTGGATAATAGGTGTGTAAGTGTGTTCTTTACTAAGCTGGGACAAAATCGATAGATCATCTCCTTATTCTATGTCCTTTTGCTCAAGGACTGTTGGAACATTTTTATTTTTTTCTTTTGTGGTGTCTTGGGTCATGTCAAGCTCGTGTATGGAGCTAATTTTCTCTTGGAAATGTGAGGCCAACTCCAAGAGGACGCAAGTGCATAGCGGGCATGTACTTTGTCAAGGTGGGATACACAATTGTTTCTTTAATCAATGCCCTTTTTCTCAAGAAGCACGATAACCTTTCTTTCATCACTTTGGGGTGTCTTCGGTCTTGCCTAGCTCGTGCATGGATGTATTTCGCTCTTGGAAACATAATGTTTACTCTAAGGCAGTGTTTTATTGAGGGAAATGTAGTTCCACAGAATAGGGCCAGGGTCATTTCTCTGAGTAGAGAATCCTTGTAAACTTCTTTCATGGAAACACAATTTTTTCTATTTGATTATAAATTTCGGTTCCTTGGAAATTCAGATTTACTCTATTTGTGAAATCAAGTCTTCAAGCATAATTCACACAACATCAGAACTGGACATACCCAAAATTCCTAGAAATCAAAATACTCATCAATTTGAAGCACTCATAGTATTGAATTCCTAGAAATAAGTCACCAGTCCCTGGTGACCACTTGCACTTGAGTAAAGGCTTGAGAAAGAACTCACACAAAATTATCAAAACTATTCTTGAGCAAGAATGAGAGAAGTTGTTTCTATCAGCACATCTACCCTAGTTATCACAACTTTGCAGATACCTAATACCAACTGGAAGATCAATTCTAACAGCTGAAGGATCCATTCATTTGAGTATCACTCATGAGGTTTATCAACAATCACAAGGCATGAAAGAAACCATTGCTGGGAGATGATATTCCATACTTACAACCTATTGTGGAATCTGTAATCTGCAGAATCTCAAAATTGCTACTAGAAGACATAGTAGACAGACTGAAAGATACAGGAGTAAGATGAGGAGTGGGTAAGGGGAGGGGGAGAGAGAGAGAGATCTGGATGTCGAAGGCTTTGTGAGGTTTTTTTTTTCAAGTGGAGGCTTTTAACATATTCCTCACCTTCCATGGAAGCCTCTTCCGAGGGGGGTGCAAAGAATTAGAAATAGCAATATATCACGCTTTCAAGAGGAATGGGCTCACATCCAGAATTGCATCTAGAAAATTTTGTGTGTAATCAAACAGCTGTAAAGTGGCCCAGTTCCACAGAAAACCCCTAATTCCATGGATCCGCAATAATCAAAACAGCCTAAGTGGAAGTCCAAGACCATGGCTTTTGTTGGATCCTTGGTAATGAAAGAAATGCTAAGATCGTCAAAGGGGAGAAAGTGCTTCTTATAAGACTTTTGGTGGATGTAATTGCTTGTATTTGGAATTGGTCGTATCCTTAAAGTGTTTCCCAAAAGTGTTTCCCAGAGGTTGTCTTGAATAGCTTTTTAAGTCGAGTGATGTTTGTAGCGGTGTAGTCAAAGCTACTGCTTGAAGTGAGAAACGAGGCAAAGCGATGACAACACTTTGCTTTGACCAAAGCGAAAAGCTAAACCAAAAACATTTGCGTTGCTAAAGCGGTCACTTTGACCGCTTCAACTAAAAAATACATTTTTGTTTGTTTTTTGTTTTTTGTTTTTTGTTTTTTGTTTTTTGTTTTTTGTTTTTTGTTTTTTTACATAGAGATTTTGGTAATGAGATTTATTAATAGGAATACAAGTTAAATACAATATGTATGTTAAAAAACAAAAAACAAAAAACAAAAAACAAAAAACAAAAAACAAAAAACAAAAAACAAAAAACAAAAAACAAAAAACAAAAAACAAAAAACAAAAAAAGAACAAAACACAAAAAAAAAATGTATTTTTTAGTTGAAGCGGTCAAAGTGACCGCTTTAGCAACGCAAATGTTTTTGGTTTAGCTTTTCGCTTTGGTCAAAGCAAAGTGTTGTCATCGCTTTGCCTCGCTTCTCACTTCAAGCAGTAGCTTTGACTACACCGCTACAAACATCACTCGACTTAAAAAGCTATTCAAGACAACATCTGGGAAACACTTTTGGGAAACACTTTAAGGATACGACCAATTCCAAATACAAGCAATTACATCCACCAAAAGTCTTCTAAGAAGCACTTTCTCCCCTTTGACGATCTTAGCATTTCTTTCATTACCAAGGATCCAACAAAAGCCATGGTCTTGGATTTCCACTTAGGCTGTTTTGATTATTGCGGATCCATGGAATTAGGGGGTTTTCTGTGGAACTGGGCCACTTTACAGCTGTTTGATTGCACACATAATTTTCTAGATGCAAATCTGGATGTGAGCCCATTCCTCTTGAAAGCGTGATATATTGCTATTTCTAATTCTTTGCACCCTCCTCGGAAGAGGCTTCCATGGAAGGTGAGGAATATGTTAAAAGCCTCCACTTGAAAAAAAAAAACCTCACAAAGCCTTCGACATCCAGATCTCTCTCTCTCTCCCCCTTCCCACTCCTGTATCTTTCAGTCTGTCTACTATGTCTTCTGGTAGCAATTTTGAGATTTTGCAGATTACAGATTCCACAATAGGTTGTAAGTATGGAATATCATCTCCCAGCAATGGTTTCTTTCATGCCTTGTGATTGTTGATAAAGCTCATGAGTGATACTCAAATGAATGGATCCTTCAGCTGTTAGAATTGATCTTCCAGTTGGTATTAGGTATCTGCAAAGTTGTGATAACTAGGGTAGGTGTGCTGATAGAAACAACTTCTCTCATTCTTGCTCAAGAATAGTTTTGATAATTTTGTGTGAGTTCTTTCTCAAGCCTTTACTCAAGTGCAAGTGGTCACCAGGGACTGGTGACTTATTTCTAGGAATTCAATACTATGAGTGCTTCAAATTGATGAGTATTTTGATTTCTAGGAATTTTGGGTATGTCCAGTTCTGATGTTGTGCGAATTATGTTTGAAGACTTGATTTCGCAAATAGAGTAAATCTGAATTTCCAAGGAATCGAAATTTATAATTAAATAGAAAAATTTTGTGTTTCCATGAAAGAAGTTTACAAGGATTCTCTACTCAGAGAAATGACCCTGGCCCTATTCTGTGGAACTACATTTCCCTCAATAAAACACAGCCTTAGAGTAAACCTTACGTTTCCAAGAGCGAAATACATCCATGCACGAGCTAGGCAAGACCGAAGACACCCCAAAGTGCTGAAAGAAAGGTTATCGTGCTTCTTGAGAAAAAGGGCATTGATTAAAGAAACAATTATGTATCCCACCTTGACAAAGTACACGCCCGCTATGCACTTGTGTCCTCTTGGAGTTGGCCTCACATTTCCAAGAGAAAATTAGCTCCATACACGAGCTTGACATGACCCAAGACACCACAAAAGAAAAAAATAAAAATGTTCCAACAATCCTTGAGCAAAAGGACATAGAATAAGGAGATGATCTATCGATTTTGTCCCAGCTTAGTAAAGAACACACTTACACACCTATTATCCACTTACATCCCCTTCTAATTAAAACATCCCACAAGGAATTCTATTCCCCAAGATCCACATGAGGAAACTAATTTTGAAGGGACGTCTCCAAAAACCTCACAAGGTAAGTTTTAAAATGAGGCTATGTCCTCCACACAAACTCATCTTCCCCTCTCTTACAGATTTAGCAAAATAAGAATAGACAAATTAGCCGCTAATACTGCTTCTAGGTCATTGGGATTTTTCCAAAAGTAAATAATTCACTCGCCTCTATTAACACCAAGCACACAAACTTACACATCCACAAAGGCACAATCTCTGAAAAATCCCCCACCCACACATCATGTCAAAGCTTTAACTTATCGCCATGGTCTGAACAAAGATGCGCCCTTCCACATATCCTTTCTATAGTTGGAAATGCTTATCCAAAGACTCCCCTAGCCCCCTTGTGAGCTTAAAAGCTGTAGGTCAGACTTCCCATGGTCAACTTTCACAAAGTAAGTATAGGTAAGGTAAATAACTATTAAAATATAGTAGAAATTTTAATCAGCTTTATACATTTGCTTCATGGAGGAACTACTTGTTTCGTTTTGGCAAATAAATTTTGATAGAATTAGATCCACAAGAATTCGACATTAGCTATCTTTCCTTTGGTGAAATATTAAGTTTGTCTTGTTTTTTTACTATGGTAAATTGTGCAATTGATCGTTTATCGTGGATGCCAACTGTTACTATGCGTGGATGGATTTCATGCCCTGAATTTCGGAAAATTGATTATCCTACGTGGATATTAGGATTTATGTCCTTGAAAATCGGGGTGTGACACCATGAGGGTTGTTAGGGGCCACTAGATGTCATTTGTATGCATGCTGCTAGTGTCTCCGTAAGTCCACCATTCATGAGCTTCAAGTAATTTTGGCAGGCCTTGACATCTGCCTAAAATGGAAGATCTCCATAGTCTGGATGTAGAGAGATTCATCCTATGTAGTAAATGCGGATAACAAAGTCTTCATAGTCTAGGTCCAATTTATCTTAAATCGGATTAATTGGGGATTAATCGAATTTAATCGGTCTACTTTTTCAATGTATATATTTTTACACCCTTACTAATGTAAATTATAATAAATAACATATGTTGACAATAAAGATTAATAAGACTAGTATTATAAAGCAACAAGTTGTATTATAGAGCAAATTATGTAATCATGTCCAAAACATCACATATAATAGAGCAACAACTACCACCACCCAACATAACAATCCTAAATTCTCACTGATTTTTTGGCGACTCACTGATTTATCACCGATTAATCGGTGACTCACCAATTTCTTACCGATTAATTGGTGATCGCTAAACTCAACCACTAAATACCCAGTTCGGATCTGTCTACCCCCAATTTACATTAAATCGCCACATAAATAACCCATTCATCTCTAGGAATTCAAATCATCTCCAAGCCATCCAAGGCTCTCCATCTGGAAAGCTGAGATAGTAGAATGCATTTTTAAAAGCTAGACAATCTGGAACAAGTGAGACTCATGTATATAGAGGATTTGTTAGGGCTGCTTATCTGCAAGCTAGACATAACAGTGCCTGGCTTTGTGTGTCTTAGCCTTCCATTGAATAGAGATGCATGATATTGTTCTCCGAGATGGCTCTGGAAAATGCTACAGTAGGTTGTAAGTAACTTAATTTTTTCAATTAAATCCTGGTAGCGATCTGCCTAGTGCGAGATTGCTGTATGCGTGTATGTTGGGGAGAACGGAAGAGGAGACTATTATTTCAGAGCAGATATTTCAGATATGGATTGGAATAGAGGAAACGAGTTTAGGGTTAATTTGAGTGGACATGTATGTGCTTTGAGGAAACAATCAAATGCATAGTGTCATTGAGACAAAGGTGTTGTATCAAAGTTATGCCTATTCAGTAAATGACAATTTCTTTAAAATCGTTCCATCAACTTCAAACCACTGGCCCTGTTACATTCACCAGCAATAACAGGTTTCAGTTATTCTTCTCTGCATTTGTAATTTTTACCACAATGCTATGGTTGAAGTAGCAAACTAACTGAATGTCTTTGTTATGGTAGAGTTTTCTAAATTGAGTGTTAACATACATGTAGGTAGCTCGAAATCTGGGGAAGACGCTGCGTTCTTTCCAGCCAACGATAAGAGAGCTTCAGGTGGGTGGATGGTAGTAAATTTACTGGACATTGGACTGTTTTCTGTTAGGTAGCAGTAGTAATCATGATGATGCTCATTTTGTTTCAGGAAGTTTCAAGAGAATTCAAAAGCACCCTTGAGCGTGAAATTGGTCTAGATGACATTCCACCTACAGGGCAGAATTCTAACAGATCTGCACCCACTGCAACTTCCACTGATGTCAACAAAGAGAACTCTCAGGGTATACTAGATCCAAGTAAGTAGCTAGCCTCCAATTTTGTTGCTTTGGCAGTAAATATTTTGTTAACTTCTGAAACATATGAGAGACACTGATAACGTATGATTTTATTTGTTGTAAGTTTGTTTCTAAATTAAATTGTCTTTTATCTGGAAACTAGTCTAGTTCTAGGAATTCCAATTGCCCTTTGCCTCAAAATGAAATAATATGTTAGCTACCTTTCTCTTGTAATGATGTATAAGAAGTCTACTTTTAAAAAATTCGAATCTGGAGTCAGGAATGAGAGTTAATCCGAAACTCATCAAGAAACTCCTGATACTTTACACACCAAACTTGATAGTAACCCCTTTAAATATATATCAAAATCATTCATTGGATTGTGGTCCAATGCATTGACCCTTTCTTTTTTGTGTGTTGCTTGGCAGTTTCCTATTTCTTCATAAATGATTCCAATTCCCCTCTTCAGAATGGAGTGATATAGGTAGTCTCCAACTCTGATTATAGGACTGCTTCTGAAGATAATTTCTTAACTCAAATGGTTACTTGAATCTCTTACTTTTCTTGGGAAAGGGAGGGAAAAGGACACACTGAACTTCTTCACTACAATGAAATTGCTACATAAAACAGAGCATGCAAGACTACCATATAGCGGTTAATTGAAATTGTTTCCTTGGAATGTGTGAGACAAGTATTGGACAGGAAGCAAGCGTTTATTTCTACTAATGTTAGCATTGCTGAGAATAAAGTACAAGAAATTTGAGGTATTAAAATGTGCAGGAGGAAAAGCGCATCTGAGAATAAATCAACTAGTGTACTGCACTATTCTTTTGCCAAAGAAAAAAGGGGCAGAAAAAAGTATGCTGATCTCAAACTCGCAGTATGTTATCAATCAGCATTGAGGTTAAACAACAAAATTGGGGAGGGGCGAAGTGGGATGAGTTAGAATTGAGAAATTGGTGAAGACGTATCCGTATACCGTATTGATGATGCCAATGTTATTAGAGAGAACTGGAAAGAAGGTGTTTTATTCAATCATATTCACTGAGCTGAGATCATGGAGTCGGTGGTGATGAGGAAGATGGCATTTTTGAAATTTGAGAGCACATTTTGGCCATGTTGCTGCAAGCAAAGATGGACCACATTGTGAATGGTATTAGACTACAGACTCAATTCTTTAGCAGGTGGGGTCCTGAATTTAGCATGTGAGATGGGACGTATCTTAATATTAGTAAAAAAAAAATTAAAAAATAAAAAAAAAAAGGTAAAGCTTCTTGTTCCAACTTCTAAATAGAAATGTTATGATTTTCACCACAATATTAGTTAACATGACACATTAAGTAAAAAATTTCAGATCTCGTGTTCGTTCACCACAATATTAATTAATATGACACATTGTGTAAAATAATTCAGATCTCATCTCCATTGTGTTCATTATTCATTTGATCTTTTGTATTCATTTAGGCAAGCGTCAAGTCTGTTTCTCTCCTTTATGTGTGTTTTTCTAAGAGACATGGTAATTAAGAAATGGAAGTTAGGCATACAACATTGCCGTTCCGTTGATTGAATTATGTGTGGAGGGGATTGGGAACCAAAGTTCTCCGACCAAGTTTTGGAAAAACCTCATAGACCAAGGAAATATCCTTGAAAGAAAGCAAAAACAAGTTGGCTGATCGCAGTTTGCAGATAATGTTGTGAACAGATAACTGTGTGTGTTGGGCCTTGTTGGCTTCTCTTCTAGGTTCTGGAATTGTTAGCCAATTTCCAATCCAAGGCCTTGAAATGCTCACGTAAGTTAAGTGAGTTTTCACTTCTTTATGCTTTTATGTCTCACTTTTCTTGTGATGATCCTTCAATTATTAGCCCCACGAAGCTCACAGAAATGAGTTGGAAACGAGAATCAGTAAAGCTAAGAGATTGCTTCATATAAACATCTTCCTCTAGGTGACCAGCATTGCCCACATCAAGCTGTCAAATAAAGCCACACTTTAGAGATGACCAGAGAAAACACGAGACTAATAGTAACTCTCTTATCAGTTGATGACACATAGAAAACCTTTAGCAATAATGTGAACCATCAGACCATTTTGTTGTTCTATATGCAATTGCAGTAAAACTAGGTGAAGAGGGAACTAATGACCATACGCCACATGCCATTTCGAAGAGCATTAAATGTGACTGACCTGGCAACTTGCCAGTTGAGGTCACGAGATGTGATATGAGAGAGGTTGCAGGCAAGGAGTGGATAGCATGACAAACAACCAGTATACGTACACAACCTTTCGATTGCCATCCTGATTGCATGTAATCATAGAAGGCATAGGCATCACTAAGTAGAAGTAGCAGCACCAACGGATGAGAAGCAAACTTAGGGAGTTGACAGCATTGAACCATGGGATCACTAGGAGCTGATTGTGAGAATCTGGAGCTTAAATGATGCTGGAGATTTCAGATGAAGCCTCCATAACAGCCTGTAGAAATAGCCGGAATCTGATTAGGTTAAAGTGGTTAGAGGCTGAGTAGACTCCTACGAGTATAAGTTCATGAAGGAGGTTTAAGATTCAGTACAGCTGATGGTGTGTTGATTAGAACAGGAACTGTAAAAGGCTATAATGATGAACAAACGGCTGCAGGCAAGGGTGGAAGGACAGACCATATCAGTTGCACCCTTTGTTCAACAATATTGGCTTTGAATTAGTTGAGTCTAAATCTGGATGAGGGAAGAAGGTTTGATCAACACACATGAAGAGAATTATGCACTATAGGTAGCTGGATCAAGACATAGTCCCTGTAACTGCCACAGTGACTGATGCACTAGAGCTTGTAGTTTTAGATTCCTAACTTGTCACATCTCAAAATAAGAATCTGTGGAGTTGCGTAATCTGGCGACTGACGAGCTCCATGCTCACCTTGTACAAAATATATAGCAAGTATGAGCCGTTTGGCCACTTCTATTTGACATATGATCGACGCACCTTTAGCAGTTAAAGTGATGTAATCGGGTAGTTAGATGATATTTATTTGTTAATTGGGCCATATATAATAAAGCTCATATTAGTTAGGTCATTAGCCAAGTAAGGTTAGGGTTAGATTAGATTGCTTGTGAAGTTAGTTAGCTTATAATTAAGGCATAGAGTTAGAACATTGTAGGTGGTGATTGATTGAATGTAATTTATATTATTTTGTTTATCTCCTATTTAGGGTTTATCAAAGATCTAGTTTAGCGTTTTATTATAGAATTCATCATTTGGTATCACAACCGAATCAGTTCTATTGATTGATTGTTTTAAAAGAGGCTCGAAGACAGTGTTGTTAAGGCGGACGCCTAGGCGCGCCTCGAGGCAGTTTTGCAAAGGGGCGCCTCAAATTGGGGCGAGGCGGAGCGGTAAAGTGAGGTGTCCGCCTCAGCCCGCCTCACGCCTCAACCGACTCGGACCGCCTCAATCATTTTAAACCTGAAAACCCAAATAAAATCCAAAAAGCCCATTGTCTTTTAGGGTTTGGGGTGGGGTTAATTACAGTTTTTAGGAGAGAGAGATCAAATTGGGGGCTGCTCATTGCTTCACTTCAACGCCTCAGTTTTTCTTCCTTCATTCTTGCTTCCTTCAAATCAGCAAATCAGGTATGTTTGTTCCTTTCTTCTTCTTCTAATCTTCTTCCCTCTTCAAATCATGTTGCGTTTTTTTTTTTTTTTTTTTTTTTTAATGATCTGTTCACAGAGTTAGTGCTGCGTTTTTTTATGATTTGTAACAGATCACACAACAATGGATCTGTGTTTTCTTCTTCTAATCTTCTCTCTTCAAATCATTTTTTTTTATGATCTGTTCACAGAGTCAGTGCTGCGTTATTTTATGATCTGTAACAGATCACACAACAATGGATCTGCGTTTTCTTCTTCTAATCTTCTTCCCTCTTCAAATCATGTTTTTTTTTTTTAATGATCTATAAAAGATCATCTGTAACAGATCACACAACAATGGATTTGCGCTTTCTTCTTCTAATCTTCTTCCCTCTTCAAATCATGTTTTTTTTATGATTTGTTCGTATTTTTAAATCATGTTCATGCTGCGTTTTTTCTCCATTTGAATCTTCTTCTTCTTCCTCTTTTTAATCATGCTGCTGTTATGTTTTTTAATCATAATCTGTGCATGATCAAATTATTCTTCCTCTTTTAATGATCTGTGCGTTTGTATGATCAAATTATTCTTCATCTTTTAATTGTTCTTCCTCTTTTTAATCATGATCTTGTGCGTTTTTAATATGCTGTTCTTCCTCTTTTTAATCATGCCACAACAATGCATCATACAATTTGTTCATTTATATGATCATATTACATTTGTTCATGATTCATCTCATTCTTGTTGCTATAGGCATTGTAGATGGCAGGGAATTGGAGTTAAAGTAAAGCTTGGCCTGTGTGATTCCAAAAAATAATTTACTCACCATTGTGGAGCTCAAATGAGATCCTATTCTGAATATTAGTTTATTTTTCATAATTCCCTTCCAGAGACACCATCTATATATGTAATATTATGAATAATTTTAGTAAGAAAAATGAATAATTTAGTTTTGAAGTTGAAATATGAATAATTTTTGGCAAAACTGATAAAGACCGCCTCGGTGAAGTGAGGCGTCCGCCTCGCCTACCGCCTCACCTCTGAGGCGTTTTCAGGCTCGTCCGCCTCCCCGTCGCCTCGAAGGGAGAAAAATTGTTTTGAAAGAGGCTCGAAGGGAGAAAAATTGTTTGTTTGAAGAAAAGTTGATTGAAGAACACAAAAGATTTGAAGTTGAACCGACCATTACCTCTCAGATCTGCTTGTGAAAAACCGGAGCACCCATCGCCGCCACTCAACCTAATATTGTCACCTCTGGCCAGCCAATCACTTGACACTACCAACACCGAACAACCCCATTGCTGCAGTACCAGCCAAACTAGTCCATCTCTCCAAGAGCAGGCCCATTCCTTGCGTTGTTGCCATCTCGGACGGTTGGTGGCTTTGTTAGGTTGAACACCCACAACTGTCTAATCGCGTAGAGAAGGTAAAATTTTCCGATTTTTTCAAATAGGTCCCTAGCCCTATTTTCGTATCAGTCCATGTCCCTATTTTTTACATAAGTTCATGGTCCTAGCAAGTTATTTACACTCCGGTCATTGTGAGGGCACCCCAACATTAAAGAAATAAACCCAATATTATTCTCCATTCCAAGCCAATATTCATATAGCCCAAGTCATGTTCAATACCCTACGGTGTTTAATATCCATAACCAACTTTATTAACCACAACCATAATACACCTATATCCCCCAACCTGAACTAGTTTCCCCTACACCCCCACCCCACCCTAGTCACTTGTGATTACACCTCACTACCGATCTCACTATGTCACTAGTTGAGCTGGACTGGGAGGAGTTTCGAGAGATTAGTAGAACAGATTGGCGCCTGCCTTGCCCCATTTTTCGATGCCTGGAGAAAACAAGCAAAAGCAGAGGCAGAAGAGATCCAACGGCTGAGAGAAATGAAAAAGCAAGAAGAAGCAAGGGTGATACTACCGCATAATCAATATATTTGATACTAGGAAGATAGCGCTTCAAGAAATATTGGATAAAGACGCACTTGAACAAATGTGAAAAGAGCAAGATGAGTCATTTTTTTTGTCAGAGTTCTTTCCGCTTTTGAGGAAGTTAAAAGCACCGAAATGTGGGCCATTTGACTTCTGTGGCTTCCTTCCCATTTTTTTAGCAAACAGATGATTTTCTGACAGAGGCAAGAAGAGTGAGTGTTGATGATTATTGGAAAATTTTTGTGGCATGAGTCTGTTCAATAGGTCTGTTCCGGATTGTTGTTCTTTGAATTATCTTGCAACTTTGATGAGTTAGTGTTATATATGGCAAATGTGTATCGTGACAAGTTTCGAGGCTGTCTACTTCGTGTGCATTTCGCCTTGTATTCGGACTTCTTCGACTTCAAGCTCGAGTACGAGCTTCTTCAACCTAGGGAGGATGATGTAATTGGGTAATTAGATAACATTTTTTTTGTTAATTGGGCCAAATATAATAAAGCCCATATTGGTTAAGGCATTAGCCAAGTAGGGTTAGGGTTAGATTAGATTAGATTGCTTGCCAAAGAAGTTAGTTAGCTTATAAATAAGGCATTGAGTTTGACATTATAGATGGTGATTGATTGAATAAAATTTATGTTATTTTGTTTCTCTTATTTATGGTTTATTGTAGATCTAGTTTAGCTTTAGTTTCAGTATAGAATTCATCATAAAGCTTTTAGATTATATGGAGGTTTATCATGTAATCAAAGCATTAGTCCTGAGAGATCATGTGTTTGATCCTAGCCTCCTGTTGTGCTGAGGATTTATTCTGTGTTTTAAACACTTGAAAAAGTATTTGGACCCAAACCCGCTCAGTTATCCATGGCTCCGACAAAAAGATTTGACTTTCCCTGTGTACAAACTACATTTAGCATACACTATGCCTCGGATGCTTCTACTCGTAGATGCACCCTATCAAATCACTTAAACTTTCAGAATACATGGTGATTTAACACGTCTATCACCCTCCTTTGGTGACTAACATCATCTGCGAACCAATTGATTCAGTAAAATTATGACTATATTGTCTTGTGCCGCCAAATAGTTATAGTTATGCTAAATCAATTGGATAGGCTATTAAATTATTTTTGTGATATCTAATTAGCTTCATTGGGTAGAGGTTATTATATTATTTGCTACAGGATAAACAAAGTACCTTTAGAGGTTATACTGTGCTCTCACTCTTCTTAATGGAGCATTCAAGATCACAGCCCTAAGAAACTATGAAACAGTAAAGAAAGAGAATAAAGAGAATTTGAGATTATAGAGAGATCTTATGCTTATCTTGTCTCCCTAGGACACTACTCTTAGTGCACAAATAAATTACACATATCACTAGGAACTGGAGGGAATGATTATACTCAAGGTACGTCCTAACTAAGGAGAACACCCAAACTGTGTGCCCAGTTATATACTTGGACACTATCAAAGTGTTAATTGTAAGTGTCCAAGTGTTAATTGTAATAGGCCTTCACCTCGGCTACTAAGCCATTGCTCAGGAACTACTCTTCTTTCTGATCTTTCCATCTCTTTCTTCTTTTTTTTTTGCTGTATACTATAAGTCTATAACTGAAATTGTTGTCTTTGGATTTTGAGCTGTTTGCCTTGCCTTTTTTTCCAATTTTTTTCACTTTATATTCTTGTGCATGCAGATGGTGTTCCTGCAAGCAATGCTCTAGATGGGCAATCGCAGGTTCAAGGTTTGTCATTCTTACTTGACTAACTAGGAAACCTTGTTTCAGGTGATTGACGCACATCGTCAAAACATTATCTAATCAGCCACAAGTCTTTATATGGAGATACAGATATCAACAATATTGCATGACAAGTATTGTTTTTCTTATAAATGGAGCCTCAATAAGTATTTGCATGAAAAGTATTGTTTTTCTGGTAAATGTAGATGGTGAGCCAACAACAGAGAAACCATTTAACATTGGAGAGTTACTAGTAGAAGCGCAGAGAAAGTCGCTACAACAAAGTCAGTCAGCTCCTCCAGAAAACCAAGCTCAACCACAGCCAGAGGCTCAGCCTCAGGGTTAGTAATTCCTGCACTACCTATGATTTCCCAGTTTCTTATTAAACTTACCAAGCTTTCTCAAATAACTTTCAGAAGCTGCACCAACAGCGCCTCAGCCAATTGTTTCGGAAGTTCCTCAGCCAACTGTTTCAGAAGTTCCTCAGCCAGAGTCTCAGCCTCAGGGTTAGTAATTCCTGCGCTACCGAAGATTTTCCCAGTTTCTTATTGAACTTAACAAACTTGCTTAAATTACTTTCAGAAGCTGCACCAACAGCGCCTCAGCCAACTGTTTCAGAAGTTCCTCCTACAACCCCTCAGACAAAGCAGGAAAGTTAGGCATAAATCTCTGTAATATAACCAAATCAGGCGAAGGAGCAGTTTTGTCAGTCCATCTGCAGGTTCTGAGAGAACCATTTCGGTAACATTCAGATACCTAGCCTCGAGTGGGATCCTTTTGAGCTTCCACGAGTTTATATTTAGTCTTGTAAAAGGAATAGGCTTGTTGTACACGAAGAAAGCATTGCATGAGAACAGCAATGCTTAGAGTCACTGTTACAATGATCAAATGTTTCCCAATTTTATCTAACTTAAGGAGAGATTTGTATCACTGTTATTTTTTAATCAAATTGTTCTGAAAATGTCTATCCAATAAAAAGCTAGTAACAACCTCATTTCGGTGCTTTTAAAAGAGTACATAACTGATGAAAATTAGCATTCTCTTAAAAGAGTTGGGAATGCATCATATGTTCTTTTGAGATGAATTATCATATACAGTACATAACTGATGAAAATTTCGGGACTGGTTGCACGTTAGAAGTGGCAATGAGAGGGTTTTTAATAATGGGTTAACTGTAGGTGTTTCCTACTTAAGAGACTGCACACTTTTCAAGTAGGGTAGAAAACTAAACCGAACCAACCATTAACAAAATCGATCCGAAATCGAAACAATTCTAATTTATGCAAACCATAACCGAATCGACTAAAATCGAACCAATTGGTTTGGTCGGTTAGAATCACATAGAAACCGAACCGATCGGCTATTTTAAACATATTATGTAATTTTTATATAAAATGTATATTATTTATTATATATATTCGGTTTGGTCGGTTAAAATCACATAGAAACCGAAAACTGAACCGACCACTTCGGTTTAAAATTTTTTAAAACTGAAACCGATCTGAAACGAATTTAAACCGAACCAATCGGTTTGGTCGGTTTGATCGGTTTTTTGTTCAACCCTATTTTCAAGAAAAAAGTAATCATCGATGTGTAGCTTTGTAGATTTGCCATAATGTTTTCACAAGCCGATTAACTTACCTCAACGATTCTTGTTGAGATATTCAATATTGATTTGCCTCTGTATTCATCAACTCGAAAGTCATTTTTTTAGGATGGGGCTTCAGGCTGGTTTTGAGTGGCATTGGGATTGCTAATGGAGACACTCATGGATAAAATGCAACCTCGTTGTTCTCTCACAAATCACATTAAGCACTGTTCAAAATAGTGGTTCCTTACTCAAAAACCTGATCCTGTAACTAATATACAGAAAGCCAAACTCTTTCAATCTTTCAGTGCTTTAGCATACTATTCGATATTACTATCTTTAAATTAGAAAGCCTTAGTTTGTTAGTAATTCCAAGTTTGTTTGAATTAAGAACTTAGTTTGATTTGATTTAGAATTCAATTAAATTAGAAAGTATTGGTTGTGCTTTCAATTATAAATAGTTATATTGTAACAACAATTTCAATCAATCAACACAAGTCTTTCTTCAAATTTATTGGTGATAGATCCCCAATCAAAGGATCTAAATGGTTGATCTCCAATTCAAAGGATCAAGGTTCCTATTATCTTGTATCAGAGCATCGATTCTAAGCCAAATTTTTTTCTTCTTCATTCTTGCTTTCGTTTGCTTATGATGACGATTAAAGAATTGGAAGAACAAGTCGCAGCACTTACAACTAAGGTCGCATGGATCTTTTCTCACCTCCAGGCACTCGATACAACTAACACACTAATTTTGGAGACCTTAAAAACTATGCAGCTCCATCACCAAGTGTAGGACCAACAATGCCCATTGGTTCCTATCACTGGTAAGGGTTTCCGTATTGATTTGTCACGTTTTGATAGAACAAATCCATATGGATGGTTATTTCAAGCTGAACAATACCAGAAATTCGACGGTCTTTCCAATGAACATATGCTTCCTATTGCAGCCTTTTACCTTCTAGGAGATGCAAACTCTTGGTATCGGTAGATACGTCAATCTCTAGGGATATTAACTTGGCAACAATTTTCTAAAGCCCTTTGTTCTCGCTTTGGCTCTCGGAAGCACATTGATCCATGTAGTTCTCTGTCGAAATTAGTGCAACGAGATACTGTTCGTGAATTCATTACTGAATTCGAAAAACTCTCAAATTTGGTGCCAGGCTTGTCAGAAACTCATCAAATTAGCATATTTTTGTCGGGTCTATGTACTGATTTTCAAGCAGGGGTTCGGTTACTTCACCCTATGAGTATTACCCATGCTTTCGAATTAGCCCTATGTCAGGAAGATGCTATTGTTGCTACACCCTTTGCCCGATCAAAGGGGTTGTACGAATTCCTTCTAACCTCGTGTCTGTCAATTCTTCTAAGTCTACTTCTAGTCTGCCATCTTTACGACCATGTGTTAAGCGGCTTTCGTGGGGTGAGCAACAAGATAGACGTGCCAAAGAACTTTTTTTAATTGTGATGAATTATTCAAGCCTGGGCATCGTTGTCAAAAGCCACAAGTTTTGTTCATGTCAGGTTATTTGGAAGATGGTGATTATGATGTGCTTCTTATCCTTGATACTGATTTATCCCAACCTTCTATGGAGATTTCTCTTCATGCTCTTCTAGGCTCCACACGACCTGAAACCATGCGTATCACTGGTCAATTGAAAAACAGGTCTGTTACTACCCTTATTGATTCGGGTTCCACCCACAAATTTTTACATCCTTCTTTTGCCAAATAGTGTCGGTTTTCAATTCATAAAGAGGGTTCTTTACGAGTCATAGTTGCGGATGGTGGGTATTTGGATAGTCCAGGCTCTTGTCGGGATGTTAATCTTAAATTTCAAGACTACGAGTTTCATGGTGTTTTTTCCTCTTGGGTATTACCGGTTGTGATGTGGTTCTTGGTGTTGAATGACTTTGATCTTTGGGTGTGATTGCTTGGGACTTTTCAAAATTAGTTATGACTTTCTCTGTGGCTGATTGTACTTATACATTGTAAGGCAATAACTCTCCCATGGTCATGTTCATGGATAGTAAGTACTAGGGTGCATCGTTCTTTACGACAAGAACGTCAAGGCATTCTTTTACAGTAAACTAAAGAAGAAGAAAACCGAGCTTCCATTCCAGCTGAAGTTCAACGACTTCTTTCTCAATTTTCAGATATCTTTGGCGGTCCCAACACTCTTACTCCGAAAAGAGCACAAGATCATCGTATTCCTCTTTTACCTGATGTTTTTCTGGTGAATGTCAGGCCATATCGTTGTCCTCACTTTCAAAAGGCTGAGATTGACAAGGTTGTTTCGGAGTTAACAAATGATGATCTTATTCGACCAACCTATTCTTCATCGGTTCTCTTAGTTCGTAAGAATGACGGCTCTTGGCGCATGTGTTTTGATTATCGAGCTCTTAATAAACTTACTATTAAGGATCGCTTTCCTATTCCAATTGTGGATGAATTATTAGATGAGTTACATGGCGCCTGTATTTTTTCCAAGTTGGATCTACGTTCCGGTTATCACCAAATTCAGGTTCATGAACCTGATATTTCCAAAACAACTTTTCGAACGCATGATGGTCACTATGAGTTTTTTGTTATGCCTTTCGGATAGAGCAATGCACCTGCTACTTTTCAGAGTTTGATGAATGAAAATTTTCATCCTTATTTACGCCACTTCGTTCTGGTTTTCTTCGATGATATATTTGTGTATAATGCCTTGATTTCTGATCATCTTTATCATCTCTCTATTGTTTTCATAAGCTCTTTGTCAAGGAATCCAAGTGTTTTTTTGCTCAGCCCTCTGTTCGGTATCTTGGACATATTATATCTGGTCTTGGTGTTGCAGTTGATGATGATAAAATTCAGAGTGTCTTAATTTGGCCTTGTCCATCTTATTTGAAGAATCTTCGTGGGTTTCTCGAACTAAGAGGGTACTATCATAAATTTGTTCGCGACTATGGTAAGCTTAATGCCCTTTTGACACAATTATTAAAAAAATATTCTTTTATTGGGACTGACGGTGGTTCCAAGTCTTTTTCTGCTCTAAAGACGTCCTTAACTTCTACCTCGTACTGGCACTTCCTGATTTTAATGCCGAGTTCTGTATTGAAAGTGATGCGTCTGGTTGTGGAATACGTGTTGTTCTTATGCAACGAGGTCGTCCTCTTGCTTATTTCAGTAAAGGTCTTTCTGGACGTAATTTGAACTTGTCAGTATATGATAAGGAGATGTTAGCTATTGTTGCTGCAGTCCAGAAATGGCGCCCTTATCTTTTGGGTTGTCAATTCAAAATTTATACGGATCATCGTAGCCTCAAATACTTTATGGACCAACGTATTTCCTCTATTGAACAACAAAAGTGGCTCTCTAAGTTACTGGGATATGATTACAAAATTATTTATCGCTCTAGTTCAATGAGTCAGGCTACAAATGCCCTTTCTCACCTACCTACCTCTGGTTCATTGTTTGTTGTGTATTCATCCCCATCTTATTTCAGCGTTGATGAGATTAGTCGTGAGTGTCATCTTTATTTTTCCATGTGTGCTATTATTGATAGTTGTCAACAATTATCTCCTCGAACACATTATTCATATGATCACGGTATTCTTCGTTACAAAGGTCGAATTGTTGTGGTTCCATCATCGTCTTGGTGTTCTAAACTTTTACATGAATTTCACTCTTCACCTAGTGGTAGCCATTTAGGTTTCTTACGCACCTATAAGCGTCTTTAGAATAATTTTTATTGGCCTGGTATGAAAGCTGTTGTTAAGTTGTTTATTTCCCATTGCGATGTCTGCCAAAGGAATAAGACTGGAGTTCTTTCTCCTCCTGGGTTACTTAGTCCCTTACCTATATCGGATGATATATGGATGGATGTCTCTATGGATTTTATTGATGGATTACCCAAGTCTAATCACAAATCTACAATTTTGGTAGTTGTTGACCGTTTATCGAAGTATGCTCACTTTAGTCCTTTAACTCATCCTTACACTACAGTCTCAGTTTCTGAAGTATTTGTGCGTGATATTGCTCAATTACATGGTATGCCGCGCTCTATTGCGAGCGATCGCAATCCCGTTTTCTTAAGCAACTTTTAGGAAGCATTTTTTGAGATGCAAGATACTCAATTATGTCGTAGTTCTGCCTATCATCCCCAAACTAATAGTCAAACTGAGGTTACCAATCGTACCTTAGAGTGTTACCTTCAATGTTATGCTAGTCATCATCCTACCAGTTGGACAACATGGTTACTTTGGGCGGAATGGTGGTACAACACTACATATCATTGTTCAATTAAAATGACTCATTTTCAGGCGGTCTATAGTCGTCCACCTCCAACAATCTCAACTTACATACCAGGTAGCACGGTTGTTCATGTTGTTGATCTAGCTTTGCGAGACCGTGATCACACTTTGCAAGTTCTCAAATATAATCTTCATGAGGCTCAAGCTCGAATGAAGATGTATGCTGATGCTAAGCGCACTGAGCGCCATTTTGAAGTTAATTATTGGCTTTTCTTGCCCTTGCAACCATATCGTCAATCAACAGCTGCATCCCAGAGTTACTCCAAGTTTTCTCCGAAGTTTCATGGCCATTTTTGTATCATTGAAAATATCGGTTCAGTTGCTTATAAACTTGACTTCCAGCTAGATGTTGGTTAGGTAGTGGTTTTACTTCGAATCCAACCTTACCTACCATTGCCAATGACCAATCGTGGATTCCTGAGAAGTTACTCGATCGAGGATTATTTGAGCACAATAATAGGACTGTTACACGCTGGCTTATCAAGTGGATAGACCGTCCCTAGGAGGAAGCTACTTGGGAAGACTATGAGCAATTTCGTATCCGTTTTTCAGATTTTCAGGCTTGAGAACAAGCCTTGTTTCAAGTGGCGTGAGATGTTAGGATACTAATTCTATATTACTATAAAGTTTGTTTGAATTAGAAACTCTAGTTTGATTTGATTTAGGATTCAATTGAATTAGAAAGTATTGGTTGTGCTTTCAATTATAAATAGTTATGCTGCAAGAACAATTTCAATCAATCAATACATTGATCGGATCTAGATGGTTGATCTCCAATTCAAAGGATCAAGATTCCTATTATGGTCAAAGTAATCAAACTCTTCCATTCACCATGCACATGAAAGTTTTTCAACCTGGCCTAAAACATCACTATTTCAAGCAACAAGGGAACCCCTTTACATGGAACTGGGAAAAAAAAAATATGAGAAACACTTGAGAGTTTAGATCATTTAGGGTGGAGAGGTCTGAATGATCTGAACTCTCAAGGTTCACTGAAATCCACTATATATCTCCTTCGTGTATTTACAATCAACATGCAGTGAGTGGCATAACTTCAGAACCCCACACCTGCCATAGACAATCTGATTGCCTTTCCAAACTTTATTTTTGTTACCATTTAGGAATATAACACTAAGCCAATTACAGTAGGAATGCAACACTAGATCAAATTCAAGTATATTAATTTCTATGTACTTGTTAACTAAGTTTGGCACAAAATATCAATACTAGCATAACAATCAACAATCCAAAGTACTTTTTAAGTGTAATCGCATAAACAGCGAATTACATTCGGTAGCACGCAGACAAAAATCCCATCTTTAACATTGCTGCTACCTGGTTTTTCGTCATCATCTTAATGTTCTGCAGAGGCAGTGGATAACACACGGGCAATCCCATTTTAACCTTCCTGCTACCTGCTTTTTCGTCATCATCTCAATGTTCTGCAGATGCACTGCTGGCCCTGATAATAGAACCCCGTCGTTGGCCCCCAACGATCACATCTTTGAATCGGGAAAGTGAACCCATCATCCAGTTCATTTTCTGTCCAAGGTTAATAAATAAATGTCAATTCTACATATATTGCGATCACTATCACCACTAGAATTTTGCTAATACAAACCTTTTCCTATTCTTCTGCTTCTACAGGAACAATTACAAGCTAAGAAGAAACAAAGAAGTTCCGACTGTAAGATGTTTTCAGCATAAAAGCTGTTATTTTCTGAAGAAAACAGATAATACAAATGTTATATTGATTCATTCAGGGTGTTTGTTTCCGCCTCTTAAAATATAACTGCAGGATGCAATAGGTAAAACATAGGATTTTTCAAAATATCAGGACAACTAACTAGTTTAAGAAGCGAAACAAACACCCCTTGAGTTCAAGATCATGTTCCTCAATAGAATAATTCTAAGGTGCCTTGTTAGGGGGGGCTCTTTTGTGCCTCTTTGGGGTTTTTTTTTGGCATTTCTACCCCTTCTGTGGATAGTGTTTGTGGTTGTGTTTTAAAAAAAATGGGTAAAAAGTGTAAAAAAAAAAAAAAACAAAAGAGGCCCCAAAACAAGGCTCCCTAGACTTACTCTCCTCAATATTATATTATTGAATCTTTTCCAACTCTTTCTGCATCAAAAATTCTGACCTTTTTCTCAGGAATCCTTGTGGTTAAGACAATCCTTGCTAATAAGCAGTTTAATCTTAAAACCCTACCCTAACCAAGTTTATGTACCATGGACTCGTCCAAACACATCCAAAGAACACAAGAAGAAAAATTTTGGATTTTGGTGATGGTCAGATCCTCAATTAAAGTATAACAAAACAAGGGTCGAGAGTTGGGGCTGTACAACATAAATGAAAGACACAAGGGTCCTCCAAGCTCCATATGGTGAAATTCCAGCTCATCAGCTTTTCTACCGTATACGGGCTGAACTCCATGCTCAGAATCCTTTTCCGCACATAGTTTCTACCCAAAGGATCTAAAAGGATATAGTTATGTTAATAATTATTTTAGCTTGTTTCCCGACTTGTTCAACTAGATTTCATTTTGAACTAACTTCCCAGCTTCAAATCCCTGTCTTCTTTCATTTATTTACTTGTCAGAATCCAGTCTTTGATGGATGCCAGTTTCTAATTTCCCAGCTTACTGATCGAGCCTTTAATCCAAAAATTTCATCTTCATTTGGTGAGGTTTTAATGCTTCAAATAGTTTCACTAGTATAGTCAGTACTCTGATGCTTCAAACTAGTCCTCTGATAGCTTTTGCTAAATGTTAAACTTTAACATTGAGCAAATACTGTTCACTTTTATCTATACATGTGAAAATCAAGGTTCATGAAATTTGGGCATGGAAACAAGGTTAATGCGTTGACATGCGCTCTACCGGAGTCAAAGTTTTCGAGAATTCAATCATGGGTTATCATGAGCATAAGAAAAAAGGTGGCACTTAGTGTGTCATGAATAGATTCTCTACAAAGAGTGTAAGATCCCATGACACAGAACCAGTAACCATGATTCTATCTGTCAAATATAGAAATCCATGACATAAACACATACCGTTTCTAAGAATTTTAATCTCCCAGGTTAGAGGAATATTTTCCAAGCATATATAATCATTATGCTTAATAGATGTTTTTCCTCCCTTCCCCTCAAACCAAATACAGTTGCTGAAAATTATACAAGAAAGGTTTCAAGGTTATTGTCATTTCAACGAACATCATGCCCAAAGAGCAAAGATTAATACCAACTCTAGCATGAAATTTATTTTCCATGTGTCTGAAAAACTTAATATACGTGTCAGGTTAGCAAATACCTCTTCATTGATATTGTAGTGCAATTTGATTTGCTGAGCCTGCCACTTCTCTTGTTGCCACCGCTGCCCAAGAATTACAAGACCCATCAGAGCCGCAGCAACAAAAACAGACCAAAAGGAATTTGCTTCCTTTGCTTGAGCATATAAAGAAGCTGCATGTCTCTTCCACCATGCTTCACAAGGAAGACCAGGTCCTTTATGACTATTATCTTTTGACGGGATAGGAGAGTTTGAGTAATCTGAAAGAGAGTTTGACTCGGGAGTAGTAGATTCTGGAATGAATGAAGTTTCATCACTTGCATTTGGTCCACTTATATCTGCTTCACCGTCAAAAGAACTAAATTTAGAAGCAGCATATAAACTCTTCTCTTCTTCAGCCATATGCAGGCCTTGTAGAGCTTTGGCAGCTTCAAATTGTGAATCATGAACTAATAGATTCTTACCCTTTCCATCGAAGAACTGACTTGCATGCATCTCGTCTGGTTCTCTAACTCCTTCTATGCTCCAGTTTTCTTCATTGTTCTTACCAGATCTATTCTCTTCCTGCCCAAACAGTCCAGACAACTGCTTCGGCTCCAAACTGTCACCAACAGGTTCATTCATTATCTCTTCGTTACTAGGCTCTAACGGCTCTAATGGCAGGTTCTCATGTTGGCTAGGTGGAAAGACAAAATGACCAGACATGAACAGTGCCCGAGAAGTTTCATCATCAATTCCTGCATCTTGCTTACCATCATCAGTTGAATTAACACCTCCTGGACCAGGAGCAGCAGCATAAGCTGATGCTGTTAGGGACACAACTTCCCATTCATTTCCCCGATTAGGAGTTTCCTCTGGGTCTTTTTTATCATCCTCCATTCTCAAATCTAAGAATTCTCTACACCACAGAATTCCCACAATCAGCTCATTAAAACACAAGAAGTCAGATGCTACAATCAGAAATAGCACTCTTGTGCAAAATAAACTCAAATAAGAACCAAACCATAAACTGATAAAGTGGCTGAAGGTGCCTTAATTCTAGCTGGTCATAGCATACAACTAGAGCGAAGGTGTTGTCTCTAAAAAAGGCACGCAATAGATTAAAACACAAAAAATCCAAATGCCACAATCAGAAGTAATTATCTAGTGCAAGGTGAACTTGAACAAGAACCAAACTAAGGTGCCTAATTCTAGTTGTTAATGCCATACAACTAGAATCAAGCAATTGTTTCTAAAAAGGGCACGCAATAGATTGAACACAAAATCATTGGGGCTATTACAAGATGGTGAGGCATTGGTTCAAAAACCTTTTAAGAATCAAAACAAGTGGAAAACAACCGAATTACATACCATTTTGTAACACCAACCATGGAGAGCTTACTTCAATTATGCAATATAACTTACACACTAAACACAAACATAGACGTATAAATATCCAAACAAGCATCCGATTCAAAGATTTGCAGACACAATGACAGAAAATACATTCACAATTCAAACCACTCATTCCACCCAAAGAATGAAACCCACCTTCAATTTCAAACCCTTTGACATAAACAAAAAGCAATCAATTCCCCATGAACTATTAAATCAAACTACAGGGCAATCTACAATCCCATCCAATACTTGGAATTGCGGGCCCTAAAAATCAAACGAGACTACTATTCTACCTTCACCAACAAGTTTACAAGAACAACTACACCAGAAATTCAAAGTAACCAAACACAAATATGACGATATTCACAAGTCATCACCATCTTTATAACATGAGGAGAGATTAGACAATACAATATACAAAAACAAGAACCAAATTTCAATCGTTCTGACGAAGAAGAAGAAGAAGAATTGTTACCGAAACTTGCAATCTATAAACAATAAACCATTCTATCTATCTATCTATCAATCAGATCCTAAGAAAATGAATCCGCGAACTTATCAACGCAAAAGAAATTTTAGATTTCCAAGGCAAAAGTCATGAAATTGATACATGAATCGATGATGGAACGATCAGATCTTTCAAATTAATCACAATTAGTTTCAGTTTCGATCAATTACCGATATAACAAGATCGTCCGCAACAAAGGGGGAGAAAATTAGGGTTTTTTTTAATTGAAAATTAGAGCGAGAGAGAAAGAAAAGTCTCTTGAAGAAATGGGATGCGTGAAGCGTTTAGAGTGATGAACGATGAGTTTTTTTATATTTTCTTTGAGATAAAATGAATGAAGAGAACCGGTAGAACCGGTTACCAATTGGGCCCATAAGAGGATTTCGATACAGGTAGTGACTGAGACGTGGCAAGCAAGTTGACCTACAGGTGTGATTAGCAGATTTAAAAACCGCCATTTATTATGGTTATGCTTTTAACTGTGGGCAGAAGCGTACTATGTGCATGTAAATAGGAGACTTGATAGCGGTGACCAATGAGATCGACTGTGTGAAGAAGAGGGCAGCGAAGAAGAGAAGGAGAATGGAGAGGGAGAGGGAGAGGGAGAGGAGGAGAGATCACGTAGAAAAAGAGAGAGGACGGGGATATGATAAGAATTCGATAACATTAGTGTTGAAAATCGAATCGATTTTGTTTGGTTTCAAAGTTTTCAAACCAAAATTGAATTGACCATTAAGAAAATCGAACCAAAATTAATCTGATTTTAATTTAGGTAAACTGTAAACTGAATCGACCGATTGAAATTGACATACAATCGAATTGACTGACGGTTTTAAATATATTATATTATATGTATTCGATCTGTTCGTTTTTGTCGATTAAAATCAAATAAAAATCGAAAATCAAACCGACAATATTATTTAAATTTTTTTAAAATCAAACTGAACTTAAATCGAACCGATCGATTCGGTCAATTTAATCAGTTAAGTCGTTTTTTTTTTCAACCCTAGATAATATAGACAGAGGGTGTTTTCAACATTTCAAAATCTTGACACAGTAACTTACTTTTGAATTGGTGTTATAAAGTAACATTCTAGCACGTTGTGGATTCCCAGATGCTTCCAGAACATGTTTCCACCTGAAAATTGGTATCTTACAATTGGGAGGGAGGTAGTAATTATTTTGGTACCAACATGGTTGAGAAATAAAATTATTAAACGAAAAAACATAATTTGACTATGGATCCTCTCTTAAATTAAAATAACTTGGCTAAATTTCCTATAGATGCCTAAAGTTTTTTAACTCAAATAAAATACCCAATAATTTGAGTGCAAATTCACCTCAAACATTTGTCTAAGCGTGTGAGAGTGAGACGCACTAGGAGTGAGTGAGATAGCCGGATAGAACATGTATAATTTGAGCTTGTCATTGTGAGTCGTGAGGTCAAATTGAGAAGTCTCATACATTGGATATGCTCCAATGTAACGGGATAAATTATGCATCATTAGGATTTCAACTAATACAACCATCGTCACTCGTCAAGTTAGATGCCTTTCTAATACACCATTTAGCACAACCATCACAAATTCCTCGGACTAAGTGCCTTATTAGCATGATATCACATTAATTTTATTAAAAGTATTTATGCGAGGTTATTAACAAAGGCAGTGACTTTTGAACATCGCATTTTCCACTATCTCACACGACATTTCTTTCTCACACAACCAATTAAAAAAACACTCCAACTCAAACACCTTTCTTCTTCTCCTTTCTTCATCCCTCCTCCCTTCCTCTCTATGTTCATTTCCATCAAGCATTACTACCCATCGGCAACACTACTACGACGCCATGCCCCATCATCGCCAACCACCCCTTCACTGCTTATATTGACACTGTGGCTAATGGTGATGGGGTATGAGTGGAGCGGGGTGTGAGTGGCCGAAGAAGAAAGACATTGTGGCCAATAGTGATGGGGTGTGAGTGGAGCGGGGTGGCGATACTTGATGGATCCACCATGAAAGAGAACTCTACAGATAGTGAAGAAGCAGAAGAGAGATTTGGGTGGAGTATTTTTTTATTTTTTTGTTGTCTTTTTTTATTGGTGGCATATAAGAGTATAAGTTGTGATGTCTACTACAGTGCCTGGTGGCCTGGTAGCTACTAGGCATCGTTCATTTGTTTTGAGATATGAAATAATGCATATCTCAAAACAAATGAACGGTGTCTGGTAGCCACCGGGCACACCACCAGTGGTGCACTTAAGAATTTCCCTTTTATCAACTATTATCCCCCTCCGGTAAATCAATTTCTATCTTTTGAAGCCAATGAAACCGAACTTGAAGCTTACGTGTCACCAGTCTAATGATTGTGCATCAAGTTGATGCCCTATGTGTCTGTATCAAACCCTGTTTGTTCAGGTCAAGTTTACCTGCTGTAAACAGTCAAGTCTGTCTTGTACCCAATGATACATTGATATTTATAGTTTTCGTACTTGGGAGATTAGATTACGCGCTTGCGTGCTGTGTACAATACTGTTATCTATTCTTCTCCAAGACAGTTTCTTATTCTACATCATAAACACGATAAATAAAAATAAAAAAATAAAAAAAAAAATAAAAAAATTTGGTAAAATGTTTCGTTTTGTTTAGAAAAAATTAAAAATTATAGTTGAAATTTGGATATAATAATATAAGTTTTACACAATTCACAGTGTCATACAGAAAATATATTACATAAAAATTATTTACGTTATAAACTTTTGTTACTAAAATAACATTATATTAAGTTAAAATTTAAGGAGATTAAAGTATTTATTTTTTTCTTAAAAAAATTCCCATGAGAAAAAAAATAAATATTTCAAAATTTGAAAGATATTTCGGTAACTTCAAAATATGAAATAATTCGTGAAATTCAACATATTTCGAGAAATCACATTCTTTGACGATAAATGATGACATAATTGAATATGATACTAGCTCAGTTAGTAGACTTGTGATGGATAGTATTAAAAGTTCAATGTTCAAACTCCGCCGACGATATTAGGTGTGAAAATGTTCAAGGGATTAAAAAAAAAAAAAGCAACAACAACCACCCGACAGTGGAGGCTCATCAAGACAAGTAAACTTTGAATTTAGACCTTATTCTTTCCTTTGAACTTACTAAGGTTGAGTGTTTAGTTGAGCTATTAGGCATAAGTTATAAAGCAGATTCCTTATGGACAGTTAATAATTGGGTGGTCTATTTCGTATGATCTAATTAATATTCAGCCAATTCAATGGTTGTCGCATGTCCGTACAAAAGAATCGAATGTTTCATCAGTATCTCAAGGACATCTAATGGCAAGTTTTCAACGTGTCATCATTTTCAATACTGTTGAACAAGGTTATTGCAGATGCTGGCCCAAACACTAACATAGGCCCAGGTCTGGCCCAATATTTCCATGATGACATCTCTTTTGGGCCAAACATTCACTATCTGCTTTTTCTCTACTCTTGCTTTTGTTATCATTTTTCTTACGATAAAGATAAAGTTGTTTCTTCATCCTTGTTATGATGGTTAGCTCGTTCCTTAATCATCCAAGAGATTTTCAGTTTTATTATTGACGAGACATCAAAAAGTCACTCAGTCATAGTTATATACGTGGCATGGATTAACCCTAGCACATAAAAGGCTTCAGCGCAGTCCCAAGCGGACTCATTTGCAGATAACTGTTTAGCTCGTAAGTCAGGCGTCTAAGCCCTAGACACGCCATCCCTAAAGGCACGGGTCTTAGGTCTTGGTTTAAGACAATAAAGCCTGAACAACAAATTTCAAAGCTGTCACAGGGTCGAGATCCACTTACATGAAATCAGCTCTAGTCAAATCAAACAATAGGTCCTAAACAAAACCAAGTGCCAAATAACTCAATCATACACATGTAATATCTTATGCGAGATCTCACACTTCATCACTCCCTCGATCGCAAAGACAGTTAGGGGAGAGAACGTTTTGTTATAAGAGTCAATGAAATGAGGGAGAAATGTACACACGCATACACACTGCAATTTACATATTGTCTTAACTCTTTCTCAAACTGATATCTGACTTAAGCATCAGATCGCCTTCGGCCACCACAATTGTGGTCCCAGGTAACCGTTGCTCATTTTTGCAGGTTAAATTTCAATTGGAATTAGCGAGAACAAATATGAACGCATCAATTATAATGATCGATAAATACTCACTACGATTTACCATCAAGTATATGATTTGTTGATTAAAAAATAATAATAATAAAATCACAATGCCTTCTTTGGTCCAAAGTCTCATAAAATCGCTCATCTCCAATAGACTAAATGCAGTAGTCCAAGTAAAGGTACTTGGATTCAACTACACTCCATCCATCTCAATCTCCATCTCCATCCATTCATGAATCTTTGTTTGTGATTCCATCCAACCCCAGTGCCCACACATCTTGGTTAAGAGATGACAACCACCAATGCCTAATTTGGTTAGGTAAAGCTACCAAAATGCTTTGTGATGTAACCTATTACATATTGTCACTCCAAGTATCAAATGCTTTGAAAAGGAAATTCATTTACTTGATCAGGTAAACTGATCACTTCATATATATAAAGTATTAATTAATTAGCATCCACCATATATAATAACATAAACCCCAATCCCATACACCCTAAACTAGCAAGAAAACGCCACTCTCGAGTGCGCCAAGAGTCCTACACAAATTCTCACACTATTACCATATACTTGCTTTAGAAATAATACTTCACCAGGTACTAACTAAGCATCCATAAGAAATTCCTTATCCTTCTCCAAGTTCTGCATAGCACCATCTTCTAAAGTCAGCTCAACATCAATGCCATTCTCTTCACCCCTTGCTTGATACAAGTAAATCATCCCATCAAACTTGTTGTTTGAGCCACTCCTCACTGCCTCAGGCTTCCCATAGCCGAAATCCACATCATAAACCCTAAACCTCGGCGAGCTCCCAATGGCCACTGAATTAATCCCGGCATCTTTGAACTTAAACAATTTCGGTGCACTTTCCCACTCTTTACTACGTGCATCAATCGCCTTCCAATCATGAGAGTCAATCACATTTTGCAACATTTTGGCACTAAATTCCGGTGGATTGCCTTGGAGTAGCCCAGCGGCAGTGACAGTGAAGACCGCTTGGATCAAATTTCCGAAGTAATTACCCGGCATTGGTGGATTGACTCTTTTCCTACAATCCATGAACACGGCGAACACCGTGTAGTCCTCCGGCTTCAACTGGCGCGCTCGAGTAACTGCGCGCCATAGATGGACGCCTAGGGATTGGAATGTAGAGAATGGCTTGATATCCTTGGAGATATTAGAATTAACCTGTGATTTGATTTGATTGATTTTGGCCTCAGAGAATCTGAATATTCTCTCCCTCAAATGTGGGACCGCCTTGCTGTCAGCTTCTGATTGGTCAGACTTCTCGAAGGCCTCAGCGGATTCTGGTAGGTCCAGCTTCACTCGAACATCTCGTGCTTGGGCCCGGTCCAAGAAAGGTGGGACCGAGATGGTGCTGGACCCACGGCAGATTTCCGCCCACGAACTCATGAAGTGCCACGTGGAGTTCCCATCCAAGATTGCATGATTGAATGCACAACCAATCGCCAGCCCATCTTTCAGCTTGGTGAACTGCACAATCAATGACACGTGTACGGTTCATAAACCAGATTATACATCATGGGCCTGTAGGCCTTTGATAAGGCCCACTTGCCATGTGGAATTCATTAGAGTTTGTACTATAACAAAAAATGCTAAGAGTATTGAAAATGACAAATGGAAAAATTATTGTGATGCACAATTTAAGACAAAGGTCTCGAAATTTAATTCGAAACATCCGACTATGTTGATGATATTATGATCTTGCACATGCAACCGACTATACGGAAAATGAGAAACTTTTTTACGCAGTCTGAGGAGAGAGCACTGATCAGTGTCTGGAGAGAGTGTCAAGCTTGTGAGTGTCAACTCTACCTCTCTCTCCATCTTCCCTAAACCGATGAACAGAGGGGTAGAATTGACATCACGTACTGAACACCCTCCACGTATACAAAGACCAGGCGGAGTAGATTCTTTCGAAAATGAATTAAGACCTGATTTTAGTCAAGATGGTCCTGAAAAAATTCAAACAAAATCGTACCACTTGCTAATTATATAGTTACATTTCAAAATTATAATGTCGTTTTAGTAAGGAAGAATAGTTATGAGAAGTGACATCATCAATTGAGATAATACAATAGTTATAGTAGTGTACAACGCATTTCAAAAGGCCTAGATTTCTCTAAGTTACCGTAAGCTAATCATTTATGCTGTGTTTGATTGCAAGGAAAAAAAAAAATTTCTTAGTAACTATTCGACAGGGATTCTTTAACCATGTATCATACATATTTACCACCATCCGAATTCAGATTCGATGTAAAACTCCAATAAATTCATGTAAATTTCTTGCCCTAAGAAAAATGCAATCTTAGGAAACCTTTCTTCATGAAAGATACCAAATACGTTTACCAACCTGGCTTGGAAATGTAGTTGAGAGGTCCAAAAGTACATTAATGGTGAGAGGTATTGACAGCCACTTTGGGAAAAATCACAAAGGAGAGTCCACTTTCATGTACCCCACAACATCAACAACAACAAAAGAGATTCCACTTTCATGTACCCCACAACATCTTCGTGTTTGGCCCAAAAAAAAAAAAAAAAGACAACCTTTACAGAAAATTCAATAAATTGCATTCAGACCATTCAAATTTTGGAAAATTCTATCCAATCTGGTTCAAGTGCACTAATTTGTGCATGAGAGGGTGTTTTGCACGTGATCGGACAAATTCTACCATTCTCCAATTTCTCCAAATCTATGAAGAGAATGGTAGAATAGTCCGATCATGTGTGAACCACCCTTCCAAGCACAAAACGGTGCTCTCGGACCAAGCTGCCTTTTGCATTTTCAAAGGGAGATGGACTGCAAACCATATAAAGAACAACATTAACAATGCAAGGAGTTTATTCTCATTTGCAACAAAAAATTTCCCCTTTCAATTGAATGGAAACAAAACTAAGATGATCACAATTTGAGTAAAAAGCCGTTTGGTGACCATTTATTATTAATACTAAAAAACCGAAAGAATTTAGGCCTTGCTTCGTTCACGGAAAATCTACTAGAAATGCCAACTTCAAAGAAACATAGAATTGAGTGTTAGATTTAGATGAGCTTACCTGAACTGCCAACAAAGGCCGATGGATGCCCTCTAAGTTCATAATCCCAGTATACGGCACGACCTCCTGCACAACCCCAAACGCCTCGTCGGCAGCAAGCTCAGCAATATCAACATCTTCGGCAACTGCCTCAATCACCTCAACACCAACATTTTCCTCATCACATTTCACAATCAAAACACCATCTTCATCTTTAGCAATCCTTCCAGCCAAGGGATAAAAATCCTCCAAAACAACACCTAATGCATCTTTCAACTTGCCAACCATTTCATCAAACTCACCACCCTTATAAAGCAATAACTTTTGGTTATAGTAGAAAGTCACATAAGGGAGATCAAATGTGTTCAAGGGACACACTTTGTTGTTGGTTGCTATTTTTTTATTGGGTGGTGAGACACTAGTCTTGCTAGTTACCTTCACTTTCATGATCACCTTTTCTTCCTCCTTAACAAGCTCAGATGGTGCCATGTCTAAACCTCAACAAAAAAAACACTCCTAGCTCTAGGTAGTAACACCAAATGAAACTTTTACTACACTCTCTCAAGTGGGAAGCAAAAGATTGAAACTTAAATGAAGAAAGAACAGATGGATGTGGAGATTAAATAATAGGGGTGCTCATGTGATGTAGTTGGGATTCTTTAATGGACTTCATGAGGCACAGTTGGGTCCCAATAAATGTCACCATTTCTGGTTGTTTGATTTTTCAGATTACGGAGTCCCCTCCTTAATATAGTTTCTTTGTATGGTCAGACCCCATTTGACATTTGCTCTGTTTTCATTGATTTGGGGCTCCCCTTAGCATAGTGTCTTTGTTGGATCAGACCCCATTTTGACATTAGGCTCTATTTTGATTAACTAGGACCCCATTTTGATATCATGCCTTATTTTCATTAAATATTACTTGATTGACAGTTATATAGGAGGCCTAAATGATGGGGTTTGAGATTAATTAAGTTCCTAAACATCTAACTAATCTTTCAAAGTGATTAATGGAGGAAATATTGGTTTGGAACTAAAAAATATCAGATTCTCATATCTTAATCTGCGGCATTTGTAATAATTATCTGGGAAATTTGAGTCGGAGCTTCCACAATGATTTAACGAAAATTCTAGAGGTCAAAGGAGGGAACAAAGGAAAGGGGGGAGGGATGCCACCCATTCGCCTCTAGATAAGTGACATTGTACATCTTAAAGTCGATGCACTTATCTCGAGGTAGATGGGTGATTACCACCCATCCCTCGCTCCCTAGAAGGGTAGATGATTTAATTAGTGAACTGAGCAATTAGCTAAAGTTCTTTTAGTATTTGTAAGATCGAAAATTCTAAATGTCGAGGAAGTGAGCGAGGAAAACAGCGAGGGAGGGAGCCGTCTATCCCTTTCGAGATGTGTGCCATCATTTTTTATGCACACATCCCAAAGGGATGGACGGCTCCCTCCCTCACTGTTTTCCTCGCCCACTCCCTCGACTGGTAGAACAGCTCTTGTAAGATTAATCTTGCATAACTATAAACGGACAATAGAAAAAAAATATATATATATTATGTGCATTGTAGTATCTCCATCAATAAATTTCAAGAACTCTCCATTAATATTACCGGTTTATTTGTAAGAAGTATTCGTACAAACATTAAATGCATTTCATCTATACTCATTTATAACCCAACCCACTAATGTATCAGTCGTGACTATGTCACGGTGCACACTTTTCGCGAAGTGTATGCGGATACTATGTGATGCTCTCCTGATTTTTGGGTTTTACCTTTGACACTCCTCGTTAGAGGTGGGCACGGGACGAGATGGGCTCATTCCGTTTGTTCAAAATTAGAATGGAAAGGATGAGCATGCAATACATTTTATATTGAAAATTTAACAATGAGGATTGAAAATTTTGAATTTACCAAACACACGACTTTAAGAACAACTATATAATTTTAAGTCGTTGATTATTATTTCCCCATTTCATTAGCTTTTACTCCCTTTTTTTAGAGCCACTATTGAAGATAGTTATTTCTTTGTGCATTGCTAACGAAAATAATCAGTGGATTTGTCATTTAAAAACTACGAGAAACACACATTGTTGTTGTCAAGAGTTTGGAATTGGAAAAAAAATAAGGGAAAGAGTTTGAATTAGATTCATTATTTAGGTGAGTCGCATAGAAGCTTGTGAGAATAAAATAACCATGTCGATAAATAAAACAACAAATAAAAGTCATATCAACAAATAGTTTTATACTACATATTTCATATTAAATATTTAAAAAAATCGGGTCGGGACGAGCGGGATTGAAAATCTTCATCCTGATCCCATCCCACTCTAGATCGGGACGGGATGTGATTGATTAATCCCAATAAGACTCAAAAAAATCAGGACGGGACATAATCGAGATCGCGGGATGAGATGCTCACCCCTACTCTCCATCATGTTTGTTTCCAACCTCATCAAATACAGCTAAGTGCAAGGATCCCAAGTGCAAACATTGCTATGATATATAAAAAATGTTTTTTGATTTCTATTTTGATATTGAGAAAGAACATTTATCTTTTTTTGCTTTGATTTGAGAGTGAGGCTAGAGAACCATATTTTGCAATCAGGATGATATGGCATTGTCAGAGGAAGTTTTTTACAACTTCAAGATACACATGAACATTTTGGAGATTTTATAATTTTTTTGAGCTCACGCCTCATCATCTAAAATATGATTATAAAAACCTGATTTCCTAACATTTTTGTTGATTTGATATCAAAGAAAACCGAAGAAGTGGAGAACACTGCACTGCTTCGTTTGTTCCTTGGCGGTGATTGAGAAAAAATCGACCAACGGACAAAGACAACTGCTTCACTGTAGCAGAACCCAACTTCTGTAACAAAACAGAGTAATTTATTTGCCCTATAAATGAATGTATTTACTTATGTGTCACCAAGTGCAAAGTTGTATTTTTAGTTCAAATTTCTACTAGTAATGTAGCTCAGTAGGATAAAAAAAGGAGGGGCGTACAATTTTGCTTTCAGATAATTTCAAGAAGGTTGAATGATTCATGTAATAAGATCGTAGGTTATGCCTATGTTATTATTGATGCCAACAATAATTCCTATACATGTACAATCGTTACATGACGATCTTCCAATAAAATTGTAGTTAATAATGCATATAGGTGCTGTATATATCATCTAATTATATGAAGTTTACGATAGTTTTTTTTTTCTTTCTATAATGCTCTTATTTGCTTAATAATACTTCAGATTGCTAATACCTGTTGGCAGAAGAGGAACATCGCCACTATCTACAACTGGTAAATCGAATTAAATCAATCTCTATCTTACCTTTTGTCATTGTCAAAAAGACCGGTCGAATATTTCCATTTTTGGTATGAACTTATTGCATTCTAATCTTAAGAGTCAGGAATCGTAATCACCTAACATAATTAAGCCTAGACATAGTATTAAATCGGCCAACAGTTAAGATATATGAGAGTGGACTGTTTTGGCAATGACAGATACTCGAATTCAAATTTGATATCTCAAGAACAATTGAGCACTATTGATCTCATTACTGAATAAATTTCCTTGCAAAGAAATGAAAATACAGATGGAAACTGTAAACATATTTGAACAAAGTTTGTGAATCATTTAAGGTGTGGGATCAACCTTGCTAACCCTTATTAATGGAGCTGACATGCACCAGCTTATTCTCTACTTCTCACCAAGGTTCACCAAACCAACCTACCTAACCAAGCACAGCATTCACTTGAATAATGTTAATGGGAATTAGGTTCAGAATTAGGGTTCTTGTTGAGTGCTTTTATTGTAACAGGTTTTTTGCAACGCGCTTTAGGCTTTGTGGTAGGGTGAAGAGCACCAGTTACTTTACAAAGAGATGCATGATGTTACGTATTCAAGGACTAGAACAAAAAATCGTAAGAGTAGGTTTATTGTCAATTGGAAGCGAAGTGATACATACCATAGGAAATATATCATTGTAAAAGTTCAGGAATTTAGTGGTAACATTCTGGCTTCACTGCGCAAAACTTTTTTGGCTTGAAAGCCTTCACATCCTACAAAAGGTAACGAAAATGTTATCCATCTCCTAACATTTAAACTTGACATGCTATTGAACTGAATGGAACAAGCGCAAAACAACATAAAGTATGAATCTAGCTATATAGATAAATGGTCGAGGTCCATGAATAACAGGAGTGGGATTTAATCTCCCCCTAAGTAAAAGTTGAAGACCTCAAGGATTGTGCTAAGCAAGAATACTAAATACTAGTGTGTTTATTTTAGAGATTAAACACGCAAAATAAAATGACTGATAGTGACTGGATCGATAAGAGAGTCAACCACCCCATTTCAACCAACAGAGGATATGTGTTGACCTATCGATCTATATATCTGTAGGTAATGGATCAATACAAATTAATAATTGAGTTTCATCCATGGAGTGTTAATGCTGGGGAGGCTGTAAGGTGTTGACCCAAAGAAACAATAACAGATGAAATATATGCTCTGCAACTGAGGTGATTTATGATGGGGACGGGTGGAAATGGTGACATTTAAGACTGCGGAGGGCGGAGAGTGAGAGGACGTAATGCACGACATGCCACCTCTCAACCTTGCAACTCTCACAGCTGACAGTGAGACTATATTTAAGTTCGCCATGAATACATAGTTAATATAAACAATCATAAATGAAAGCAAAGGTATGCTGAGATTCCAATGTATATGCAGACACATGAAGTGTCGTAAAATGAGTTGCCATTAAAAGAGATTGTATGGATTCAGCTACTCTTGTGGACTGAATGTGGATTCTGAATGCATCTAGAGTAATAGTTAGATTGACAGCAGACAGAATACATGTGAACTTGTATAACAAATACAGAATCGAAGAACATCTAGTGAGTGATTTTAATGATCTGTGGGATCGTTATTATAAACAAAAATAAAATAAAATGTTGGAAGCACAACAAGATGAAGGGGTTGAAAGTGCTAAGTTGTGAACGACAATAGATATATGTATGGTAATAATTCTTCTCAAGTTGCATCGAGGCCTTTTAAGATTAAAAACCAGCTTAATCTCCTAAGGACAGACTTAATATTGATGGTAAGATCATGGTATATAGTATTGGAGCCCTCAAACAAGAGTTCCAGTCAAGTTTGCACAATAGGCAAATCTTGCATTGCCAGACTGAAAAGTCTTCAATGTAGAATAGGCACTAAGTTGTGGCTCAATGTCAGTCCATATACATATACCTCGATTATCATACGAAGTAGACTTCGTGATGTCCCTGAAAATAGGTGTACCTTGAGATGTTGCAACAACTTGTTGACGGCTATTCTCGGATAAAGCGTGCAATTTTGATAGAGATGGATGGATACATATGAATGAGATTTGATTTTAAGGTGGAGACCATTAGATCGTGAGAGACGGCTCTGTGGATTAAAACCCTACATCTAAAAGGTGGTTAGGGGATAGTATTGATGTCAAGTTTGGGTATTTTACTAGAACTGATGGAGTGTCAAAAGGTATTAGAAGGAATGGTCCAAGCCATTGAAGAAGAACAAAGTCTAAGCAAAAGTTTGATACATCTTAATTGAGTGCAAGGTGGCCTTTGAAGATACTTCTTAAAAAACCTACAGCAGTGTCAAAGTCCAAAGGGGTGGCAGTGACCTCCAACAAACAGCATTACTAACAGGACGGAGAGTATATTTATTTCTCTTGTCTACACACTAAAAAAGTAGATAGACAATCTCTACACTGCTCTAATAGATACGTCTCAGTAAGATTCACAGTGAAAGTTTTGTACATGTGCTTCGAGATCTTCACACAATCTTAGATTAACAGATATTGTTGTGCGCATAACGAAGTCCTGATACAATTTGTTGCGCACACAACGGCGGAAGCGTAGCGATGACTTCTGTGGGAAACGACGAAGCTGCATCTTATGGATGAACAAATGATGTTACATACAAAATACAAAAAAAAACAGATACAACACGAATTTAACGTGGTTCGGCAAACTCGCCTACGTCCACGAACACACGAACAATCCTTCATTGTTCCAAATCTGGTTACAAATATATACAACTTATTTTTCGAAAGAAACCAAATACAAAATCCGAAGAATTCGGATTACAAACTTCACATGATCCTCACATCAATACAAATGCATAGAGGGAGACCTCTGCTGAGGATCCTTGATCCCGAAGTGGGATAAATAGATTACAAATTTGGTTTCTCAAAGGAAACCCAAAATCCGAAGAATTCAGATTACAAATTTCATATGATCCTCACATGAGACATCTGCTGAGGATCCTTGATCTCGAAGGATGGGATGATCAAATGAAGAACCATTCGTCCCCTTTTATAGATGAACTGAGGAGGTCTAAAGCACCCCCTTTCTTCCTTGCTGAATCCTTAAGAAAGCAAACTAAAGTCAACAATGACAGCTAGGTCCACTTACTTGTTTGAATTATTTCTTCTTTCTTCATCATTAAGAAATCCAGGTCAAAGTCAACAAAGACGACTAGCATATCACTTACTTATTCAAACTGCTTTCTTCTTACTTAATACTTAAGCAAGCCAAATAATGCTCTAGAAGCTTCCACAAACTTCAAGCCACTTGAGGAGGTGAAAGAAGCTTCTGCCATATTCTACCACTCTCTCATATTTTTCAACAAATACAACATTGCTACTGAATGGAACTTAAGTGTTTCACTATCAATGATGCCTGAAAGGTCTAAGATAACTACCGGGTGCTGTGTTACAGTTTCCATGTTGCGTCATATGGTGATGAATCTATAACTACTTTTCAGTGATAATGTTCTCACCTCTTCACAACATACAGAGACCATTGGCAAAAGAACACACAAAATTTGAGGGCCTTCATCAAAGGCAATCTATTCCATGCCACTACTCTTTTTTTTAGGAAACAATCACAAGGATGCATACACCAAGAGAAGGAACTCTTCTCCAAAGAGAAAAGGCATGGCAAATTGCTCTTTGCATAAGCCCTTGTTTGGCATACTGGAAAAGTTATCATGTTCGAAAAAGTAAGAGGAAAATAGACATAATGCAATTCAGCATTTGAATTTCGTTTTGATTTGTTTTTCAAATATCATGTATCTCTTAAATGGTGGCTTCTTTATCCTATTTCCATTCATTAGAATCCATTAAAGTTAATTTCATTGAGGATTGCTTACAGCATTTAGGAAGTCTTGAGAAGGTTACAAAAATCTGACAAAAGAAGGATGTTTTTCAAGCAGCAGGGCTTACTATGGATGGTGAGAAATCATTGAAGGTATATCACGACTCTGATGACCCTGCAGAAGAAATTTGGATGTTTTTAAGAAACTGTATTTTTATCCAAAACCAATCTCCGGCAACTTAAAGGGATCTTATCCTGGATGGGTTTGTTTTTCCACAAGGATGTATATGTGTTACAATTGACACGAATGTTTCTGAATCTAGCAGGAACGCAGTTTTTGGTATAGTGTGTGTTGATGATCAAGTGATCATCTTTAATGTTTATTTTGGGAGTCGTCAAGTCTGAAACTGAACATTTTGCGGTTCAGGAGACGGTGAAATTGGTAGTATCTAAAGGATGGTCGACTTGTTTTTTTGTATGATGGTTTTAGTCTTGTTCAATATTTTAAACAACATCAATGATTCCAGTTTGCTGTAGCTTCATCATGTTATAAAGAGCAGGAGTTGGGTCTTAGTTGGATAGGAGCTAAGAATCTGATGTTTGTAATATCCTTCCGTTTAATATCAGCAAAAAAAAAAAAAGAGGAAAAGAATGAGAGGATTGGTAACAGCCAAGAAAAAAAAAAATTAGGGCTTGGTAATCTTGTCAGGCGTCATGACAGGGTACTGGACTCACTGTGTCATGTCTAGTCCACTACTTAACAAACTCAACAAGTTGGTACAATCGAAAAGAATTATGCTAAGTTTTCTGTAGCACTTTTACAAAGAGGATTTATTGGTTTAAGAGGTGCAGCATTCACTTAGAGCTATATTACAACTTAGATTAACATTGATCGATGACACTAATAGACCCATTGTTCATGAAGTATGCTCTCAACTTGTTCAACTCCACTGTCACCATGTGATCTCTCTATATCAGTCAGGAATTTGCATCGACTAGAAGAGGAGACAGGGTTTTCTAATTATGGGGACACTTTTAACAGTGTTTGAGGTGTTAAAAGTCCTTTAAAGCAGAGGAATTTGTCTCCATCAAACCTAAGAAGCATCAGATTTCTTCAGTCACTAAGGATGGAATCACATAGGAAGGACCCCACTCCTTTTGAGTTCTCACAAACAAATCTATTATGCTAAATTATTGGATTTGATAACACAGCACAAGAATGTAATGACCAGAATATATTGATGATCATAAAAAAAGTGCTGCTAAAATATGCTTAGTTGGATACTAGCAATTAAAATGTTGAATTAGAGAATTCATTCGGATAAAGTGAACAAGAGTGTCGTGCCTAAGCAGTTAACCTAAACTATATAATTCTTTCATAAGCTTATTCAATAGACATTACCCGTGTACTACAAGTCATCGTTTCTATGATCCACGGGACTTGGATTGTCAGTAGCCTGTTCCTTGCGTAGCCTTTCAATGACTTCCTCTAATGGAGCATCTCCTGGTCTCCGATATAATTGATCCCCGATCTTGATCTCATATGCTTCTGGTTGGCTCAAAACAAATTCCTTCAACTGCAAAAGACAATGTGGTCCAAATCCATTTCACATCAGAATAGTGTTCAAGGGATCTAAATAAATTTGCAATCAACTTAAACTGAAACGTGTAGATGGAAAATCTCACATTCTCGAAGAACTCTTAACTGAGTGTAGCTTAAAAGACAAATAAAATTTTAGAGCTATGACTTGGAAGCATACCTCTTCGATGTCCTGTCCTTTCTGCAAGTTGAACATGAGTGTGTTTAAATCAACTGCCATGAACTTGTTGTCTACTGTTCCGGATTTGAGTAGCCTCGTCCATCTCATAGCAATGTTAGCCATCATTTCCTGGAAAAGACTTGGATCAAATCATGACAATTTTCCATGGCAATGCAACTTGTTTATTGCATGTCCACCAAATGCTATACTCTTATTAGACGCTGCATTTAAACAGAGTTTTTGATACCCTTTCTCCTTTTCTATTTGATAATTCGTTAACTGATTCCCATTCTTATAGAAGATCTAAAGTCTGAAAAACTAGGTTCAAATTTTGTGAAATGTATCATGTTTTTCCGAATTTTAGGTATCTTATTACAATCATCGCACGAAGAAAACACCTACTGAGAGTCATTTCTCATCCATAAAAAGATTGTTAATTTAATGTGACGCTCATCCTCAATATCTATATAAACAATCAAAAGTTTGAGTCCTGTTCGAGAATCTATCAGCTAGCCTCATCATTTCTCTTATCCATAAAATACCGTTAATTTAATTAATTAAGTTTAGATGTATTCATCTTAAATAGCTAAACAAAAAACATAAGTTCGTGAATATCAGACATTCACTAATCAAAGATGATCTATTCAAGAATCTATTAACCTAGCCTCATCATTTCTCTCTTTTTAGTTTCTTCATTTTCTCTTCTTTTACCTAATTTCTTAATTTCCATACTTAAATATATTCATAGTTTATTTCTTCTTTTTTTATCTATTACGAAATTCTTACTTCTTCACATCTAACTCAGCATGAATGTTGAGTTATAACTTATAACCTCTTGCCAAATCAAATTTTTACATTTTGCTAATAAACTCAACATATCTAATTCATATCGATCACTCGAAAATCCACCAAAATCGGAACAAAAGGAATCATGACCTACCCAACATCCAAAATCTCAACTAACCACATGATCATCCAAAAACAAAACAACATTAAACCAAATTATCCCAAAATTAAGCGATTAACGTAAAATCTAACTCACACCCACAACTCCATTACTCCATCTAATCTCAAATCAATCAAGAAATTGAACAAAAGGGAAACTGAGAGTATATACCTTAGATCTGCGTTCGCCCAATCGAAGCTTAACGAACCCCATGGACGGACCCACTTGCCTCTTCATCATCTGAGCTTGAATTTCCTCCATACTCATTGTATCTAAATCCAAGTTTGGTGGGTCGAACTCTTCATCTTCTTCGACTTTCTTCGATTTTTGACCCCATTTCTTCCATTCTTCATCCTCCTCATCATCAATCACGTCATCCAGATCGTCTGGGATGTGAACCCTTCTCTTCCCAGCTTCTGTGAATCGAAGGAATGCGCCAGTTTGGAGGAGAAGTATGAGGAGGAGGCAGAGGAGAGGAAACAGAGTAGGGGAAGAGTTGCTCATGTTTTTGTTTTTGAGCAAGGTTACAGTTTTTTTAAATCTTGACAATATTTTATTTATAGGTTTGGGGAATAAGAAGGTTATTTGGTCAAGTTTGGTAAATTTGTGGTAAATGATATCACATGTTCAAGGTTTGATCGTTGAATCGAATCGAATCAGATCCAAATCTGATAATAACACAAAAAAAAATCTGAATCCAATCCACAAGCTCTTCATTTTTTTTATTTTTATTTTTTTGTGATTTTTATTTTTAATCCCTTAACCCATCCCACTTCAGATACCGTCGACTATATTCGACCCTGTGACCTAGTGATACCATCCGTCACTGCTCAACCATTGAGCCATCACACCTTTGGCCACAAGCCATTCATTTGTTATGGTCATAACAAAACACTAACAGCATATTGACAAAAAAAAACTATGTTTTATGGTTGACATCCAATCTATTCACATGGAAGTGAATAAACATACTACAAATCACTTATGATTTTCTTTTAAATGAGATTGTCATGCTTTTTTATCTAAGTGTAATGCTAGGAAACCATGTTTTGCAACCAGGATGACGTGTCATGATCTGGAAAGAATGATGAAATTCCCAAAGATTTTATGTGTATCTCAAAATTGTAAAAAACTCCTCTAACGATGCCACATCATCATGGTTGCAAAATATGTTTACACATAAAATGAAATGCTACTGTAGATAAAATAAACTATTTTTTTTGTCATTTCAGATTAGGGATTTGTGATTCATAGATGTGGTTATGACAACATTATAACAGGTCCGACTGGATCTCTCGAATTCCTCCTTGGGATTTCCTTACTCTCTCAAAATAGTTACAAAGAATGTTATTTCTTCCTATTCCGTTTTTTAATTGTTTTTCTCCATCTCCTTCCCTTGTTTGAGACGATATCAATGTCCCTCCCATCACGCTGCATGACTGGCGGGCTTTCCTTATAAGGAGAGATTTTTCTGTCTAGGTTCAATGCATCTTTATTCCGTGCATGTTCGCTTACTTAACGTCATTTGCTCGTGCTGCAAATTCTGGAAGACTAAGTCACGTGGTCGTCCATATCCCAACTTTCATACGGGTCAATTCAAAATTAGCTCAGTACAATCGCCCCATTGGTTTTGAGAAAGGTTCTCGATTCCGAGATTCAACCGGTTCCAAATATCAACAATATTGATGCTTCATGTCTTGTCTTGAGAACTGTAACAACCACTTTATGTCCCACCTTGGGAAACGTTGGGAAACGTTGCCTGGAAAGTTGAAATGTTACCTCACCATTTAATTATAAGGACGCACTTGGTATCACTCCTTCTCCATATATTTTCAACAGATCTTTGACGCCTCCTTCAAACGCTCTCGCTAGGCATTGTCTCTCTTATTGCCAGGTAAATCCTCTTTACCCTCATATTTGTTTCAATTAAAAAAAATGTTTTTTGTCTTCCCATCATGACCCACCATAAAATATGTAAATTTACACCGGTTCGCGCAATTCCCGTCCCAATTCTACTGGCCCAAGACCCATTGACGTGCGACTGGCCAAAATGTCGTACTGGAGAAAGAGAACTTAGGCACCTTCAATTGTACACTTTTGATGGCTCCATGAATCTCTGTATATATGCGTCAGCATCAGTCAAATAGTTGTTGGGCTTTGGTTTCCTCTTTCCGATTTGAGTATCAATTTGCTGAATCATTACAACATCATTCCCGATCAAGGAATTGGTAATTTCTGGCAATACATTAGGGCCTTTGATAGATTGTCTCAGTCACTAAATATCCTTGTTACTTGGGATCATGTTCATTCCCAATACAACCTCAAGCATACCACTGGAAAGACGGGATACTTCTTTTTGAAGGTTCGAGATAAAAAATCGAAATGGTTTCATGCCTTTCAAATTTCGATAAATCTTGGTATGTTTATCTCATTTCGATTTTCGGTGACATTTGTGAGACAAGGACTCAAAGTCCTTTTGTTGTTCATTTATTTATGACTCCCAAATTTGTTGGGAAGAGTTAGACAAGGATTTATCTTTGTGGCTCACAATTTATGTGGGACTCAAAGTCATGTACAGACAAAGACTCAATGTCATTTTTTTCTCTCTTTTAAAGCAAGCATACGAGAACGTAGGAAACAATGCAGCACATACAATGTGAAATAGGGCAGCGAGACAGCGTGAAACAGGCCGCGAACACGGCGTGAAATCGGTGTGTTTGGCGTGAAACAGTAGCCAAGTAGAAGATTGAAATCGGGTAATTTTGAGTGTTCTTCGTTTGTATAGTTTCGCCAAAAATCTTCCAGGTTCATTTTGAGTTCTACTTCCATTGTAAGGAGTGGAGGGAGGAAGATTGAGAAGAAACTGTTGTTACTTTGTGATATTGTTTGCTTGAGATTGGGTAATCTCAATGATCGTTGCTTAACAATGTTGTAATCTTCAAGTAAGTGTTTTCATATCAATAAGATAGTTACAGAGTTGTCGTCCGTGGAGTAGGCAAAGCCGAACCACGTAAATCCTGGTGTGATCTTTACTTTTCTACATATTACGTATTGCATGTTGTTTGCTTATTACTTGCATAACATTTTCAGTCAGTCACTTTCACCAACTAAGTCTTGGTCTTGTGTTTAGTTTACTTGCAACAATTGGCTTTGAGTTGATTGGTCGTTTCAGGTATTTACTACAAGTAGTATCAGAGCGTCAGTCGGTTGGTGTTTGTGCTTTGAAGATATCAAATAAAATGGCTGAAAGAGTTTCTTCATCGTGGGATGATGGCTATGTAAAAGTCCATGGGTTCGACATTGTTCGATCCAATGGAAGAAACAATTTTAAAGCTTGGCAGATGGATTGTAAAGATATTCTGGTCAATTTGGATCAGATTGATGCACTGGATGTCATGCCTCATTTCAGGTGGTCGAGTGGGACCCGCCTCTAGAATGTGACGTGATAGTAACTACAAAAAGTCAATCAATATGACTTGAAAATAACATCTAGAAAATGAAATTACACTATTTACATGAGATGTAACACTTGCTCAAACTACATCAGTCTTGATCCAAAAACAAATTGAAAATTTCCCTAATTTACAACTCACAACATTTACACAAAAAATACATGCCATTGATACAAACTAAGGAAACATAAGACACAAAACTCGACCCCTCTAAAAGACTCTAGCTGTACAGTGGACCACCTTTAGCAGAAGACCTGAAAATGAAATCATGAGATGGGTGAGCTATCCAATAGCTCAGTGAGTATTATAAAGTCATACACGAGAAAACGACTAACACAATTTATAATTCATATTTCAATGCTACAAACATACACATACTAATCACCATTCCGCTTTTAACGTCTGGAATGTGAGACGATACTATAACATCTACCATTCCACTTTTAACGTTTGGAATATGAGACGATAATATAACAAATAATCATTCTCTTTTTAACGTCTGGAATGTGAGACGATAACATAGCAAATATCCATTCCACTTTTAATGTCTGGAATGTGAGACGACAACATAACAATTTATTCCACAACAAATAAATGAATATTAATTCTCAAATATATGACAGTTATACTCACATTAAATAAACTAATGCCTTACTCGATCTACACTATACTCTCTAGGTGTTTGAGATGCAGTCAGAGCCTTCTTTGAACCTAAATAAAATGACATAGGCTCGAGCTCAACATGAATCACACATTTACTTATAGAATATGTAAAACACATGCTCATGAAATAAATTAATGCATTGACACGGTAAAAGAGTAACCATGCTTCCTTGTAAAGCTCAAAACTCATAGACAACCCCTCCCTTCCTAATAACCTGAATAATGGGTTCCAACCACCTCTTATTCTATATGCTATACTTGATACTACACTTTGAATTTCACAATAATTTCAGTTGTGTTCAAAAGCAGATATCACTAGCTTCGAAACTATATATTATATGCTTAAATTGAGTCCGTGGAAGGAGATCCATTCAATACAATCCAACACAAAATTGCTGAAAATTCAAGACAGGAAGCAATATATAGGTTTGATAGAAACTGATGGTGCGACCTGAATATAAGAAATTAGACTTCGAAATTTATATCCATGGAAATCTCTATGTCTCTAGTTTCCAACCCAACAAACTGTTTGTAATTTGGAGTTGTGTACAACAGATCACGCCAATTTTCGTAGACAATATACAAATCAGTCCGATTTTGCATATACATTCATATAAATTTCGAATCATCATACAACTCTCCATACCATCAACCTAATTCAATATGATTCTAAATAACATGATAACCCTAATTTTCCTGATCTTAGACAACATCAAACCCTAATTTACCTGATCTTACATAACATCAAACAAACTCATACCTTAAGCAAAGCTTATAATTCAAAATTTAAGCATAAACAAGTACCTAATTGAGAATATCTTCCAAACTCAGTCAAGTTTCTTCAAGAGAATTGTTGTAACTATTTATCTTTGGGAGCTCTTTGCTTGTAAAATCAAGAGGATGAAGATAAGAGACTCATTGCCATGTGTTGCTTAAATAGCATGAGGTGGCAATCCTATCCCATATTTATGTTTTAGTCCTACAACTTCGTAAGATTTTCACTAAGCACCTCAAGTTTTTCCAATATTTTCTAAGTGAACTACTTGACAAAATTTTCTCGTATAAGTGTGTTCTCAACATGTTTTATGAAAAAACAATCTGTAATCAACCAATTAAACTCGCACGCACACTTAGAACCCGACATGCTGCCAAAACAATTTACTTGTGCTCAAACTTGTGCTCTAAATGAGTTTTGACATATTTAACAATGTATGAAATGCATGTTTTCAAGATTCAAATCTCACACTAGATGAGAAGAAGAAACCATCATCAGATAAACCGACGGTTGAGGTTATTGAGAAGTAGAGTAAAATGGATCAGAAAACATGTAGTACGATTCGTTTGTGTCTTTCTCGCAATGTGACTTACAACTTCGCTGATGAGATGAAGGCTCGAGGTATTTAGGATAAGCTTCAGGCTATATATCTTCAGAATGATCAGATGAGTGTGATGTACCCACATAAGACGCTCTTCACTTTCAGGTTGCAGCCAGATAAACTCATGACTGATCACATAAATGAATTTGAATGTTTATACTTAGATTGTGTTAGCTTGGGAGCTAAATTTGAAGATAGTTAGATAGCATTATTCTTGTTAATTTCTTTGTTACCGGAATGTGAACCGTTTGTTGATCAGATGACAACATTGAAGAAAGAAAATTTTGTGTATAGTGATATTGTTCAAGCTGTATTTGCAAAGGCTTCCAGAAATAATGTTTCGAATTAGGAGATTTAAGCACAATTTATGTGGGACTCAAATTTGTTGTTCCTTTTGTTATTCCTTTATTTATGACTTTTAAATTTGTTGGGAAGAGTTAGACAAGGCTTTATCTTTGTGGTTCACAATTTATGTGGGACTCAAAGTCTTGTACAGACAAGGACTCAACGTCCTCTTTCTCTATTTAAAAAAAAAGCATACAAGAAAGTAGGAAACAACGCAACACATACAATGTGAAATAGGGTAGCAAGACGGCGTGAAACAGACTGCGAACACAGCATGAAACAGGTTGCGAGTTTGGCGTGAATTGATGTGTTTGGCGTGAAACAGTAGCCAAGTAGAAGGGTTGAAATCGGGTGATTTCGGGTGTTCTTCGCTTGCATAGTTTCGCCAAATCTTTGGGGTTCTTTTTGGGTTCTACTTTCATCGTAGGGAGGAGTGAAGGGAGGAAGATTGAGAAGAAACTCTTGTTACTTGGTGGTATTGTTTGCTTGAGATTGAGTATTCTCAAGGATCGTTGCTTGACAACGTTGTAATCTTCAAGTAAGTGTTTCCATATCAATAAGACAATTACAGAGTCATCGTCCGTGGAGTAGGCAAAGCCGAACCACGTAAATCCTGGTGTGATATTTACTTTTCTACGTATTACGTATTGCTTGTTGTTTGCTTATTACTTGCATAGCATTTTCAGTAATTCACTTTCACCAACTAGGTCTTGACCTTGTGTTTAATTTACTTGCAACAATTGGCTTTGAGTTGATTGTTTTAGGTATTTACTACAACGTTTTCCCTGGATCTAGACCTGTTCTTAGAAACAAACTGTTTTCCCAAACCCCTAACTTAGGTTTGTAGCTTCCTTAATGTTTTCTTTTCATATGTAAAGTTTTTCCTCCTTGTTATTGACATAGTTGTTTTCTTACAATGACAAAGTTATCATTGACCCTTCTCGGACTTCATTATTCGCTTGCGACCCCTCCCCATGACATTTATCATAAAGTTATTAACATTGCAAAATTTTGAACCATCTCCGACCAAGAAACACCCTATGTTGCCTCCATCTGGGTGCTTCTAGACAAACTAAGTGTTAAGGCTAACATCGCCTTGTATCGTCGGAACGGTCAAGCCTTGGAAATATGAGTTAACTCTCTTAGTGTCCATGCCCAGCGGGATCTTCATAGGCTTCAGAAGGCGGTTAGGAGGGGGCAAAAAACTGAAGATAAAACATGGTTCTGCCTAGGCTATCTCTTCACCGTTGCTTATTCTGTCCCAAAATCCAGTCATGTCAATTCTCACCAGGAACCAAGTTTGTCCGCTATTGAGTATGATCTTGAAGGTGTTAAAACTGCTATCGAATCTCTCATGGTTGCACGACATCCGTCTCCTACCAATGCTTTAACTGATAATGATCTCGCTATCTTTGATGCCAATGATTTTACTTCTCTTACGAGCAACGTCCATGCCTCTGTTTCGGCTGCCTTGCCTTTACTCTAAATACAAAAATCAATTGCCAAAAATTACATTTTTCAAAAAATTTGGGTTATCATTTTCTCTAATTATTAATTGATTTTTGAAACCATTGATATTCACGTAATAATTACACAATATATCATTTAATTTATGTATGTTAGTGTTTCGATTATTATATTTTATTCTAATTATTTCATTTTCATGTTTTTGTAGGAATTTGAGCTTAAACGATGAAATCGCGTTAAGGCGACAATTTGAAGAATGATCAATTGGTTTGTTTAAATAGCGATACAAAGTAACGTGTGACAAGTCGAATATCACATGCCTAAACCTTATCCAAATAAACCAAATTCAACTATTACCTAAGCCCAAGTCCGAAAGTTAACCTAAAGCCCAAACCCAACCTAACTAGGAGAAGGGAGAAAACCCTTTTTTAGGGTGTTGATCTCTCCCATTTCCTGTCGGCTCCCCTGCCACGTTCCTCTGCCCCTTTTCTCTTCTTCCAGCCACCAAACCAATCCATCCTACCGGCGATCCTCTCTCGATAGGAGGACTGGCAGTGCAACCACCTCACCAACCACCGTCTCCACCGTAGCTTCTTCCATTCGTCTTCAACCAACAGCCTACGCATCACCACCATCACCGTCCCTTGTTTCTCCCTCACAACACCACTGTCCACACACCAGCCAACACAACAACACCTCTCGCTAGCAACCACCGTCACAAACAGCCACCATCGATAACCGGAGCTCTCTCCCTTTCCCGTCACAGACAAAAGACGCAACAGGGAGGACTCCAAGTCCCTGCTTCTCTCTCCCTCCCTCACGAACCCAGACCCTCTCTCTCATTTTGCAGTCTCTCGTCCCTTCCTCATCCATCTCTCCCTAATCCCTCTTCTCTGATCAACCACAGACCATGCCTGCCACTGTCCCTATTTCTCTCCCCCTGTTCTCGTCTTTCTCTCTCTCGCTTCTCCCTGATCTCTCTTTCGCTCTTGCAAAACTAGCAGCAACGAAGAAGACGTAAATGGAGCAAGCAGCAGTGGAGGCGTAGAGCAAGCCAGCTCGTTGGAAATGAAGGCGCAGATAAAATAGGAGGGAAAAGAGATTTGAATCAGATCGCTATTTGCAACCCCAGATTCTGTCATAGCCACCACATCCATTTGCACTCTTTTATCGGGATGCGTGTTCGTCCAGGAACTGATGGATTTCACCTCCATTGATGTTGTGACGCCATCCACCATGATCTTCTAGACCCCACGCCGAAGCGAAGATGAAACCACAGGGTTTCCTAGAGTTTGTCGTATCTAAATTTATTGTTTTCTATATGCTTGAATGTTAAACACAGTTGATTTCTGAATTTCAATAATTTTCTTTCACCGATTATATCCGAAATAATTATCTAGACTAATCGGTAGTTAGAAGTTCCCTTTATTGATATTCGAAGTTTGCTTTAATCAATTAATTTGAATCTGTGATTGTGTGTGCCGTAAAAATACATGCAATGCCCAGCTTGCGGCATCTTTATCAGTTTATGGTGTGTTGACCAGTTCTGGTCTTTAATGGGTTCCGGGCATGGGCGGATCCACTGCTTGGATAAGGGGGTCAATTGACCCCCTTAGGTTTTGTAAAAAATTCATTAAAGTAGTTAAAATTTCACTATTGCCCCCCTTTGAAAATTTATATTGCCCCTCTTAAAATTTCATATTGCTTCCTCTTTATAAAAAAACATCATAGATCCCAAATCGCAAGAGAAACTGAGGCTCTTGTGTTTGTGTCTACGCTTGCGTCTTGCGATATCTTCTTAAGTTCTTCTTCATCTCCGTCTGAAATAAGTGAGTTTGTTTGATGTTCTTATTTCTCCATCTCCGACTTGTTGATTTTATGCCCTGGTGTTGCAAAAAAAATTCCGATGAATTTCTGAAACCTAAATTCCTGAATTTAATATAGTTTTTCATGTCAACCGATTAAGAGATTCTCCATCTAATATTACAACTAACAAGAAAATAAGAAACAATGACAAACCTACATGTTTGATGAATGTTGTGTCAATAAAAAAAGCAATTGGATCAGCTGCTAAACCCATTGCAGCAGGCAATACAATATTAAATATCTCCAAGCCAATCTCATCATTCTTGAAAACAATCTCACAATAAGCCTTAATGGTCTTTCAATAAAAGCAAAAAAAAAAAATATTCTCTACATAAAATGTTACTAAACAATCAATCTCACACTCAAAGACAAACACACCCCATACACACCACATGTACACATTTTACACTGCACAAATAGTGACATACATAGCATGTTTGCAATGTACATAAAAATTGAAATTTTTATGTTGTACATCTCCATCGTTAAACATAACCCAGAAAAAGAAGACAAACTTTGATGCCTTTACTAATTTATTGGAAACTTCTTATACAAAAGGACATTTTTATGCTGTATACCGAGGAAATTTCTTGAAAATGTTACATAATTTTTTGCCCCCCTTTGTCTGCAATCTTGGATCCGCCCCTGGTTCCGGGATCCTATAAAAACCCCGCTCGCCTTCCAAAAAAAAAAAAATACATGCAATGCTAGGGGTTCAGAATTAGTTAAAATAAACTTGTGATTGTGTGTGTCGTAGAAAGACATGCAATGCTAAGGGTTTATGCCTTTGCTGAAATCAATTGCGAACTTAGATTAATCTTTAGGTTAATCGTGTTAATTCTTGAAAACAATAATTTGGATTACACAAATCTCGGAAAACATGTGGTGGATTCGATGTCTCGGTCCACTCTCTTATCATCTTATCAGTTTAATCTTTAAGTGTTCAATTTCATTCTCTTAATTTAGTAATTTACATTTGTTGTAACCCCCAACTCTAAATTAGTTTAAATAAGTTTTAGAATTCGACTTTCTTGTCAATCCTCGTGAGATCGACCTGTATTTGCCACTATCTACTAGTTAGACAGTCGTACACTTGCGGTATTACAAGTAGAATTTATTAGTTTATTAATTTAGGTTAATAAAATCCCCGGCAACGGCGCCAATCTCTCTTATTTTTCTAATTATCATTTCGTCTACTTATATATTGATTTTTGAAACCACCCCCTGAGTTTCTAATTATATGTTGATTTCATGTTTGTTTTATTTATTGGTCTTTAGGTTTCATTTAATGTGTTTAATATATTTATTTACTTGCATTTTTTTCACATATTTTATATACCCTCAAAATTCATTTATTTACTTGTATCATTTAAATTTTTACATTTTTTCTTTATACGCCAAAATATTTCTTAAAATTAGGAGACCGAAATCAACTCAAAAAACAAAATCACAACAACTCGACCCCATTGACATTTAAACATCACTAGTTATTATTACTCCTTCAAGTAACGAGGTTGACAGATCTTGATGGTCACTAAATATTCCATTTTTTCTGTTAATTGTATGTTAAATCTCATTACTTTCTCAATTAAGAAGAGATAAATAAAAGGAGTGAAATAGGAAACAAATTATCTAAAACTTAAATTCGAAAATACAATTGAAATTTTCAAGTTTTTTCTATACAAAACAAAATATTTTACGAAATATTTTTAAAATCAGGAGACCGAAATTAACTCGAAAAACAAAATCACAATCCTTGTCTGAAAGCTCCCCTCTCCTTCTCCGTTTCTCCTTAGGTGTCGAAACAAAGTGTAGTGTATTATCTTCATTGAACTTCCTATAGAATATTCTACACAAACAACAATTAGAAGAATTGAAAATTCGTTTAATTCTCATCTAGTATTCATACATCTCGCGCTATATTTTACTTCCTCTTATAAAATGATCTCAAATTATCATGATCATCATAAAGTAATCAATAACAGAGACTTATACCAAACATCGACAAACTCTAATCCTAAGTCTTATCCACAACAGTTTACTACATCGTCTCTACAAAATAATTATTGTCTAATTTTGACCAAAAAAAAAAAGTGCCCCTGGTTGAATTTTTTTCTACAATAAATACAAATATAATCAGCTGCTAAAAATTACATTTTTTGAAAAATTCTATGTTGTATCTAATTATCATTTCTTCTAATTATTTATTGATAAATCACCTTTCTGATTTTTTAATTATCACTTCTACTTATATATATTGATCTTTGAAATCATCATTTGATTTTCTAATTATATATTGATTTTATGTATGTCTCATTATTTTGTTATTAAGTTTCATTTAATGTGTTTAGTAGATTTATTTACTTGCATATTATTTTTTCACATATTTCATATACCTTTAAAGTTCATTTATTTACTTGTATCCTTGAATTTTTTTTTTCATTTTTTCTTTACACGCCGAAATATTTCTTAAAATTAGGAAGCCAAAATTAACTTGAAAAAACGAAATCACAATCCTAGCTAACAACTCAACCCCATTGTCATTTAAACATCACCATCTCATCATTACTCCTTCAAGTGACGAGGTTGACTAATCGTGACGGTCACTAAATATTCCAATTTTTATTAGTTAATTATATGTTAAAGCTAATTACTTTTTAATTGAGAAGAGATAAATAAAAGGAGTGAAATAGGAAACAAATTATCTAAAAGCTCTCCTCTCCTTCTCCGTCTCTCCTTAGGTGATGATGAAACAATTTCCTCTAGAATATTCTCCACAAGCAACAATTATGAAAAATTGACAAATTCGTTTTAATTCTCATCTAGTATTCATACATCTCGCGCTATATTTTTTTTCTCAAATAAAATGTTGCAAGAAAATCAAAATGATCTCAAATCATCATAAAGTAATCAATAACAAAGACTTATACCAAACATCGACAAACTCTAATCCTAAAGTCATTTATCCACAATAGTTTACAACACCAACTCTACAAATTAATTATTGTCTAATATTGACAAAGACATTACTTAATCATTGTATAATTAATTAAAACACGTCAACTAATCCTCAACCCTTCAACCTTTTTTCTAAGTCACACATACCAAACAGATTTCATCATTTATTTATCCATTTATCTCACCTAGGTGACTGTGATTTTCCACATCTCAACATACCAATAGCATCACTGCTCTAATCTCGATGACATCTTATTCAATCACAGCTATCAGATTAAATAACTACCATTCTCGAGATCTTTGCAACACAAACACATGTAATTCACGCGGCTCTCACGACAAGTCAAAAGCCACACATTATTCCCGTTGATTCCAGGGGGCGCGAGGGAGACCTACCACCGTCCATTTTATTTTGAGCTTGTCTAAAGAGTCTTGCCCCGCCAGCGCAGGCCCCATGGAAGGCTCGAGGTCAAACTCATGGCCTGACCTGTATTATGCTCCCCCTTATGGAGTCCCACCACCCGGGTCGCAGTCTCGTGGGTTTGACCCGTATGGGGCTCCACCGCCTGCTGGGTATCCGGCTTATGGAAGCGGATATGATCCGCCTCCATCCGGATACCCTTACAATGCTCCTCCTGCGCCTTATGGGTCTGCTCCGCCTTCGACCGAGTACAGGTACAATGCAGAGCAGAGCCAGTATGGTGCTTATGATAGTCAAGGAAATAAAGTTGGGAGGTGAACGATTGCTTATCGGGAGGTTTGTAGGTAAGCGACTGGCTTATACTTATGTCAAAGACTTCCTGATGCGCGCTTGGGGTACAAAGGAATTTATTATGAACATTCATGGGGATAAAAATTTTGTTTTTCGATTAAAAAATGAGGCCCCCAAATTTTTTATTAACCTCAATGGATCCCCTAGGGGTTATATACATGCCTCACGTGGTATTTGTCAAGGCTGCCCTCTCTCACCATACTTGTTTGTGATGGTGATGGAGATACTTCATGTGCTTCTAAGGAAGAAGGTGCAAGAAGGGAGCTACAAGCTTCATTATCGATGTAATGACCCGATCATCACGCACCTTGGTTTCGCTGACGATCTCATTGCATTCTTTCATGGTGATAGTACTTCTGCAAAAGCGTTAGCTGATGCCTTGCATGAGTTCAAGGTCTGCACAGGACTAGAGGTTAATAACGACAAAAGCTTTATCTTCCTAGCTGGTGTATCTAGTAATGAGAAGCTGCACATTAGCACTCACTTGCAGTTCCAGATTGAACCACTACCTGTTAAATACCTTGGATTACCCATGATTTCATCTACACTCTCTCATATACAATGCACCCCTCTCCTTGGAAGAATAAGGACGAGAGTGAACTCATGAAAGAACAAAACACTCTCTTATGTGCTGACCAGCATGCACGTGTACTGGACATCCTGTTATGGACTCCCAAAGAAAACAATTGGTTGCATTAATGCCATTCTGCATAATTTCCTATGGTCTAGTGGTGATTCACCACGGAAAAAGGCAAAGGTCAGCTGGGAAACTATATGTTATCCTGTAAGTGAAGGTGGCCTGGGTATTCGCAATATCAGTGCAGGAAACGAAGTGGCCCACTTGAAACACATCTTGAACCTCATTTCAAAGCAAGACACACTCTGGGTTCAATGGGCATGGAAGCACCTAGTTAAACATCGTGACTTTTGGTTGATGCCTCATCCTCGTGAGGCTTCTTGGTGTTGGCGACGGATACTGAACTGCAGGGCTCAGGCGGTCACATTACTCCATCATTCGATAGGTAATGGTGAAGATACACTGTTTTGGAAGGACCCATGGCACCCTATAGGTATTTTGAGCCATCACTTTCCACAAGGTTTCCTATATGACTCCATTCTCCATAAGAATGCAAGAGTTGCGGATATTATTAGAGATGCACAATGGTGGGTTCCTCCAAGAATTGAGCACAGAATTCCTGATATTGTGACTAAGCTAGGTGGTGTTGATCTTAATTGCTCCACAGCTGATGCAGTATTATGGAGAGCCAGTACTGATGGTACCTTTCAGACTAGAGCTACTTATAATGCAATCAGGAAAATGAGGAACAAAGTCCAATGGGCTTCTGTGATCTGGTTCAAACACAATATCCCTCCTCACAATTTTATAACCTGGTTGCTGACTAATAAAGCTTTGACTACATTGAGTAAGCTGAAGAACTGGGGCAAATCTCATCAAGATATTTGTCCTTTGTGTGGTTATGAAGCTGAAACCGAGGCCCATTTGTTTTTCTTGTGTAGTTATTCAGGCTCTGTCTGGGGACAGATTCTGAACCACATGGGTTTCTCTAAACTGATCCATGGATGGGAGGAGGAACTACAGTGGTGTATCCAGCATTTTCGGGGTTGTGGAGCTGCTGTTACACTGCAAAAGGTTGCATTGAATGCCACTATTTATCATGTCTGGATGGAACGAAACACACGCCTATATGAGCACAAATTCAGAATTGTGGCAGAGCTTGTAAAGCACATACAGATGGACATTAGGCTCAAATTCAGTATGGGCATTTGGAAAGCTGAGGATACGATGTAAAATCAAAGCTTAATGAACCGCTGTCACATTGAGTTTCAATTGAGCACTACGTTACCTAGACAATGTTCATGGACAAAGCCTCCCTTGGGATGGCACAAACTCAACACTGATGGCTCCTATCGACGTGATGATCCTCTGCATGGAACCAAAGGGGGCTACAGTGCAATTCTGAGGGATGAAACAGGAGCAGCAATAGCTGGTTGTACTGGGGACTGCCCTGGCCAGTCAGTCATTAAACATGAACTTCAGGGAGTACTTGCAGGACTGACTCTAGCTATGAAGTATAACATCAAGAAATTAGAGTTATGCACAGACTCTACGACTGTTTTCTCTTACCTCACTACTCCTAAACCAGCTTCTTGGGATGTTAGGCACGTTGTCTGGAAGATAAGAGCTGAATTATCTAATCTAGAAGAGTTCTCCTGCAAGCATGAATATAGAGAAGCTAACCGAGCAGCTGATTTACTAGCAAGCACATTCCTTGGTTCCGAATTTATTGAGATAACGCCTAGCTCCTTCACTGAAGACCTGAAAAAAATTGTATATGAAGATAGGATAGGGAAAAGTTATATCAGAATGTAATCTTCTTTCTTTATTCGCGGTTTGGGGTCCGCTATAACCCCCGCTCATTTTCCAAAAAAAAAAAAAAAAAGGTTGGGAGTAGTACTCAAAAGAAGGGAAGTAAGTATGGAGTGGGAACATGAATTGTTGTGGGGGCAGTAGCAGGAGTGTTGGGTGGACTTGCACTTGCTGGGGGTGCGGAATATGTTGAGGACAAGTTTGATGATAAAGTTGAGAGGGTTGATGAGCAATTGGCTAATGATGGAGATTTTGGTGGTTATGATGATGGGAGGGCCTAAGGTATTAAGGAAAACACCTGCCATCAACTTATTTCAAAAACCTGATTTGACTGTGATGGATTGAACTCGGATTGAATTGAATCGAATCGAATCATATCCAAATCTGATAATAACACAAAAAAATCTAAATCCAATCCACAAGCTCTTCATTTGCTATGGTCATAACAAAACACTAATAGCATATTGACAAAAAAAAGTATGTTTTATGGTTGACATCCAATCTAATCACATGGAAGTGAATAAATATACTGCAAATCACTTATGATTTTCTTTTAAATGAGATTGTCATGCTTTTTTATCTAATGATCGAGGATCACTTATCTATGAAATGCTACTGTAAATAAAATAAACAATTTTTTTTGTCATTTCACACATTTCAGATTAGGGATTTGTGATTCATGGATGTGGTTGTGACAACATTATAACAGGTCGAACTAGATCTCTCAAATTCCTCCTCGGGATTTCTTTACTCTCTTAGAATAGTTACAAAAAATGCTCTTTCTTCCTCTACCGTTTTTTAATTGCTTTTCTCCATCTCCTTCCCTTGTATGAGACGATATCAATGTCCCTCCCATCACGCTGTATGACTGCGGGCTTTCCATATAAGGAGAAATTTTTTCTGTCTAGGTTCAATACATTTCTATTCCGTGCGTGTTTGCTTACTTAACATCATTTGCTCATGCTGCAAATTCTGGAAGACTATGTCACGTGATCGTCCATATCCCAACTTTCATACGGGTAAATTCAAAATTAGCTCAATACAATCGCCCCATTGGTTCCAAGAAAGGTTCCCGATTTCAAGATTCAACTGGTTCCAAATATCAACAATATTGATGCTTCATGTCTTGTCTTGGGAACTGTAACAACCACATTATGTCCCACCTTGGGAAACATTACCTGGAAAGTCGAAATGTCACCTCACAATTTAATTATAAGGACGCACTTGGTATCCCCCCTTCTCCATATATTATCCCATTAGCATGCGACTGGCCTGAATGTTGTACCGGAGAAGGGAACTCAGGTACCTTTCAGTGTACACTTCTGATGGCCCCATGAATCTTTGTATCTGTGCCATCACGATCCATATCCTTGTACAAAATTATGTGTTAGCATCAGTCAAATAGTTGTTGGGCTTTGGCTTCCTCTTTCTGAGTTGAGTATCAATTTGCTGAATCATTACAACATCGTTTCCGACCAAGGAATCGATAATTTCTGGCAGTACATTAGGGCCTTTGACAGATTGTCTCAGTCACTAAATATCCTTGTTACCTGGGATCAGGTTCGTTCCCAATACAACCTCAAGCATACCACTGGAAAGACGATATACTTCTTTTTGAAGGTTCGGGATAAGAAATCGGAATGGTTTCATGCCTTTCGAATTTTGATAAATCTTGGTATGTTTATCCCGTTTCGATTTTCGGTGACATTTGTGAGACAATGACTCAAAGTCCTTTGTTGGACAATAGATCAAAGTCTTTTTGGTTGTTCCTTTATTTATGACTTCCAAATTTGTTGAGAATAGTTAGACAGGGATTTATCTTTGTGGCTCATCATTTATGTGGGACTCAAAGTCCTATACAGACAAAGACTCAATGTCCTCTTTCTCTCTTTTAAAGCAAACATACGAGAATGTAGGAAACAACGCAACACATACAACGTGAAATAGGGCAGCTAGACGGCGTGAAACAGGCCGCGAATACGGCGTGAAACAGGCCGCGAACACGGCGTGAAACAGGCTGCGAGTTCGGTGTGAAACAGTAGCCAAGTAGAAGGTTGAAATCGGGTGATTTTGAGTGTTCTTCGTTTGTATAGTTTCGCCAAATCTTCGAGGTTCCTTTTGGGTTCTACTTTCATTGTAAGGAGGAGTGAATGGAGGAAGATTGAGAAGAAACTCTTTTTACTTGGTGGCATTGTTTTGCTTGAGATTGGGTAATCTCAAGGATCATTGTTTGACAATGTTGTAATCTTCAAGTAAGTGTTTCCATATCAATAAGATAGTTACAGAGTTGTCGTCCGTGGAGTAGGCAAAGCCGAACCACGTAAATCCTGGTGTAATCTTTACTTTTCTACATATTACGTATTGCATGTTGTTTGCTTATTACTTGCATAACATTTTCAGTCATTCACTTTCACCAACTAAGTCTTGGTCTTGTGTTTAGTTTACTTGCAGCAATTGGTTTTGAGTTGATTGATTGTTTCAGGTATTTATTACAAGTAGTATCAGAGTGCCAGTTGGTTGGTGTTTGTGCTTTGAAGGTATCAAATAAAATGGCTGAAGGGGTTTCTTCATCGTGGGATGATGGCTATGTAAAAGTCCATGGGTTCGATATTGTTCGATTCAATGGAATGAACAATTTTAAAGTTTGGCAGATGGATTGTAAAGATATTCTAGTTAGTTTGGATCAGATTGATGCACGGGATGTCATGCCTCATTCCAGGTGGTCGAGTGGGACTCGCCTCAAGAATGTGACATGATAGCAACAACAAAACTTCAATTAATATGATTTGAAAATAACATTTAGAAAATGAAATTACAATATTTACATGAAATGTAACACTTGCTCAAACAACATCAGTTTTGATCAAAAAACAAATGGAAGATTCCCCTAATTTACAACTCATAACATTTACACAAAACATACATGCCATTGATACAAACTAAGGAAATATAAGACACAAAAGTCGACCCCTATAAAAGACTCTAGCCGTACAGTGGACCAGTTCTAGCTGAAGACCTGAAAATGAAATCATGAGATGGGTGAGTTATCAACAAGCTCAGTGAGTATTATAAAGTCATACACGATAAAATGACTAACACAATTTATAATTCAAATTTCAATGCTACAAACATACACATACTGATCACCATTCCTCTTTTAACGTCTGGAATGTGAGAATCCTTTTCCAAACTCAGCCAAGTTTCTTCAAGAGAATTGTTGTAACTATTTCTCTTTGGGAGCTATTTGCTTGTAAAATCAAGAGGATGAAGACAAGAAACTCATTGCCATGTGTTGCTTAAATAGCATGAGGTGGCAATCTTATCCCATATTTATGTTTTAGTCTACAACTTCGTAAGATTTTCACTAAGCACCTCAAGTTTTTTCAATATTTTCTAAGTGAGCTACTTGACGAAATTTTCTCGTATAAGTGTGTTGTCAACATATTTTATAAAAAAAAAAATCTATAATCAACCAATTAACTCGCACGCACACTTAGAACCCGACATGCTGCCAAAACAATTTACTTGTGCTCAGCCAATGGAATGACAACTCAACGGTTAGAGCTTGGCGGATGGTACCACTAGGTCATGGATTCATACCCAGCTTGCAACATCTTTAGTGGGTTTTGGAATCCTATAAAAACCCTGTTTGCCTTTAAAAAAAAAAACTTGTGTTCTAAATTAGTTTTGACATATTATGAAATGCATGTTTTCAATATTCAAATCTCACACTGGATGATAAGAAGAAACCGTCATCAGATAAGGCGACGGTAGAGGTTATTGAGAAGTAGAGTAAAATGGATCAGAAAACATGTAGTACGATTCATTTGTGTCTTTCTCGTAATGTGACTTACAACTTCACTGATGAGATGAAAGCTCGGGGTATTTAGGATAAGCTTCAGGCTATGCATCTTCAAAATGATCAGATGAGTGTGATGTTCCTACATAAGAAGCTCTTCACTTTCATATTGCAGCCAGATAAACTCATATTGATCACATAAATGAATTTGAATGTTTATACTCAGATTGTGTTAGCTTGAGAGCTAAATTTGAAGATAAACAGTGGCATTATTCTTGTTAATTTCTTTGTTACCGGAATGTGAACCGTTTGTTGATCAGATGACAACATTGAAGAAATAAAAGTTTGTGTATAGTGATATTGTTCAAGCTGTACTTGCAAATGCTTCTAGAAATAGTGCTTCAAATTAGGAGATTTAAGCACAATTTATGTGGGACTCAAATTTGTTGTTCCTTTATTTATGACTCCCAAATTTATTGGGAAGAGTTAGACAAGGCTTTATCTTTGTGGTTCACAATTTATGTGGGACTCAAAAGTCTTGTACAGACAAGGACTCAGTGTCATCTTTCTCTCTCTTTTAAAGCAAGCATACAAGAAAGTAGGAAACAACGCAACACATACAGTGTGAAATAGGGCAGCAAGACGGCGTGAAACAGGCTGCGAGTTCGGCGTGAATCGATGTGTTCGGCGTGAAACAGTAGCCAAGTATAAGGGTTGAAATCGGGCGATTTCGAGTGTTCTTTGTTTGCGTAGTTTCGACAAATCTGTGGGGTTCCTTTTGGGTTCTACTTCCATCGTAGGGAGGAAAGAATGGAGGAAGATTGAGAAAAAACTCTTGTTACTTGGTGGTATTGTTTGCTTGAGATTGAGTAATCTCAAGGATCGCTGCTTGACAACGTTGTAATATTCAAGTAAGTGTTTTCATATCAATAAGATAGTTACAGAGTCGTCGTCCGTGGAGTGGGCAAAGCCGAACCACGTGAATCCTGGTGTGATCTTTACTTTTCTGCATATCACGTATTGCTTGTTGTTTGTTTATTACTTGAATAGCATTTTCAGTCATTCACTTTCACAAACTAGGTCTTGACCTTGTGTTTAATTTACTTGCAACAATTGGCTTTGAGTTGATTGTTTTAGGTATTTACTACAACGTTTTCCCTGGATCTGGACATATTTTTAGAAACAAACTGTTTTCCCGAACCCATAACTTAGATTTGTAGCTTCCTTCATGTGTTCTTATCGTATGTAAAGTTTTTCCTCCTTGGTATTGGCATAGTTGTTTTCTTACAATGACAAAGTTTTTCCTCGTTAGTATTGACATAGTTGTTTTCTTACAATGACAAAGTTATCATTGACCCTTCTTGGACTTCATTATTCGCTCGCGACCCCTCCTCATGACACTTATCATAAAGTTATTAACATGGCAAAATTTTGAACCATCTCCGACAAAGAAATGCCTTATGTTGCCTCCATCTGGGTGTTTCTAGACAAGCTTAGTGTTAAGGCTAACATTGCCTTGTATCGTCGGAACGGGCAAGCCTTGGAAATCCGAGTTAAATCTCTTAGTGTCCATACCCAGCGGGATCTTCGTAGGCTTCAGAAGGCAGTTACTGTAGGAGGGGGCAAAAAGCTGAAGATAAAACACGGTTATGCCTGGCTATCTCTTTAGTTGCTGCTTATTCTGTCCCAAAATCTAGTTAGGTCATTTCTCGCCAGGAACCAAGTTTATCTGCTATCGAGTCTGATCTTGAAGGTGTTAAAGCTGCTACCGAATCTATCATGGTTGCATGACATTCATCTCCTACCAATGCTTTAACTGAGAATGATCTCGCTATATTTGACGACGATGATTTTACTTCTCTTACAGGCAACGTCCATGCCTCTATTTCGGTTGCCTTGCCTCTATCCAGTGAACATCTTGGCCGTACTCTCAAATGTAGGAAGAAGGACACTCCTGCTTGGAAGTGGTCGTACTCTAAATACAAAAATCAACTGCCAAAAATTACATTTTTCGAAAAAATTTGGGTTATCATTTTCTCTAATTATTAATTGACTTTTGAAACCATCTCTCTTATTTTTCTAATTATCATTTTGTCTACTTATATATTTATTTTTGAAACCACCCTCTGAATTTTTAATTATATGTTGATTTCATGTTTGTTTCATTTCTTGATATTTAGATTTCATTTAATGTGTTTAATATATTTATTTACTTGCATTTTTTTCTTCACATATTTCATATACCCTCGAAATTCATTTATTTACTTGTATCCTCGAAATTTTTACAGTTTTTCTTTACACGCCAAAATATTTCTTAAAATTAGGAAACCGAAATCAACTAAAAAAACGAAATCACAACTACTCGACCCCATTGACATTTAAACATCACTAGTTGTTATTACTCCTTCAAGTAACAAGGTTGACAGATCTTGATGGTCACTAAATATTCCATTTTTTCTGTTAATTGTATGTTAAATCTCATTACTTTCTTAATTGAGAAGAGATAAATAAAAACAGTGAAATAGGAAACAAATTATCTAAAACTTAAATTCGAAAATACAATTGAAAATTTCACATTTTTATATACAAAACAAAATATTTTATGAAATATTTCTTAAAATCAGGAAACCGAAATTAACTCGAAAAACAAAATCACAATCCTTGTTTGAAAGCTGAACTCTCCTTCTCCGTCTCTCCTTAGGTGTCGAAACAAAGTGTAGTGTATTATCTTCATTTAATTTCCTATAGAATATTCTACACAAACAACAATTAGAAGAAATGACAAATTCATTTAATTCTCATCTGGTATTCATACATCTCGCGCTATATTTTACTTCCTCTAATAAAATGATCTCTAATTATCATGATCATCATAAAGTAATCAATAACAAAAAACTTATACCAAGCATCGACAAAACTCTAATCCTAAGTCTTATCCACAATAGTTTACTACATCATCTCTACAAAATAATTATTGTCTAATTTTGACAAAAAATAAAGAAGTGCCCCTGGTTGAATTTTTAGGGGCACATAATCTAATCTTTGTATAATTAATTCTACACACACATACCAAAGAGATTTCATCATTTATTTATTCATTTATCAAGGAGATTACTGTTACATTTTAAACTCACTTGCCTCTTCATCACCTGAGCTTGAATTTCAGGGGATGAGGTTTTTTTTTTTTGTAAATTTTAGGTTTTTCGTAAAAAAAAATAGCTGCCAAAAATTACATTTTTCAAAAAATACCATGTTGTTTATAATTGTCATTTCTTCTAATTATTTATTGATTTTTTAAACCATCTCCATAATTTTTTTTAATTATTACTTCTACTTATATATTGATATTTGAAAGCATCCCTTGATTTTCTAATTATATATTAATTTTATTTTTGTTTTATTTTTTTGGTATTAAGTTTCATTTAATGTGTTTAATAGATTTATTTACTTGCATCTTATTTTTTTTCACATATTTCATATACCTTCAAAGTTCATTTATTTACTTGTATCCTTGAATTTTTTTCATTTTTTCTTTATACACTAGAATATTTTTTAAAATTAGAAAGCTGAAATTAACTTGAAAAACGAAATCACAATCCAGCTAACAACTCAACCCCATTGTCATTTAAACATCACCATCTCATCATTATTCCTTTAAGTGACGAGGTTGACTAATCTTGACGGTCACTAAATATTCCAATTTTTATTAGTTAATTATACGTTAAAGCTAATTACTTTTTAATTGAGAAGAGATAAATAAAAGGAGTGAAATACGAAAACAAATTATCTAAAAGCTTTCCTTTCCTCTCCTTCTCCATCTCTCCTTAGGTGATGACGAAACAATTTCCTCTAGAATATTCTCCACAAACAACAAAATTATGAAGAATTGACAAATTCGTTTTAATTCTCATCTAGTATTCATACATCTCGCGCTATATTTTTCTTCCTCGAATAAAATGTTGCAAGAAAATCAAAATGATCTCAAATCATCATAAATTAATCAATAACAAAGACTTATACCAAACATCGACAAACTCTAATCCTAAAGTCATTTATCCACAATAGTTTACAACATCAACTCTACAAATTAATTATTGTCTAATATTGACAAAGACATTACTTAATCTTTGTATAATTAATTAAAACACGTCAACTAATCCTCAACCTTTTTCTAAGTCACACATACCAAAAAGATTTCATCATTTATTTATCCATTTATCTCACCTAGGTAACTGTGGTTTTCCTCATCTCAACATACCAATAGCATCACTACTCCAATCTCGATGACATCGTATTCAATCACAGCCATCATATTAAATAACTACCATTCTAGAAATACGTGCAACACAAACACACGTTATTCACGCGGCTCTCACGACAAATCAAAAGCCACACATTATTCCACAAATGAAACCCGAATTATTTCTCCATTTCATTTGAATCTCATCTCCCTAAATCAAACCTCCCCAAGTACCAAACAACTTACCATTCTCTCTTCTCACTTTCCAGACTCTTCATCAACTTTCTTTCCATAGTTTTTCACATTACTTAACCCCTAAGCCTCCAATTATTAAAATAATCATTTCTATTCCAAAGTGCTATAAAATCCCCTCAAATTCGTCACTTTTTATCAAATAAGTTCTTCATTTGTCAAAAAGTTATGGCAGCACCACCACCACAAGCACCGTTTGAAGTTGAGATCACGGTTACATCGGCGCGAGATCTGAAGAATATCAACTGGAAGAATGGTCCCTTGAGCCCCTACGCGGTGGTCTGGGTTGATCCGAACAACAAATGCTCCACCAAGGTGGACAAGGAGGGGGACAATTGCCCACGCTGGGACGAGCGTTTAGTGATCCCGGTATTTGGCTCGGTACAGGACTCGACCCTGTACATAGACATCGTGCACGCAAACGCCGAGGACAATTTGAAGAATCCACTTATCGGATCGGCTCGGTTACCGCTACGCGAGATCGTGGACGATGTCGGGTTTGATGATAAGGTCTATAGATCGCTACAGCTTAAGCGTCCATCGGGCAGGCCCCATGGAAGGCTCGAGGTCAAACTCATGGTACGTGAGAATAGGTACCGTGGGCCTGACCCGTATTATGCTCCCCCTTATGGAGTTCCACCACCCGGGTTGCAGTCTCGTGGGTTTGACCCGTATGGTGCTCCACCACCTGCTGGATATCCGGCTTATGGAAGCGGATATGCTCCGCCTCCATCCGGATACCCTTACAATGCTCCTCCTGTGCCTTACGGGTCTGCTCCGCCTTCAACCGGGTACGGGTATAATGCGGAGCAGAACCAGTCTGTTGCTTATGATAGTCAAGGAAATCAAGTTGGGAGTAGTACTCAAAAGAAGGGAAGTAAGTATGGGGTGGGAACAGGAATTGCTGTGGGGGCAGTAGCAGGAGTGTTGGGTGGACTTGCACTTGCTGGGGGTGCGGAATTAGTTGAGCACAAGTTTGATGAGAAAGTTGATGAGAGGGTTGATGAGCAATTGGCTAATGATGGAGATTTTGGTGGTTATGATGCTGGTGGTGGTTATGATGCTGGTGGTTATGACGATGATTATTAGGTTTATCTATGTTATGTGGGTTTTGGCCCTTGTGGGTGGGTATGGTACCAAAATAAATTATTAGAAAAAAAATGTTGTCCAAAAGAAAAAGAAAAAGCGAATCGAATTTGTGATCTTTATCTTTTAGATTGGAGTTTATTTCATGTTTGATTCAAGTTCTTTCTTTGTGTTCTAGGGTTACAATCTGGTAAAGTTCATCTTGTTGTTCATGATGGATTCCTTGCCACATTTGATCCAAAACTTATAGGAATTCTGGAAAAGTGTGGTAGCATTTCTTTTCCGTACTAAAAGTGGTAGCATCATCAAATATAAGCTAAACCACGTCTTAGGCTCAATAGGTACATTATTGAATTCGAGATAAAAGTTCAACACAAAATTTAAGCTAAACCAAATCAGAAATTCTAAATGTCGAGGATTTGAGCGAGGAAACCAGCGAGGGAAATGAGGTGGAGGGGTGGAAACCGTCCACCCCCCTCGAGATGTGAGCGTTGACTTTTCACGCGCACATCTCGAGGGGGGTGGACGGTTTCCACCCCCTCCACCGCATTTCCCTCGCTCGTTTCCTCGCTCCTCCCCTCGACAACCAGCAAAGCTCAAACCAAATAGGGTTGGCCATAAAGCCCAGGAAAACAAACAATTGTAAAATTCTAATTGTCGAGGGAAGCAGCGAGGAAAACATCGAGGGACCCCATGGGGGGAGGGGGAGCCGTCCATTTTTTTTGGGATGCGCATTTAAATTTTCAATACACACATCTCGAGGGAATAAATGGCTCCCCCTCCCCCCTGTGGGGTCCCTCGCTGCTTCCCTCTCCAATTAGACGGGTTCCAAACAATTTGTTAACTTCACCCTTTCTAAATGTCGAGGGAGTGGGCGAGGGAAAGAGAGCGAGGGATGCATGTAACCCCATCCCCCTCAAAATGTGTGCCTCACTCTCTTTCCTAGCCTATTCCCTCGACAATAAGAAAGGCTCTTTTTGTTAGATGCAATTTGTACAAGCCCAATCTGACAATTTTAGGGCTTAGGACATCAAATAGTGATTTGATCACTATCGTATACGTGGCACAGGTCAACTCTATTATGAAAAGGTCTCAGCGCTGGTCTCAAGCAGGTTCAAACATGGTTCAGCTCAGGCTCAACTTGATCACTGTTTAATCCGTAATTTAGGTGTCCAAACTCAGATTATGCGAATCTAGTGTGGTGCAAATCTTAGAGCTTCGCCTAGGATAATAAAGCCCGAACACAGATCTTTAGATTATCACAAGTCCGAGATCCATTTACACAATTCTTAGTTCAATCAAGTATTAAGTCCCAAACACAGCTAAGTGTCGAAGGGAACTCAGTCATGGACGGGTAAGATCTTGAATGAGATCTCCTCCCTCCATCGCGCCTCGACGATAGAGTCAGTGAAGGAGTTAAATACTAGCTGTATAAGGTGAACGAAAGGGATGAGAAATGTACGCACTTGCAATCCAATTTTACAGCCTACATTCATCCTTACTCAGTCACCTATTAGCATTGGAGTGCCTTCGGCCACCACAACAGTGATTCTTGGCTCACTTTTATTCGTTTTGCAGGTCTAAAACCGATAGGGACGAATTTGGACTTATCTCTCAGGATTCGAACCGATTTGGGCTTGGATCTTGTCTAACTTAACTAAGGGTGTGTTTGGTTGCATGGAATCCTATGCCATGGGAATTCATGAGGGGACCCCTACATTTTAGGCTCAATTGATATATCACTCCACATCTACCATTTGACCACCATTTGATTTTGTGATCAATGGTGGGAATGAAAGTCCCATGAACATGAGAATTCCACTCCTTGGTCCCCCAAGGTATGTGATTTCCAAGTTCATGGGACTTCCATTTCCACCATTAATCACAAAATCAAATGGTGGATGTGGAGTGATACATCAATTTAGCCTAAAATATAGGAGTCCCCTCATGAATTTTCATAGCATAGGATTCCATGCAACCAAACACAACCTAAGATTTGAGGTTTCACCACCATGTCTTCTAAACTTGGGTTGGGCTAGGAGCCTGGGATTGAGGTGATCTCCCATGTTGCTCAATCAGTCGATCTCCTCAGTAATCTCTAACTTCATTCAATACTTTTATGATTCATTCTTAATCAATTTTATATTACTATAATAAGTTATCTTAAAATTAATAAAATCTCTGTAAGATAATAACAAATAATGGTTTTGTAGAACAGCATACACCTTAAATATTAGTTATCACAAAAGAAAAATAAAATCATAAGAGTCATTGCCATTGTTCACAACTTTCCAGTTAACATTGCAATTTTTATACATTAAGTTTTGGCAAGTAGAGGTTCAGATGAGAGTAAAATTAAAATACATGGTTTTCTTATCGTCAAATGAGCACACTGTATTGATGATAATTACGGCATGAGTTTAGGACGATAGTGACTATGAGAATGACAGTATAATTATAAGAATACGGTGTTCCCATTCGTCGATAATATTCAATATTTAGACCTGTTCCAATTAGAAAATTCATCATTTGAATAAATTCATCGATAATATTCAATATTTAGACTTGTTCCAATTAGAAAATTCGTCATTTGAATAAGAATGAAGTTGAGAGATGGAGATTGTATCTCCAATCAGATTTCACAAAAAAAAAAACCATAGACCTATTAGAGCGAATCCTAATACTTAGTAATTTACGTCAACAAAAAAAAAAAAACTTCAGTATGTGAGGCATATCTGATAGCCCAAGTGACATCGTGAGATAACTGCTACCGAATCATGTATTTTTGACAAGATAACTTAACAATTTAAAAAATACAATATTCTAGGGAGAAAGGGAGGCTCCTTCGCTCCCTAGAATCACCCTTAAAAAAAATGAGATGATTAAAATGGTGTGACCGGGAAGATGAACATCCTTGGTTCACCACATTGATTGATATTTAGCGGATGAACCAGAGCATCTCCAATGGTAAGATAGGTGTGGCCGTTTTAGCTCAAACTCTACATAACTCTCCGCATCTTTCAAAGGGTGCAACAAATGGCGACCCATCACCATGGAATCCCTCTGCCGCGGTTACTCTAAAACAAAAACACCATTTATATAGCGAAGAAGAGAGGAGGGAAGGATATGCTACAATGGCGTTGCGTATAGCCAATGTAGTTGATAGGATATCAAATTATGTTTTGATTTTGATTAACATCCATTTGCTCTTAAAATTTTATAAAATCATACTGATGGGGACTAATCAACAACTACTACTAATACTATTATTGCCCAAATGTTTCCTTCTGTATGCACCTAGTTGTTTTTATGTATTAATCGACTTTCTAAAACTAGTCTTCCTTAATTACATAGGTTTGATGACTACATCCAATACAAACACAAAACAAAAAAAAAAAAATGAAAATTTTGAATTTCATCAACTATAACCAACATTTTCAACAACAAACAATAATGGTTCTTTTGGTATATGTAAAATAATGAAATAAGGTGGTCATATTGTTTTGTACGTTAAGGTTTAGATAAATTGTGAACATAGGACATACCTTAGCCCGAAGAAACCTCGAAAGGGACGTTGGTATCTTGATCACAATTTCCATATCCACATCATTTTGATTGTAATCATTTTTTTTTTATCTTTTTTGTGAAAGTGAGCAAGAGTTTTGAGAATCTCCAAACTTTATATTAATAATAATATAAAATTACGATGAAGATAAAAATCACCCTTTATTATTATTATTATTAATTTTTTTATTGTAATTTTCATCATCCTTTATTATTAGCAATAATATAAGATTTGGGGATTCTCAAAATCCCCTGCTCGCTTTCCCTAAAAAGAAGAAAAGAAGAAGATATCTACGTACATTGAATTGTAAAAATTGGCTTGTCACAAGATGTCTAGTTTCATATAAATGCAACGATGACACTTAAATCTCACATGAGAGTAATATTGTTTACTCCATAATGTTATAAGACAACGTAAGTGTTTGTACATTCGTTTGAGCCTGGATGCTTTGATAATGAATCGGCATGAAATGCAAACAATAGATGTTTTATACATAAGAGGTATGCATAAAAGAGTCGCACCACCCTAATATAGAACTAATTAAGTACAAGAAAATTTCTAAGAAAAAATATATAACATTAATGAACGTGGATTGAATGGCTGGATAATGGTATTGAGCTTAATGAAGCATATTGAATTCTTAAGAAAATCACTACTTTTTTCATTTAATACTTTCTAATTTATTTAATAGAATCGCAAGTTGAATTCTTAAGATAATTTGAGTTTATTATTATTAGCGAAAAAGAAAGAGTTTATTTTATTTCTTTATTTTTTTAGTAAAAACTTAAATGTAGAAGAAGACAAAACGACGGACATACCCTAAGCCTTTGGGATCTCAAGGGACCATCGCATCGTGACCACGCTCTCCTCATCCCATCTAATGGTTGATTGGTAAGAAAAGTCCATGTCTTCTTAAACGTCTATGATATTACTTTGGACAATTTCGAATTGCCTAAGGATAGAACTTTGAGTTTCACATAGCGGAAGTGAAGACTTAATGTTCCTTTAACAAATATGATAGTCATAAGGAAGAAGTACACTCCTAGGAATGTAACACCTATAATTTAAAATGCTATCAAACAACAAAACCTCTTGTTCATTTGCCCCATGCTATATCCTTCAAACCCTTGCTTGCTTTCCCAAAAAAAAAAAAATTCTACTTAAATTAAGAGTAATGAAACATAAACATAAGCCATACATTTTCCTAAAAATGCATTGAACCACAAGAAAAATAATATTACAGAAGCAGAATCATGGTTTCAAACAAGCTATACAAACAAATCCCCCTGTGGGGTCCCTCGTTGCTTCCCTCGCCAGTTAGATTTTTTCAACATGGAAAGTTCAAAACAACACAAGAGGCTAGAGAGCGAGGAAACGAGCGAGGAGAGGGTCGTGGCGGAGTGGACGGCTCCCACCTCGCCACGTACTTCTCCTCGCTGGTTTCCTCGACATTTAGAATTCCCCCAACAAAAAATAACAAACCAAAATGAGCAGTTCTACATGGCGAGGGAGCGAGGAAATGAGCGAGGGGAGGGAGGTGGCGGGGTGGGAGCCATTCATCCCGTTTGAGATGTGTGTGCAAAAAGTCAACACACACATCTCGAGTAAGATGAACAGCTCCCACCCCCGCCACCTCACTTCCCTCGCCCACTTCCTCGACATTTAGAATTTCTGAACCAAAATAATGAAGTCCACACACACGTACTGGTCCCTCAAAAGTCGTGCTTGAAAGAGAGAAGCCAAGCCAAGTTGCCAAAGTTGATTGAAAGAGAGAACCCAACATTAAATAATGTCTTTTGAGATTTCATAAAGAGGACCCAAAAATACACTCTCTTTACAACCCAATCACCTTTGGTGACTTAGTGAGACTTTACACTCTTTTTCTATTGTTCTTGGTGTGTGTGTGTGTGTGTGTGTGAGAGAGAGTGAAGAACTCAAAATTCTATCAATGGCTACTAGCTTGTTGAAGTTCAGCAAGAGAGGGTCTAAGCTTGGAAACTATTTCCTTCAAAGGGGAGAGTTTTCCACCAGCCCCAGTTTGGATTCAAGATCACTTGTGCAGAAAATTAGAGATTTGCCTAGAGACTTGCCAGGGATTAATGTCAAGAAAGATGTTTCTCAGGTAATTCATTTCCTCCACTCACTATTCATTTTCAGTTGATTTGATCCTTCTTTCAATGATTTGTTTTCCCATTTCATCGGTGATTCATCTGACTCTCGTAAAGTTGTAAGTATATATAGCCAACGTCATGACAGCTCAACGTTAGAGCTCGACCGACGGTACCATTAGGTCATGGGTTCAAATCCAGCTTGCGGCATCTTTATCAGTTTACGGTGTCTTGGGATACTATCAAAAAAAAACCATTGTGCCTTAATTTTTCAATGATTTTGCCAAATAGATTTCAAGATTTCATACATGTAATAGAGATTTTTAATTTTTATTTTTTTTATGTATGTTGTACTGTATATGATAATTTATATACAAAAGAATTAAGACTACAAGAGTATTAGAAAAACTAAAAGAAAGATCTTAACAGAATTGTCAGTATTTATAAAGAGAAAATTACTACAGCATTTTAGTTTGCTCATGAATGTCATCAATTGTTACAATCTAATATCCTAATATTCATGTCTGCGACAGACGGGTTTCAAGTTATGAGTCTCAGGTTTTTCAAATTTTTTTTTAGTAAATGGCCTTTCTTCTTTGGTAAATAGGAACCAAAAATACACCCTCTTTACCCAAATCCAATCACATTAGTTAGGCTCTTTTCACTCAAAATACCATCACACAGAATGTTGAATTTGATGATCAAGAAGAGAGTGTATAAGCTTGAAACTATTTCCTTCAGAATGGGGAATTTTCCACAACTCCTAGTTTGGATTCTCGTTCTTTTGTTCAGAAAATGAAAGATATGCCTGTTGAGATTAGCAATACCAACTTGATTGGTGTTTCAAGAATTCTCTAGAGACATTGAGAACATGGAGAAGATGAAGGAAGAATTCTCTAGAAGAAGAAGAATAGAGAATGCTAGAGAAATTTAGAAGGTCAAATATTGAGGCTATCTAGAGCTTTCCTCTACCTCCATTGTGAGACTATAAATAGGGGAAAGATTGTTGAGGTTGAGGCATCCAGGCTTGTGAGTATTGGATCATTGTGAGGAGAAGCTCAGTGATGAGCTATTTGTGTGTGTAAGAGATTTATGTGTTTATGTATTGTATTGTTGTAATATTGTCATTGTAAAGTAAGATTAGTGTTTGTAATTGATCCTGGGAGCTGGAATACTCAACAATTTGGTATCAGAGCGGGTTCAGCTGGAGTGGTATTCTTCATCGGAGCTTACAGTAGTATTCCTTGAAAGACGACATTATTCATAAGTACTATACACTGTTTATATGTACGGTATTGCTCACTGTTCATGCGTACGATCGAGTGAGATTTTCGAGGAGATGTTCGTGGAGATTGTGAAGCCGATTGGTCATGGACAAGTGAAGCCATATTTGAGGTGTTACGCCAAGCGCCGACAATGTGTCCGGACGTAGACGTAACGGGTCCCCATGAGTGGACTGGTAGGCAGGGTGATGAAGGCGACGTAGGTTACGACAAGGGATCGTAGAGTCTCGTTGTGAGACGAGACGTTGGAGTTTTGTCACCATACCGTAAAAAATGGTTATGCGGCGTAATCAAAGTGACAGACGATGTCTCGTAGTGCCATGGAACACGTTGTGTGATTGTGCCATAGAGCACATTGTGTGTGGAGGTGCTAGAGAGCACGTTGTTATGTGAAAGTGCCAAAGGAGTACAAAGTTGTGAGTCTGTGTGCCAAGAGAGCACACGAAGTTGATGATGTGTGCAGATCGTGTCCGTGAATCAATTGGTCGAGATGTTGGTGGATCATGATATTAAATAATGCAATGTGTGAATAAGAAGGTAGTGTGAATGTGAAAATAGTGTGAGAACGTGAAGACCGACAAATTGATGGTGAGTGAGAAATAAAGATGAGCAAGTTGGTGTTGAGGGGGGATGTTGAGATTAGCAACACCAACTTGATTGGTGTTTCAAGAATTCTCTAGAGACATTGAGAACATGGAGAAGAAGAGAAGATGAAGGAAGAATTCTCTAGAAGAAGAATAATAGAGAATGCTGGAGAAGCTCATTGTGAGGTTGAGGCATCCAGGCTTGTGAGCCTTGGATCATTGTGAGGAGAAGCTCAGTGATGAGCTATTTGTGTGTGTAAGAGATTTATGTGTTTATGTATTTTATTATTGTAATATTGTCATTGTAAATTAAGATTAGTGTTTGTAATTGATCCTGAGAGCTGGAATACTCAACAATTTGGTATCAGAGCGGGTTCAACCGGAGTGGTATTCTTCATCGGAGCTTACAATAGTATTATTTGGAAGACGACACTACTCATAAGTATTGTACATTGTTTATATGTACGGTACTGTTCACTGTTCATACGTACGATCAGAGTGAGATTTTCGAGGAGATTGTGAAGCCGATTGGTCATGGACAAGTGAAGCCATATTTGAGGTGTCACGCCAAGCGCCAACAGTGTGTCCGTGTACGTAGACGTAGTGGGTTCCCATGAGTGGACTCGTAGGCAGGGTGATGAAGGCGACGTAGGCCACGACAAGGGATCGTAGGGCCGCGTTGTGAGATGGGACATTGGAGTTTTGTCACCATACCGTAGAAAATGGTTATGCGGCGAGTGACAGACAATGTCTCGTAGTGCCATGGAGCACGTTGTGTAATTGTGCCATAGAGCACGTTGTGTGGTTGTGCCAGAGAGCACGTTGTGTGTGGAGGTGCTAAAGAGCACGTTGTTATGTGAAAGTGCCAAAGGAGCACAAAGTTGTGAGTTTGTGTGACAGTAGAGCACACAAAGTTGATGATGTGTGCAGATCGTGTCCGTGAATCAATTGGTCGAGATGTTGGTGGATCGTGATATTAGAATAATGCAATGTGTGAATAAGAAGGTAGTGTGAATGTGAAAATAGTGTGAGAACGTGAAGACCGACAAATTGATGGTGAGTGAGAAGATAAAGATGAGCAAGTTGGTGTTGAGGGGGGATGTTGAGATTAACAACTCCAACTTGATTGCTGTTTCGAGAATTCTCTAGAGACATTGAGAACATGGAGAAGAAGAGAAGCTGAAGGAAGAATTCTCTAGAAAAAGAATAATAGAGAATGCTGGAGAAATTTAGAAGGTCAAATATTGAGGCTATCTAGAGTCTTCCTCTACCTCCATTGTGAGACTATAAATAGGGGAAGGATTGTTGAGGTTGAGGCATCCAGGCATGTGAGCCTTGGATCATTGTGAGGAGAAGCTCAATGATGAGCTATTTGTGTGTGTAAGAGATTTATGTGTTTATGTATTGTATTATTGTAATATTGTCATTGTAAAGTAAGATTAGTGTTTGTAATTGATTTTGGGAGCTCGAATACTCAACAATGCCAATGAGATTTATCTAGTATTAGTGTTAAGAAAGAAGTTTCTCAGGTGATTAATTTCCTTGCCCCTTATTTCAGTTTATTTGGTCTCTTCATCATTTTGCTTGTTTCAGGATTTGATTTGATTTTATGTGCAAATGTTTATGCAAAATTTGTTTTGGGATGAATTATCGCAATCCATGGTGGAAGGTATTTTGAAATTCTTAAGCAAATTCATCCAAATATTTATGTTTCAGCTCATAGGGAAGACTCCCCTGGTCTATCTTAACAAAGTGGCGGAAGGTTGTGGAGCTTATATAGCAGTCAAGCAAGAGATGATGCAGCCGACATCCAGCATCAAAGACAGGTACTTGAAATTCCAATGAGCTTCAGTTATCAAAATAATTAAAGGAGGTCTGCGTTAGCATGTAGAATTCACCATTTCTATTCTTGTTCGTATCAGGCCAGCGCTTTCCATGATAAATGATGCCGAAGAGAAAGGCTTGATAACTCCAGGGAAGGTAACTCAAAAGTCTTCGTTATCAATTATTCTTGATCTTGTAGACGTTTGATTGCTATATTTCTAACATTTCTTGTATGGTATGATAGACGGTGTTGATTGAACCCACATCAGGAAATATGGGGATAAGTATGGCTTTCATGGCAGCGATGAAGGGCTACAAGATGGTCCTCACCATGCCTTCTTACACAAGTTTAGAGAGAAGAGTTTGTATGAGAGCATTTGGAGCTGATTTAATCCTCACTGATCCTGTTAAGGGGATGGGAGGAACAGTGAAGAAAGCCTATCAACTATTGGAGTCCACACCAGATGCTCACATGCTACAACAATTTGCAAACCCTGCTAACACCAAGGTAATACCATTTCTCTCTCTCTTGAATTATTATTATTCTGTATCTACCAGCTCTACCATAGATCTCGTAATAACCGGCGGCCTTATTCCGAAACTTACTATGCAAACAGGTTCACTATGAGACCACAGGCCCTGAGATATGGGAGGACACTCTTGGGAAAGTTGACATATTTGTCATGGGAATAGGAAGTGGAGGCACGGTTACTGGCGTCGGGCAGTATTTGAAAAAGATGAATCCCAATGTTCAGGTAATTATTATGTGTAACTATTCGATTGAAAGAAATATTTATGAAAGATTTATTGATTATAGTCTTGAATTCGCTCGCGCACTTGTTTGTGCTGTAAAGATATATGGACTCGAGCCTGAAGAAAGCAACATATTGAATGGTGGTAAACCAGGTAAGGCGTCGTCTTTTAGTCTGTTTCAACTTCTTTGCATTCTTTTTGTTGTGTGATTACCAAACGAATTGGGGTTATCATACGTGAAACTATTCCTTCATATAGGCCCTCATCAAATAACTGGCAATGGGGTGGGCTTTAAGCCTGAGATACTGGACATGGATATACTGGAAGGGGTCCTCGAGGCAAGTACTTCAAATGTTTCTTCATTTATGTGTTTTTTGATCAAAATGAACTTCAATCACTTGATAACTTTAAAGAATTCAAATTATCGAACTTTTCATCTGAATTTCTTGAGTTTATTTATGTTGTAGGTGAGTAGTGACGACGCTGTGAAGATGGCAAGAGAACTGGCGCTAAAGGAGGGACTTATGGTATATTTATGTTGTAATTAACACCATTTTCTTAAGCATACACAATCAGTTGTAAAAACTTGTAAAGCATTCTAACAATGGTACTGAACCTAATGTTTTGTAGGTGGGGATTTCCTCTGGTGCTAACACGGTTGCAGCCTTAAGACTTGCGAAAAGGCCAGAGAACAAAGGCAAACTGATAGTGGTATGAAAACCTTTTTGAGTTAACTTACAATTTTGTTACTAGTAAAACATCTAAGTTTTGAGATTTTTTAGGTAATGATGTCAATATCCTGGCAACGAGTATATGCTCAAATGTGTTTGATACTAATCACAAAGTGAACATTGTTGTATATTTCAGACTGTCCACCCAAGCTTTGGAGAGAGATACCTATCCTCTGTTCTGTTTCAGCAGTTGAGGGATGAGGCTGAGAAGATGCAACCTGTACCTGTTGATTAACGTATTGTATCACACGCATATGATCATCAAAGGTCGGCTTCCAATAAGTAAAAGCTTATTGTATCTTTCAATATAAATTGCAGATGTTATATCTTGTCGATGTACAATTTTACTTGAATTGTTAATGAAGGAGATGTTTGGTCATTGATCTAGAACCTTTCTTACACGATACTCTTAGTTTCAAACTTTCAAGTATTATCATATAAATTTGCCGACTCGTGGAAGCAAAATGATAAGCAAGATGACAAGGTATGGAGGAAAGTTTTTCGTTACCTTCAAGATCCGCGTTGATATATCCCTAACCATACCCCTTATTGTAAGGTATGGAGATTCCTCTGGTGCATATACCGCAATTTCTGAGAAAGTAAAACCGACCAAGTAGAAGATAATGGCTAGGAGGAAAATTGCTAGTGCTAAGTCTAATAACAGGGCTAGCAGGAGGGTGCCGATCCAAGGACATCCAATTAGGTCTCAACCCAGAGACAAAACGGGACTCGACCTTCTAGTTCAACCAGGTTATCAGGTTTTTGTAAATTTTGAAATATCAGAGGGTGTCTGTGACTGTGGTTTTAGTGGTGAAGAAAGAAAGCTCCATTCAGGCTTAACCATGGAAAACTAAACTAAACTAAATGTCCATATGATATGATCATGTCTGGAACCTTGTGTGCTTATTGTGATGGCCTATAATAATTATGAATAAAATATTAAATATGATCTCCTTTTGTAGATTACCAGACATTATTATCTGAAAGTTGATTCATTTGGACGAGGGCATGTGCATACAATCATATTGAGATCTCTGTTGAATTAATGTTGTTAAACTGCATTAATCATTTGCTTTGTTTAATCATTTTTGATATCATCACATGCACTTTGAATGTGTGTCTTGTGTCTTTTCAATAATCCATGATTGAACTTGAGTAATTGAATGCAGATTTTCGTATTATTGAAAATGAATTTAGAGAAGTATAGTGAATATTCTGAAGCATTGCTCTGCAGAATACTCTTCCTAGTTATTTCCTACATACTACCAAGGCAACTAGGTGGTGCTAAGCTTTTCGTAGGTTTCGATGTTGAGTTCTTTAACTCCGTATTACTTGTAAAAGATTGAAGATTAATTAAGAGATGTATGTAACTAATAACCCTATTTGTGGGAAGAGTACTTCCTGTCTGACAAAAAAAATTCTTAGGATGTGGTGGAAACAACATATTAATCCCTTCGATATTTAGGTACTAATTAAGGCACTTAACCAGCAAACGGGTGTAAAGAGATCAATATGAGGCAATTTTGCTTACAGTCGTACAAAATGAAGAGTAACCATAGGAGGCAATTGAACCTACTTCATTTGGATCATTTTGATAGATATTAGGCCTTCATGTAATTCTTGGCCTCTCTGGGTTTTTAGCTATCTATTGCTCTGTATGAACATTGGTTGCAACCCCACAACAACAATGGTTGTGTATCTCTTTAGATTTTACTAATTAAGTCGCGATCATCTGGTTCAAGGCTCGGGTGAAGTTTTTTGTGTAAAGACTCCTCATTGTGATAGCTAATTAAGGTGTTGGCCCTTATATTATGCTAGACAATAGCCATTTTTCCCTTTCTTTGACTAAACATAGCTCTATCGCACTTGAAAGCAGATGGATTTGGAAGCGATGGTTCTGGAGGCAACCAAACTAATTCTGTGACATGGTGGTGGATATTATGTTCTCTTCAAGAAGTAAAGGGAAGATGAGAGTATTTGGAACTGATGTAGTCCTTGCTGGTTCTGAATTCCTGATCCTACTAATTAAAGGCATGCATGAGAGTAACAGTGAATAAAGCCTATCATTAGTGTCGACATCTTCCTATTCAGCAAGGGAGAGGGTCAGTTTTCTGAAATTTCAAGTTATAATCAGGTTTTTTCCCTAGCTAGTTCTGCTCTAAACATAGGCACATTTTGAGGCTACACGCGGTAAGGTATATACTGGGACGTCACATCACCCTTGTGCAATTTGATTTATAATTTTTCATGGGAATAGGAAGTGGCATCACAGTTAACAGCTTTAGACAGTATTTGTAGCCACCAGGCAAGATACCAGACACTTAACCGGTGCACTTAAGAATTCTTGTACTGTCATTTTAACATTTTCTATGGACTTGGCCTGAAGAAGGAAAATGCCAGTTGCATCACTAAGACTTGCGAGAAAGCCGGAGAACAAAGGATCGATAGTATGTTCATCATGTCCAACTGACCTTTTCTCTTAACAGACTTCGGAATTCATCAAAGCATTATGTACAATCCCTACTAAAAGGTATAGTGACTATTACCTTGTTTCCTACAAAAGGGATTGGGCTTATAAAAATATGTTAACAAAGGCAAATTAAGGATTTTTGTTGTTAGATCATGACAAATATGCTCTAATTAATTATTATACGAACATTTGAACTCACTTGGAATCGAGTACCAAGTATACAAGCAAGCCTGTATACTAAAATCATATAAATTTCATGAAGCAATATCCTCATATTTTTCTAGTCAATCCACTTTTACTTTCCTTTTTCTTTTCACATTTTTTCTTTCTTCAGAGTTTTGGAAAAGAACATTACTAATCTAGAAATAAAACATTATGTGCATGGTTAACTGAAATCAATTGTTATACCAAGCCAGTTGGATCAACTAATTCAACATTCTAAAGGTGACAATTGCATAAGCCTAACCAAAGAGCAGTTGCTCAAGGCACAAGTCTAGCTAGATACTTAGGAGCCCAATATGCCTTACGCTTGAGTGATGATCCACGGATTTTGGTTTCTTAACCAAATATTCTAGGGAGCGAGGAAAGAGAACGATGGCCCATCCCTCGCTCCCTAGAAGGGCTCATTCTTAACATATTCATCTTGCATTGTTTATGCAACAACAAAAACCATATTTCATAAGTTTAAGTTTGACACCGGGTATAACCCACAATGCTTCTTTACTTGATTAAAACTAGTATCCACTTTGACAAATTTACGAAACACTTTCACTATATAAAACAAACAACGCCTTAAGCACGCATTTTTCAAATAACTACATATACCCAACTAAGGCTACAAATATTTTCCAAAGATTGCTCTACTCTCTCTTAAGATCTACCCCAAAAATAATAAAATCATCACAACCCTCAAAAGCAAATAACATCTATGAAATCAAAAACCTACATTTACATCTTAAACAATCATGGAAGAGAAGAAGCGCAATCAAAACCATAAATGGAGTCGTCCATAAAGTCTAACTCACCTTTTTTGTAAGATCAAAAGATTGAAGAAAGGTTTTTCTCTTCCTTTACACCACTTTCTTCTACATAGAATGTTGAGCAAAAATTTGGGGTGTTTTCCTCCCTTTTTTTTTTTTTTTTTTTTTTATAATAAGAGAATTCGGCTAACTATTTTACCCTAGGTTAAACACTCATATTCTTTTATTAGATTCTAAGGTGACGTTTGTTTTTTTAAAGTGCTTAGAAGTTATGAACGAGCTTTTGAATCAGCTATTTGTTTTGCTTCTGAATGGACTGTTGATTAGAAGCTGTAAAATTAAAAGTTATCTTTTTTAGGTGCTGAATAGGGACTGTTTGATAATTTCACCCCACTGAGGAGACATAAGTAAAAACGGAGAGATGGTGGGTTGAAAACTCGACATATACAGTGGTGATCATTATATTTGTCAAAGCTTTCAAAACTACATGCTACATAATGAAATCTTGAAAATATACATGAGAGGAAGAGTTTGACAGATGAAGAAAAGTTGGAAAATACAGAGAAAAAATAAAAAGATGAATGAGATAAACGAGATAAGTTTCTTACCGTTGAAGAGTCCTTATAAGGTGGGTAGAACGACAACACTCACTGAAGAAAATGAATGCATGCTGTCAAAATTTAGCCCTACTTGTTTTTAAGAAAATTGGGGCAACAATTGTCATTATAAAACTATTTTAAGGTTACTATTAGTCAGCACTCAGTGCTAAGTGATCAACACCTCTCTGTTACTTATTCCAATCAGAAGTTCAGAACTAAAAACAAACACTCTATTAGAGTGGTCAACTTCTTATTAAAAATTTCGACTCTATTAATAAGCAAAAACAAACATCCTCTAAATTTAGGTTTTCATAAATTGGCTAAACACACTGATACACACACTTTTTTAATTATCTATTGCAAACTACAAACTACAAACAAAACAAATTCTTTAACAGTTTGTTTGATTGCACGGAAAATAAACATGAAAATTGAAATCGTTTCGTGAATTTGATTTCGAGAACCACCCCTCGAACTTGGATTTTCATGAGTAGTGAGAAAACAGTCTTATGAATAATCAATTTTATGTTAATAAATACACAACCAACCAGCGGAATTTGCATAACAGTGGAAATGGACTCCATTTTTTTTTTAAGCTGTCACAAATAATAAATAAGTAGTATTACTATTTATTTATTTAGGCAGATATTACAACTACTCAGGATGAAAGTCGAGATCTTAGCTAGACATGCTATTATGCACCATCTTTTTTGTTTCCATCCACTCTCATGCTTTTGACGTGCCATTTAGGTTGTTGGATTGTGAGTTAGGGCACGTAACAAAAGCCTTCTATGTCATTTTTTTTTTAATTCATTGTGTACAACCACAAAATTGACTCACTACAACAAGAACTACATATGCGACCTTGATCTACCAAGGCCTATAGTCATAGTGATCCTCCTATTTAACTACTTCAACCATTTTCGAACATCTCAATAGTATTTTTAGAACATGTAAAGATTAAATAATTTATTATGATTCCTCATCCACTATACCTTCCAATGATTTTCGAACTGACATAATGTATTCTGATTAGAAAAAAACAACTCGATGGTAAATAGTTTTGTTCAAAATTATATGGTGGGATCGAAAAATGCCACATTATAGCAAGGTATATATTGGTTAGAAATATATCATGCTTTAAAATATAAGTCACGAATGACATTTAATTATTGGGTGCCACATCCAATATCCGGCTTTAGCTCAGTTGGTAGAGCGGAGGACTGTAGTCTGCAATGCTGTCATCCTTAGGTCACTGGTTCGAATCCGGTAAGCCGGATTTCCTTTTTCTAATTATTTTTTAAACAGAAGGCTATAATCGTAAATAACCCTAAAACCCCAAATCGACCCCAAAACCCTAGCCTCCTCTTTTTCACTATAAAGCCACTAATCTCTCATCTCCCTAAAAAAACTCATCTCTTTCACTGCTCTTCAAAACCCTAAATCTTTCATCCAAACCAGCCGCAATCGCAATGAGACCTCCAAGAGGTAACCTTGCTTCTTATTTTTCACCATCTCTCTGTTTTCATCTTCTTTGATTTCAACCATTTTGATCGTTTTTTTTTTTTTTTTTATGGTTTTGCAGGACGTGGAGGAGGTGGTGGTGGGTTCAGAGGAAGAAGCGACGGAGGAGGTAGAGGAGGTGGAGGTCGTGGAGGCCGAGATGGAGGACGTGGAGGTGGAGGTTTCAGAGGAGGCCGTGGTGGTGGTGGTGGCCGTGATGGTGGACGTGGCCGTGGAAGAGGCGGAGGCCGAGGAGGTGGTCGTGGTGGTGGAATGAAGGGTGGAAGCAAGGTGATTGTTGAACCCCATAGACATGAAGGTGTCTTCATTGCTAAGGGAAAGGAAGACGCTCTTGTCACTAAGAACTTGGTTCCTGGTGAGGCTGTTTATGGCGAGAAGAGAATCTCTGTTCAGGTAAAAAAAAAAAATCTCTGTTTTTCACTCATAAAACAAGTGATTACTGGAATAGGCTTACATAATGTTCAAAAGATTGGTTTTTTTAGTTGGTATTGACTTTGATTTGCAACCTGAGCTTGTTTAAAATGCTCAGTCTATTGTGTTTATGTAGAAGTTGTGACTTTGCAATCCATAGAAAACTTGGTTCTTAATTCTTCAATTATAACTTTAAAAGCAATGTCTGAATTGTTGGGGTTATTTTTATCTGTCAATATGTATAGCTCTCAGTTCTTTTATGGATTTTAAGCAGAATCTATACTGAACTTTATTATACACACATTGATTTTTATCTTAATATGTTATTATCTTATTCAGAATGAAGATGGAACAAAGGTGGAATACAGGGTCTGGAATCCCTTCCGATCCAAGTTGGCTTCTGGTATTCTTGGTGGTCTTGACAATGTTTGGATTGTAAGTATTTACGATATATGTGTGCCCGTTGTATATCATTTTTATTGAACACATGAGCTTACTGTTTTAGTGGCTTTTCTATGATTGCTGTTGTAGACTCCTGGTGCTCGTGTGCTTTACCTTGGAGCTGCTTCTGGTACCACTGTTTCTCATGTTTCTGACATTGTTGGACCTGTGAGTTGTTGAATAATGAGTTAAATTTTTACTTGTGGCTGTTCTTTGAAGATATGTCCTTGCTGATAGTTTGATTTTTTTTGCGTTTGTAGACTGGTGTTGTCTATGCTGTGGAGTTCTCTCATAGAAGTGGGAGAGATTTGGTGAACATGGCCAAAAAGCGTACTAATATTATCCCAATCATTGAGGATGCCAGACATCCTGCTAAGTATCGTATGTTGGTTGGCATGGTTGATGTCATATTTTCTGATGTTGCTCAGCCTGATCAGGTATACAATTTTATGTGATGTTTAATATTTTGTATTGTTTAGTTTGAGACTGATGGCTATAATCTGTGTCAGTGTTTGTTTCTTTTTGACAGTCATTTCAATTAAGGTCTTCATTGCAAGAGCTGCTTTTCAGCTTTGGTATTAAGCATTTGATGAGTTTACTCGGATTCCCCTTCAAGACATCTAATGGATGATGTGAAATCGAGTTTCTGATGCTATATTTTATTCATTTATTATTTTTAATGTTTTATTCAAATCAAAAGTTTCATTTTTCCTATCCTGAGCTGAACTTGTTATTCCATCATTTTTAAAATTTCCAAAATTGGGTCTTGGAATATGAAAGGCACGTGACGATAGTACTCGGATTCCCCTTCAGGACTTACTGGATGATGTAAATTCGAGTTTCCGATGCCAAAAATTAATCCCAGGTCCTTAAAAATAAGCACTCTTTTGCGTTTTCCTTTTTTCATGATTTACAGTCTTTTTTTGTTCTGTGTTTTTTTCTTGGGGTGTTTTCGTGTGAGCATATGTAAAAGCTAATCCCAAAAGACTTTTGTCAGTACTATCATTGTGTTTATTTTTGGTCACCCCCAATACAATACATCATTTGTCGTGAATAAAATTTATTCATTAGGTTTATATTGTAGTTGTATATGATATTTTTCTGCCGTTCCATATAGATCGCTAACGGATCCTTGAGACAGCCAATCACTCAGGTTTTTTGGAAGCACTAATTTCCTATATTGAATATTTTTCATGGCTACTAATTTGTTTCAGGCTAGAATCTTAGCTCTAAATGCTTCTTACTTTTTGAAGAATGGGGGTCACTTTGTGATCTCAATCAAGGTATGCGATATTTGCTAAGGTTCTCATATTATATGTTTACTTTTGGTTTTACCTGGTTTGTCACTAAGTTACTAGCTCAATTGCACTGTTTTACATTTGTGTTTCCTTTTGTTGTCCAGGCAAATTGTATTGATTCTACTGTTCCGGCTGAAGCTGTGTTTGCTCAAGAGGTTAAGAAGTTGCAGCAAGACCAGTTTAGGCCTTCAGAACAAGTCACTCTTGAACCCTTTGAACGTGACCATGCTTGTGTTGTGGGAACCTACAGAGCTCCTAAGAAACAAAAGGGAGGTGCCTAGAACTCAATACTGCTCGGACCACAGTGTGCTGATGCATGGGTAGACCCTGTATAAGCATGATTTGCCAAAGTTTTGTGACTTCTCATGTATGTTTTAAACTTGATGGCTTAGAATCTTGTTAGATGACAATATGGGCTTATAGCTTTTTCCGTAGAAGTATTTTTATTTGCTTTTAGATAATCACTGAGTATATGCTGGGATCTATGGGTTTTATTATCATGTATTCTGTCTTCAATCCTCATTTGTTATGTTTGAATTAGTTTAGGCAATTGGTTAAACTTAAATCTGTCATTTTTCTTAGTTCTGGACAGTCTAGAAACACAATGATTTTGTGCATGTTTTCAGGTTTTCTCTAAGTGGATTACTCAAAAGAATAAGTCTAGCCAGCCTTGTTGGTTTTTTTACACTTTTTACCATTCATCTTTAAAACACAAACATAAACATCACTTAAAAAAATGAGTGAAATTGTAAAAAAGTCAACCAAGCTGGCAAACTAGGTTGGCTAGAATTTTTGTTCAGAAAAATACTGGACCAGATGCTTAAAGAGAATCCACGACATGGATCCTAAAATTATGTTGAGTAACAGAAATTCTAGCTAGCCTGGTTAGCTTTTTTACACTTTTTACCCTTCTTTAAAACAGTCATAAACATCACTTATAAAAGGGGTGAAATTGTAAAAATTCCCATGGGTTAGATTTACTCTTGAACAGAAGTTCTAGCCAGTGAGTCTTGTTGGCTTTCAGGCTGGCTAGACTTACTCTTGAATAAAAATTTTAGCCAGTTCAGTTGGCTTTTTTACAATTTCACTCATTTTATAAATGATGTTTATGGTTGTGTTTTTAATAAGAGAGGTAAAAAGTGTAAAAAAGCAAATCAGGCTGGTTAGACTTGCTTCTGAACATAAATTCTAGTCAGGTGATTGACTTTTTTACAATTTCAATCGGACCGTTTTGCTCTAAACGGTCCGGATTTTAATTATGACTTTTTTGATACGGTTCGGATCGGTCTGGATCTGTTATAAAACGGTCCGGTCCTGATTCCAATTTTTAAAATCAAAACGGTTCGGGTTGGACCCGTTTCAAATTACATTAATTGTAAAAACCTAAATATATAACTAAACTAAGTAAATAACTAACTAAAGTCTAAGAGTCTTGTTTAGCATATTTGTTTGAGTTGTAATAGTTTAGGGTTCCCTCATATGTTTTGTGTAGAGTTTTTGGGGTGAAATTCATGGCAGATCCGGAGACTGACGAGGTTTTTGCGAAGATTAGGTTGGTTCGTAGTAGGAGTAATGAAGTTGAATTGGAGGATAATGGGGTTTTGGAGAACAATGGGGGTGAGGTTCCAGAGAAGCTTGCATCATTTGCAAAGACATTGACACAGTCTGATGCAAATAATGGTGGAGGTTTCTCGGTACTGCGCTGAGACAATCTTTCCTCGTTTGGATTACACTGCAGACCCTCCTGTTCAGACTGTCCTGGCTAAGGATGTCCATGGTGAGGTTTGGAAGTTTAGGCATATTTATAGAGGGACTCCTCGTCGCCATCTGTTGACATCCGGGTGGAGTACTTTTGTCAATCAGAAGAAGCTTATTGCTGGGGATTCTATTGTGTTCTTGAGGACTGAGAATGGAGATCTTTGTGTTGGAATTCGGCGAGCAAAGCGAGGGGTGGATTGTGGCTCTGAGTCTCCATCAGGGTGGAATCCAGCAGCTGGAAATTGTGTCTCACCATATGGGGGATTTTCTGCATTTTTAAGAGAGGAGGAGAACAAGATGATGAGGAATGCTAATGAGATGAATTCAAACTTCTGTGGTGGTTCAAGAGGAAGGGGACGAGTAAAGCCCGACTATGTTGTTGAGGCTGCAACTCTGGCTGCTAATGGAAGGCCCTTTGAGGTTGTTTACTATCCAAGAGCAGGCACTCCAGAGCTTTGCGTGAAAGCGTCATCTGTGAGAGCTGCAATGCAGATTAAGTGGTGTCCTGGGATGCGATTTAAAATGACATTTGAAACTGAGGATTCTTCAAGAATAAGCTGGTTCATGGGCACCATATCTTCTGTTCAGGTTGTGGATCCCGTTCGCTGGCCTAATTCACCATGGAGAGTTCTTCAGGTAAACCTTGCAACTTGGGTTTATTGAATAACATGTTTTTATTTTGTGCTACCTGCTAGAACTCTATAATCACAATATTGGTTTACTTTAGAAGTTATTCACATATTTTTGTTCCAAAGAGTTCAGACATTTTCTTCCTCTTCTAGTTGTTTGTAAGATTCCTCTCATTTTAAACATTGGAACCGTTTGGAACCGTAGGAACCGGACCGTTCCAAACGGTTCGAGTTAGGTTCGGTTCCAATGTTCAAAATGAGGGGATCCGGACCGGACCGGATCCGTTATTTTTAAACGGTTCGAGTTAGGTTCCTCCAAATTTGAAACCGATCCGGACCGTGTCCACCCCTAATTTCACCCATTTTATAAAGTGTAAAAAAGTCACCTAGACGGGCTAGACTTGCTCAATGTTTTGTTCAGTAATGCTCCTTATCCTTTCTGGCTGGTAATAGGTCTATTTTCTCATACTTCATGTCAATATCCAATAAATGTTAATCAACAAAATCCTTGGTAACTGGCTCGAAAAGTAAAAATCGAAAATTGGTCCGAAAAATTTAAGCCTGTAATTATGAGGCCTGAAATCGGATCGGGTTGACTGGTTAACCAAGGTCTCGGTTAACCGAATTTCAAGCCGATTTCGGGCCGCTCTCGGTCCTAAGCGTAAAGTCCAAATTTTGAAGTTTAGCCCAAATAGCTGAGTTTGATAAAGCCCAAAGTGAAACAAGCCATGAATTGGAAATGAAACAGGTTTTCAACTGAGTTTCAGATTGACTGTTTAAGACTAAAGTCACCTTGTGGCTCTGGGCCTCTAATTGAGAGGACAAATGTAGAGATTTTCAGTTCTTCTCTTGTATGTTCAACAGGGAAAGCATTCTTTTCAGCTGATCTTTTGCATATTTATAAATCTTTTATACTGTTTGCACTAATCCTTTTGGCCTTTGGCCACTGAATACATATAGACACTTGTTTTACTATTAAAAAAACACCAAGAATCTAACAGACACCTGCTGCAATAGTAGATCAGGTTTTATTTCATAAAAATGACTAAATCTATAATTTCATCAAAATTAGGTTGACTTTCAAAGCCCTTATGTCATCCATAACATCTAAAACTAACAATTATAGATTGCAACAGTAAATTAATCAACCGTAATTAGTATGGTTGCATATTAACATATTAATCAACAGTAAATTAATATTATGCAACAATAATTTGAAATCAATAGTAAATTTCTCTATTAAAGTCTATTTCAGCCTATTACATATTAAGAATTGAAAGTTTTCGAAAACACCACCATTTTTAGATCCAGCTGGACGAGCAGGAATCAATGTCAATAAGGCACGGAAACTGCCTGAAAAATATAAACAACAAGAACATAAAGTTGCAATATCTTCCGCAAGTTGCAATTAAAGTAAAAAGATAAAATACATGTTTGGTGGCTAAATTATTAAACATACCTTAATCTAGATGACTGGATTAGCCGAACAAGTAGTTGTAATATCTTCCACAAGTTGCAATATTTCAATTTCTACAAGTCAAAAACATACACGCATACATGAGAAAATATTTTGACAAAGTTAAAAGTATTCAAAAATGAATAAAATTTTCTTACATTTCTCCATTTTCTCCAAAGAGTTGTAGAAATCTATTTCATCCTCCATGAGCTCTTTAAAAAAGTCAAAAGCATCGGCTTTAAATCAGTCATTGGTGCATATAAAAGCTTCCACCGTTTTAGGAGTCAAATAGGCCCGGAAAGGATCCACAACTCTTTTTCCGGCGCTAAAGGCGGCTTCCGAAGCCACACTTGAAACCGGAACCACAAACACATCCCTTGCAACCTTAGAAAGGATGAGGAACCTTGAAGAGTTCTCTTTCCACCATTTTAGCAAATTGAATGCTAAATTCTTTGGATTTTCAGATGCCTCTGCCAAATACTTATCAACTTCATTTGTAATATGAACCACATCATTCTCTTTTCTTCTTTTCATAAAACCATCTAATAATGGATCACTCCCTTCTTCATTTCCAACGCCACCATTCTCATCTGAAACCTCTGAATAAGCATGTGGTTGATTTGGATTATCATTTTTATACGCTCCATACAAGCGTATTAATAGATTTCTCACCCCTACTGTTAATTCATCTGCCTTCCAAGAATCTTCAACTAAGAAATCTAATCCGTAATTGATGTAGTCAAGTTTGTAACGAGGGTCAAGAGCTACCGCCACAAGCATAACTTGATTTACATCTTTTATACTTCCCAAATACTTGTCAAACTTTAATTTCATGAAACTTGCAACCTTTTTCATTAAGGGATCACCATTTTTCATTGTGGACTTTAAATCTTCCACAATCTTGAACATTTCTTGGAAGGGTGCATTGGTCGTCACCTTTTGATAAAAACTAAACTTCAAAGTAGCCTCATAAAACTTCTTCAAAAACTTGACAAAAGCCTTCGCATTCAACCAATCCGTGGCACATGGGATTTCAACTCTTTATTTCTCACCTCCCTCAACCCTTCTTTTTTTTATTTCTTGATTTCTCACAATGGTCATCACTACAACTAAAGTAAGAAACAAAGTCCATATCCTCCTCCACCAACCTTTCAAAGGCCTTTTGTACTTTTAAAGCCGCTTCTAACAATAAGTAGGTGGAATTCCACCTGGTTTTACACCAATGGCAAAAGACCTTTGCTCTCAATTTTCTCAATGGCTAAACATTGCCTAAATCTCTCCAACCTAGCGGGGGATGACCTCGTGTACTTGCAAGCTCTACGAATACTCTTAATAGAAGTGTGCAACTCAACCAATCCATCACAAACAATCAAATTGATGATGTGAGCACAACACCTCATATGCAAAAGCTCTCCATCCAACAAAAATGTATTTCACATATTCAATTTCCTATTCATATGCCTAGCAACACCATCATTTGAACTAGCATTATCAAGAGTAATAGTGAATACCCTATCTATGCCCCAATCCCTCAAACACCTCTCTAAAAGTCTCCCAATAGCATCTTCAGAATGGTTGATAATTTGACAAAAATTAATAATTCTTTTATGCACATTCCAACCATCATCAATAAAATGGGCGGTTATAGCCATATAATTAACATTTTGGATTGAAGTCCAAGTATCGGTGGTGAGAGAAACTCTTTGATTGTTTTGAGATATGACACTCTTGATCTTGGCATTTTCATCTTGAAAAATAGACCACACGTCTCTAGCAACGGTTCTACGAGATGGTGGATCAAACTTAGGTTGTGTCTCCTTCATAAATCGCTTAAATTCTATCCCTTCCACATGCTTAAAAGAAAGCTCATCAATAATAAGCATTTCCACACACTTCCTTGTACATGTCTCCTTATTAAATGAGTGTGAAACTGGGGTACCCTTATTATCAAAAGAAATGACTTTTTAGTTACTTGCAACTTTTAAAGGAGATTTTGGACAAGACACACGTAAATGTCTAAGTAGGCTAGATGTACCATTTACTTGAGTATTGCATACCAAATCACTTTTACAATGCATACAAATTGCCCTCTCCCCCTTTTCCGCTATGTTTGTTTTAGTAAAATGACTCCATACCTCTGATGTTTTTGTTGTAGAAGGAAGGGGGGAAGTCCTCCCGCTTTAGTAGGTGGTGGATTTTGAGATGATGATCCCTCTTGACTAGGTGGTGCATTTTGAGATGGTTCATCTTGAGATGACATTGTATCTTGAGTTTGTGGTGATGGTGATGAAGTTGGAGTTGTTGAAACACCTTCCACGGTTGAACGCCTTGCGCTTAACCTAAATCACATCAATAATAGTCATTTATTATTCACAAACATTTAATAAACTCGAAAATATAATCCAATAAAATGCACAATGTCGGAAAGAAAAAAAAACACTTACGACATTTTTTCTTCTCATTTTTGCCTAGTCACCGACAACACCAATATCGACTTATTTATAATAAGTTAATGACCTGATAAATACGCAAACACCCTAGTCAATACGCAAGTATTAAAAGCTCCATGTGCTTAACACCCAAACAAGATATGGCCCTGGGACCTCTCCCCAACCCAAGCCCATTGCCATTGTCACTACTCACTCACACTTTCACTTTCCTGCAATCCTTCTAACATGGACTTAGAGCACAAGATATGGCCCGACTTACCATATAAACATGGTGGATCACAACTTAGAGCATGTCTCTTATCATTTGACATAACAGAAGAAGCTAAACAAGGCAAACAATTATTTGGAAGAATACCACAGAGATCCGACATTCCCCTTTTGTCCTTATCAATTATTCCCTTAAAGGAAGGGCTAGATTTTGCATCAAGGAGCAAGGGAAACTCGACATCATTCAAATGGATGTCTTGTTTCGACAGAGAATCATCAGTACTTAAATTAGAGGCTTCAATTTCAACAATCGGAAGGGTAGAGTTTCTTGTTAAGGGCTTCCCTTGTTTCTGTTGTTCATCATGTAAATATGAACTATGAATATGCATGCATGGCAAAATGGAGTAATGGACTATGAATGAAGTATGAATATGCATGCATGGCAAAATGGATTCATCAACATATAACAAAATGGCTTCCATTGTTTCTGTTGATTTTTTTTTGCTGTGTATTGCAGAAAAACAGAGTCACAGACTTCTCTAGTAGGTGTATTTCTAGTATGATTAACAGACATGAAGAATATAAGAACTTTGTCTTAGAAATGAGTAGTTTATTTCAAAGAAATGAAGGAAACCTACTTTCATTGTGTTAATCATTCGAAAAAAACAGATATAGTAGCAAAAATGTTGATCAGGGATAACATGCAAAATTCAAGAGGGGTTGCTTCAATTCTGAAGCAAACTAACTGTGTTAAAGTTTTCTTTTAATATGTATTCAAATCTAGTTATCATTTATCATGTTAGGATTTAAAATGCAAAAACAACATAAGGCAAAAGCAATTCATCTCACTGACACCATAGCTGATGAAGAAATAATATTTGAAGGAAGTCTTTTAAAGCAATAATCACTACACTACACTACAGTTTATAAAGTTTAAACATATTTGATGCATGGATTGGGTGGAACATATTTGTAACATGGTGATCTCTGGAATATAGCAGGACCTATGTAACACGGCTCATCATCAAATTTGTTTAATGTATATGGAGATGTACGTAGAAGTAGAACGGATGTTGCACAGGGAGAAACTACCTTTGTGAAGAGAAGTGGAAACGATGTTGCACAGGGAGTCGAGGAGTAGCCGAGCCGAGGAGTCGCACATGGTCAGGGAGGAGAGAAGTCGCACACTCGCAGGAGACTTGAAGTTGAAACGATTAGCTTTAGCCGAGGAGGAGAGGGAGAGGACCGGTAATTGTAAATGCTATTTAGGGTTTTTACTTTTTAAGTATTTAACCTGGGCCGGGTCGGTTACCCGACAGGTTTCAGAAGAGGAAACCGAGGCCTGGACCAGAAACTTCGGGGCTGGGCCGAGTTTTAAAACCAAAAAATTTATAATTAATAAAAAAACCGACCCGATCGGTCCGGTTGTCGGCTCGGTCCAAGTTTTCGGTCCGAAATGCCCACCCTTACTTGTGTATTATGGTGCCTTGACAATGATGGCTAACCTTTCAGTTTCTTAGATGAGGAACTTGGAAAAATATGCATAATGTTGATTACTGAAAGTCAAGCAGTGTAACACCACCAATCTCACTCCGCCATTTCAATTTTTTCTCTCCCACACCACTCCTTTTATTTTTCACATCACCACGTCTCTTCCGCACGACCAATAAAAACTCAATATTTAAAATTTTATCTCCTTCCCTCTATTCCTCTAAATTTTCTTCTTCTTCGCTTTCCCTTTCTTCTCCATCAGACACCACCGCCACCTCGCCACCGTCACCTTTCTCCCTCTTGCCATCGCCACCTTTCTCCCTATTTCTTAGGGGTGGGCATGAATACCGGCCCCGACCCATTTGACCTGTATCGGTATGGTCCTGAACCGGTTCAAATCGGGACCAATCGATTTCTAGTGTTTTTATCCCAGTCCCGGTCCTAAACCAGTTGAAATCGGGACGGAACCGATTTCCACAAATTCAGTCTCGAACTGTTCCGATTTGTCCTGGTTACTTAACATTTACGAAGCCCAACCCAAAACGTGACCAAAGCCCAACAACAACAACAACATTCATTCAATCTCACCATTCTCATCTAATCATCTTCGTGCTTCACAACTGATTCAAGACTCAACAAGATAAGAAATAAATAAAGGAATCAGAGAACCCACACCTTCTCCCATCCATCGACAGTCCCTTACAACTCGATTCCAACAAAAAATGAAGGGTGAAGGTTCAATTCTTGCACTTTCAACGAATTTCAAAATAGCTACTCTTCAACCAAGATTTGCAGAAATAGTAGCCAAAGTGAAGTGTTATGCAAACAGAGAATAATGAAATTGAGAAGAAAATCTCATATCATGATATGCAGTTGGTGCTTATGCAGAGAAGATAGAGTTGGGGGCGAACTGTTTGAAGGTGTTGAGTAGCTGCCAATCATTCCCATCTTCTTCTTGCATTTCAATCCACAACCACCTACACCACCATCATCATCCTCTTTGGTTGACGAGAAGAAACCAACAACAACAACATCAACATCGAATGAGCATGAAATCCTTTGCAACAACTCACGATTAGGAAAAGTTTTTATGGAAAAAGAAAAGGAAGATCAAGATCCCCATCATCATCATCCTCATCCGAAGGCATTCCTGCAGGAACTTACTGGGAGAGACTCCTAATTCCGTCCAAGCGGTCTCTTGATCTGTACAAGAAGAATAATTCCATCGGATCTTCCAAGCGGTGGAGATTCCACAACTTTTTCCATAGAAGAGACAAGGTCTCTCTATGTCTAGAATCTCTCTTTGGGCTTAAATCTATTGTGGGCTTTGGATTGTGTTTGGGCCATTTGATTGTGAAATTTGAATCGGGATAGAATGGTCCTGACCCGAACCGTCCCGGTTCAAACCGGTTCGGGACCAATTGGGTGTGCTCAAGAAAATTTTGTATCCCAGACCGTTTCGGTCCCGTTTCATTGGACTAGAATGGGGGTCAGGACAAGCCTAATCGTGGACTGACCCGGACTGTGCCCACCCTTACTATTTCTCCATCAAGCACCACTACCACCACTGCCACCTCTCTTTCCCTCTTCCTTGAAAATATGGTACTATTCCTGACTTTGGTTCAATTTAAACATGACCGATTCTAATGCTCATCAAAACATGAAAATTGTACTACTCTTAGTTATCTAATCAACACAATTTTAATGAATTAATAACGTTGTGAATTGAGCAATTTATGGTCATTTTACTAAACACACTCAAAATTGTAAAAAAATAAAATAAAATTGGTATTGTCCCTGATTAAAACGTTATTAATTCATTAAAATTGGTATTGTCCCTAATAAAATTGGTATTCTCGAGCTCATCAAAACATAACAATTGTAATACTCCAAGTTACCTAATAAACACAATTTGAATCAGTTGAAAAATATTATGAAATGAGCAAGTTATGGTCATTTTACTAAAGTCGCGCAAATTGGTTATAAAAAACATTAGTGTCTTTACATATTCCAAATTGGTGGTCAAACAACTAAACGACGAGTTTCAAGTCAAGGACACCCAAATGAAGGCCTACCACTAAAAACCACTGAAGTAGTAGAAGGCTTCCGGAATGCGATCATTCAACGTACACAAGGATTGAGAACAAAAGAGCTGACGAACTAGGAAATGAAGCATCGACAACTAAGGAAAATGATAATCCACACGTCATGGTATAAGGAGGCTCCATTCTTGAAAAACAAGCATATGCCACAAATCAAGAGAACAACTGGACAACTCCAATCCTAGCGTATATGTCAAACGGATAACTCCCAACAGATAAGATGGAAGCATGAAAACTATGAAAGTGGGCGGCCCAAGTCTAGGCCCGAACGAATCAAAGCCCAAATTCAGGCTCGACACGTGTTCTCTCATAAATAAGATGAACGTTGCATAAAAAAGTTGTGGAGGGAGTTGCGCCTACATAAACGCATCTCCATAAAGGAGGAGACTGGTACGAGAAACATCTCCTTCCGTTGTGCCTCACATGCTTAAGTCACACATAAAATTAACCGCGATCATTATAAAAGGTAAATGAAACATTCGACAAAGGTATGCAACTTTAATTGAGTTTTGTCCAGATTTACTCCTTATTCAAACAGACTTGCCGACTTAAGCAACGGAGTGCCTTCGACCACAAAAAATGTGGCTTTTGACAGTCTAACATCTATTTTACAGGGCAAACTCTAAGGAGGACGAGATTTTGACACATAAATTGTTATTCCTTCGAGTTGTTAAAAGAGAATCGTGCAAGTTACTAGCAAGTAGCAACCATTAGCTTAACACTTTTGAATATAAATGTTGTGTGATAAGTCTCAATCTTATTTTTCTCAAAAGAATTGTAAATTATTTAAACACTCCATTGCAATTTAGAGCATCTTAATCCTTTATTACTTTGCTTCAAAGGATGTCACAAGGACATGAGGAATATAATGTGCGTACTCAGATTTATAGATAAGTGGTCATAAATCATTTCGCTCGAGCAATTTTTATTTATTAACTTATAAGTTTAACGGGAAGGTTTTATTTTTTTCACTTTAAAATTCATGGTTACATTGTTAGTTCATGGACCAATATTTCACGCGAGTATTTTAGAAATTGAACTTTTGCATGAGACAAAATAAATCAATTAGGGGCACTGGGTTTCAAGGGATTAAAACCATTTATTTTCACTTTTAAATTCATGCATACCTCGCCAGTTTGAGTTTTTATCTATTTCAACTTGCACATGAACTATATTTTTTGCTAACCAGTTTGAGCAAAAACTCGAGGAGTAAATTCATGAACATGATGAAAACCGTATATTAAAATATTGTGATTTTTTCCTTTCCTGCACACACTAGTTTTGAGTACAAATGTCAAAAAAAGATAAAAACGACAAAAAAGAAACGCATATTTTAAATTTTTTTTAATGGTCATGTATCCATATTTAACTACAAACAATGTGTCTTTAAATGTTCACAATAATAAGAGAATTCACAATTACTAATACAAAAGAGGAAGAGAAGAACTTGATGAGTAAAGAAGACCAGGAACTTTCGTGGTTATCAAAGAATTAAACTTCCAATGCTTATGATTATGTTGGCGCAACAAGGTATCAGTCCATCAACCGTAAGCATCCAAATCAACTGAGATGTGGACATTTCCAGCATCAAAGGTTAGCAACGTCTTCAAAACTTAAATGCCCAGATTGTAATTGATTTTATTTATAGTTCTAAATCGTCTTCAAATTATATCACTACCATGAATATATGGTTTGGGTTTAGACAACATTAATAGCATCTTTTAGAGCATTTTTGGTGGATATAATTTTTAGGGCAAAAACAATTTTGTGTTTTTCGGGTGACGTTTGAGCCTTTCCTAGATACAATGGATCAATCATGTATGCAATACAAGGGTTTTCTTTTTGTTTGAAATATTATTCATTACCATCTTTCATTTAATTTATTTTTGATGAAATTGAGCAATTGATTAGAATAAAACATCAATTAAACAAAATCAAGTTTAGATTTAAGCAACTCTCATCTTTTCTTGCAATGGAGAGCAAAACAATGAAAAGGGATTGAATCATTGAACCTTCTCTCGCAATTGCTTAATGGCATAATTGTAGTTTTCCAAAAAAGGATGGATATTTTATTAAACCTCACGTAACTTTCATGTTTCAATTCGCCAACTTTTCTTCCTTTTATTACATCTGTCTTCGTTTTACCAGTTTATTTCCTAAAATACCCTTTAAAGCAATTCAATTCAAAACTAGTCCTTTTTGCTTTTTAAACTTCCAGCTGGGAGGACTAGATTTGGAAAATATTTGCACATCAGGACAGTTTTGGAAAATATTTGGTTGTTCAACCATAGATAGGGATATTTTTGTCCTTGTCGTAAATATGCCGTGTGAGAAAAGTTATAGAAAGTTTTAGGCCCACAAATTAGTAGGACCTACCTACCTACCAATATCATCACTTTTTATTGGTCAATTTGCATTGTGGTTTCAGAGTGGTAACCAGAGAGAGTTAACCAATCCTTGATAATATATTTTTTATTTTTATTTTTATCCAAATTTCTAACGTTTACGATCATTTATCGATGGTTTGAATTGAAGTGTAAGTTCTGTTAGGAGCGAGTCACTCAGAAATAACGATTGAGAGGGTGTTTGTTTTTGCTTATAAATAAAAACGAAGTTCTGAACCCATTCATAATGTTTGTTTTATGTTTTTTACTTAGTTTTTAATTAGAAACAAAACTTTTAACTTTCAATAAAAAAATACATTTACTTAAAAACACCAACTTCTTATTTCTTGATGGAAATAAATGCCACCTTAAGCACTTCTTTGATGCTTACGTTGGTCTCTCAACTTTCCGTTGTTTAGAAGCACTAAATTAAAAGTTAGGCAAGATTAGATTGAAATTGTATTGATTATGAGTTGACAATATGCGTAAATTCACATAACAAGACTTATTATCACTACTCGTTGTGTTCCTATTTGTTACATTTCATTTTCTTTTCTTCGTGACATCGAGTCTCATATCTCATTGTCTACCACTTTCCATCATATTTCAATAATCAAACAACACATAATCATGTTTTGCACAACACTTTAATCACTAATCAGGTACTATACATAAATTAAATACCCTCTAATCACATGATTAAGTATTAACTATGATGATGATCCACAGAGGAGGGAGGGGTCATAGCATAGCACAAAAGAGAAGATGAGGGCACACTTGTAAATAACCTCTAAAGCAGGGGCAAACCCATTGACGAGTCACACTAACCATGGTTGACGTACCTAACCCGGAGTTAAAACCCATCCGATTTTTGAGACAAAACGAAATAATAAAAAAAAGAAAATTTTTATTTCTTTTTTTATTTACCCTCTCCTAGCAAACGACGTCGCTTGTTAGGGTTTGACCGAAAACCAGCAACCACCAAAATCAATCAATCCATCGATCCACCGATCTGAGTTGGGGATCTGAAACCCAGTTAATCGATCTGCAAATCTGGTTTTCGAAAATCACCAGAAATCGAATTGCTTTTTTTTTTTTTTTTTTTTCATTCTTTTGTTTCTCTTTTCTCTCTCTTTAATTGCAAAAACAACCCCACAAAACCGCTGTTGGCAGATGCAGCGAAAATGTTGGAAAGAGAGAGAGAGAGAGAGAGTGAGATGTGAAGTGAGTGGGTTTTGGATTTGACGTGGTCTGAAAGGCGGGGTTTTGAACCGTTGGGTTTTTTTGAATTTCTTGATTTAGTGGAGGGTTTTGTTTTTATACATGCAATCTGGGGGTGGTTCACAGAAGGGTGGTGGTGGTGGTGGTGGTGCAGGTGGAGGACGGAATACAGGGGTTGGGCCACCGGGGAGGTCGAGTTCCACGTCGTCTGCAGCGTCGCCGAGTTCTTCGAGTTCGGCTGTATCGGCTCCGCATCTAGGGTTTGAGCAGCAGCAGAAGCAAGGATCACAGCAGAAGCAGCAAGGATCACAGCACCAGCTACTGCTTCAGCAACAGCAGCAGCAGTTATTGTTTAGACAGGTGAGGAGAGTAGATAGTTCAATTAACTAATTGGGGTTTTGTTATTTGGGGTTAAATTTAGTAAATTTGTGTGTTTGGGGGGTTTTTGGGTAATGGGGTTTGATTGGATTGTTTCTTGGTGTGTGGGCAGCTGATTTGGGTACTTGGTTGAGTAGGAAAATTGGGAATTATGGTAATTCTTGGCTGCAAGATTGGAAGGGAGTTTGAATTGAGGGCATTTTGAGAGTGGGTTTGGATGATTTTGTGTTCAATTTGACACCTTTGCTAATTTAAAAGATGATTTTGGGTTTTATTAGCTATTTGTGTAGCTGATTAGTTGTAACTTCAAGAGTGGCACGGAATGATGGGAAAGCACTTTGAATTGGGCTTCTGCGAATTAGGGATGAATCGGTGTATCTTTCGCTCATGTGTTTTAATTAAAGGGATATGAGATTTTGTAGTTTTCAATATTTTTTAATGAATGGTGTTTTTTCGACTTGTTCAAAATTTTGATGAATGTGGTGTGGCGGGATTTTGTAGTGGAGGGTGTACTCGCGCCAGACACCTAAACTATTTGACTGCAATTACTAGGTCTGACGTGTTGGTTATGTGTCTGATGTGGCCCGATAGACGTCTTGAAATTTAAAGAAATATAAATTCTCCAGTTCATGTAGTTTGCCTGGCGAATCACCTACGTTTCTGACGTGCTAGATAACAAAATTGAAGTTGTCCTGGTTGTGTCTGACATTCTGGGTTGGTCAATTGCCGGTAGTATTTACAGTTGATAATTGAGGATTCAAATTTATTTGGGAGTTGGGACTTAGATTGTGTACTAAATCAAGGCTAGTGGAAGTTGGTAATTTATTGATTAAAGTAATAACTAACACCATGTTTACATACAAACGAAGAAGGAATTTTTCAAGACAACTGGTGTGATAAGTTGTCTAAGTGATTTGGTCTTCTTTTATTTATTTTATTTGATGAGTTCTCTAGTCTCGAGTCTGTGTAATAATGGATGGTCTTGTTTGAATATTACATATGTTCAAGAAATAATGTTTTTCTCACTTCAAGGATGGGCAAGAAGTGGAGAAACGACATTCAAATATATTTAATGGTTTCGTTGTTGTTTTATCTTGTTTCACCGTCTGAATTTATTATAGACAGTCATCTTATTCATATTTTGGATACTGGGCTTTCAGTCATTGCAGCAACAATTGAGAAAGCCTGAAAACGATGAAGCGCTAATAGCATATCAAGCACGGGGTATCCATGGAGTCATGGGTGGGAGCAACTTTCCCTCATCTTCTGGTTCCATACATGTAGGCCAGCAGTCGAACAAATTGAATGATTTGTCTCAACAACATAGTCCCATACAGAATCGTGATCAAAACCTGAATAAGGGTCAGGGTTTAGAGCAGCACATGCAAAATATAACTCAACAAGCTTACAGCAATTATGCTTTGCAGCATGCTGCACAGCAGAAGTCACCTCTCGGGAATATACTACAACAACAACAAGGCAAAATTGGAACTCTGGGTTCTGCTTCTGGGGGTGATTTGGATGTTCGCATGAGTCATCAAAAAATGCAGGAACTCAAGTCTATTCAGGCAGCTAACCAAGCGCAGGCCGCTGCTTCAAGGAAGTCATCTGAACAGCTTGTGCACGGTGCCAAGAATATGGAACACGGACAGCAATCGAGCTCCGACCAAAGAAGCGACTTGAAGCCCCCTCAGGTGTCAGGAATTGGGCAGTTGATGACACCAAATGTAGTCAGGCCTCCACAGGTAGCGCAGGCCCATCCAAGCATCCAAAACATTGCAAATAATCAGTTCGCAATGGCCCAGCTACAAGCAATGCATGCTTGGGCAATGGAACACAATATTGATTTATCTCTTCCCGGAAATGCCAATTTGATCTCTCAACTCCTCCCACTTTGGCAATCTAAAATGGCTGCAATGCAGAAGGCAAACGAAGGGGGTGCGACGCAACAATCCAGGCAACCAACATCTCAGCAACAAACTATATCTTCTCCTCCAGTTGGTAGTGACAATTCTGTTCATGGGAACTCATCAAGTGAAGTTTCTGCTCAGTCTGGCTCCGCAAAAGCAAAACAGATTGTTCAAGGTGGGCCATTTGTGAGTGCTTCTTCACCTGCAGTTGTTAGTGCTAACAACATTCAGATGCAACAGGCTCTTCACAGTCGAGAGAGCCAGGGCTCTAGACAGCCAAATGCTATTGTAAATGGAATGCCACCCATGCATCCGCCACAGTCGTCTGTGAATACAAGCCAGGGTGGTGATTCCTCACAAGCTAAGAGTAGCTATAGTGGACCAGAAAATGTGCAAATGCAATACTTAAGACAGATGCAACAATTGAACCGACCCTCTCCTCAAGTGGCAGTTTCATCTAATGAAGGAGGAGTAGGCAGTCACCGACCGTCTCAAGGTGGACCTAAGAGCCAGACGTCGCAGCAACAACGTCTTGGATTTACTAAGCAGCAACTCCATGTCCTTAAAGCCCAGATATTGGCATTTAGACGCTTGAAGGTATGTCTTCCTAAAATGTTTGTCTAAATCAGGCTAGTAGGACATTCTTGAGTTGTATTGACATTCTTGTTTTGTTACATGACAGCGTGGCGAAGGCAGTCTACCTCAAGAAGTTCTGCATGCTATTGCTCCACCACCCCTTGACTCACAGCCAGAGCAGGTTTTTCTTCCTCCTCCTGGGACAAGTAATCAGGACAAAATGCCTGGGAAGAATATTGAAGATCCTACAAGAAGGTTAGATACCAATGAGAAGGGGCCACAGGTTTTATCTGTAAACAAAACCCAGGTCCATCCAAAAGAAGAGTCATTCACCGGAGAAGAGAAGGTAACTACTCCTATAGGTCACATACAAGTGGCGGCAGGCGGTATAAGGGACCCTATCCGTATGGCAACTGCAGGAAAGGAAGGGCAAAGTACTTCATTGTCTGTAAAATATGAACAAGAAGTTGAACGAGGCTCCCAAAATATTCCTGCTAAAGTTGATTCTGCAGCAGATAGGGGAAAGACCGTGCCACCACAGCTTCCTGTATCGGAGGCATCACAAGTTAAGAAACCTGCTCAAGTTAGCAGTGCCCCCCAGCCAAAAGATGTCAGTGCGTCCAGAAAATATCCTGGGCCGCTGTTTGACGTTCCCTTCTTTACTCGGAAACAAGATGCCTTTGGTTCAGCAGTAGCTAACAATGCAAATAATCTGACTCTGGCTTACGACGTGAAGGATCTGCTGTTTGAAGAAGGCATGGAAGTGCTAAACAGAAAGAGGACTGAGAATCTCCAAAAAATCGGTGGCTTGCTGGCAGTTAATTTGGAGAGGAAAAGAATCAGTCCAGATCTCGTTGTAAGGTTGCAAATTGAGGAGAGGAAGATTCGGCTTTTGGATCTTCAAGCACGTGTGAGAGATGAAGTTGATCAGCAGCAACAAGAGATAATGGCGATGCCTGACAGGCCGTATCGAAAATTTATTCGGCTATGTGAGCGTCAGAGAATGGAGCTTGCTAGGCAAGTGCAGATGACCCAAAGGATTATTAGGGAGAAGCAACTGAAATCCATCTTTCAGTGGCGCAAAAAGCTTCTAGAGGCTCACTGGGCTATCCGTGATGCACGAACTGCACGGAACAGGGGAGTTGCAAAATATCACGAGAGAATGTTAAGGGAGTTTTCAAAACGAAAGGATGATGACCGGAATAAAAGGATGGAAGCATTGAAGAACAATGATGTTGACAGATATCGTCAAATTTTATTGGAGCAGCAGACCAACATTCCAGGTGACGCAGCTGAGAGGTATTCTGTTTTATCGTCATTTCTATCCCAGACAGAAGAATATCTTCACAAGCTGGGTGGGAAGATAACAGCTACGAAGAATCAGCAAGAGGTGGTGGAGGCAGCAAATGCTGCTGCTACTGCTGCACGATCTCAGGCATGTTTTTGATTTATTAATATTGCCGTTTCATATAATTAAGCCTTTTCCTTTCAATAGTTTGAATTTTTATTTCTGTAACAGGGTCTTTCGGAAGAAGAAGTCAAGGCAGCTGCGACTTGCGCTGGAGAGGAAGTGATGATAAGGAACCGGTTCTCTGAAATGAATGCTCCACAGGATAGTTCATCTGTGAACAAGTAAGTCTGCTATAATTCATAAGGGTGAAGCATAAGTTATTGAATTACCTGAGAAAAGGCAGCAGAAGGATTTTTTTGTTTGGCAACAGATTCGATTTTACATCATGTTGGACACCATTTGCAAACCATGCGCCATATGTTTATACTTAATTCTGATGTTTATATATAATTGCGTACTTGAAATTTTTGGAGAAGTAATAGGAAAAGAGATAAAATAAAAGAAATCATGAAGTTTGCTGGTTAACGAGGCAAACACTTGTCTCTTGTAAACAGTTGGATACCATCTCAAACAAGTCCCTCGAGAAAAATCCTCTAGAATATCTTGGATGACATGCACTTGTCCATGGTTAACGAGGAATTTATTTATTTATTTTATTTTTCCTGGTACTGGAGTGTATTAATTGAAACCAAAAGGATGGGGGTAATCAATGAGGTCCAGCCCCAAATACAAAAAATAATCAGGGAAAACTCATGATTTTTGGTTTTCAAGTTTCTTAATAATTTCGACCTCCTTTTTCGAAATAGAACAATCCATATTGCGGACCAACTTCTAGAGGAACTGTAGAGGTGGACTTACTCCAGACTAAAGATTGATCACACCTACCTAGGCTAACATAATGTAATCTCCTCTGACAAAGTATATATCTTTCTATAATCTGTCTACCTAAAACCTCCTGTCCTTGTGAACGTGTTTTTTTCATTAACCAATCAAAATTATTTGAAAATCTCCTCCCCTCCACTTGAACACAAAAACGTCATAATTTATTGTCAATCATCTTCAAACAGAACTCATGTTTTCAAAATCTTAGCTAATTCCCTAGTTTCATCTCTCACAGGGCAGCTACCAAGAATCCCAAATATTTCATGCGTAACAAACATTGCATACACATCTTTGTACCATACACCTATAGTGTCATGGTAACAAAAACTCTTTGTAATCAGGGTAGGAAATAAAGTTATGACATATTATTTATTTATTTATTTTTCTGCAAGATAACTGGTTGTTTGGTAGCTCAACCCATACATATGTGAAAATCTAACTTCTTCAGCTTGGAGACTCTTTAAGTATTGATTTGGTATATTTTTGAGATAACGTGAAATGTGATTACGGAAACCCAAGCAAAAAAAAATTCAACAAAGATTTAGAGATTACTATGATAAATTCATCCCAGTCTAGTAATGGGGTTGCAAATGTAATTCCACGGAGTCACAATACCAACACCAATCTAACACTTTCACCAACAATCTCCTCCCTCGATTTGGATCTTTCCAACCATCAACTCCATTTTCTGATGCGAGCAACTGACCATACAAAATACACCCCCTTCCAAAGGTGATGCCATATAGTGTAATAACTGAACACCGCGATCACAGAGCTAGGAAATGCCTAAGAACTCTAAAAAAAGTCAAGAAATGATGCCATATGTCATGGACCAAATCACACTAAAGAAAAAAAATGATCTCTCATCTCATTTCTAGGGAAAAGTTGATCCCAATCCATACCTGTCACGAAACCACCCCCACCCGCAAAGCCATCAGCCAAGGAAATGAAAAGCAATGAAAGACATGGAGGGCCACAGAGAACATCCCATCCTTTTTCATCTCTAAGAATCTTATGTCCTTGAGACCTGTACCCCTAGGAATGTAAATCAACAACCTCCACCAATCCTGTGTTCTTTTTACAAGTTCTTAGGTGAAGGGCTTACTCCATTGCATTCTACACACCTCTCAGTTTCACACCAGCACACTCACCGTATATGACGCCACTTTTGCACACCAAGGGTGTTATGAAAACTAAAAACTAATTGAGAGAGGAAGAATTCCCTTCCAATCAAGGAGAGCATTATTCGTGTTTTAGTTGATTATACTCCACGGAATATGTATAATTTGCAGTGTAAGGCTCTTTTTTAAACTCTGAATATCTTGTACTTCTCTGGGCTGATTTCTATTTCATATTTTTCTCAACAGATATTATAATCTTGCACATGCTGTGAATGAGAAAGTCATTAGACAACCTTCCATGCTGCGTGCTGGGACTTTACGAGATTATCAGCTTGTGGGTTGCAGCCTCTCAAGTTTTGTTGTTGTTGTTGTTGGTTTTTTTTTTTTTTTTTTTTTTAATAGTTTTTTAGTTGTTTCATGTTTCTTCTGCCCAATTTGGGTATTTTGTGTTAACTATGCCTCTATGCAGGTTGGGTTGCAATGGATGCTATCTCTTTATAATAATAAGCTAAATGGGATTTTGGCTGATGAGATGGGTCTTGGGAAGACAGTGCAGGTGATCTTTCAATGTATTTCTTGCGTTGAAGTATTATGTTGATTGCTTCTTTTTATTTTATCCTCTTATTTTCCAACTTCCTTGTTTGACTACCTACAATCTATGAGAGTCAATGCCTAAGCCTGCCTAGGAAGTGGTCGCTTTGTTTGGATCTTCGCCCAGGCAGCCTATTCTCGACTATAGTTACTTAAGATGCATGTATTTGTATCGTATCATATATCATATATAATTTTGAAAAAATTATATTTTTATATAAAACTCCCGCGAAGACAGATTGTTATTCTGATTGTGTAGAAAGATATGATTTTAGTGGTTTCCTTGCATGATTTTTTTCCCCTTCTTAAAAAGGCTCTTAGAGAAGATGTAGTCTTTGATTAACCCAACATACTAAAAGGCTTAAAGTGGAAAAAGTAATAAGAATGATTTTTTATTTATTTATTAAATTTTTTTTTTTAATTCAAAATGGTTACATATGAGATTTATGCTAGATAGGTGTGAAATCGATAAATGGGGTCTATATATATCATTTAGGAACCATATGGTACATAAGGTATTTATCGTACGGAATTGATGATTATTTTCTCAATTTTTTTGTCTTTCTTCATTGACAAATTAATAATCCTCTTTTTTATTTTTTATTTAATGTTGATATACTTCTCTACTCATTGGAGATATCGTATAGAAATTAAATTTGAAATATGATTTTTTAGCTTTTTATTAAAAAAAAAATTTAAATTTTTTGGGGTTTCTTATGGAGATTGTCTCCAACCAATTAATTGTTGAAGGAAAGTTTTGAATGACTTTTTTAGTTAATAGACTTGTGAGTGAGGGAATTGCTTGCTCTATTTAAAGTTGTAGAGACAAATCATGAATTTGAACTAACATAATTGAAATCAAATTATCCTTTTCTCTAATCTCTCTTATTTATTGTTCTCCTTCTCTTCATCCCATGAGATTCCAAAGATCTATACTCCCGTTCATAATCCCTTTTCTCCATTGGACATCTCTGTATCTCTTCTTCTCGAACTGCTTTTGTTTTCACAATTCCAATTATACGTAGTGTGTGATTAATGGAGGACTTGTCTTAGTTGTGTGATGTTCTATTTAAAGTTGTCATTTTATATGGAGAATATTTTAAAGCTCATACGTTCCTCATTATTTGAAAAGTGATTAGTACATAATGCATTATGGCTATTTTTTGAAACAGGTTATGGCATTGATCGCATATTTGATGGAGTGCAAAGGAAACTATGGCCCACATCTTATAATTGTACCTAACGCTGTTCTGGTCAATTGGAAGGTTAGATAGCTGTTCTTCGTACATGTAAAAATATAGCATCTGTTTCAGTCAATTGTCTGACATCTTTACCATTCAGAGTGAGTTGCATAGTTGGCTGCCATCTGTGCATTGCATTTATTATGTCGGAGGAAAGGATCAAAGGTCGAAATTATTCTCTCAAGTAAGAAGAGTAGTTTCTACTTCTCTTTATTTGTTAAATGCTCATATAATACTTTGCTGACTTAGATGTTGTTGATACTGTTCTGCAGGAAGTTTGTGCCTTGAAATTTAATGTGCTTGTTACGACGTACGAGTTCATCATGTATGATCGTTCAAAGCTATCAAAGGTTGATTGGAAATATATTATAATCGATGAAGCACAACGAATGAAGGATCGGGAATCAGTGTTAGCACGTGATCTAGACAGATATCGCTGCCAGAGACGTTTGCTTCTTACAGGGACCCCATTACAGGTGACTATTAACCTCCTATCCTATGCAGTTAAAATGGATAACTGACCCATAACGGTCCAAGAGCGATATAGGTTATAACGGAATAGTTTTTTAAAATATATTTTTAATACTTCAACAAAGTATTAATGTATTATATAGTAAAAAAAGTAAACTATGTTCATAACATTAAATTCAAAAACAAAAAAACATTAATAAAAACACTTTTCCTTCGTATAAGAGTGAGATCGCAACAGATAGTGCGATCAACATTTTGTTTTTTCCATTCTACTCTCGTTCTCTGTCAAACGGCGAGGTCTGGTTCTCTGTCAAATGGTGACGGCTAGCTCATGTCCTTATTTCCTATGAGTCTAGGGTTCTCGTTTGATCGAGAATGACATGAGTATTTTTTTTTAATGTATTAAAACAAAACGTTAAAATGGGGTTATTGAAAAGAAAAAAAAAACGTTATCTCAATAATGGTCATATAACGCCATTATAGCAGAGCTGTGATACCATAACGTGATAATGTCATAACTTAATGGCTCATCTCCGTTAAGAATTATATCGGCATTATAACGCCGTTTTAACTAGTTACTGCACAACTCCTATCTAATTTGGCAGATTTTCACTATATTTATGTTTATGTTAGTTTGGGTATGGATATTGCTCACTCGTTATTGATGCTGTGTGTTGCCTCTTGTTCTAGTATGATGGGCCCAAGCCTGAATGAAAATAACATAATTGTAAGTGCAGGAGAAGTCTTTAAAAGAAACCTTAAGGGTCCTTGCTGTATTTTCTATGTGAAAGATGCTGCGGATATTTCTGAAGTAGTTCAAACAACCATGAATATTTAATCAGAGGAGGGAAATGGGCCCCGGAACGATTATGTTGGATTTACAAAATATCAAATGTTTTAAGTTTAACCATGAAGGAGTTGATCACAAAACTAAAGGGGGGAAAAGAATCTTGGAATAATTATGCGGTACTTATAGATATTATCTTGTTGATAATACATTGAGATTAGTCTTGAATGTTCAAATAGACCAATTCGAAGTACACGTGAATTAGCAACCTTATTATCATGAATGGATCGAGTTACATGGTTTAGCATTAAAGAAGTTAAGGTTAGTCTAGATACCACCAACATTTGGTAAGATAGGAATCCAAAATCCAGAATGCTGAAAATCTATGAAGCTTTACCATATCTAGAAATTAGTTTATTACTCACTTAAGAGTCAAATCAATCATGGATCACTGGGTTTGATAGTGTCTTCCATGGGTCCGAAATGGGCAATTGGTGCTTCATACTTTCAGAGACCAGCTTCACCCAATCTTATCTTTGCCTATATTTTCAAAATAAGATCTACTTAGTAGTCTGTGGATAATGTTTCTACTATATCAAAGCCAATTGTCAATTCCACATTTTTTTTCCTTCATCTTGTTTGTCTTAGCTGCACAATGCCATTTTCTTGTTTCGATGCGTGTGTGTTCTGTATAATGTTTTACAGTGTTTTTTTTTTTATGATTGGCTATTCTTCTGCAGAATGATCTTAAGGAGCTCTGGTCGCTGTTAAATTTACTTCTTCCAGAAGTTTTTGATAACCGCAGAGCTTTTCATGATTGGTTCTCAAAGCCCTTCCAAAGGGATGCTCCTACGCATGATGCTGAAGATGATTGGCTTGAAACTGAAAAGAAGGTCATTATCATCCACAGGCTCCATCAAATTTTGGAGCCTTTTATGCTCAGACGACGTGTTGAAGATGTGGAAGGATCACTACCACCGAAGGTATATTAATTCTGCATTGCTAGGTGTTAAGTTTTTTTTATTAGGTTCATCCTAAAGTTGATTACTGCCTCACAGGTGTCAATTGTTCTGAAATGTAAAATGTCGGCTATTCAAGGCTCAATATATGACTGGATCAAGTCCACAAATACTATTAGGGTCGATCCAGAGGATGAACAGCGCAGAGTTGAAAAAAATCCAGTTTATCAACCTAAGATATATAAGGTTCTCAACAATAGATGCATGGAACTCCGTAAAGCATGTAATCATCCTTTGCTAAACTACCCTTATTTTAGTGATTTGTCCAAGGACTTCATTGTGAGATCTTGTGGGAAACTATGGATCTTAGATAGAATTCTCATTAAACTTCAGAGAACAGGACACCGGGTACTGCTCTTTAGCACCATGACAAAGCTTCTTGATATATTAGAAGAGTACTTGCAGTGGAGGAGGCTTGTTTATCGGAGAATCGATGGGACAACCAGCTTGGAAGATCGTGAATCAGCCATTGTTGACTTCAACAGCCCTGGTTCTGATTGTTTCATTTTTTTGCTGAGTATTCGTGCTGCTGGAAGAGGTCTAAATCTTCAGTCTGCTGATACAGTTGTCATCTATGACCCTGATCCAAATCCCAAAAATGAAGAACAGGCAGTGGCAAGGGCCCATCGCATTGGACAGAAGAGGGAAGTTAAAGTTATTTATATGGAGGCAGTTGTTGACAAGATCCCAAGCCATCAGAAAGAGGATGAAGTGAGAAGTGGAGGTATGGTGGATTTAGAGGATGATCTTGCTGGTAAAGATCGATATATAGGATCTATTGAGAGCCTAATACGCAATAACATTCAACAATATAAGATCGAAATGGCTGATGAAGTAATAAATGCGGGTCGTTTTGATCAAAGAACAACCCACGAGGAGAGGCGTTTGACTTTAGAAACATTACTGCATGATGAAGAAAGGTATCAAGAGACTCTGCATGATGTGCCCTCTTTGCAGGAGGTGAATCGCATGATTGCTCGGAGTGAAGAAGAAGTTGAGTTGTTTGATCAAATGGATGAAGAATTGGATTGGATAGAAGAAATGACAAGGTATGACCAGGTTCCTGAGTGGCTTCGTGCCAGTACCAAGGAAGTAAATACAACTATTGATAAACTGTCCAAGAAGACAAAGAGAAAACAAGCTGGTAATATTGGTACTGAAGCAAGTGAAGTGGTTCCGGATTTACCCAAGACAGAGAGACGAAGAGGCCGACCAAAAGGATCAATGAAATCCCCTGTTTACAGGGAGTTGGATGATGATAATGGTGAATTTTCTGAAGCAAGCTCAGAAGAGTTGCATGAAGAAGAGGGAGAAATTGGGGAGTCTGAAGACGAAGAATTTAGTGGTGCTGTTGGTGCCCCACAAATAAATAAGGACCAGTCAGAAGAGGAAGGCATGGCTTGTGATGGTTATGAATACCCCCCAGCGATGGAAGGCAATAGAAATAGTCATATATTTGAGGAAGCTGGTTCCTCTGGATCTTCTTCTGGAAGTCGGAGATTGGTGCAGCTGGTATCACCTTCCATATCTTCGCAGAAGTTTGGATCACTTTCTGCGCTAGATAGTAGGCCGGGTTCTCTTTCGAAAAGGACGGTATGATTTTTTCATTTCCACATCACGTACATTGCTTGCCACTTTTTTTTTTTGGGGGGGGTTTGCTTTTCTTTATTCCTCGCTTTATTTAGCCTTTTTGGTTTCGATCAATTATGTGCTTTATCATGGATACTTTGACTTGCCTGCTCATTTACTCTTTCCCGTGTTTTTTTTTTTTTTCCAGTCGGATGAATTGGAGGAAGGAGAGATTGCTGTCTCGGGTGACTCACACATGGAAATTCAACAGTCGGGAAGTTGGATTCATGAACGTGATGATGGTGAAGAAGAGCAAGTTTTGCAACCGAAAATAAAACGGAAGCGTAGTTTTCGCAGCCGCCCCAGACAAACTATGGAAAGGTTTGAAGACAAGGCTGGCACTGAAAGGTCATTCCCTCACCGTGGAAGCACATCCCAGATAGCCATGTTAGCAGATCACGATCATGAATCACAGTTACGAAGTGATCCTGAGTTGGAGACATATGCTGAGCCTCCTGTCAGGCTTGATCCTGGCAATTCAGTTATGAAAAGTAAGCGGAATTTACCATCAAGAAAGGGTACAAACTCTTTGAGATCGCAATCTATGCCAAAGCCAGGAAGACCAAACTCATTTGCAGGACCTGCAGAGAACATTGTGGAAGGCTCTAGGGATAGTTGGGATGCTAAAGCTACAAATACAAGTGGGCCCAGCTACTTCAGTGCAAAGATGTCAGATGTCGTTCAGAGAAAGGTATGCAATGACCTCTGTGTATCCCATTTTTCCAAACTTGGTTGTTACTTTTCTGTCATTGTAATGAAACATGATACTACTCATCTCCTGTGTAATAAAGAGTGCCTGTTGCATTTGATCTGTCACTTTTCTTCATGGATTCTGAAATCACTTTTCTTTTTCCGGTCAGTTTGTTTATGAAGAGTGTAATTTCTTAATATGTAAGGCGTATTTATACAAGTTGACAGAAATTGTTCTTCTTGACAGTGCAAAAATGTTATCAGCAAGCTCTATAGAAGGATCGAAAAGGATGGGCATCAAATTGTACCTCTCTTGACAGACTTCTGGAAGAAAACCGAGAACGCTAACAACATGACTGGTATAGGTGGGATTAATCTCTTGGATTTACGGAAGATTGATCAGCGGGTTGACAGATTAGAATATAATGGGGTAATGGATTTTGTGGCGGATGTGCAAATGATGTTGAGAGGTGCTGCTCAGTATTTTGGTTTGTCATTTGAGGTATGGCTACATCTCAAGTTATTTATAAGCTATTTCTTGGATGTATCTCTGTAGGAATTACTAAACTGTTGACTGACATGTGGCGTCATTTATGTGGAATTACTAAGTCAAGTACTTGTAGCAATCTTGTTGTTGTCTTGTTATTTTCTAATAAGTGTTCAATTAAGATGGTTGAAAAAATAGGTGACAAGTGTGGGTCCAAGATATTGAATAATCAGACATCTGTAACCAAAATCAACGATTTTTTGATCTGTCATGATTAAAATCCTTGACTTTGTGTCTTTTACTTACAAAAGAGAATGGACATTACTTTTTTGGGCAAAATGGTTGTGGAGATACAAGAAGGAGATGAGGAGCTTATGGCGGTGAATAGTCAAAAGCAAAAGTGATGGAATTGGGAATGATTGGGTTCCTCGTCATCCCTTTTAGCCATATTAGCAGCAATATGACACAAGTTTCTAGAGGAGTATTTGAAAAGTTCTGTCCTTTTTTGGTGATGGGTTGGAGAATATTCTTGGGAAATGAGGCAAAATTAGTTTTTGGCATGACAAATGGTGTGACTGTGGCATTTAAAGTGAATTTCCCCAATCTGCATTCAGTAGTGGTCAAAAGTGCAAGATTTCCTTTTAGGGGATACTAATGGTTGGTTGAAACCTTCACCTTAGAAGAGCCCTGAACGAATGGCGGGTCGAAGAGGTTGGAAACTTGATGGAGAGATGGTGCCCAACTTCTCATTATTCATTAATGATGAGGATGGTTGGAACTGGTTGTTATCCAAGGTTGTATCTTTTGTGGATTCTTCTTTCTACAATCATTTAGTGGCCTGGAGACAACCCCTTGGGGAGATGCAAACAACTTACCTATTCCTTTGGTTTCGAGGAAAATGTTGTCCCATTTTTTGTATTGGATTCTCATGGAATGATATTGCCACATGGGATAGAGAACTCATCCATGCCTTCTCTTGGGTGATTTGGATAGAATGCCTATAAACATGGTTCTACGATTTGAGGCTTGTCTAAGTGCGAGGCTCATGGTTAATGAACTGAGGCTTATGCTTCATATGCCTCATAGGTGTTTCGAAAATTGATTAAATCTGTATCAGTCGATCAAAATGATTGTTATTAAATTATAGACTGTTTGAGTAGGCTTACGCCTCATGCTTCATGCCTCAATTCCCGATTAAGATTTTTTAAACCTTGCCTATAAATGGGTTGGCAAGTTGTGGATAGAGATCAAAGTGGCCCTCTGGACCTGGGCTGTCATATGGGCAGTGTTCAAAGATACTAGTTTTTCCTATTGTATGTTTGTTTATATTTATTTGATTGGGGATATATTATTGTGCATAAATAGCAATACTTGATATATACTTTTGATGTTTGGGGGTACAAACAACTTCCCTATTTCTTTGGTTTCGAGGAAAAAGTTGTCCCATTTTTTGTTTTGGATTCTCTTGGAATGATATTGCCACATGGGATAGAGAACTCATCCATGCCTTCTCTTGGGTGATTTGGATAGAATGCCTATAAACATGGTTCTACGATTTGAGGCTCGTCTAAGTGCGAGGCTCATGGTTAATGAACTGAGGCTTATGCTTCATATGCCTCATAGGTGTTTCGAAAATTGATTAAATTTGTATAAGTCGATCAAAATGATTGTTATTAAATTATAGACTGTTTGAGTAGGCTTACGCCTCATGCTTCATGCCTCAAATCCCAATTAAGATTTTTTAAACCTTGCCTATAAATGGGTTGGCAAGTTGTGGATAGAGATCAAAGTGGCCCTCTGGACCTGGGCTGTCATATGGGCAGTGTTCAAAGATACTAGTTTCTCCTATTGTATGTTTGTTTATATTCATTTGATTGGGGATATATTGTGCATAAACAGCAATACTTGATATATACTTTTGATGTTTGTGGGAGGGTGATGTGTGTGTGTCTTGTGGTAGCCACTAATGCTATAGAGAAGTGCTTATCGTCTGGATTTCAGGTTATTTGATGGGGTAGTTTTGTCGACACTTTGTTTTTCTTGAATTATATTTCTCATGTGGCGAGTTTGAAGTATATTATGTAGTTTTTTCAAATTGTTCAAGTGTGGTATATGGTGTTGGGAGGGAGTAGATAGTATAAGGGGAGAAAAACCACTTGGGTGTCGGGTAGGAGAATTGCCAGAACTGCCAACCATTTAGTTGGGACTTCCATTTGTTGCTAAAGACTTGTGAGACCTAGTGGTAGAAGTTGCGAGAAAGAGATTTGCTGTGTGGAAGGCAAAATTGTTGTCGGAGGCGTAGATTAGTGCTTGTTAGGAGTTTTTTTCTAATATGCTATCTACTATGTCTGCTTTAAATGCCAGCTTTTGTTGCAAGGAAGATTGAGGGGATGATTAAGTATATTGTGGTTTATGAGGGAGTTTGATTGTTTGGTGGGGAATGATATGGATTGAGACTTTCAACTTAGGAGGGTGAATTCGTCAGGTGAGAAGCAAATGAATTTGCGATTTTGGATATTTTGGAGGGGGTTGGGGAGTTAGATCTGGAGGTCTGGATATAAATGTGTTCGGAAAGAGGATAAGCTGAAGGGATTCTTAGTGTGTTCATGTTTCACAAGGACGACTTGGGATCATTTGCCGTTTGGTGTGGATCATAAGTTTTCATTGAAATTGTTATGGAAGAAATGGGTTCCATCTAGGGTCTCTTAGTGGACCACACGTGGATAGCTGTGTGGACTAGACTTACCTCGAAAGTGGGATTGGTATGCAGGGGTATGGTTATTGGTATCACATACCCTTTCTCCGGTATTGCTCCACGACTGCTCATCTTCTTCTTCATTTTAGCTGGGTTGACAAGGTGTGGATGCATTTCATGAGGAGTTTTGGTTTATATCGAGTGATACTTGCTTCGATGGAGAACCTCATAAGTGGCTAGCAGACCCCTCCTCACTTATATTCAAAAGGGAGGTCTTCAAAAGACAAGGCTCCATTGATTGTCATTCCTTTTGCACAGGTGGACGATTTGGAAAGAACAAAAAAAAAAAAAAAAAAAAAAATATATATATATATATATATATATATATATATATATATATATATATAATATATATATTTGCCTAGGCAATAGCTCTGGATTCTGGAAGTTGTTCTAGTGGAAATATTGATTTCTATTTGGGGTCGGGTTTCTCATCTTCCCTCGTTTAAGGATTTGTATTTCAAAATTATATATGCTAATTGGGAAAATATTGTATTGGGGTCTTAATGCTTCAAGGCCAGCTGTGCATTATTGATCTGTAGAATAGTAAAATACCATCAATCTTGTAATGATCAATAAAATTTCGTCTTGTTGCCTGGTTGAAGCCTAAATGTTACATAACTGTGAACTCTAATGTGCAGGTGCGATCTGAAGCCAGGAAAGTACAAGATCTCTTCTTTGACATAATGAAGATTGCATTTCCAGACACCGATCTTAGAGAAGCCAGGAACACAAATTTGTTTTCTGGTACAGCATCTGCAGCTGGGCCATCCGCTAAACAGGCTGCTGCTAAGCGGCAGAAACTGATCAATGACATAGAGCCGGAACCCAGTCCTTCTCCAAAGCTATTTGCACGTGGGCTCGGATTGGCTGATGAAGAAGTAAGGACCCGGGGCCAAATGTCCAAACTCCAAAAGGAATCCAGGTTGGCAAGCAGCAGCGGCCGAAACCAATCTCAGCCTGATGAGGTGCCATCGGTCACTCATCCAGGGGAGCTGGTTATATGCAAGAAAAAAAGGAATGACAGAGACAAGTTAGCTGGGAAACCTAGGGTAGGTCCTGTCTCTCCTCCGCCTACTACTATGGGTCGCAGCGTAAGAGGCTCGATTCTGGGTCCTCCACCAGTTGCGAGGACAACTCAGCAGGCTTGGCCCCAACAACAACCAATTAATGGCGGTGGCGGTGGTAGTGGTAGTGGTAGTAGTGCCGGCGGCGGGGCTTTGGGGTGGGCAACGCCTGTAAAGAGAATGAGAACAGATAGTGGTAAGAGGAGGCCAAGCCAGTTATGATTTGAAATGAAAAAGAGAATGTAGATATACATGAAAGGAAGTTGTTGGTATCGATTTCAGGTGTAATTTAGGTGGTCCTGTCTGGCCTGTAAAAGCCAAATTGAGTTGAATAGTGTGAAAAATATAATGTACCTTCATATATGTCTGTACCATTCAGAACTCTTCATGGTCAAAATAATCGCAATTAGTTGCTATGTTGTTGACAGAGCTCATACATTCTGCAGGGGAATTAACATCACAGGATACAAGTTCGCAATTTTGCTTACAGTGTCTGTTGCCTTAGTTTCTATTCTCGGTTATGCTTTTCTGTCTCTGAATACTTGTCACTGAACTCTACACTGACATATTTCTCAAAATTATTTTCCGACTTTTACAGAATGTACGAAAAAAAACTTCTACATCGTCAAAATGTATGTTGATGCTCGCTGAAGAATCTAATATTATAGTTCCCATAATGCTATTTATTCACTCTTTTTTACTTAAACACCCGAAGCATACAACTTCGACAAGTATATAATGGATTTTCAATGAAGTTCCTAACAATCAAAAGAATGAATTGTCTATTAGGACTTAACTATTGCTTATTGAAATGTTGAGAAATACATTCTTGTGTATTGGAAATTTCTGTCGGCCTTTCGGGTTTGCAGTACATCATGTTTACATGTGCATCTAGGCTGGATGATTTAAAATGTTGACCTCTTGCCTGGATTTTCTTCTCATTAGACAACTTTTTTTTTTTTTTTTTTTTTTTTAAAGATTGCTTTGAAAACCAATATATCCAAGTTCAATCACTCTCAAGCAAATTTGGTTTCTCCTTCTGTCTTCATTCTTTGAATTTTGAAATGGACAGCAAGGCTACAGAAAGTTTTGTAGTGTTTCTTTTGAGAATCAGTTCAAAGACCCATGAGAGTGTATGATTTGTTAAAGATTATCTACACGCCATTTCACTAGAAAAAGGTGTTATTTATTGGGTTCTTCTTGATTTAACATATATGAAATGGTCTCCACATGTACTCAACCAACCAATCTACATATAAAATCCCCCAAAGCTTGTTTTGAGCCCCATCCTATATGCTAAACTACTTACTTCAACAATGTATTTATATGTTTTCGGGTTGAGAGAACCATCCTCTTGATGTGCAACCCATTGGATGTTCTTTGAGATCGACGCATTTGTATTGTAACAATCATCGGTATGATGATGTAATAGTAGTGATGACAAAGGATGGGACAAAATACATGTGCTATTTATTTGAAAATTGATAGAATCAATCCTTAGGTTTCATGCCTGAACTTTTAGATGGATTAGCCCTAAAATCAGGCTAAGTTGCCAACTAATATGTTGATGGGGAGAAACATTAGGAAATTTTCAGGTTCTGAGCTTCATTATGAGAAATGAGAACTGTGCTCAAGGACACCATGGTTGACCACTTTCCAGGGGATCCAGCGCAAGCGCGGTGCATTGACGGTGGTGTCGATCTTATTTAATTATATGGTTGGATTGATAATTTTATCTTATTAATGCTGGATATTATTAAAACCTAGTGTTAGAGTGTACTTAAATGTTTGTCCACATCAACTTCTTAACAATGAAGTTAAAAAGATTAATTGTTGTAAGATTTTGTGGGTTGCTAAAAGATTGTTGTTAGAGGTCATTGGACAACCAAACTAGAGTGAAAACTTTGTCCCATAATGCCATCCCATTGTAGGATGTTTTGATCCTCATCTCCTAACATTTGTAGGGTTTTAATTACTAAATATGTTGAAGGTCTACCAATAGAAATTGAATTTAGCAAATGACTATGGATGTTGTAAAGGGGTGTTAGGTTTTTTTTTTTTTCGATTTCGTGGTGTTTATTTTCTTCAAGAAGTCAAAAGTTTAATTCTAATTGGAAGCACAACTTTTGAAATCTTGGTTCTGACTAGAATAAGAAACGAATTAAGAACAAAAGTTTTCAATAGCTTCTAATTAGAAACTAAAAGGCACAACATTAGACTAGTTTAATTTGAAGTGTACACTTCATGAAACATAACAAACTTTCTCAAATACCCAAATCACTTTATCAAGTGATTGAAGAAGTCAAGACTGATTCATTCAGGCAACACCACTCTACATTTGTTCCCAGTATTGGTTCCTTATATCCTTTTTCGGAATCAGTGGTGGATAGATTAACAATGATCCAAATCCATATTGCTAGAACCCATAGGCTCCGTTCAACCTTGTCTCTGAGCACCAACAATCATGTTCTTTTGTCCTAGACCAGTATATTGTTTTGGTTACTTATGAGGCTAGTTTTTATGTTAACTCTAAACATGGAACGGTAGGAGTTTTTGCGGTGGACTTGAGATGACTCATTTTGGCTCAGGTAGTGTTTTCAATTGCAGGAAAGGTGCTAAATAGTACTATAGCAGAATGTCATGTAGTAGAAACTGTGTTGCTTTTGATCCAAGCTCAACAATGGCGGACGAGCTTAATTTTGGGAGACTCTGACATCCTTCACTCCATCTTGCATGAAGATCCTTCTGCAACCAATGGAGCTATGGAGTGGGTGTGGAAACCCCTAATCGATAACATTAAGAGATTGTTAACTATTAACAAAAACTGGGGTTTTAAAGTTTATTTGTAGAAAACTCAACTTTGAAGCTTATAATCATGCGAGCACAGTCAGACACCAATATTGTACAAGTAATATTTAATATTTTTGTCTATAGGCTTTAACAAAGAAAAAAAAACAAAAACAAAAACAAAACCAACAACAACAAACTTTCCCAAGAAATTCAGCTTTAGCTAAACTTACAAAGGCCAAAACAAAACATAACATCCAGAACCTAAAGCAATCACCAACCATAACCCTTAGCAAAGTGACAATTTTGTAGCTTTCGTGGCAAAGATTTGAGCAAGAAACAAATCCAAAAGTGGGACAATATCCTTTTGCAAAACCCTACAAATCACTAGAGAAGTCCATGCTTGTCCATATTTGCCTCCTCCTCTTCCTCACTTGTACTCCAAGTGACCTACCTACAAATTTTAATTCACTCATCCACCCATTGTGGTGGTGGAAAAACAAAACACCACCTCTCATTTTCTTAATCTTAACTCTTTTAAAACTTAGGAGGTTGTTTTTATCAAAAAAAAAAAAAAAAAAACTTTGGAGGGAGTTTTGTCCCCATACAAGAAGACAAGAGTGAATAATGTTTATTGTGGTCAAAATCATGGCCAATTAGGGTTTTGTAAAAGTGTGGTATCACGTGCAGACACGTGCTTAGGTAGTACTACTTCCAAAAGTGGAATTTGAAGGGGAGTATAAAGAAGCGTATAAGTGAACATGATTGAAGGATTGGTGTGGTTATTAGTCAGTACTCTCTGAATGTACTTTGGTGGATTTCAAGAACACTGATATCATACCAAAGTCAAATGTTATGCCATTGGCTTTTCCCATTGATACTTTGAGGAGGAATGAATCATTCTAGCTAGGGTTGGGTGTGGATTGTGGAGTGTTTACACAAGGATAGTGTGGATAAGTATCATAAACTCTCATCCAAATGTGGAGGAGCAAATGAGTTATTTTTCTTGATTATTTGAGAATTTTGAAAGAAATGTAACAAAAAAAAAATCCAAATTTTAATGATTTCTTTTTTATTTTTAAAATTCACTGGTAGAATTGCTAAGTATTCTCGAGAGTACATATATAATGCAAAAATAACACCGTTCTTTAAGACATATGATGGTAGTGAGACGCAAAATAAGATCATATAAGGCATCCACATTCATCGTTAGTGAGACTCAAAATAAGATCATGGGGTATCCACATTCATCGTTATGGACATCGTTACGGAAAGTGAAAGTGCAATGAAATCATTTTTGTTACTAAAAAACACGAAAAGGAATTATAATTTTGTTTGTTAGGGTCACAAGAGATTAAATCTCATATGTTTGAAAGTATTGAGACTTGAAGTCCACTCCACCCATTTCGTAGATCTCGATCTTGATATATGTTAGATATATCTAGAGAGTTGAACTCTCATTTGCCACTACTAGAATCAATTATAAATTCTCTTTTATTGTCATTTTCAAATTGAAAGGAGCATTACCATTTTCCTTCAAATATAACAATTTTCAAGGTAAAGGAATGGGTATTTTCCCCCCTTAAATCATCAAAATAATCCTCATGGGAAATTTTCTTTTCAAATTGTATCCCCAAATATCATCCAAATAAAACCTCATTGATTGATCAATTATATCCAAAAAAAAAAAAAAAACAGTACACAAGATGTACATCCGACAGTCATCATAGTGACAACACAAAATTGATCAAGTGGGCCCATTTCAACTTTTGGGCCCAGCCCGAATCTTACGGCTTTTCTTCACCGTAATTATTCACCACCTTCCCTGACCGTTCGATCTCAAACCATTTCACCACCTATACTCTCTCTCTCTCTTTAGTTTCAAATCGAGACTCCCAAAGACACAAACTTGACTAGAATCCAAACTTGCTCACTGTTTTCTCTAACAAAGGTGAGATTTTTTTAGCTCCCCATTTGATCAAAATCCCACCTTTACAAACTCTGGGGTTCCAAATCTCTAGCAATTGAGGGAGTCTGAGAGGTTTTGGAGATCTGGGGTGCAGTGGAATTGAAATTTTGGGAGGATTTGAGGAGGAAAATTTGAAGTTTGGAAGAGACCATGTTGGAGATTACAGAGGAAGTAAGTGTCTCTTCTTGTCTGAAATGTAGTAATGCAAATTTTTTTTTTTTTTTTTTGCCATTTGAGGTTTTGTTCAGATCTGTAGATTCATAAAGTTTGGAACTTTATTTTGGATTGATTAGATTTTGTGTTGTTTTTCCAGTTAGTTTTTACTGATTTTGTAGAAATCAACATAGAATGATGAAGAAGTTTATTTATTTTTTGGTTCAGTTCATTTGTCTTTGAATTCTACTTCTAGATTGCTATTATCGGTTAGGTTGAATTGATTTTTCTAGATCTAGAAGTGATGAAAAGATTCTTAGTTTTTGAATCTTGAGATTTTTATGGGAATTGGTGTTGAAATTGTTTGTGTTTGATTTTTCAATCTTCAGTCTGCTCACTTTTTCTATCAATCTGATTCATTGCAAAAATTTTAGTTAGTAGACATGTTTGAATTGCCAAGTTTTCACAAAAGAGGAAGCTCTTTTGTGGGAATTATTCATTTTGTGGTGCAAGTGTTTGTCCAAAGATGCCTTTGAATTTTGGTTTTCTAGGGGTGGAATTTCTGACCCTTTTTCCTCATTATAGATATTTGTTATTCTCTGGATTGTAATAATTTCTTTGCCAAAGTCGATATGAAAATGATATTATTTGACCCATTATGATAATTGGGTATTCTTAAAAGTGTAAAAGACAATATCTTTCACATATTCCATTTAGTTTATTCATTCTTGAAATTAAATTTATGAAAAAACTGTTCTTTTCACCGCAGAGAGAAGGAGATCTAGAATGCATGAAAATTCATATCTTCTGAGTGTGGGACATTGTATGAAGATGGATATATGGAGCTTCGACAAGAAAGCTCCAAGTTCGGGGCATTATCTGCTACAACTTCAAGGAATCTATCATCTTCTTCCTCAGCATTTGTGTCTGCATGTCAATCCCCTTTCTTCTCCCCAAGATCACCAACTTTTCTAAGATCTGAATCTACAAAGTCTGATGCACAAGACCACTCCAATTGTTTTCTTCTAATTGCTGATCCTCTTAAGTCCAACATTGCCACTGAGAAGCCCAAAACTTTATCTGATGTCAGATATGCCTCTGCCAATGCCTCACCAGCCCCAGTTAGTACTTCAAGTGATAAATCAAATCTCAATGATTATGTTTCCTCCTCACTCACTATATGCAATGGTAATTCGTCTACTTACAGCCGTGGCAATTTCATTAGTTATTCAGGGCAGAGAGAGAAACAAAAGAAGAGTACGAGAAGCCACGGAAAGTTTTCATTTTCACAAAGTCCAACTTCATATACCTCAAATAGATTGAGAAGTTATGATGTTTACATAGGTTTCTATGGTCGGAAGCCTTCTATGTTGAGATTCACTAATTGGTTACGTGCAGAATTGGAGGTAAATGGAGTCAGTTGTTTTGCAGCTGATAGATCTCGGTGTAGGAGTTCTCGAAGCCATGATATTGTAGAGAGGGCAATGAATGCATCAAGTTTTGGAGTGGTGATCCTAACCAAGAAGTCATTTGGAAATCAATACAGCATTGAGGAGTTGAGGAACTTTTTGGGTAAGAAAAACTTGGTCCCAATATTCTTCGATATGGGTCCTGGTGATTGTCTTGCTCGAGATATAATTGAGAGGAGGGGGGAATTGTGGGAGAAACATGGGGGAGAGCTTTGGATGTCGTATGGCGGGGTGGAGAAGGAATGGAAGGAAGCAGTTGATGGGCTTTCACGCATCGATGAAGGGAAATTAGATGTTCAAGATTGTCAGTTGAGGGATTGTATATTGAAGGCTGTAGTTCTTTTGGCAACACGGTTAGGGCGACGAAGCGTGGTTGAGAGAATTAATAGCTGGAAGGAGAGGGTGGAGAGAGAGGAGTTCCCATTTCCTCGCAATGAGTTTTTTGTCGGGAGGAAAAAGGAGCTATCTGAATTGGAGCTTATGCTGTTTGGAGATGTTAGTGGAGATGGAGAAAGGGAGTACTTTGAACTCAAGACTAGACATAGGAGGAGGAATGTGGTGTTGGGTCGGAGTGACAACAATAAGACAGAAGAGCGATCAAGGGATCGACAAACAGAGAGCAGTAGTAGCAAAGGAAAAGAACCAGTGATATGGAAGGAATCAGAGAAGGAGATCGAAATGCAAAGGGTGGGGAGTCCTCAGAAGCTGAACCAACCTGTCCGGACAAAAAATACTGGAAGATACAGGAGAAGAAAACGATTTATGAAGATACTGTATGGAAAGGGTATTGCTTGTGTGTCAGGGGAGTCTGGCATTGGCAAGACTGAACTTCTATTGGAATTTGCATATAGGTTTTCTCAAAGATACAAAATGGTTTTGTGGGTAGGCGGCCAAAGTAGATACATAAGGCAGAACTATTTAAACCTTTGGCCGTTTTTGGAAATTGATGTGGGGATCGAGAACCAGAATATTGATAGAGGCAAAACAAGAAGCTTTGAAGAGCAAGAAGAAGTGGCAATTTCACGTATTAGAAAAGAGCTCATGAGAGATATGCCATTCCTGGTTATAATTGACAACTTGGAGTCGGAGAAGGATTGGTGGGATAAGAAAATACTTATGGATCTTCTTCCACGCTTTGGTGGAGAAACGCATTTCCTAATTTCCACACGCCTTCCTAGAGTAATGAACCTGGAGCCCTTGAAAGTTTCTTACCTATCTGGGGTGGAAGCAATGTCGCTGATGCAAGGAATCAGAGAGTACCCAATTACAGAAATTGATGCACTGAGAACCATTGAGGAAAAACTCGATAGACTCCCATTAGGCCTTGGAATTGTTGGAGCAATTTTGTGTGAGCTTCCAATAAACCCAACTAGGCTCCTTGATACTGTCAATCGGATGCCTTTGCGAAACTTCACATGGAGTACTAGGGGAGGTCCTACATTGAGGCAACACCCCTTCCTCATGCAACTCTTGGAGGCATGTTTTTCAATATTTGATCATGCCGATGGACCAAGGAGTTTGGCCACTAGAATGGTTCAAGTAGGCGGCTGGTTTGGCCCTGGAGCAATTCCGGCTTCTGTATTGGCTATAGCAGCAAACAAAATCCCCGAGAAGCGTCAAGGCTCCCAATTATGGAAAACTTGCTTTCACAGCTTAGCATGCGGTCTAGTTTCATCTCACACCAAGAGGTCAGAACTAGAAGCGTCTTCAATGCTGGTAAGGTTTGGTATTGCAAGAAGTAGTGTTAACGAAGAGAACGTCCATTTTCACGAGATTGTCAAGCTCTATGCTCGTAAAAGAAGTATTCATGGAGTTCCTCAGGCCATGGTTCAAGCAATTTGTACCCAGGGGTTCATGCCACAACATTTGGACCACTTGTGGGCAGCTTGTTTCATGGTTTTTGGGTTCGGGAATGATCCAATTGTGGTTGATTTGAAGGTGGCCGAGTTCTTGGTACTAGTGAAGCGAGTGGTTCTTCCTCTTGCAATTCACACGTTTCTGACATTCTCAAGGTGCAGTGCAGCCATTGAACTGCTTCGTCTATGCACTGATGCTTTGGAAGCTGCAGAAGATTCTTTGATTTCACGGGTTGAGAAGTGGTTGCACAAACCATTCTGTTGGGGCCCAGTGAAGTCTGATGCACAACTGAATCCACACCTTTGGCAAGATTTAGCAATGTTGAGGGCCGACGTCTTGGAAACAAGAGCTAAGTTGATGCTAAGGGGAGGACATTATGACATAGCAGATGATCTCATAAGGAAAACTGTTTTTATCAGGACTTCTATATGTGGTGAGCATCATCCTAGTACTATTTCTGCTCGGGAGACGCTGAGCAAAATCATGAGACTCGTCACTAACAAAGAAATAGGTTGATTTTCTGATATCAGTTTATGCCGTTATGGTATGTGCATTCTTTCTTGTAGTGAGCATGGCTTCTTCATATTACAGTCATAGACAGTTCCGCAATAAATTCGTTTGATTGATGAGTTTTTAGTACTAACATATTTTCAGCTTGAACTGATTATCCCCTTCTCTCATATTTGCACTACAAAAATAAACTTTTGCACTTTAATCGTAGCGATTGTGGAACAACCCGGTAGCTCAAATGGTTGACACATTGCTTTGAAACTCAAGTTTCGGTATCTCATATTCTCATTATGACTATTAAATGATGTTGCACATGTAGCATCTCATGGCAATCATCTTGGTTCTCTCATAGAATCACTCTGGTAATGCTAAAATTGTCACAGATGATGAAGCTTCCCATTGTTTTGTTGACAAACAGTTTGCGGGTTTTGTTGATTAAGGTTTGAATCTTGGTCATCCCCTTTCCGCAACAGTTGCAATTCATGAAACATACTAACTTTCAGGAAGTAACCAACACTTTCTCTGTTTTCACGGAGGTACCTTATATACATATAGATATCTCTTGTGCAAGGTTTGCCTTTGATTCAATGAGGGGTTTGACTTCATAAAAAAATCTAGGCCTGAGCAACATGTCCTTGTATTGATCTGTAGTAAAGAATGGAAGGTCAAGTTTGTTGATGATAGCCAACCTACCATTGATTTCAATGCCGAGTCAGCTTAACAAAGGCTGTTAGTGCTTATTGATATCAGATATTAGTCGAGTCTGTTCACAATTGTCCGTAAATAATATTCCCTTTAAAAGAGAACTCGTTGAGTCGATATTAGAGATTTAGTTTTCTGTCTGTTGCTCTCATTTTGCCTATCAGTTGATGCTATTCTACAAGTTATCCATACAACCAATCAGCGAGTTTTTGCTCAGTTCTCTGATGGTGGTGCTCATAGGAAATGTGAAGAAGCTTAGGAGGATCTACAAACTCTGAATCTGCCTTGCAGTAGACAAGTTCCTCAGTCCTCTTACCGGAAATCCTTCGATGATACACCTACTGGCCAATACTGATAGACGGCATATAAAGCCTAAACCCTAAAAAAAAAATCTCTCTACACATCCAGGCAGGTCCAGTGGTTCTTGAGCACTTTTGTGGCCAGCAGCAATTTTTTTTGGTTTGGGAATCGATCCAACTGTGGTTTGATGAGTTCTTTATTTTCAAATGGTTCAACCTCTTGCAATTCATACACTATTCAATTTGGAAGCTGGAGAGAATTACTTGAATTTTCATGAGTTGAGAAATTGTTGGACAATCCGTTTTAGGTTCAAGTTTAGGATCTTTAAATGGTGTTGACTTGTTACATATTTAGCGTCTCATGACAAGAACCTTTGGTCTCTCATGGAGTCGTTCTAGTAATGCTAAATATCAGTTTTTAAAAGTTTTCGTCGTCTTCATCTATATAAACATCGATCACCATTGCTATTGATGAGACATGTGATCATAACCACAGCTACATGGAGGATGCAACAAACCAGATGAAGGAAACTCTCTATAGCATGCCCTTTTTATTTTCAACATTTGAACGATGTTCTTTTGGCGATTGATCCAAGGTTAATTGGTTGTTTGTATCAGTAAAAAATGTTCTTCTAATAATTGCTACAAGGTGATTGTTGCCAATGGTTAATGATAGATTTGTTTTATGCAATTCAGGAATACAATTTCTGAAAGAAAATTGAAGTCCTACACAAAGGAAGTTACTGCATAACTTCAAACCGATCTACACTTTTTACCATCTGAATGAACCTAGTAGCTTTCCTCACTGCACGGATATGTTAGCAAGCTGATAATATTACTATACCTTTAATACCCGGATCTAGGATTTTAGTCTCGAGGGGAGGATTCAATATCGATAAGTTTAGTAATGGCAAATGAGCGTAATAACTAGAACATATAACTAAAATCACAAAAATAATTAGAATAAACATCTAATTGAAGCTTAAAAAATTTGAATTTTGCGAACATAATAAGATCTTAATACTTCATAGAAAAAATTATTTATGTGAGCCTCAAATTTTGTACTAGTTGGTTATTGGCATATATTTTCATTGAATTTTAGTTATTATTTTAGATATTAATTTTAAATATTTTTTGTTTGGAGGTTTTATACCACTTATGAACAAACAATTCATTTTTTTAATGTTTGTAATTACATATAAAATTGCATTGAAAATAAAAAAGTAGGGGCAAGTCATAATGACAAAAATAGTAATTTTCAATAGCCATAAAGAAATCATACGCTCTAGAGGACCAAAAATAAATTTTTATTAAATTAAACAATATTTTTAATGTTTGCAATTACTAATAAAATTGCATTGAAAAAAATTATGCGAGTAAAAATGATGGAGAATAGTAATTATCAATAGACATAAAAATGTATAGTTAATAGTAATTGTCAATAACCATGAAGAAAACTTATACTCCAAGAGTATCAAACTCTGGTCGTTTGCAAAAAAAATGTCAACTACTACACTAATAAAGATATGTAGAAATAGTTGAATGAACAATTATCATATTATATCATACATTATATAATTGATTTATTGTAAGACTAAAGTATTTACTAAAAATATTTTGAAAGTTGAAAGTTACATCTAAGTATCTTCTTCCTTTTTTAGTATTGTGTCTGGCTGGCCAATCTTCATTTTACCTGATTGTCTCACCCTAATTACTTGAGTAATCACTTTTTTTTCCCTTATCACTGTTGTCCCTTCCTCCTTTTCATCATTATTTTTTGCCTAAAATACTTAAGCACCTCTTTTGAAGTAGGGATGGCAGTGGGGCGGATTTGGTTAAGGTTGTATGGAGGTCGATATCCAAACTGTATCCGTTTCTTATTCGGGGCTGACACAGATTTGGCCATATCCGCCCACACATATCCGTTTAACCGAAAAAATTACTAAAGTACCCTTGAACTATATAAATGGAAATAAACCCTAGATCAGATCTCTCATCACACATTCTCAATCGACACTCAACGCTTGCCTGCTCCCTCCCTCCGGCTCTCAGCCTCTCACAGTCTCACTCGATACTCAACGCTCAACCAAGTCTGACGGGAGGTTTTTTGGAGCTTGAAAGTCGATCTGCAAGAACCCATAGAAGTCTGACTGTGAAGGTGAGCCCGTTGGAATTGATTTGTACAAATTGCAAATTTGAGATGGTACAAATCCTTGAAATGGAGGCACAATAGGTTCTATTGCTTCATCCTTGAAATGGAGGCACAATAGATACAACTTTCGAATCAAGAAATCCATCTCTCCCTAATGAAGATACCCACAACGCCTTGAGATTTCTTGGATAAAGCCATTGGATTTCATCCTTGAAATGGAGACACAATAGAATCTCTCCCAAAATTGCAAACTTTAGATCTCATTTTCTCTTTTCATCTTTGAAATTTGTAGATTCATCATATTTTCCAACTTTTTGATACATCAATAGAATGAGGGATCTGGGGATAGGATGGGGAGAACTTTTTGAGGGATGGGGAGAACTTTTTGATACATCAATAGAATGAGGGAACTTTTTGATACGTCAATAGTTTGCAATTCGAGATGGTGAATCTCAATTAGGGATCTGGGGATGGGGAAAATGAGGGTGTTAATGGAAATGACAAGGAGGATGGGGCGGGGAACCAACAAACCCAAAGATCTGTAAACGGATTGGCGGGGCAGGGTGGATATCCGCCAATCCGTGCGGGGCAGTGATGGTTTTTAAATAAAATTATAAACGGATTAGCGGGGCGGATTTGGGAATCCGCGATATCTGACGGGGCGGGGACGAATTTGCTCAAATCCGCCCCATTGCCATCCCTATTTCGAAGAGGTCAATGAGGCCTTGAGAATATATAATGTCTGCACCACAAAGTAATTGCTTAGTTTTAATCTTTCTCACTTTGTACATCCTTGATGAATTTTCCGGCAAAAAAAAATTTTGGCTCAAATTTTTTAAACTCACTTTTCAACATATGAGAAACTAAATTTAAAAATTATCTTTGGACGAGCAACTACAGCTGCTTTCTGCTTTCAATTAGTAAGTAAATACCAGAGTATCTTCCACAAAGGGAAACGCTCGTTTACGGATTGCTTTTGGATTCGAAACTATCCCCTACGTATCTATGAACACAGAGCTAACATTGAACTTTTCTCCTACAACACGACTCCTAATTAGGGAGGGATCTCCACAAATATCCCATTCCTCAGAGGTTGGTAAATAAGACACAATGTTGGTAAGCTAAGGTACGCTACAAATTCCTTGTAACAACATTACACATTCCTCAGAGCCCTGTCTGACTTTAGCATCGGAGTGCCATTGGCTATCCTACGGTGGTCTGTGGCTCACGTGCGTTACTTGTACAGGTTAGTGGGACTAGGTCAAAGCAGGGAGGGAAAAAGATTGCATCAGTTTGGTGTCGTCCGTGGAGACGACATAGTTCATAACTTTACACTAATCATCGTTTCCTATCAAAACCAAGAGAGATGGTGACCACCAGGTCACGCAACAACGGAGAACCAGGGGACACGTCCAACGCTCAAGCTATCCCTATATCGCCTCATTCAACAATTCCTGTCGTGCACGGGCAACCAATTCACGCTCCCACGCCAACGACAATAACGATGGACCCCAGAATCGATGTTCTGACATCTCAGATACAACAGATCTCCACGGTGGTGGAGACTCTTACGCAATATAATCCACCACCTGCTAACGGTGACCAGACAACACGGACCTTTACCTCCAGAAGATGATAGGGAGCAAGCGCAGGAGAGCCATGCCCCCGTTAGTTCTCATTAGACTAAGGGATGTTGCAAAGCTAACGTTGTGCTCACCGCCAAGACAGAAAAGCTCGACCCTAGGAACCCCTTTTGCAGAGGGGCGCATGATCCAGATGTACTATATCACATCTCTGTCCCACCATTTGTGGACCGAATAATGAACGAGACCTTTCCGAGGAAGTTCACTCCCCCGAAGCTTGACTCCTACGACAGGACCCCCAATCATTTCGATCATCTGCGCCATTACCAGCGCGTAATGGCCTTCAAAGAGGTATCCGAGTCCGTCATGTGGATAACCTTTCCCACCAGTCTAAAAAGCTTTGCGCTGACATGGTTCCACAGCCTTCCACCGAAGTCAGTCGACTCCTTCAAAACACCGGTGAAAGAATTCTTGACATGTTTCATTGGAAGCCAGCGTTTCAGAAAAGGCCCGCACTACATACTCTCTCTAAGGTAGAGGTTCGACGAGACGCTCCGAGAGTATGTCTCGCTCTTTAACAACTCACGCTTCAGTAGCTCCAACTTTCCAGTCAGCGCGTCGACCTGAGACTGCTCTGTGGCCAGACTGCTCTTCACGACACTAAGTTCATGCCACCCCAATTCGAGTTGGTCCTCGACCTTTTTTGCTTCTCGAGCATAGAACTCTACATCGGATTCCAACTATTGCTTCTCAGCAGCCCAGTCGGCTTTCTTCAAAGTACTCTCTTCAACGAAAGACAGCAGTTCAGAACTCGCCTTAGCCGTAGCTTCCTGCGTAACCTCGACTTCTCGGCAGATATGGCTCAACTCCTGCCTAAGTCTGTCCCTTTCGGACACCACCTCTATCAGATGACGCTCAAGGTCTTCCAGACGAGCCCTCTAAGCCTCAGCGGCCACGGTTGACCGATCCAACCGCTTCTCTTTGGCCTGCTTCTTAAGCCGCTCAATTTCATTGAGCGCATCAAAATACATCATCTGCATATGCGAAAAACACTCTCAAAGGTGTATACTCTCTCATGAGTTGCCTCAACTTTCGTCCCAGCAACGGCCACATGGCTCAAATGAGACATACCCATCCTAAGGTACTTCAAGCCTTTATCCATACACCCTTCCAACTAATCCTTCTCGGGTTTTGGAGCATATCCATCAGCTAGCTGTGACGCTTGCTTATATGCTTCCTCGAAGCATACCCTATGTCGACCTCTTCTTGTCAGACCTGTGAACTCAGCTTCACCAAAAACCCGTTGCAAATAGGCTTATCCGTGCACCCGAATGAAGCTTTCCCTGATTGGGAACTATGCCGGCACCGCCCTTCACGGTCGCCACCGTCCTCAAGCTCTCCTCCATGGCCTTTCCCTTGTCAACTCAATGGGATCCAGAAGGAGAAAAGGCAGCGAAGTATCCAAAGGACCCTCCAACACCTCTAGCTGAGGCCTAGAGCGAGACGGTGAGCAATGCATACTGCAAGAGACACGACCGGTACCGTGACCACTATCAGGCGAAGCAACTATGGGCCAATCAGATTTTACCACCTCAGGAAAATCCTCACAAGAGCCTTCTGTCGGAGTGGCCCCATGCGAATCAGCACCAGCAGAAGCTGTCATCGCAACCCTCACCAGACGATCATTTAGAGCCTCGACTTGCACGCCACTAAGGTTCAACGTGTCTACAACTCCTGCCAATCGCAAATAATCCTTCTCCAAGCCAGAAATATCAGTCCTCAACAGGCCTAGCAGACTCGCGCTCCCCTTCACCGGAGTGGGTCGTGCCCAAGACGACCCAGTTCTAACACGAAACCTCTTCATCACAAAGAGGCAAGAGTTTCAGACGGCTCCTCTGCATCAAACAGAACATGAGCTTTGTCCCCAGTAGCCTTCTTCTTCCTGCAAGGGGCCCCATCTTCCAACTTAATGCGCGACTCTCGATAAATAGTGGGGGCGACGTGCCAGTTGTCCCACAACCCACTACGGATGAAGTTGGATACCCTTATGACATCGACTGCCTTTTCTTTTCGGCAGGACACAGAAATTCTCCATGGTGTTTTGCTCCTCTAAGGTAAGAGGAGTAGTGGGAAACCTTCATGCAGAAAAATGCAAACAATGGTTAATCGACCCATTATCAAGCACATCAAAGTCACAATAAAATAAATGAACTTACGAAGCGGCCTGAACAGTCGCTCGAGCGGATGTCCTTTGCATTGAAAGTACTTCGAATCCTCAGGGACCAAGAAGCAGTACTTCTGCTAGAACTTGAAATCATCAGGCAACTTAACGAAGCAATTCAGCGACTTCATCTTACAAATAACATTACTCTTTAACCGAGGAAAGGTTAACAACTGAATCACCCGCGGAGTCACACTATCGTTGACCTCCTTAGCACTGAGCAGAATCACGAGGATGATCCTATATCCATTGGGCCCCAACTGAGCTGGAGGATTCCCTAAAAAGTCCAAGAACTCCCAGATCACATCCAGAACCGGAAAATGCACTCCATTTTGTAGCATTTTGCGGTGCAAACAGATAAAACCAGTCGGAGGTGATATTGGCGTCTGGTTGCCCGTCAGGAGATACAACGGCAGGTCCTCATGGACCCCAAACTTCGTACGAATTTCGGCAAGACTAGGTTCGGACAACAACCTGTCTTCGAAAAACTCCAGGCCCTCGGCCAAGACAGCGTCATCAAGAAGGTTTTCTTGAGCCATGAAGAAGATTAACAATATTTTATAATTAGAGCAATGGCTTCGAAAGCAAAGAAAGTAGAAGAATCGGACTCTACACAGCGAATGACCTAAATAAAGATTGGTTTCCCGCTTTTTTTTTTCGCTGAACCAACGCAAGTTCATTTAATGCATTGTGTGGCTCAAGCAACGATTCAGACTCAATCATTATGAGCGATGCATCCCTTCAAGAGATGACTTAGCAAACTGATGTGACGACCCACTAACTCGAGGGGAGTAGTTGATGATACATAAAAACGATCACACCCCGGAGCCGTACATGTGTCATGATGATCTCGAGGAATTACAGCTTCAAGCATCATCCCAATACTGAACCGGCCCAAGCGATTCTAAGCCCACCCAATTGCGGGAACTCTCACAGCATGCTAGGCCCACACGTCTCACAACTATCCTCAATACCCGTAAGCCCTCTTTAGGAAAGTATCTCAAGGATCAGCTTCGGACAGGCAACTACAGTTGCCCTCTGCTTCCAACTAGGAAGTAAACACTAGAGTATCTTCCACACAAGAAAAATCCTTCTACGGATTGCTCTTGGATTGGGAACTATCCCTCGCATATCTAGGGTAACAGAGCTAACATGGAACTTCCTTCCTACAACACGACTCCTAATTAGGGAAGGATCTCCATGAAGATCTCCTTCTTAAATTACTCCTACGATAGCCTGGTTACAAACTACTCTACTTGGATCTCTTCCTTGAGTCCTTCTCCGCCATTGCCTGAAAAGACAAAGACAAGATTCTTGGAGCCTGACTATGACATTGAAGACAATAGTTTTCTTGCGCTTGTTGACGAGATGAAATTTTCTGATTGCGTAAAAATTCTTGATCAAATGATTATCTCACACTCGAATATGACTCCATTGTTTTGGAAGCGAAAAGGTACAGAGTTGTTAAATATGTTTTTTACCTTATACTATGATACGTGCACTCCGGAGTCACGGGAGGAAGCGACCATTGACGTTGTTCGAGACAAAATTCGAGTGTTGGAACATCGTGGATTGGTTCTTCAAAGAATTTCAAGGACGCAAATGGAAGGTTTGTATCTCGATATTTTGAAAATTATATGGCATAAGGATAACAAGGGCAAAAACTGGTATTCATTGAAGATTCACGCTATCATAGGGTTTAACGAGTTGATAAAGGAGGCAATCCTGATGTCAACCTTTTCTCGTTGAGCATTTTGGAGAAAGTTCACGAGGAAGAAAGCATCTCAATTCAAGCTATGTGGCCGGAATTTTGACTCATCTAAACATGGATCTTGGGGTTATTCAAACAATAGAACATGGCTATGTTACGATTTCTGTGGCACCTCAAGAAGAAGTGCCTCGGTTTCGAGGAAGTATAGATTTGCTAATTCTGAGAGAAGCAGAACAGGACCGGCCTCCACATCCCTGGTATGGCGACAGACCATGTACAGTGCGACTTCTATACCAAATCAACAATACCATGATCTGTGGAATGCATCACAACATGTGCACGTAAGTTCTCAAAAAAAAATTTTATAGTATTTTCATTATTATTATTATTGTCAAATTGTAGTGACAGAAAACCCTAACAAGTAACTTCAGTCTAGCTCCATAATCTTTGAAGATTTTGCTTTGAATATGTCACAACCCGATCCACATGATACAATATTATCCGCTCTGGACCCAACCTAACTACCCGCATGGCTTTAAAACGCGTTGTGTCATATGGATCGGGTCGTGACAGTTTGGTATCAGAGCATTTGGTTAGCCTAGGCTGGGGTAGAGTCTAGGTGATCATTGGAATGTGGATATGGGTGAGTAAGAGTGTAAATGTCTAGAGATAAAGTGAAAAGGGTGGACCTTGAACTTTTAGTATTGTTTCTTTTTCTTCATGAATTTCGTGATGAGATTCCTTTGACCTATATATTCAGGGCTAATCGTAACTTATTTTAATGTAGCGTTTTGTTATCCTGAATCTTTAGTTAACCCTTTTAGCGAATCTCGAGACGAAATTCCTTTTGAGTTATATATATTATAGCACCCCGTATTTTTAATACTTATTAAATTTTATAATATATCTTTGTGTGATTGTCTTTATGAAGTTATGGCCATATGCAAGAGCTATTTGTTTGTCCATGTGATGTGTGGTTTGTTTCTTAAAGAGGATTGACATAAAATATATTATTGAATGATTTATTATTTGGACTCTAGTGTTGTTTTATTCGGTAAGTTGTTGACTTACTATAGAATTAATTTCCTAGTTACCCTCTCTACCGAATCTCGAGACGAGATTATTTTGTACTTTTCATTGACCTTAATAATATTTTTGTATCCAATTTATTATTTTTAATTTCTTGTTAAAATAATATAGGTATATGCATGTATTAGCCTCGTGTGTATGCATATCTGGTGTTTTGCTTTGTTTGATGTGAAATTTTTCTATGAGTATAAAATCCAAGTAATTTTCATCTGAAAATTTATTTTAAAATCTCATTTCGTTTGCCAAGTCATTTTTAATATTCGCATGATTTTCTTACCTTCCGAATCTCGGGATGAGATTCTTTTAAGATGTGTATATTGTAATACCCGCCAAATTACTTGCCAATATAATGTTATTATTTTAGTAATTAGTAATATTTATTTATTGATAAGATTATTAATTGGTAATATTTACAAATATTTATATACTTTATGATATGAATTTGGGACTTAGGTTTAGGTTGGTGGTGGGTAAAAAAGAGTGATGGTTGTGTTTAGCTAAAACTAGTGAAACCCTAATTAAAACTCATTTAAAAGAAACCTAGCCTCCTTCTCTCTTTGATACACACATAGAAGAAAAAGAAAAAGAAAAACCTCCGTAAAAAAAAATGAGGCGATAGAGGAAGAATTCTTGCTCCAACTTTGGGATTTTCGCAAAAACGGTGAGTGAAGCTCTATTGACATTTATTTCGTTTGTTTTGGTCTCTTTCTACTTAATATTGAAGAGTTTGTCGAACCTTTATGTATAATACAAGTTTTGTTTTCACTGTTGAGGAAGAAACTTTTAAGCAGTTACTCCTTTTGTAGCAACCTAGGTGGTATTCCCAGGGATGAACTGTTAGGATGTCAATCCTATTTAGTATTTACTTGAGATTAGAATGTCTTAGTTAGAACAATATTCTATTTTAGGGAATATTAGCTTGCTTTGAATTAGGAGTTATTGTTTGATTAGAATTAGGTTTGAATTCAATTAGGAAATATTATTTTTGCTTTCAGTTATAAATACATATGATGTAATAGAGTTTAGGCAAACAATACAAGTTTTTATTTTAGTTTATTAGTGGCTGATCCCCAATCAAAGGATCTAGGTGGTTTGATCTCTAATCAAAAGGTCAAGGTCTCTATTATCTGATATCAGAGCATCATCGATTCTGAGCCAAAAAAAATTTCTTGTTACTTTGTTCTTCCTCGCGCATCACCAACAACTCCATAACAACCACCCTTCAACGCACCGCCAACAGTTCCCTCCCCACAACAACAACAACAACCACTTCATCGCAATTACCTTCACCGCAACAGTACCCTACCTTCATCACAATCACCTTCATCGCAATAGTTCCCTTCCTTCATCGTAATTACAAACACCTTCAACAACACCGTTTCCTTACCTTCCCACTTCACAGGTCTTAACCCACTAGCAAAAACGCGCGGAGAAAAGGAGTTTCTGATATTAACTCCTTTGGCTATTCACACCACACAGTACTGTTTGGTGACCCTAGTCCGTCCCTTAATTTTCTTTCGGATATTCACACCACACCAACAACCCTCCTCTTTATAATGATTGTTGCTGAATTACAAGAGAAAGTCGATGAGCTTACTGCTCAAGTTGTCGGGATCTCATCCCACCTCCACACATTTGAGACCAATAATGCCACTATTCTAGAGGCATTAAGGAATCTCCAACCATATCGCCTGGCACCATACGTTCAACCGGAACAACAACGGCCAATTATTCCTATTTCTGGCAAGGGCCTCCATATTAATTTACCCCATTTCGATGGAACTGATCCGTACGGTTGGTTATTTTAGGCCGAGCAGTACCATGAACTCAACGGCCTTTCCAGCGAACAGATGTTTCCCATTGCCAACTCTTGGTACCGATGGATTCGCCAATCACTGGGCACATTAACTTGGCATTAGTTTTCGAAAACTCTTTGCTCTCGCGAATATATCGATCCGTGTAATTCTCTTTCCAAGTTAGTACAATGAGGCACAGTTCACTCATTTATTATTGAGTTCGAGAAGCTCTCTAATTTGGTGCCAGGTTTGTCTGAATTTCATCAAATTAACACTTTTCTATCGGGTTTGCGTGTTGATATTCAAGCAGGAGTTAGGATGCTACACCCTACCAATATTACACATGCTTTCGATTTATCTTTATGTCAAGAAGATGCCATTAATGATACTCGATCTAAAGGGCCTGTCCGAAATTTTGCTAACCTTGTGACTGCTGCAAATTCTTCAAAGCCTATTACTAGTATACCACCAAGTGTTAAACGTCTGTCATGGGCTGAACAACAAGAACGCTGTGCCAAATGACTTTGCTTTAACTGCGATGAAGTATATAAGCGTTGCCATCGTTGTCCTCAACTCCACGTTTTGCTCTTCGAGAGTAATGAGGAAAAAGAAGACGATTCTGATGTTGAGCCTCCTATTCCGGATCATACTTTATCTGAACCTCCTCTAGAGATTTCTCTTCATGCTCTTCTCGGGTCCCCACGGCCTGAAACCATGCGTATCACTGGACAATTAAAACACAAGACTGTCACTGTCCTTGTTGACTCTGGTTCAACTCATAATTTTTTGCACCCGTCTTTTGCCAAACAATGTGGGTTTCCAATCCACAAAGATGGTGTTTTATGCGTCATGATTGCGGATGGTGGCCAATTGCATAGTCCAGGCTCTTATCGGGATGTTTCCCTTAAATTACAGGATTATGAGTTTCACGACCACTTCTTCCTTCTGGGTATAACTAGATGTGATGTGGTTCTAAATGTTGAATGGCTTCGCTCTTTGGGTGTTATTAATTACTTGGGACTTTTCCAAGCTGATTATGACATTCTCGGTGGCAAATCGTACTTATACATTAATTGGCGACAATGCTCCTATGGTCATGTTCATGGATAGTTCTTTACGACAGGAACGTCACGACATTCTTTTACAATTAACTCAGGAAGTTGATCTGGGCGCTTCCATTCCAGCTGTCATTCAGGCACTTATCGCTGAATTTTCGGATGTCTTTGGCAATCCCAACACCCTTCCCCCGCCCGAGCACATGATCACCATATTCCAATTTTACCAGATGCATCTCCAGTAAATGTTCGGCCATATCGTTATCCTCACTTTCAAAAGGCCGAAAATTGATAAAGTTGTATTTGAATTGAAGGCTGCAGGCCTTATTCGTAGGGATGGCAATGAGGCGGATTTGAGCAAATCCATCCCCAATCCGTCAAGAATAACGGATCCTCAAATCTGCCCCGCCAATCCGTTTATAAATTTATTAAAAAACCGCCTCCGCCCCGCACGGATTGACAGATATCCGCCCCGCCCAAAATATCCGTTAAAAAATTACATTCATTCATACATACAGTAAAAAAAAAGATCATTTATAAATAAAAAAAATTACAAAATACCATACAACAAATTTAAAAAAAAAATCGATCTAAAGGTCAGATCTGAGATCTATCTAAAATAATTACAACAAATTACAAAAAAAAAAAAAAAAAATCGATCTAAAGTTTAGATCTCTGATCTGAGATCTAAAAAAAATTAAACAAATTACACAAAAAATTCGATCTAAAATCTACAAAAAAATTTACAACAAATTACAAAAAAACATTCGATCTAAAAAAATTCGATCAGATATGAGATCTCAGATCTGATTTCTGATGGGGAGAGGAAGGCGGATATGGAGGTGGGAAGCTTCGATTTTGAGTGAGAATCTGATCTTGGGCGTGAGAGGTGAAACCCTTGGCTGTGAGAGGCTTCGACCTTCATCTTCGAGTGAGGATCTGTGTGTGAGAGGGAAAGGCTCTGGTTTGTGGGAGGGAGATCTCTTTGTGAGACGGGAGGGAGATTTGTGGGAGGGAGAGGCGGTGTGAGGGAGCGAGATCTCTCTGTGGAGGGGAGGAAGAGAGATCGATCTCTCTGTGGGATGGAGGGAGGGGCGGTGTGAGGGAGCGAATGTGTGTGAGTGAAAGGGTTAATCCCTTTATATAACTGAAGGATATTGTTGTCAATTTACCGGTTAAACGGATATCCGTGGGGCAGATATGGCCAAATCTGTATCCGCCCCGATTAATAAACGGATACAGATCGAAAATCCGTATCCGCCCCAAAATCCAGGGATCCTTTACCAAATCCGCCCCAAACGGGGCGGATATCCGTGAAAATTCGCCCCACTGCCATCCCTACTTATTCGAACCAGTACCAGCCCTTATTCTTCACCGGTTCTCTTGGTTAAAAAGAAGGATGGTTCTTGGCACATGTGTGTTGACTATCTAGCCCTTAATAAAATCACTATTAAGGACTGCTTTCCAATTCCGTTTGTGGATGAATTATTGGACGAACTGCACGACGCATCGGTGTTTTCTAAGCTCGATTTACACTCAGGTTATCACCAAATTCGGATTCATGAACCGGATATTTCCAAGACGGCTTTTCTTACACATGATGGTCACTATGAGTTTTTGCTTATGCCCTTTGGGTTGAGCAATGCCCCAACCACTTTTCAAAGTTTGATGAATGACATTTTTCGTCCTCACCCCCCCCCCCCCCCCCCCCCATAGTTCTGTTTAAGTGGAATCTCATTTTTTTGAGTCATTTAATTATCCATAGAAGAGTACATAGGTCATATAATAGTACAAACTAGTTGGCACATAGATATGAACATTTTTCCATGATAGGTGACATCATCACAACCTTTTGGAGGCATGAGTACGTGTGTACTCAAAAGAGTGTATTTTCTTGTGGAATAGAAGAGTACATACGATATACATATTAGTATAAACTAGTTGTCATAGAGACATGAGCACTTTCCATAATAGGTGACATCATCAAAACCTTTTGGAAGCATGTGTACATGTGAGTGTAGTTTGCTTGTAGACCCTAAGCACTTCCCTAAATAGATATCATATAAAGAGTATGCGTGCAATATTTTTATTTACTGTTGACTTGGAAATGTAAACATAATCACTTTTAGTTAATTAAACAGGTTAGTTAGAATAAATATTATGTATCTAAAACGGTATGCATGTCAGCGAAATCTTGATTTGGGGTTAGGAAGGGTATTTTCAGGATTTTGGAATTTTTTTTAAAATTTTTATTATTTGTAAATCTGGGGGAAAATAGTTGGGTTGTAATTAGCCAAATTGGGTTTGAAAATATGGTTAGTTGTCTGTTGGGAAATTTGTGATCAATTTTATTTGGTTCAAAAGATCCCGAAGATGCGAACAATAATGATCGAAACTTGGTAATGATATGACTAGTGGCAAACCTTGGAGGGATGGATATTGTTGCATGCATAGTTGTAGTATAATGAAGTTAGTTCATATTGGTAAATATTTGTTGTACACTTAATCACGTATTCGATGCCTTAGTTCTAAAATTAGTAATGCTCTTTTCCACAACTCTGAAAAAAAATGTGAAAAAAAAAATTAATTTTGTATACAGACTTGCTTGTATACGTGTGATATAATGTTGGGTATGTAGACTTGCTTGCATATCGGTACGTCGTTCCATGTGAGTTCGGTAGTATATGTAGTATTTAGGAAAAATACTTGTCAGACATCGAACTTCGGGTGAGATGACATGACACTCAATGTGGCACCCCACTTGGGTCATGTACACTCCGAGGGTTTCGATGGCAAGGGAGACACATTTGGGTGAGGTGTGTTCGGCAAATGAGGAGAGTGTAATTCTGGAAAAGAAGCTAAACATTAGTGAAATAAAGAAAACTTTGAATTTATCATAACATGAAAATGTGCATGGGTTATTTTAGTATATATTAGGATAACCTTGCAGGAAGAAACTAATAGCTCATTCAATCCTCAAATGAGAACTACCTGTCTTCCTTAAGGTGAAATGTATATTATGTAAATTATATTTAACTGTGTAGTTGTGTCTTAATTTGTAAGTTTGTTCACACCAGTATTAATATACTGACCCGAATTTTGTATTATTTTACAAATTTGGGTGCATTATTAATGAGCGTAGCCCCAGAGACTTAACAGAGTTAATTGGAGAGCAAATGTGGAATTAGCTGTGTGGCGATAGCTGAGGATTCGACATGTTTTGCTAGATCTTGAGTTTATTGTTTTCCCTAGGTAATCAGATGTATGGATTAATTATTAATGCTCGAATTTTTTACTCGGAGATTTATTTGGGGATTGATTAATGTAAGTATTTTTATGATTTATTTTGTGGCTTGGGTTAATAATTGTGGACCTCATTTTGAGAGGAAGAATTTTGAGGAAGGTTATTATTTTATTTATTGCCTCATGACTGTACCATTTAATTTGTCCCTGTTGTGCCTTGGTTTTTGGACAATCTATTAATTTAGTTTGTTTAAAAAATTTGGGGCGTGACAGAATTGTATCAGAGCCTGATTTAGCCGAAAGTGTGTCAACAAAGACGTTGGACCCTAAAGGGGGTGGATTGTAACACCCAATATGGGCGGGCTCTGAGGCTGACGGGTGATATACACATAATTCATACATTTATACTCCTTAATTTATATATGTTAGTGTTTCGATGCTTATATTTTATAATAATTACTTCGTTTTTATTTCTTTTCAGGAATTTGCGCTTAAACGATGAAATCATATTAAGGCGACGATGTAAGGAATTGCACTTGGTGGTACAAAGCAAAGAGAGAATCCATAAACCAAAACTCTAAACCAAATCCATAAACCAAAACCTATAAACCAAATCCATAAACCCATAAACCAAAACCCAAACCCAACATCCACCTAACACCCATGTGCTCCAACAACATCCAACAATCTCCACCAACATCTCATGTTCTATCCCATGATCTCCCACAATCATTCTATCCCATGTTCTCCCACAATCATTCTACCCCATGTTCTCCACCAACATCCACCATTCTCCACCAACATCCCATGTTCTCTCCCATCTTCACCTAACATCACTTGCTATTCATTTGTTTTCAATCTATAAAATCAATGAAAAGGAATAGCAATAGGGGAGAGGAGGAGAGAAGGGAAAAGAATTAGAGACAAATCAAAACCTCTCCTCCTCCTAAAGTGATTCTCTCAAATTGATTCACAAACACCATCACCAATCACCATTCCCTACTCCTCTCCACTGTCCACACTATCACCTCACCGTCACCACCACCGAACAGCACCACAACAGGTCACGAACCGCCGTCCTCGCCAGAACTCGCAACCGCGCAGAAACAGTTGCGAAAACAGGGAGTTTCCTCTCCCTGTTTCTTCACTGAATTTGCAATTTTATTTGGTTTTTCTTCACTTCGTTCTTCTTTGCAGGTTCTAGGATCACGTGGAGGACGAAGGAAGCCGCGAAGGAGCGAGAATCGCCGGACTGAGCCGCGGCAGAGTCGCGAAACATCGACGAAACAGGGAGTTTTCCTTCCCTATTTTCTCGATTTGTTTTTCTGTTTCTTCGAGATTTTCTTCACTTTGCTCATCCTTGCAGGTAATAGCATCACGAGGGAGTCGAGGGAAGCCGCTAGGAGCGACGGAAAGCCGCCGGCAGAGTCGCGAAACAGCCCTGAAACAGGGAGTTTTCCTTCCTGTTTTTCCTCGATTTGTTTGCTGTTTTTATTGGTTTTCCTCACCATTTCTCATCTTGTGCAGGTACTAGAATCGAACCAAGGACGAGGGAGGCCGCGAGGAGCGAGAACCAGGCCGCGAAAGCCGTCGTCTCGCTGGAGAAGACAACCGGAATCGGGCCTGCTACTGTAGCGCACTGTAGCAGGGCGCGAAAATTGAATTTATTTGTGATTTTGGCTATTTCCACCGCCAGAATTGCTCTGTACCACCACCGGTCGAATTAAGGGCCAATTCTCTCGGGATTCGTGTCAGATCACTTGCTGACCTGCTGTTTGACACCCTATCGAGCTTGTGACAAGCCGAAGGAGTTTTGTAAATTTTATTTTAAATTTATTTTACTGAACGATTTGCTTAATTGTCATTACAAGTTATTTCTGAAATTTGATAAATTGCTTTCACCTAGCATGTTCAAGTAAGTAAACTTGATATGTTGGGTAGTTAGAATTACCATTTATCAAATTTCAAAGCATGTTCTAAAAAAAATTTATTAAGCTTAAACTTTGATTAAGTGTGCCTTAAAAAGACACTTAATACTTAGTAAAAGCATATTTGCTTGAATTAACTTGTGAATGTTTAATAGAAACACAATATTATTTAATTGGATTTTAACGATCATATATTCGGTGTAAGCAAGGGATTCTCATCCCTAAAGCTTCTCGTATTTAAATTCAGTAATTTAGATTAAATAATTTTGCTAACTCATTGGTGAGTCCAAGCCCACCAAACCCATTTCATTCCATCCATCTCATTTCATCTTATCATTTTATTTTGTTTTATTATCTTTAATTTAGTTTTCTTTTAAAAACACTGTAACCCCTATTTTCCATTTAAATTAGTTTAGATAATTTCTTAAATATCAATTGCATTCACCTTCTTCGTGGGATCGACCCGTACTTGCCGTTGTCTACCAGTTAGACACCGTGCACTTGCGGTATTACAAGTTGGTTTAATTAACCTATTAATTTGGGTTAGTTAAATCCGCATCAAGTTTTTGGCGCCGTTGCCGGGGAAGGTAGCAATTGTAATTGAATTAAGATTTATTTTCACTAATTATAAACTTTAAAAAAAAAAAAAAAAACAACAACAACAACAAAACAAAAAAATAATAATAATAATAAAATAAAATATTTTGTTCTTTTTACACTAATTTTGTGTTTGATTTTGCAGATTACACGCTTCTCGAGGATATTGGACGATCCTGCGAACATCAAGCAATTATTTTTTTATTTTTATTTTGTGAAGAGAGTTGTAATTTTATTTTCACCTCGTTTTACGAGTGTGTGGTGTAAAAAAATTTATACTCTACTGCTTATCATTTTGTTAATCACCAAAAAAAAAAAAAAAAAAAAAAAAAACCCAAAATTTTCTAAGTCAAAAGAAATTATAAGGAAACAATTTTAATTGTTACCCAATAATTTTTTATGATTTAGAAATCCGACTTCTAAGACCAAGACCAGTAAATTTATTTGCATATGCTTGTGTGTTGAGTGAAACGGATAAAAAGAAGTCGGACCATTTTTTTTAATTGTGCTAACTTTTTGTGCGGATTGAAATACGCACACTGTAAGTATTTCTATCACACGCAATGTATTAGCGACTCGGGTGCTTTGTGTAATTGTTTGAAATTGTGTGATTGATTGTTAAATTTCTGTAATTGTGGATGCTAAACTTTAGTAATTCATAATAAGCAGACCCAGCTTATAAATAGAAACTGGTGGGACTTGATATCCCCACCTCATCACTCCAGCTGTGTGCAACCAATATCATAACATAATTAAAATCAATTAGCAAGTTAGATAAAGCTTCTCTTAGGTACGGTGTTCATAAGACAACCAAGACCAAGGTGAATCCAGTAATTTTTGTGTTGACCGCTGCTAAAAGTGACGTTGGGTTTAATCATTCAATGAACTCCGAGAGGCCACTGCCACAAGGGTAATTTACCCGGTACGCCGAGTCATAAGTAAGCTACGATCCACAAGAAGAATTGGTGTAACTAACAGTTTTGGGTTAGGAACACAAGCCTCAAGTGTACATTTAACATCACATCGTTCTCACATCTATTGGCTTACAGAGCGGTAGCACAAGGAAGTACTTAATTGGACCATTGTGAGCTCCTTCGCTTGTGCAATAATCCGGTTTCTTTGAAACAAAACTCTAGCCTACTGATTTTGAACTTTGTGGTGTAAAGTATATACTCTTAGGATCAACTTGTAGCACCCATTGCTGTGTCATAAAGATTACATAAGAAATAATTGTCCCCCAAAGATAAAAAGATAATTGATCTCAAAAACGTTGATTGCTTAGGGAGGCATGTTTCTTGTGCATTTATTGGTTGCTGATTGTGTGTGAGTCTGTGCATATTTTGTTTAGAGTTAGTGATTTAAAAAAATAATAATAATAATAATAATAAAATAAAAAATAAAAAAATGAACACAAGGGAATATCCAGCCTATTTTTTTTTCGAGCAAGTCAATTCATTTTATGACATGCGACGACCTGAGTATGATCTATATTTAGATTATCACAACTCAGGTCTAGCTTATCATCCTGACTTCTCATGGGCTCATGGTCAGTACCATGAAGGCCCTCTAGACACTCCTCAACCTCCTCAAGCTTGCATTCCTGATAATGAGTTAGAGGCTATCATGACCATGTTTATAATGCGAACAGGGGAAATGCTTGAGCAAAATTTTCAGGATATCATAGAATTGACAGCTATTTATCAACAAAACTCTCAAGCTATCCGAAAACTTGAGATGACTGTGAGTCAAATAGCTGAGTCATTTCCTGAGATAGAGTCAGAATTATTTCCTAGCCAACCTATTTCCAACCCAAATGGTCAATTTGATCTTAGTGGCTCATCTGAGTCAGACAGTGATGATGTCCAATTCATTACTACCTTTAGGAGTGGAAATTTGGTTGACAGTCAGGTAGAAATGCCTGATATGGGTGTCATTGAGTTGTCTAGTCAGGTTGCATCCTCCTCTCATTCGAATGCTGATAAAGCCTCATTTATTGATGCACCTGAAGATTCTGCGACACTGCAGACATCTCCTTCCGATGTAGACATGTGCCTTCATAGTGACTCATGCATAGAATCAAACTGTGATCATGCTTTAGAGCCCCCCCTTTATGATTTTCATGATGCACATGACCATTTAGAGACTTGTTTGACTCACTTTAGTTTAGACTTTGATGTTGATGATTCCATTAGGGAAGTCAATGAATTGCTTGACTCAGTCCCCATTGTGGATCTTTGTTATAAATGGAAGTCTAAAGTGAATCCTCTTTCACTCAGTGAGTCAAAACTAGTCCCATCAGTTGAGCCACCTGCACTTGACCTTATTCAATTACCTGACACCCTCAGGTATGCTTTTTCAGGTGATGAGTTGTCTAGACCAGTCTCTCTATATGATTCATGTGATGAGCCTGTACCACCTGATATATGTGATGAGCCTGTACCACCTGATATATCCATCGTCTCATCTACTTGCATCATATTCCCATTTGCTAAGGCTACTTTCACTGATCCTTTGTGTTGTAGTGAGGATTTCAGTTTTCACCATCCTGATGTGAAAATTATCCATTCTTCTGATGTGGAACCAGACATAGGATGTTCCCTTTTTGGAGCACGCAATGATCATTTGTTGTGTTTGACTACTGGTCACTTTTGGAATGTCTTAGTGTATTTGGTGCCCCATGTGAGTGCTATATTTTGGTGGAATGATCCTCAACTGTTCAGGTTGTTGATATACGACCATGGACTAAGTATTTGTCATATTCTTCCTCTACACTTTTCGATACACCATTTTTTAGGAAGAATATTTGTCAGGCTGATGACGGTAAACCAAGCGCTACTGGGAGGCAACCTAGTTTTAGTTGTGTGTCTTTGCTGTTAGTCTGGATTGATTTTCGAGTACCCTATTTAGTTGTGTTTCACTCATACTCGTTAGCTCCGTAACAGTTTTGACTTACAACTTGCCTTTTCTTTTTAGTTTTCTTTGTTAGTGTCGAGTCTGCATTTTATCGATTTCTAATGAAAACTCCATGATTCTTATGTTTGTGAGCCTCATGGATGGATGACTTCTTGGAAATTGGTAAGATCTTCACCGTGGTAATACTGTTCTAACCTCCTCTCATGTACTTATTTCATTCATTTGTCCGAATTATTTTGTTAAACATTGAGGACAATGTTTAGATTAGGTTTGGGGGTAGGGTTCATGAGTCGGTGAATTTTTCATTTTTTGTTGTGTATTCTTCATGAGTCGGTGAATTTTTCATTTTTTGTTGTGTATTCTTTTCCTATTTTTCTTTTCTTATCTTTAAAAAAAAAAAAAAAAAATTTGTTTCAAGGAAACTTGGTCTTTTGTGATTTTGAATGTTTTAGGCTCAAGACAATGCAAGCCGATATTGATAAAGACTTAAAGTTTAGTATGGTCCTTATGTTAGATTTAGTTCATAAGATTTTTCAACTCGATTATCTTTGCACCATGAGCAATGTTAGCATAACTTGAAGTTGATGAGTGAAATATATACTAGAAAACCTTAGAATAATAATGGAGACTTAACCCTGAAAGCTTTGAGCCTTTCTATTTTTCTGAGGGTTATACATAAACTCTGATTTTTCTTGAGTCCACATTATCTCGTTGATGATCTCATTATTTTCATTCTTTTGGTCAATTGCTTTGGGAATGACATCAAAATTGAATTATTACACTAGAACTTCTTGGCTTATTCAATTGAGATGTCATAAAACTTACCCGAACTTAGGAAATGATCTAGGCATTTTTTTCTTTAGACCATTAACTAGCCTTTTAACTTACCCATAACATTAACCTTTTTGTAGCCTTTTGAGCCTTAGAATAACTTTTATTTGTTAACCCATTAACCTTTACCCAATTTTCTCTGGGAATGTGTATGGATGGATGTACTTGGTATAAAAAGGGCATGAAGAGCAAAATATGAGATATTTCATAAATCCTCTATGAAAAAAAAAAAAAAAAAAGGGTTGAAGAAAAGAAAAAAAAAAAAAAAAAAAGATTCTTCAATGAGGATAAATATGTGAGAATGAAGAAAAAATTGATGGTGCGCAACATTGGTTTATTCTTGATAGCCCTAATTGTTCGTTCGTATAATGGGTGTATACAGTCCTAGAAATTTTTGTTAGAACCCTTTGACACTCCTTATTAACCATTACCCAAGCCCTATTACAACCCAACAAAGTCCTGGTTGATCTTAGGTAAAGGTTAGTTCCGTAGATGTGGAGATTTAATAACCAAGACCTATGGTGTTTGATTCAACATTCTCAAAAGCAATTGATATTCCTGTCCATGAGATCATGTTCATTCCATTCTTGAAAAGTCCGTTCTTCATAATACTATATGTGAGATGATTGTTTTCCATTATTTACTCTTTCCTCACATATAAATTGAGTGAATTACCAAATCTCTGAGTGCTTTATTGTGAGTGACATGAGAGATTTGAAGTCAAAACAAACTTTCTACAGGAGATTTAGTCATTGTTTTGCTCTGAAGTGAAAAGTTATGTTGATAGTGCTATCCACACACACACATTGAGTTGAGGATGATTGTGAATTTTTTCTAACTTTTGGAAAATATTAAAATTTTTGGAAAATTGTTGGTTCCTTGCATTTCTTGAAGTTTTAAAATAAGCTTTTTGTGACCAAGTTTTGTTGAGTCAGTAATGTTTGTGAGTAACATTTCTGGAAACCCTCACGAGACTATAACTCGTCCACTAGAGGTAATCTAGCGGTTTAAAGCTTTGTTGCACGTTTAAGGTAAGTGCAACCGATGATTCCTGCGAAAGTGAGTTAGAATTTTATTGTTTTGCTCGAGGACTAGCAAAATATAGGTTTGGGGGTATTTGATATACACATAATTCATACATTTATACTCCTTAATTTATATATGTTAGTGTTTCGATGCTTATATTTTATAATAATTACTTCGTTTTTATTTCTTTTCAGGAATTTGCGCTTAAACGATGAAATCATATTAAGGCGACGATGTAAGGAATTGCACTTGGTGGTACAAAGCAAAGAGAGAATCCATAAACCAAAACTCTAAACCAAATCCATAAACCAAAACCTATAAACCAAATCCATAAACCCATAAACCAAAACCCAAACCCAACATCCACCTAACACCCATGTGCTCCAACAACATCCAACAATCTCCACCAACATCCCATGTTCTATCCCATGATCTCCCACAATCATTCTATCCCATGTTCTCCCACAATCATTCTACCCCATGTTCTCCACCAACATCCACCATTCTCCACCAACATCCCATGTTCTCTCCCATCTTCACCTAACATCACTTGCTATTCATTTGTTTTCAATCTATAAAATCAATGAAAAGGAATAGCAATAGGGGAGAGGAGGAGAGAAGGGAAAAGAATTAGAGACAAATCAAAACCTCTCCTCCTCCCAAAGTGATTCTCTCAAATTGATTCACAAACACCATCACCAATCACCATTCCCTACTCCTCTCCACTGTCCACACTATCACCTCACCGTCACCACCACCGAACAGCACCACAACAGGTCACGAACCGCTGTCCTCGCCAGAACTCGCAACCGCGCAGAAACAGTTGCGAAAACAGGGAGTTTCCTCTCCCTGTTTCTTCACTGAATTTGCAATTTTATTTGGTTTTTCTTCACTTTGTTCTTCTTTGCAGGTTCTAGGATCACGTGGAGGACGAAGGAAGCCGCGAAGGAGCGAGAATCGCCGGACTGAGCCGCGGCAGAGTCGCGAAACATCGACGAAACAGGGAGTTTTCCTTCCCTGTTTTCTCGATTTTTTTTTCTGTTTCTTCGAGATTTTCTTCACTTTGCTCATCCTTGCAGGTAATAGCATCACGAGGGAGTCGAGGGAAGTCGCTAGGAGCGACGGAAAGCCGCCGGCAGATTCGCGAAACAGCCCTGAAACTAGGAGTTTTCCTTCCTGTTTTTCCTCGATTTGTTTGCTGTTTTTATTGGTTTTCCTCACCATTTCTCATCTTGTGCAGGTACTAGAATCGAACCAAGGACGAGGGAGGCCGCGAGGAGCGAGAACCAGGCCGCGAAAGCCGTCGTCTCGCCGGAGAAGACAACCGGAATCGGCCATGCTACTGTAGCGCACTGTAGCAGGGCGCGAAAATTGAATTTATTTGTGATTTTGGCTATTTCCACCGCCAGAATTGCTCTGTACCACCACCGGTCGAATTAAGGGCCAATTCTCTCGGGATTCGTGTCGGATCACTTGCTGACCTGCTGTTTGACACCCTATCGAGCTTGTGACAAGCCGAAGGAGTTTTGTAAATTTTATTTTAAATTTATTTTACTGAACGATTTGCTTAATTGTTATTACAAGTTATTTCTGAAATTTGATAAATTGCTTTCACCTAGCATGTTCAAGTAAGTAAACTTGATATGTTGGGTAGTTAGAATTACCATTTATCAAATTTCAAAGCATGTTCTAAAAAAAAATTATTAAGCTTAAACTTTGATTAAGTGTGCCTTAAAAAGACACTTAATACTTAGTAAAAGCATATTTGCTTGAATTAACTTGTGAATGTTTAATAGAAACACAATATTATTTAATTGGATTTTAACGATCATATATTCGGTGTAAGCAAGGGATTCTCATCCCTAAAGCTTCTCGTATTTAAATTCAGTAATTTAGATTAAATAATTTTGCTAACTCATTGGTGAGTCCAAGCCCACCAAACCCATTTCATTCCATCCATCTCATTTCATCTTATCATTTTATTTTGTTTTATTATCTTTAATTTAGTTTTCTTTTAAAAACACTGTAACCCCTATTTTCCATTTAAATTAGTTTAGATAATTTCTTAAATATCAATTGCATTCACCTTCTTCGTGGGATCGACCCGTACTTGCCGTTGTCTACCAGTTAGACACCGTGCACTTGCGGTATTACAAGTTGGTTTAATTAACCTATTAATTTGGGTTAGTTAAATCCGCATCAACGGGCTACCATGTGTGGGCGGGCTCTGAGGCTGGCCGCTCCGTATGTGTGCAGACTTAGAAGCTGGCAGACTACGATGTGTGGGCGGGCTTAGAGACTGACAGGCTACTAAGGGGTTATAGTCCCATATCGCCTGGGTGAGGGAATGATGTGTTATATATGTACGAGTTTGGATCCATATGATACAACGCGTTTTAAAGCCGTGCGAGTAGTTAGGTTGGGCTAGAGCGGACAATATTGTATCATGTGGATCGGATCGTGACAGAATCGCTACTTCTAAAACATCAAATTGACTAGGGTTGATATGTATGTTATTTGTTCCATGAGACATTGAGTTTGGATTTTGAAGCAATTTACGCTATTTTATTTGGGGATTGATGGATGGATTGTGATATTGTTTTATATGATGGATTTTGCTCAAGTCTGATTGAGAACATGTGAACCAATTATCCCAGTGATCCTCAATTATCTCTCTATCTGGTTAGAATTATTTTGATTATGTAGTTCTCATTAGATTACAAAGTTGTCTACTCTGAACTTCTGGATTAGGAAGATAAATCAAGCCTTTCAACAAGTAAAGACGTTTGGAAGTAGTTTCCTTATATAGCAATGGAGCATTTGGCCTGAGTAAACTTTAAAATACTTTGGAAGAGAAGAAAGAAGATTGAGATCAAATTATAACCTTGAAAGAGCATCATCTACATTTTGTGTACCAAATGGAAACAGCTGATGCAACATTAAGCACAAAATTGAATTTTTTTTGCTTAATGTTCAAAATTTTGTGCTTAATGTTCAAAAAAATAAACACACACACACACAAAATTGGTTATTTGGCGAGTTCACCCCTATTTAATAATTGTGTGATTTATGCATTCTGTAATTTTCAGGGGTTGGGGAGTGAATATTGAGCTTGAGATATTCTCTTGGTTGGATTGGGCTTCAGCTCATCCTCACAGTCTTCGCTTCTTTGTGTTATGGATGTTGTCTTCATGTGTTCCCTGCACTTTCTCAGCTAAACAACATGCACACAATGAAGAATCCAAATCACTAAGATTGAGAAAATGATTTTGAAAATATTAAGCAAAATGACACCATAGGAAAAAAAAAAGTAGTTTCATAGATTCGATGACCTATTGTAAATCGTGCATCACTAATCCAAATGCATTCTTATAAAGGGACATTGTCCTCCCAAACGGAGTGCAAATGTCTATTGTCTAGAAACTTCTAATACCTGACTCCCCAACCTTGGTCAGGGTACAAACAAGTCATTCCATACTGTTTAGAAGTTAGGCTAAGGCATTTCATCATTGAATGTTTTAAATGTTAAATTTTTCAGTGTTGATTGAAACACAATTTGTGAAGAATATTTTGTTTAAATATATTACTTTATTTTCATGTATCAGTTTTTGTCACTGAGGGATCACTGTTTCCAAAATGCAAAACTTATAATGTTAGGCAAATTCCAGTTTGCATACAATAGATTGTGTTTTTACTTTTCAATATATCTTGCCAAATGGATTGTTTGTGATATTTGGTCAATGATTTATATTTTTTGTCTGTTAAAACACTGTAACAACTGTTTTTTCTTTGTACCACCGCGGTAGTATTTAGAAATTTGGTGGTGGCATATAGCCATTTTCCCTTCTATAAGACTATACAAATTTTTTTTTCTTTTCTTTTGAATCTTCAAATCAGAGCTTAGGAGGTTGTATGTTGGTCAACCAGGTCTAAGAGAGAGCTTGAGAGGGAGGATTCCTTAAAGATTTGTTTGAGGATCTTGATGCATGTTGGGGAGGAGGAGTCTTATGCTTTGAGGAGTGCAATACCGGTGGTTGGTGAGTAGATCGAACATTTCTTGAATGATTTAACCCCTTTGATTGCATGTTTACTCTTTCTTGGTATAAATTTGGGGGGGGTTGCTATTATGGGTTAAGATGAGTAACCTAGTGTCTTTTCGTAATAATAGTTTTTTATTCTTTCAGTATTATGTTTTGTGTTTTGCTTTTTGGTGTTATATATGAAAGTTATGTTTGTGAGAATGCTTTGATGTGTAGAGTTGGGGGAGTAGGTTGCCTTTGGCATTTTATTTTCAGAACGTTTCAGTAACATAGCAACTTCAATCACACACAAAAGTCGCATTATTCAACCAAACCCTGAAAACTTTATACCATTGGAAAACCCTTACCTTCAACTTGTTAAACATGTGAGATTTATACCTAAATTATTTCAATAACAGAAAATAAAACCAGATCTTTACCCCCTGTTCATCACGGTTTAAAGTCAGACTTATAATTTCAGCAAGTCACAGTTCAACACACCAACTTCAAATACCTATAACTTCTTCAATACTTATCCAAAATTTACATATAAGCTACCTATAGAAAGCTCTCACATTCATCTTTCAACTGGAAGCAATCAAAAACAAAAATACTGAAAGAATCAAAAACTACTATTACGAAAAGACACTAGGTTACTCATCTTAACCCATAATAGCAACCCCCCCAAATTTATACCAAGAAAGAGTAAACATGCAATCAAATGGGTTAAATCATTCAAGAAATGTTCGATCTACTTACCAACCACCGGTATTGCACTCCTCAAAAGCATAAGACTCCTCCTCCCCAACATGCATCAAGATCCTCAAGCAAATCTTTAAGGAATCCTCCCTCTCAAGCTCTCTCCTAGACCTGGTTGACCAACATACAACCTCCTAAGCTCTGATGAGAAGAGTGAAAAGAAAAAAAGAAAAAAAATTGTATAGTCTTATAGAAGGGAAAATGGCTATATGCCACAACCAAATTTCTAAATACTACCGCGGTGGTACAAAGAAAAAATAGTTGTTACATAATACACACTTCAAAAGGAATCTCGTCCTCGAGATTAAACTAAGAAAAAAACAGTTGTTGCAAACACTAACTGACATTGGGGGAATCCTTGGCACATAGAATATTTTGTTATCTAACACATCGCCATTTAGTATCTACATGCAAACAGACTGAAGTGAGGGAGATTTTAATCCCCCAGAGAGTTATAGACGAGATTGAAAATTTCTTAGAGATAAACAACATTCATTGAGAATTGTGCCCAATGGCTTGTGGGGGTAGGTACCGTGTTAAGGTCGTCTCCAATGGAGATCCCCTGTGGATCAATTGGCTATACTTGGTGTTTGTGTGGCAAGTCTATCCTTCACTGATACAAAAAAGAGGAGAAATGGTAAAGGTTTCACACAGTGAAGGTTTTCAACGCAGATCCACCATGTTTTGACTCACATATCTCCGCATCCACGACATTGAGAATGTCGCAAAATCCCAAATTATTTGTTATTTAATCAAACAATGGTATCAGAGCTAGGTTTCGATCCTGGGATCTATGGGCCCATAATCCATAGATCTCAAGATCGAAACCTGGCTCTGATACCAATGTTTGATTAAATAACAAAGAACTTACAATTTTGAAAATCGTTTATTGTTTGCAACCTAAGTATTTGTAATACCCGCTTAATTAAATAGATATAAATATTGTTATTTATTAATGTGTGATATATATTATAATCTTATATCTATTGGGTAAAAGATTTGTTTTGTTTCCGTTGTTAAATAGAATAAAGTGTGTTGGTGTGTAAGAGCGTGTTTTGCCAAATTGAGAAAATCCTAAAAATAAAACTTAATGAAATAGTTGCCTTAAGTAAACTAATTAGCCACACTCTAAAAAAAAGGGGGTGTACTCATACTTTAATTAAACCCTAATGTTGATGTGTTGTTACTCAATTGTATTTGGGCTTGATTTTGGGCTTTTATTAAACTAATTATTAGGGTTTTATTTTGTGAAGTTAAAAGACGGACTGCCCTTAGAATTTTAGTAGGGGCGAATAGCCACCCACCTTATAAAGAGAAACCATATCTCTTCCTTCTTCCTTATTCTTTTCTCATTCTTCATCATATTTTCTCCCCTTCACGTTTTCTTATTATTGTTGGCGGCGCTGGGAATGGTGTGGTGCTATGACAAATAGGGGATAGCGGCGTGAGAGATAGGTCTTCGTGAAGGCCTCCTATGGCAATGGCTATGTGCTGATCGGTGAGTTCATTTTCATTTCTTCTTCAGATTGTTTGTTGCTGTATGTTGGTTTAGTTGAAGCTTGTTTGTATTATTGTTTCTCCATGGTCTGTGATGTCTGTGCGTTTTCTTTTCCTGGCTGGTTTTGTGGTTTCCAATTTGTTTTGTGCCTTGAAGTATTTTTCTTTGATGTATGGACATTTATGGTTGAGTGTTTGATAAAGCATTTGAGTAAATACTGAATTTTTGGTTATTAATTTGTACTAAATCGATAACAAAGTGGTCATTGGGAAGTAGTTGTGGAATTGTTTCATGACATTTTGGAGTATGACATTCAACTCCATGCAATCACTCTAATTACTGTCTTGACTGCTTGTGGAAGATTAAGGGAATGATGAGGTTGGGGATAATTCTTTAAAATCACTTTTCAACATATTTTTTTTGTTATAATTTTAAACCCTTGATATTACTTATGCTAAACTGTTATTTGAATTTCATGAAATTTTAGTTTAGCAGTTACAAGCGTATATAGTAAGTGGTTTACTAGATATGATTTTGTTTCTGTATCTATTTGTATAACATTTAGTGCTGGGGTTTTCAAATCCAAATTCTTGAGCTAGTTGTAGTGCTTTGGGCGAGATATCGATACCATTGGATTAATAAAGTTTAATCGTTTATGACAATATGAATACGGTTATTTCAGATGCATCCGAAGTGTGAGATTCATTTGACGTGTGATATAAGTGACTTGTGCGTGATGTTGTGAAGGGTATAACTTGAGACTTAGTAATTATGAAAATGTTATTTGTTTCCCCAATAGAATGGGTGAACCTTGTGGTTGATTTGTTATGGTTGACAAAGCGTACCGTAAAAGATTTTTGAGGAGTTATTTATTTTTTTAATGCTCTTTTCCACAACTCCGAAAAAAAAATGTGAAAAGAAAAGAAATTTTTTTTATACAGACTTGCTTGTATATGTGTGATATTATTTTAGGTATGCAGACTTGCTTGCATATCAGTGCACCGTTCCCTGTGAGTTCAGTTGTATCTGTAGATTTAGGAAATACTTGCCATGGATCAAACTTCGGATGAGATGACATGTTCCTCGATGCGGCACCCCACTTGGAACATGTACGCTCCGAGTGGTTTCGAAGGCAATGGAGACACACTTGGGTGAGGTGTGTTCAGCACAAGGAGGATAATGCGATTGTGGAAAAGAAGCGAGATTTATTTTTGTGTATGTGCATGATTACCTTATTAAAGGAAAAAACTAAATGCTCATTCGACTATTGAAAAAGAACTATGTCTTCCTAAAGGCAGAAAATGTGTTTTGTTAATATTTCAATATTAGTCTAATATGACTATGATTTGTATCGTTGTTTGAAAGTAAATGACATTTATGAGGATTGATAACTTAGAAATATTATCCGGTTGTTTCTAACCTTTTCATGCAGGATGGCAAGTCCACTCATATATCTGCAGGTCAGACTTGCCATAGTCAACTTCTATAGTGTAAGTACTAGTAAATGCATATTTACTTATTATGATGATGACATGATTGCCGCATTGAGGAACTACCTGTTGGTGTGGTTGGTAATTGTTTTTGTTTAATTTGATGTTATCATGTGTGGATTTATTGATTTTGGAATGAAGATTTCTCACACTAGCTTTATTGCTGACCCAAGTGAGCTTTTACTTCTTGGGTACATTCCTTTGGGAATGTAGCCGATTAGCCTTTCAGGTTTAAAGACTTTTGAGCAGCGTTACTGGAGTTTCGCTAGTGGGCTGGCAACGTCAGTCCTTTCCTGATTAGAATTTTTATTTGTTTCAGTAATTAAATCATGTTTTAGTTGTTGCTGCTATTTGTTTCTGTTGTTATTGAATTTTCACATCCCGAGTTTTTGGAGAAACGGATAATCCTACGTGGATTTTAGGATTTTCGTTTTCCTCGAAAATCGGGGCGTGATAGTATCCAACAATTTGCAGTGTTGGTTTTTGGATATAAGAAGAATAGAAAAAACAGAGGTATTTATCTAATCCGAAAAAATTTCAGTTTATTCTTTCTGTCTAATGGTTATAATACTAGCTAACTGCTCTCAGCGATTTCTCAACACATGCATGCCTTAGAAACTAACTTATCAAATGAATAATATGTCTTCCCTAGTCATGACGAAATACAAAGTAAACTTTATTAAACAAAAAATGTAAGAAAATTAAATAAAAAATCCACAATTTTTATGTTTTATTTAAGTTGGATTTCTTACTTCGTTCGTTGGGGAATGTTGAATGTGCGACCTTAAGGATCTCAGAAAAATGTTGAAAAGCGTGTCCCAAGGGAGGGGACAGACAAGTTCTTAAATATATGAGAAACAAATTTTGAAAATAACCGTAAAATATTTCCAATTATACAACCGAGAAATAACCATCAAACTTAAGTAAGAAAAACAAAAAAAAACAAATATAAGAATCAAGAGAAGCATTTCAACTTAGTTCAAATTCCCCAACTATAACCTCCTAGATTTTCACACTAGTGGATGGTGCCCCTAAAATATGAATTACGTTCAGCTTCGTCGTACCTTACAATCATTCTATGAAAATTGAGATTGGCAATATGACTTTTTGGTTTCACTATCAACTCATTGGTGACAACATACACTACTTGTTTTCTCAAATATCCCCTTCAATATTCATTTATTTCGTCCAGAAGCTTTAGGTCCAAAAAAGTTCCAGCAATCTTATCTGACATTCCACGTAAAACAATACTATCAGGCTCGGCTTCCTCATCCTGTAACAACTGATTGTCGATTCCTCTTGGATACCAAACTTTTGGATGAAGCAGATAGCCATCACAATGTTTTTGCAAAATTTTGTTATAATCTTTAGATATGTCCAACACGGAGTTATTAAGATTGTCTACGCATCAATGGACGAATGTCCCATCAAAGCATTTTATTATGGCTCTCAAAGAAAATGTTAGGAGACTGAGCAAAAGGTCTACAAAGTCTGTATCGGTTACTGCAAATAGAACTTTGTTCTTAGATTTATAATGTAAAGTCATAATTTCACATTCTTGAACTTTGTTCTTGGATTTATAATGTAAAGTCATAATCCCACACTCTTAGACTAATCCTGGTCCTGGTGAATAAAGCATGTTTCATGCTTTACTTGACCCCAAGTTCAAAATATTGTAGTCTTTCTTTCGCGAAAAAATGTCAGTCAATGGTATTTCAGAAAGTAAGGAGTCTTTGAGCAAGTGTAACAATTGTTCAAGTTAAATGTGCCCACAGTAAGTTAAGATTAAGTGATAGAAAAAAATAAAAGGCTAAATTTCAGGTACACCTGAAACAAAAGGCGAATGAGGGACTCGCAAAAACAAGCATACATTACAATGTCATGTTGAGATAGGAAGTGTTCAAAGTTAATTCAATATTACATCATTTCGGATAAAAATGTAACATTTCTACAATGTAATAAAACAAGTATTACAAGAATAGATGTATTAAACTGGCCGTGAACAACTTACCTCCTCCTTACCAACACAGACATTCCTCCATTCCTAAGCACCAGGAAAACCAGAGTTTCTTCTCAGATTATTATGTATGTTACTAGTTTTAGATTTAGGTAAGACAAGCAAATTGCAGTAGATGATGAAGCTTCCCGCTCTTTTGAGAGACCATTTGAAGTTTGTTGCCTCTAGTGAAGTCTTAATGTTTGGCATCACTGATGATACATCAAATAGTCATTCGACCACGGTCGCACACGTGGCAAAGATCATCCACACGAGGAACAAACACTTCACACTAAACATGGATAACGAGTCGAGTCACTAAAGCCCGAAAAGGCATTTAGCAATGGACCATAATCAAAATTAAAGGCCCAATAAATCTCTCCTCTCAGAGGGTAGAGACATTACGAAGGATATAAGTCATGGCATGAATCTTTTCCCCAAGGACGTATCTCAACGAAGGAAGAGACCGTTGTGAGTAACGTCCCCCTTCATTGCACCATGCATGCTTAAGTCACGCACAGTGTTAATTACTCCCATAATATAAGGTAAAAGAGAGATACGAAATGTATGCAAACACAACACAACTATACTTTGTCTAAGTTCATTCTCTCCTATAGTTAACTGACTTAAGCATCGAAGTAATTTCAGCCACCAAACAGGTGGTCTTTGGCAATCTAACCTTGTTCTACAGGTTAGATCTCGAGAAGAACAAATTTGGACGTATCAATAACCTTTCCGCAATAGCATTGAGCATCCGGAAACATACTCGCAAGCAGGAAGTAACCGTCATCATTTTCTTTGTTTTCTTGGAGGCAAGGTTGGCATAAATAGAGATCTCTTTCGAGAGGTTCACCTTCAATTCAATGGGGGAGTTCTACTTCATCTAAGAATCTAAGCTTGAGCAACATGGTCTTGCATTGATTTGTAGTAAAGAATGGAAGGTCGAGTTCATCTACGGTATTGCACAAGTTATCCATGCTACCAATCAGTGATTTTATGCCCAGTTCTCTGCTGATAGTGCTCAGAGGAAATGTGATGAAGCTCAGAACGACATCCACAAATTCTGAATCTGCCTTGCAGTAGACTTCCTCAGTCTTCTTATAACCATTAGAGTCAACTTTAGACTCTTCTTCTCTGTGACCGGTGCCGTGGCTGTAGCCATGGAGATACTACCCCAGCAGAGAGAAAGAAGAAAGAGGCGCCAGGCTAGCCACGGGAATGTCACACTCACTGTCGTCTGCTATATCGACTGTATAATACAATATCCTTACAAAGCTTTCGCATGTAAGGTGCAAGAGCGCAAGAACTTGCATTGCCATGAACATTCTAGTTTTGCAATACCTGGAATATACTGAGGTGTCATCCTCGAGGGCCTTGAATTGAAATATTGAACCACATGAAAGCTAAAGGAGGCGTTGAGATATCAAACCACATTTAAAGCTAAGGCAAGATGCCAATAAACAATTGTCATATTGCAGTCCGAATAGAAGGACGTTTTATATCATGAAGCCAAAGCAAATTTATTTACAATGGAGAGCAAACAAAAATAAACAACAGAAGGGTGGGAGCTTTTGTCCCTTAAATAGTCTTCTACAGAGTTGGGTTTAATTTACCTGAAACTACATTATCATGTACAGAGTACAGAAATGAAAATAATTATCATATGCAATCAACTAAGGGTCTGCATGACCAGCAACTGCGTCATCGGCAGAGTCATAGTCATCATCAGCATCACTCAATTCCTCGTCACTAGATTTCTCCTCAGTAACTGCACCAATATCTTCAAGCTTGGCATATTTCTCGCAGTATTCTGTAATAACAATAGTGTTAGTGATCGTTGCAATACATAATCCAAACAGTAAGTAGGGTGCAATGGTTCAAGGCGACATGGTCCTAAACAGTATTGGATGCGAAGATATTGAAATGATCAAGCACACCGAGTTAATTAGGAACAGGTGTGCTGCTGGTGGAAGTGAAAGCAAGGCCAACCGGGTAAGAACTCGTAATCAAGTGAATTATACATGACCTTTCAAGCTTTCAATGAGGACTTCGTAACAAACACCCACCAGTAGAAGCACCGCCAATGATTTGATGAAAAAGAAAAGATCAAGTTGATTTTATGTGGTGAATAAACAGTAGTTATATTTGGAGTACAAATGCACTGCAACAAATGGAAACAGTGACCATTGTATCATGCACCAAGCATAGAGCTCAAAGCACCACAGATTAAGTAGCCATCATTAGAACAGAAACTACCTCTGAAAAGTATTGAAAACCAAAAATGCATACCAGAAAATACATGCAGAAGATGATGCCAAATGGTCATCTTACAACACTCTGACGTAGTGCCATGAAAAAAAAAATGAAAATAGTTCCCTCATTCAACATCTTAGGCTGTGTTTGGACGGTTTCATGAGTAAAATCTGTACAGAAACTTTGTACGGTTTGATTTTCTTTAGGAGTAGCACATGCTTATGCTGAAAAATAAATCAATTGATTAAAAAATGGTAACCCGTGTCACCAAACAAAGCCTAGATGTTCCATTGCCCATAGATGAAAGTAAGTCATACCCAAACCCTCCTAAATCAGGAAGATCTCAAGTTATCATATTTTCCTCTACATTCTTGGTCAAGAATATTTAATGGGTAAGAATATAAAACAACGAGCTCGTGCTTGAAACTTGATATACCAAACGCTCAAAACAGAGCCGCATAATGTTGAAGTGGGTGGTCCTAGCAGTCGCAAACCCAAATCCCCAAAGGTGAACAGAAAACAGTGCATATGATGGAGTTCATCCATTAACTCAACAGTTAAAGAGGAAGTCCACTTTCGACTACGGTGAACAGAGCGCCATTTGCTACCAAAAGCCAACAGAAATACCAACCATCATGACCATCCAACCCCAATTCTGACTTCTGATCTATTGTTGTTTGTAAAGAATGACCACCCCCTCGCAGCATATCCATGAAACATGGGATGCAGTCATTGAGTAAGAGCAGCAGCACAATGACAATACTAACGATGACCCATATCATGCTATGTGAATCGAAATAACCTTTCTCTAGGCACAAGACCAATCAAGGTGCTAAATTCTACCTCGCATGCTGTGTGATTTCCTCTATACACATAACTTGGAGACTACATTCCTCCCCATTTTCATTGGGCGTCCTCTCAGGACCCATCATTATTTTGTGTAAATATTGAATCCAGCTATTTTTCACTTGAACTTAGCAAAGACAAAAGTTATAGTACACGTTGAATTTCTCCAACTCAAACTTCACTTTCAGCAATTTCCGATATTTTGACGCCATCTCTTTCCTTCAGAGTGGCTCTGATACCGTTGGGGCAGTCCCACCTTGCAACAACCCCAATTTAATGGTTCATGATGGTTTGGGGCATACATAAGATGAAAATTTCACTTAGTATCTCAAATGCAAGACATCACTTTAACTAATTTGATCCTCTACCACATGGCTTGCTCCACTATAAATACATTTGATGGTCTTCCTTTTTCCACTCCAAATCATCAAAGAGTTCCTTCATTATATGGCACTTTGGCACAAAAAACACCACAATGTTATCTCCTTCAATTTCTTAAAGCAGCACGAACCTATGATCTATGATAGTAAAGCAAATAAAACAGGTAAACTGATAGGGGAGTGCTTGATTTCTTCAAATCTAAAGAAAGTAAAATGATAGCTGCAAATATTTTAACTTGGAAAACTTATTCGATTTGAGTAATGAAAGTAGATCTATAAAAACATTTTCAATCATATCAAATTAGAACGCAAAGCATTTATAATCAAAGAAGATATACGAACACAACCTTTCACTCTTTGGTCGAATGTAGCTTTATCACGCATCATCAAGGCTGCAGCCTCTCCATTCAATGGGTCTGATGGATTGGGGTATAGAAGAAGTTGTGGAAGGAACACTTCAAAGACATTTACTAGATCTGAAACATATAAAATCCATTGTCAGGAACTGAACATGACCAAGGAACTACAGCCCGTGTAAAAAAAACATATTTAATTCTTTGACAAAAATATAACAATCTTATTCAAAGAAGACAATGGTCTAGTTTGTTATTTACCAAACATGGGGCTCCAGGTCTGATTGATAACATCCAAACAAACAGAGCCTGACCTGAAATTTGAAACCCAATGAAACATTTTCAGTTATAACATTTCTCCTTACGTCGATAGACAAATCACAACCACTTGAAATTAACTCAAAACCGAAACACGACGTTTTAAGATTCAATAGGCTTACATCTCATCAACATTTGGGTGGTAGATCTTATTAACAAATCCAATTGATGGAGATTTGTAGGGATAAGCATCAGGGAGCTCTACCCTTATCCTCCATACCCCTCCATGATAAGGACCTGCCAAGACCCATTAACAGAATAAACCAATCCCTCTGTGTAAACTGCAAATACCACATCCAACCCACAAGCAAAATGGACATTGAAGAAATGAAGTAAACAACTAGTCTACAGGTGATGCCACCATACAGAAAGACCATGTTATCATGGACTCAAATGCACAAGCACAAAATCATTAGATTACAAATGAGGTTCTAGTATTCTACAAGACTTTAACATACTATGAAAATTCAAGAAATCAATCTAATTGAAAAGTCCATAACTTTGCCCCCACCAGTACAGAAAAGCATCCAATAGTGATCAACATGATTGAATCAAAACATCAAATACCCACAAGGCTTTGAACATCTACTCAAGATCAACATGATTAATTGACACAAAACTTCAAAAACAACAACTACCCATTACTCAGAGACTAAAACACATAAAAAATATCAGATTTTTACTAAGAACAAACCAAAGATGAAACATAAAATCAAAAGTGTTGATGATTTACTGTCAATAGGTCCATGGAAATCCACATAGAACTCTTGCATGCCATCGTTGATCATCTCCACCTTGTAGTCACTCATCATCCTAATTGATTGAACAAAAAAGGGTTAAAAAAAACTCAGTCTTTAAAACACTAAAAAAGACATCAAATACACACAATTAGAGAATAAAAAGAAATGGGTATTAGAGAAATTAGACTTTACAGTTTCATCAAATCCATCTCTCGGCGTTTGCTTGGAGAAGACATGATTTCTCTTCTGTGTTTGTGCTCTCTCTTTCGGTGGTGCTGTTAGATGATAGAGAAAAAGGTAAGAAAAGAATGGAGACTAGAGTAAAGAGAAAAGGAGATTAGTGCACACAAGTTTGAGACAATATTGAGTGTCTGACTATAAATAACTACAAATTTCATTTCAATTTAGTTAGTCAAGGGGCATTCATCCACTTAAAGTGTGCTCACTACTTTTGACATACTCGACGTATTTCCACCATTCAATTATTTAGAATCACAAGCTAGTATAAACAATGCCGGTGTGCCTCCATAACTGAATACAAAATGAGTCATCGATATTTATTAGAAGCAAAAATTTTAAAATCAGTAATTATATATATTTAGTTTTGATTTCTAATTGTTAAAGGAGTTATTCTACGTGGCGAGGAAATGAGTGAGGAAACCAGCGAGGGGAGTTTGGTGGAGGGGGGAACCGTTCACTCCCCTTGGGATGTGGGCCATTGTTTTTTGTGCGGGTATCCCCACGGGGGTGAACGGCTTCTTCCTCCACCTCACTTCCCTCGCTGGTTTCCTCGCTCATTTCCTCGACATCTAGAATTTTGCTTGTTAAAGTTCCAAGCTCCAAATATTGGCAAACAAACTGAATGAAATGTAAACATAACTTTTTGTTAAGCTACAAGAATAAGGACAAAACCATGTAACTTCTCATCCGTAGCGCTATTACCATGTAATGGAAGTGTTTTTCATTGGAGATGCTCACAAAATTTAACACGGTATCACGCACATATATGTCAAGAGAAATGAAGCAGAGGAAATGGAGATGGCAATTTAGCTTCAATACACACTTAAAATTAAGAGAAATATATGAAACAGCTAAAGAGATGTAGAATAAGTTGTAAATTTGCCTCCTTTTTTTTTGTAATTGTAAATTGTTTAAAATTTTAACCCCGTTTAACATAACAACCACAATATAGTATAGATGTCCCTCAAGCATGATTGTTAGTATAGCAATTGCCACATTAGGATGTAATGCCAAAGATCATAATGCAGCAAGATGTCGTATTTCACTTAAATCAATTTGTTGGCTGAAAATGTGTGAATTGCGAATATACAAATTAGGGGTGGGCATCCCATCCCGTTCCGTCCCGATTTTTTCGGGTCTTAATGGAATTGAATAATTTCATTCCGATCCCGTCCCGTCCCGATCTAGAATGGGATGGGATGGAATGAAGATTTTCAATCTCGCCAATCCCGTCCCGAACTAATTTTTCAATATTTATTATTTATTTATTTATTTTAGGATTGCAATATTTGGATGCCCATACAAATTTCCTGATGCATATAACATTTTAGCATCTAAAATTCTCAATGTCGTTAGGCTATCAACTCATATTTGAAGACCAATTTGTTTAATTGTATTTAACTATGGTACATTCGATTTCATTGAAAACTTTGGATACTCAACCTATAATACAATTTAATGGGTTCCTAGTATCATCTCATTTGCAATGATAGATATGCATAAAAATTAAACTCTGTGAGAGATTCCAATGACAGTTTCATGTGCTTATTATGGCATGAGTTACATTATGTTTAGTTGATTGCATTTTGGTTTATTATTTCATTTTCAGCATGGTTATGTGTGAACATGCAATTTGCTGAAGATCTATTTTAGTTATTGAAATTGCATGGTCAATTTGAAACATGTTGATCATGTCCCGTCCCGAACCCGTTTGGGATGGGACGAGGTCGGGATGGGGTTTATCGCATCCCGTCCCGATCCCGTATGAACGGGATGGGTCTATCTCGTCCCATCTCGTCCCGTGCCCACCCCTAATACAAATGGCTGCAAAGAAAAAAAAATATTAATGGAAATATGAGAATCAACAAGACTAGACATGTAAGGTATTGACTAAATACCACCACCACTTCTATTGAAGAACACCACAACATTCACTTTTTTTTGGATTTGCTGAAGGGCGCCATCACCTTATCTTCTCTCTTCACAAAAGCGACACCACTGCCATAGCCGACCACCGGCTTGCTTGTGGGCAAATTACCCAAACGCTTCCCACTTTTCCATAAATTCTTGAATTTATTGCAGTATGAGATTGAATGACATAACTTTTATTTGTATTTTACTTCTTATTGGTGTTTCGCCGATCGCACCACCTCTCATCTTTTCATCTCTCATTTGTTGTTGTTCTTCTTCTTTCTTGTTGTTGTTGTTGTCGTTCTTCTTTTCTTCTTTTTTTTATTCTCGGTGGTGGTGTTTGATGGAGAAGAGAGGGAGAAATGAGAAGAGAGATGATAGTTTTTTTTTAATATTGGTGGTATTCTTCAACAGGTGATGGTGTACTTCAAAAAGGGGGTAATGTCCTGTAAAAAGTAAGGCAATAACGATGTCATTCAACAAAATTGGCGGTGTCATTTAGTCACTACCACCATATAATCAACCCCTGAGTTTTTGGCACATGCATACAAAATGTGAAATTTAGTTAGACCACACTTAGAGCTGCATACATTGGTCAAAACAATATAAAATAAAATTGGTTGGATAGAAAGATTCTTTAAAAAGGTGGAGACCATTGATTCCAAGTTTCGGAACATAACATACATAAACATCCACATACTCAAGATAGAGATTTAACCAACTTTTACGAATTTATTGTACGGAGGGTTGAGTTCTTATAGTTATATATTTAAATCTAAAATTTGATTATTTTTAGATAGTGGTATTTCTTATTTGTTTTATTTGCGAAGTTCTGATGGGATCTAGTGGAGAAATTCTAAATGGCGAGGGAACCAGCGAAGAGCCCCCCCCCCCTTCCTCTTGAGATTAGTGAAAACACGTATCTCGAAGTACTTTCACGCATCTCTAGGAGTGAACGACTTCACCCCTCCCTCGCTGTTTAGACAAATCTGGTGTAATGCTAGTATGATTGCACCTCATTGTTTAACTTGTATCCTTACACATGACACTCGTATTAATCTCTTAGATGGTATGAGAACTAGTTGTAATAGAGCAAATGGATTTACCATGGCAATGAAATAAATGTACAGTTATTGTTTTTTTAATTGATCATAAAAAGTTAATAATAATTGATTTTTTTTTTCAAGAATTGACTGTAAGACCTTTCAAATGGTAGTGTTGCATTAAATCCTTAACCAACACACCAAACACATAACTTACATAATATTTAATCTTCTTATTTTTTCGAGAATTTAACCATCAATGTTTGGGCCCCAATGCTTAATGCCTCTTGTGCGTATAATCAGGATGGGCTGACCCTAGTGTGTACTGTGATGGACTATAAATAACAATTTTGGTTAAGGTAATTTACCTTTTAATCCCCATTAATAAAGGTGTATGTAATCCTAGTTGGGTATCACTAATTATCTAAAATCCGTCTAACCCCCATTTTGGCATTTGACTGTTAAGTCAACTAGGTTGATTAATAGAAACCATTAAATTGTTTTAAATGTCCGACATACCCTCACGTGCCAAGCATGTGATGGATACCAAACAAGAATTGTTAAAATAATTTGGGTGTCAAACGGTAAAATTCCAACACTTCTCAGTTTATCCAACATTACCCCATTGTACAACTCCTATACTCCACAAACAACATTTTGAGCACATCAAAACAAGACAATAACACAGTAACCAATCACACCAAGTAAACAAACAACATCAAACAAAACTAGATATAAAAATAAAATGATTTATTTAACTTACATGTGAAGAAGAAGAGGTCATGATCTTTCCTCGCCACCAGATCAGTGCATATGATCCACCTTACTGGCAAGCTAACATGTAATAATTAGCAGATAAGCCGACTGATAAATTGGAGATTTGATATATCAGTGACTTTGACAGTCTTTAGGCTCTTTGCTTGACGTACATAATCTGTGTAGAAGGCTAGCTTTGCCTTCATGGATTTAAAATTTGCGAATGAGGCATCAAATTGTTTCTCAAAGTGATGATAATACAATCAGTTCTAGATCACAGGAACTAGAAAGTTAAAAACTGATATAGATGTAACACACATTGCCTTATATTCAAGTCGTTCAACTTAGATGGAACACCGAATCGTCCACCATCTTCATTACAAGGGAGCTTCCTTCTGGAAAAGTTAGCTACTGACTTATAATATAAGACATCAAATAACCCACAGATAATTCTTTAAGGTTTCTATGTGCAAAATAATTTGGATTACTTGGGAACAAAATGCTTCAGATGATTAGTGACTTGATGGAATCATAAATGGAAATGTTATGAATGTCCTTTACTTTGCAAACAATACAAGAAATGAATAGGAAGAAGAAATAACTAAAACAAACATGACTTTCTTTGGTATTTTCAGTAACACAGTACATCTTTATGAATTGGACACAATAAAATGAACAGGTTGTTGCTTGATATCACTTATATGATCCAAACACTACTCACTTAAAAAAAAAAAAAAAAAAAAAAAAAAAAAAAAAAAAAAACTCAAACTCAAACTCAATGTTCAACACAACAAAAAAGAACTATGAAAGGTGGGGAAACTAAGGTTTGCCCACGATGAACCAGAATCAGACAGACAAATACTGAACGACATTTCTCTCTACATGAACTCAATTTTCTTCTCCACCAACCAAACAGTTATCCGCCAGGTTCTTCAGGGCTGGCCTTGTCTTCTCAGGCTGCAATTTTTCCTGCAGTCGACAATAGTTACTATTGTGAGCGTGTGCACAATGTAAAGTAGTACATACGCAATTAAGTATAAGAATGTTTCTTTGCTTACCTTAGCATCATTGTAAGTTTTGTTGTGGTTGGTGTTGTTAGCAATTGTCAACTTTTCCTTGAACATTTTCCTTAGCTGCCTCAAACTCGCATTCTTAAACACTTTTTGTGCAATGTTATCACCAATGTTGATGCCATTGTTGTCTATTTCATCTGCAACTGTCACACTTATCTTTGAACCGCTTTTCAAAATTGTGGTAATACTGTTGCCTTATTTGTTGTCATCAAAAACCTTGAATGCCAACTTCGTAATTGGCATTGGTTTCTTGCTGGATGATTTCAGGGGTGTCACCTTACTTTGAAATCCAGAATCCAATGTACTTACTCAGTTGGGGGTAACACACAGGAGCTAAAGAATAAACTTCCTCAACCAGACCCACATGAAGGAAATGCAGTTCTCGAATGCCATGTGCTCCTTCGGTTGTTTTATCATTATCTTCTTCATTGGAAAATTCAGCGTCATAGCTTTCTCCCATCTCGGGAGCCTCAGAATTGAGATGTTCAGTTGCAACCGGACAGAGGTCACCAACTTCAAGCTTCGAACATAAAAAAAGCTCTCATTTGTCACTAGAAGGTAGGACCATATCATGGTATGCAACTGGGCCAAACTTCTCCATGACCATTGTCTGATTCTCTAGAGGTTCATCAATGACAGCCTTTTCGGCTTCCAAGTGCATTACTGTAACATCTTTCACTTGATGAGTCAACAACTAATAACTTAGCATTTTCAAACAATTCGCCATCAAGGGCTGCATCAGTATTGCATATTATAGATGTTTGGCTTTTAGCACTTTCCTGAATGGAATCATTCATGCATACAAAATCCTCTACTTTAGGCAAAACCTCACTAGACTCATCGAAGAACTCACACTCTTCAACAGATTCTGACACCAAGACCTTAGCATTCTTGCATGCATTATCGTTAGTTGTACTTGCATCACCATTATAGTCACTGGGTCTATAATAGAGAAGCGGGGGTCAAAAACAAAAGAAATCATAGAAGAAGGAAGTGTTAAATTTTACCTTTTGGTACTCAAATTATTTTAGCAATTCTTATTTGGTATCCATTATATGCTTGGCACGTGAGAATATTTTAGGTATTTTAAAAAAATTAATAGTTGCTTCTAGTCAATCCAATTGACTTAACAATCATCGGCCAAAATGAGGTTAAACGAAATTTAGGGTGTGTTTGGTTGCACCCATTCCATGGGAATAGGAATCCTATTCTCACTTGGAATAGCATTAAGGGTGTTTGTTTAAGAGTTTACTGGTAGGTGAGGGATGCCAGCACGTGCCGCATATTCCCACCTTTGATGGGAATCGTACGCCTCGGCTCACCCAAGGAAAACTTTTGGCGACCCTAAAATCTCTCGATTTAATCCTCCCTCGCAGCCTCGCCTCTCTCCACCTCTCTTCACATCAACTGAAGCAAGTTTTTGCAAAAAATCCCAGGTATGTCTCTCGTCTTCTTCCCTTTCTATTTCTCGATCTCTACATGTTAACTACCATTGATCTCTCTACCGATCTCAGCTGGTGGTGTACTGGTGGTGTTGATGGAGGAGTTGAGAATCGAAGAGGAGCATAAGAGACTCACGAAGATCTCGTTCTCCTCGTCTCTGTGAAGGGCTGATCGAAGATCTCTTGATCTCCATCGCATCAGAGGCTCGATCTCACCTCTTTCGAATATCTCTCATCTCTGCGATCTCCTCTCCTCCTCTGTGACTCCATCGCATCAGAGACTCACGAATACCTCTGTGAGTTCATCTCTTTCAGTTCAATGAATTCCATTTTTTATTTTGTAATGTACAAGTATTTACCACCTGGGCAGTTAATAACGCCGAAATAACTCATAACGGCCTTGAGGCGCTAAGTTTTTTCATAAAACGTTAGGGCATAACTGATGGCGTTATAACGTCATAAACCGGCCGTTATATTAATAAACCGTTTTTTAATATCGGCGTTATAACGTATCGGTAAATAGTTTTTGCTTTTTTTTTTTTTTTTTCTCTTGCTAAACAATGTTCTCGAATCTCGATTGCAGATCTGAAAAAAAAAAAAACAGAGGAACGAAGGAAAAGAAAGAGAAGAAGGGAAACGAAGAACAGAGGAACGAAGGAAGAACAGAGAAACCAGTCGATCGAGCCTGCTACCCTAGTCGATCGAACAAAGAAGAAGGGAAGAGAAGGGAAGAACGCTAATCGATCGAGGCCCTAAGAGAAGGGAAGAACCCTAAGAGAAGGGAAGTTTTTTCGATCAATCTGTAAGTTTGCTACTCTCCTTAAGTCTGCTTTGCTGTTTCTCTCTTGCTTTGCTTCTCTGTTCCTTCTTCTCTTTTGCTTTGTTTTTGTTCCTTCTTCTGTTTTGCTTTGCTTCGATCAATCTGTTTTTTTTTTTTTTTTTTTGGAAATCATAATCTGTAAGTTACTAAGTCTGATTTGCTTCTTCTGTTTTGCTTTTGTTCCTTCTTCTTTTGTGTTTTGCTTTGATTTGCTCCTTCAATCTAACGAATGATTTCTTCATGTCACTTGAGAAAAATAAGGCAATTTCCTTAGCTTCTGTTGTTAACCTATTGAATTCATGAATCATGATATGGATTTTTCTTTTGCACAACTTATTAATTACAAACTTGTAAGTTATTATTTTTATGTTTACTGACCACTGATCAATTACATTTGTTGTTCAACTGAAATTTATTGAGTGTGTTTGATAATGTAGATAACATAGTTCATGGATTTAGTTGTGTTGGCGTGCTGGGTGTTGCTGCTTGCTGGTGCTGCGAATTCTACAATCTTTGTAAGCTTCTTTTCTTTAAATATTTGTTTACCTGAAACAAATATGAACAATGATTAGTATTTAGTTTTAAGTTTATTCGCATTATTGGCAAACTAGCAGTAACAAATTTATATTTAGTGATTTATTTTTTGACTCTATAGTCTATAATACATTAATATACTTAGTGGGGGTATAAAAATATATTTTAAAAAATAATTCGTTATATACCGTTATATACTGTTATATCTCGATATAATCCGTTATAACTTATAACGCTCCTAGACCGTTATGAGTCCGTTATCCGCATTAACTGCATAGTTTACCACAGATCTGATCATGGGTATGTTAGAAATTTTCAGTATGGAACATTGAACGTGAACAACAGTACAGAAAATTTTGGTTAACTGTGTTTATGTGATCTTGGGTTTTGATTGTATGTTTTCATTTGTTTTGGAAGAAATAGATTTGGTTTGATATTTACCTTGGCGAATAATGACTATGGTGTGTGATTTTGTTAGGAGGATTGGATTTCAAGAAACTTTTGGGTTTTTTTCTTTTGAACTGATTTTGGTGTTTTGTTTTTGTAGCTTTTATTTCTGGGCTTTCCAGTTCCAAGAGCAAAATTTGGGAGTTATTATTCTCTTCCTGATTTGAAGGAAATGTAAATTTTGAACAAATTCATTGCTTTTTTTTTTTTTTTTACTGTGGGTTGGTTTGCTTTATCATTTCATATAATGATCACAATGGGTATTGGTTTCTCTTTATGGGGTTGAGATCCCTGGTCTTTTCTCTCATTTCATTGATTATGATCATTTCGTGCTTTTCCTCTTGGATTGGAAGAGTTTTTAATCTTTTTTCATTGATTAAGAGAAATGGGTTTTTATGGAATTCCTTCATGGTTGAAGAAGTATGGCAATGATTGAATGTTTTGGTCTTATGGACTTGTATTGTATGCATTTTGAGTGGTTTTATTGCTCATTTTTGTTCAAGAGACCCCATAATTGAGATGATTCATTTTTTACATTAATTTGGCATTAAGAGAAGAAATTATACTAACTTGGCATTAATTTGTGGGTATGTTATGTACTTGAATTCTAGGAGCTCACACCTTTGAAAGAAATTATACTAACTTGGCATTAATTTGTGGGTATGTTAGTGTCACCCAACTAGGATTCGACATAAAACTAATTGGGCTAAAAGGTAAATAACCCTTTTAGTTATCTTATCAAATCACCTGTCTACTATTTTTCCCTCTCTCTCCTTCCCACCTTGCCCCTGCCTGCGCTCTTTGAACCAGAGACCATTTCTCCGACTAGAATACGCCGCAAGTGCAGGTTTCCACAGCTCTCCTCTTCAGGTTTGCAACTTTTTCTGTCTTTCATTAAATTGAACTGATTTTTTTTACTCCAATCACTTCATACTAGTATGGGTTTTTGAAGAAATCTTCCCCCGAACCCAAAACCCTAAAAACATTTCCACCTTTACTATCTCTATCGCTTTTCACTGCCTCACTTTGATATATGCTTCATAATGGGGTTCTCTTGGTTTGCATTGCAGTGTTGGATTTTGAAATGGGGTTTTGTTCAAGTCCAGTAATTTCTTCAATCTATGAGTGTAGTTGAATTGTGTTTGCTTCGAAAGCGGATTCCTTTTCGAAAACAGTGTTTGTTTAGAGCCAACTTTACTGCTTCTTCAGCTTCAGTATTAGAAGAAATCCAATTTGATACAACCAGGCCAGTTGCTGACAATTGTTCGAAACATGGTACTAAAGTGGTCAATTTCCCATTTATTGCAACCCTAATTTTTGAAGATAGTGTGTTTGATGAAATTAAGTATGGTTCGAATTTGAGAGCTAAACGGGATAAAATTTCATTAGGAAAACGACCAGTTGATGAACATAGCCTAGTTGGCAAAACTGAGTGCAGAAGTGGCTCGAATGTCAGAGAAAAGGTGAAGCTTTTTCCCTTGTTAGCTAGAGTGGTTCATTCTTTGAGTTGGAAGGTTGCGAGGGAGTTAAAGTTTTCGGAGGCTGTAGAGAAGTATGGGTTTGCTCATTCTGTCAATGTTTCTGGCTGTATGGTTCATATCTTCTCATCAGCAGGGATGCACCGTGAAGTACATTGTTTACTTAGAGAGGTTGTGTTATACTATAATGAAGTTAATTATAATGGTGCATTTGAATTGTTCCCCACATTGTTGAAATTGTCAGGTGAGGTGGAAATATCATCGACTGTTGTTGATATCCTAATAAAGGTTTTTGCAAGTTATAAAATGCTTGAAAATGCATTTGATGTGTTTCAGCAGGTTAAGGGAATTGGGCTTGAACTGGATATCCGGTCATGCAATTTCTTGCTTAAGTGTTTGGTAGAAGGGAATGAAGTAGAAGCCGTCCAAAGTTTGTTCGATGAAATGAAGAACTCTGGACCACAGCCTAATATTTTCACCTACACAATTGTAATGAGATTTCATTGTGAAGGCAAGTTAAATGAGGCTATGAATGTTTTAGTAGAAATGAAGAACTCTGGGATATCTCCAGATTTGCACATCTACAACATCTTGATTGATGGTTTTTGCAAAAAGGGGGATGTCGAGAAAGGTTTCAGTTTGCTAGAAGATATGATGCTTAATGGACTTGAACCTTCCTTAGTTAGCTATAGATCACTTTTCAGGGGTCTTTGTAAGATTGGAGAAATGGAAATTGCACTAGACATGTTCCATAAGATTGGTGCCTCTGGTTATAAGTATGACTGCGCCACTTACAATAGATTAATTGATGGGTACTGTAAGCAAGGTGATATGGATGCAGCCATTAAAATTTTTGAGAAGATGCATGAAAACAACTTGGATCCAGATATTATCAATTATACCACTCTAATCCATGGTTTTTGTAAAACCAGTTCCTTGGAGAAAGCTTTGAAATTATTTGAATTCATCTCAAGGGGAGGCGTATTGCCAAACATTTTTACTTGCACCATTATTGTTGATGGGTATTGCAATGAAGGGCGTTTTCATGAAGCGTTTTTATTCGTGGATGAAATGAGAAAGAATGGTATTATTCCAAATGTGGTCACATATAGTGTAATCGTCAAAAGGCTACCAAAGGAAAGAAAATCGAAGATGGCTTTAGAGCTTTTCCCTCTAATGTTAAAGAGGATTGTTGTCCCTGATGTTGTAGTTTATAGTACCCTTATCGGTCGTTTGGCTGAAGACTCAAATCTAGGGAAGGCTTTCAAGTTGTTCGAATGGATGAAGAAAGATGGTATTACACCTGACGCTAAAATGTACACAATCCTGATTAATGGCTTGTGCAATAGGAAGAGAATGGATCTAGCGCAGAGTTTAGTCAAGGAAATGATCAGCAAGGGCTTGGTACTTGACAAAATATGTTACACATCAATGATAGTTGGGTTTTGTAGAAGAGGAGATATGAAAAAGGCTTTGGAGCTGTTCTGTAAAATGGTTGAAAATGGCCTTACACCTGATGTTACCACTTATACTTGTCTTATTGATGGGTATTGCAAAATGAATGAGATGGACAAAGCACGGTTATTAACCAAAGAAATGGTTAGAAATAATATCACCCCCAATGTGGTGACTTTCACTGCTATGATAGCTGGCTACTGCAGGTGTGGTGATCCAGATAGGGCTCGTGAGTTATACAATGAGATGCAAGGGAAGGGTATTTTGCCAGATAAGTTTACGCAAGAGAAGGGTATTTTTTTAGTTGAAGACGAAGATGGCTAAGCATCCAGGAAATAACATGCGAAAGATTCAGACCTCTCAGATCAGTTATCCATTGGTAATTCATTTGACACCTCGAGTTTGTGATTTTTTAATTATTTTAATTGTTGAGTTTCTTCCAACCCTCAACCTCCTATCTTATATTACACATATATTCATTTCACGAAATGCACGACAGTTTGTTTTCTTCGGCTGGTTTAGTCTTTTTTATCAGCCTTTGGGTTCATGTAAAATGTGGCATTTTTTTTATAGTAACTGTGGAAAGAAGTTAAAACTTATATAAGTTCCTTTTCACTTTAAAAAGTGCACTATCACCTGATAACCAGATGGCAAGTGAAATCTGGCTTGGCATTTCAGTTCAGACAGAGCATATTCTCAGTTAAATGTCTTCTGAAGATGATTTCAGTTTGTTGTTGGGCTAGATTTATGTGAAGTGGGAGTTGAGACGAATGGATGTGCTTGTCTTGTAGGATGTGGAAAAAGCTTTGTTCACCCTTCTTATCATCAGCCAACGACGTAGTCATCAGGCAACTGAAATCTTGGGTGAGCCTTTTAGTTTCAGATAGAACATATTATCAATTGGCCCTCATCTGAAATCAGTCAGTTCATTGTTACTTTGATTTGTATGTGAAGAGGGAGTTAAGTGATGAATGGATGTCTTTGAGCTGCAGGATGTGGAAAGCTTTCTCTACTCCTTGTCCCCCCCAACCCCACCCCCAATAAGCAAGATACGTGATATTGTTTGTCTCAGCCCCAAACAACATGGGAATGAGGCATCTACATTGTGTTCCTTTCAGGGAAACTATGGTAAGAACATATCTCCCGTTCCAGAATTGTAGTTGAGAATTTCAATACTGAAAAATGTGTTTGTTTGCTTGATTATTATCAAAAAGCCAAGGAGGATACAACGTAATTACGTAACTAAGTATCTCTGCATAGTAAGCCATTCCCTTCTAGTTCCAGGATACCCATAAAAATACTTCTTTTAGCTCATAATATGATGTTTCGTCCCCATCATATTGTTGTTACCAGCATTGTTGTCAATGCTTGCCATTATTCATTGTACTCCGTCTACCTTTTAATAGTCTAAATCATTTATTACTAGCTTCCAAAATAGGCTTTATGAGTTGATATCTTTCTCAATCCCCTTACCTGCCTTCAGGTTTCCGTGTGCTCTCCTACTCATAATGGTTGTCTCTCTATCTCTTTATTGGTGTTCTGCTCGCCTACTCATAATGGTTGCCTCTCTATCTCATTATTGGTGTTCTGTTCAAATTATAAAATACATTGGTTACTTTATTCAAAAGGAAAGACTTGTCTATAGCTGTTTTATCACTTAAATGTCCTTATTGATTATAGAAGGAACTACTTGGATGAAGCCAATGCTTTTAAACTTTAAAATGTGGCACTAGGCATAATATCTGTATTCTTTACAAATGATTATAGAATACACAAACATAAGGGAAACTTTGGTAATGGATAAACTAAAGCATAATTGCATAAATAAAGAAAACACCATGAATAAAAAACAATAAATTCAGTGAATACAATAGAAAACTTAATAGTTCCCATTCCAAAAAAGTTTAAGAAACTTGAATTTTCAGAGTAAGAGAGCGTTTGTTTTTTTTAAGTGCTTAGAAGCTAACTTCTAATTGGAGTTAGAAGTTTTGAACGAGCTTCTGAATGAACTGGTTATTTTGCTTCTGAATGAGCTGCTGATTAGAAGCTATAAAATCAAAAGGTGTTTGTTTTTAAGTGCTGAATGAGAACTATTTGACAATTTTGCCCCACTAAGCTTAATATAATTATGACATAAATATTGTGCTTAAATCATATTAAATAATTATCCAAATCGTGGAGAATGTTACAATACGTTTCCTTACAAGAATATCAAAATATGAGATAAAAACTTGAAAATATACATGAGAGGGAGAGTTGGAAAGATAAAGAAATTCTTAAAAAATATATAGAGAAAGAAAACAAAAACGAAGCAGAGAAACGAGATAAGTTCTTACCGTTGAAGAATTCTTGTGAAGGTAGGTAGAATGACAATGTTTGGTGAAGAGAATGAAAGCGTGCAGTCAAAATTTAGCCATACTTGTTTTTAAGAAGATGGGGGCAGCAGTTGTCATTACAAAATTATTTTAAGATTAGTATTGGCATAATTTTTGAGTCAGCACTCAGTGCTAAATGATCAGCACCTCCCTGTGAACTTCTGATTAGAACTAAAAACAAACACTCTAAACAAGGTGACCCACTTCTTATTAAAAATTTTGACTCCATTCAGAAGCAAAAACAAACACCCTCTAAGCCTTGTCTTTGGGAGAGAAAAGATAAAGAAGATGCAATGTAAGTTTTAGATCAATGTTTTTTACTCTTTCTAACGCTGAATTTGAATAAAGCCCTGAAATGGGTATTTACGAAATAAGTAAGAACAACACTCAGAATGTAGGCAACTAAGGCACATCTAATCAATTATAGAAGTCCTTAACTATTAACGTTGACAAGCTGGGTTTTTAGTATTCATCATCCAACCAGATATACAATAAAAGAAATTATAGAACGATATCATCCACAAAACGTAATACCAAAGGTAAACATCAAAGCTTGAACTTAGGTGTTATGCTAGAAAGCAAACAACTTTTCTTAACAGTGGTACACTTCAATAAACCTTTACAACTAACTGTGTGAAACGTGCATTGAGTTATTTTTCTGATTTAACTTTTTCTCTACTTCACTAATTGGACCTGTATTTTTTGCTGATTCAGGTTAAACAGGGTGGCCCCTGCTGGGCGTTTACGTCTCATTCTAATCCAAGTTCCTTTGGAGTCGTGGCTAAAGATATGGAAGGTAATATTTTGGCATCAGCAAGTGTTGAGCCTTGGACGGAAATGAGTGAGAACACACCCTTCCTCGCCATCTCTTTAAAGCCACTCGAAGGGTTGTTATGACCTTACAGGCAAGGTTTGAGTCAATGTTTCGAAGACGTCCTTTCCTTGGTCTGCCCTTTCCTTAGTCTTGATTCGCATAGTAGCAGTAACATTGTGAGTGGAAGAGATTTTTATTTGGGAGATCGATGGGACAGTAGTCTAAGCTTTGGTCGTGTAAAAGCATTTACAATACATCCTGAGCAGTTCAAGAAGCTAGCTACAAGTGAAAGGCACAGAAGTATGATAAAGTTAAAGATGTTGTACTTATTCCTCCGTTTGTATAAAAGGTCCATCTAAAGGGATTACCAACTAAATTTACCATTTTCTTCTCTTCCAGATCAACAAATCCTCCAGTCCAAGTGGTCTTAATGGTGTTTCCTAGATAATATTGGCAACATTAGAAAATGTTTGTGTTAATTTGGATGTTGCATGGTAGGTCTGGCTGTGTGCTCACTACAACACAAATGCTCATTGATAGCATATGCCAATAGCGTTTTTTATAAATGTGCTATAAAAAGTAAAATTTGAATGACTTAGAAAATGAAAAATAACGCTATAGAAATCTGGCGGGCGTTTTGGCGCTCTTCCAAATGTTTTTTTGTACTTCGCGACTTTCTCTCCTCTCCCCCATTCAGTACACTAAACCACAGAGCTCGCCTCTCATCTCCTTCTCTCTCGCCTCTCTCTGCTCGACCTCATGCTCGTCTCCTTCTTGCTCTTGTTATTGCCCTAAAACATAGCAAAATCGAAAGAACACAACAATCCTTCACTCCATCTTCTTCTGCAAGCAACATACCATCCTTCACTCCAAGAGACGGAGATTGCGAATTCACTCTCATTCGTCTCATTTCCTTCCATCTTTCCTTTCTCTATCTCTAAGCCAAACGAAACCAAACCATACGAAAGAAACCCTAGAGAGAGCTTTTATTTCTTTTTTCAATTTGCAAATGGGTTCGGATGATCTTGCCTTGCCAACACCGCTGGAACAGAGCAGCAATGTTAATGTTTGCATCCAAATCAAGAGGTGAGCTTCGTTTCGTTTTCTCTCTGAATTTCCGTATCTACATTCACGACGTCTTGATCTGATTTTGGGAGGGTTAGGGCTCAGTTCTTGATAAAATTTCATTTCGAGAGAGGGATTTCAAGATTCTGCAAAATGGGGTTTTATAAATTCGAAACCCTAGACTGATTGACTGATTCCATTTAGGTTGGGTAGGTTTTGTTCACACTCTTCTTCTGCATCACATCTCTATGTAAAAGGTCCTCTTTGAATGAATCGATGAGCTCGAAGAAGAAGAGGGTGTCGGTGAGAGACCCATCACCAAATGTGTCGAAACAGATCCAAGAAATTTCTTCAGCTCATCATCAGCAGAAGCAGCAGCAGCAGAGGCCAGATGCTGAAACTTTAAAAGACTTTAAATTTGTAACCTTTCTCCTTTTTGTTTGATCTAAACTTAAAATTCTGTTTGTAGGTGAATTTGGTTGATTGGTTGAAGACAATGGTTGGAAATAGGAAAGCTGAGGAAGTAGTGGATCCTAAGTTACCAAAGATGCCAACTTCGAAGGCTCTTAAATGGATTCTTTTGGTTGCTCTTCACTCTTGAAGCCGAAATCACCGCACCATTCTGTGACGATTGGACCCCTCTCTCTCGTATTCAACTCTCATGTTCATTCAAGGTAACTCAACTTACAATTCTTGATTGATTTTTCTTCACTTTTCAGTTTGTTTTGCTGAATCTGTGTTTTGGATCTCTGAACATTTTTCTTTTGTTTGTTTGATTGAATTTGTATCACCTTTTGCAGTAAAGGAATTGTAGATTTAGAGTTTTGAAGGGTTACATTTGCTGGTAAGTCTCAGATATGGCGTGCCTCGCCTTCATTTTGCTTGGTTTCGGTGTTCTAGGGTTCTTAGTTCTTGAATTTTTCTGAATTAGTTTTGATTTTACTTCAGTTTGTTTGGTTATTAGAGTTCATGATCTTTTGATAGATTAGTTGTTTTTTGTCCTGCATTTTACACTAGTTCGTTCTAAGATTTTGTTGCTTTGAGTTCAGATCAGAATTCGAGGTGAATTTTTTTGATAATTAGGAGCGTTTTACTTGATGTTGCGAACAGGCAAACACCACCAACCTCTCAAAGGTGTGTAGTATGTACTTAGAAAAAAAAGAGTACTATGTTCTCATTAGACGGTGATCAGTCTCTTTTGTGTATCATATGACAGGTATGAATGATTGAAGAATGGTCTTGACAATAACAATGAAAACAATAACAACACTGCTCTTGACAAACGCTTCAAGACCCTGCCTGCAACAGAGATGCTTCCACGAAATGAGGTGCTTGGAGGATACATTTTTGTGTGCAATAATGACACGATGCAAGAAGATCTGAAGCGACATCTATTTGGTAAGACTTAGAATTTGAATTTGTTTTTGTAGGTTGCCCTGTCGATATTTTTGATGTCATGTTATCCTAACAGAAAGATCAACTGTGTTGCAGGTTTGCCACCAAGGTACCGGGGCGATAACCCGTTTAGCCACTAGAGCTGCTAAACCAAATGGTCAATGCTACATCTCTCCCGAGAAGGTGAGGTTTGTTGTTGTGAGAGATTCTGTGTTGATTGTTTTTCGAGTATAGGCATGTTTGATGATGAAGGTAGATGATAATTAGGATCATGCATGTGTAATTTCATTCTCATGGACTCTAATCGGCAGTTTTCAATGTGTTCTGGACTCAAAAAGTTTTAATCTTTTTTTTCCTACAATTTTGGGTGGCTGAGGGGTTGAATTTTTAGAAAATGCATGTTTTCATTTTTTGCAAGTTTTCATTGTTTGCATGTTCAATCTCATAGAAGAATCATCAACTTGTTTTTTAACTTTCTAAATAGGGTAGTACTGTTTTCATTAGTCCTTTGAGACTTTTCATTGTGTTGGTACCAGAGTTGCAGTGGAAATTTTTTTTTTATATTGGAACTTGAGTTGATGTATCATGGATTGTTTTGTTCTCAGCCTCGATGACTTCTTTGATTGAGATTGGCGTAGAAGTGAAGGTTTCCTTTGCCTTTCTCAATCTTGTGACGAGAGGAGAGGTTTTGAGAATTGTGGAGAAAGGTTGGCCTTTTAGTTTAGTTTGATGGGTTTTGGATTTTCAGTCTAGGCATGTTTGATGATGAATGTCGATGGTAATTTGGAGTCTGCATGTGTAATTTCATTAAAATGGATTGTAATCGTCAGTTTTAAATGTGTTTTGAACTGAAAAGCTTTGGAATTTGTTCTCAATTGAGGTAATTGGAGTTCTTTTTTTATATTGAGTGGTTGAGGGATTGAATTTGCCGAAAATTCATATTTGCATAAGTTTTCATCTTTTGTTGTTTGTCAAGTTCCTAAGTGGGTTATTACTCTTTACTTTAGTCATGTGGAGTTTTTGATTGAGGTGGTACCAAATTTTCAGTGAGAATTCAGTGACAAATTTCTGAATTCAATGCATTGATATTGGAACTCGAGTTCGTGTATCATTTATTTGACCAATCTGATACATTTCTGCTAGGGCTTGATGTCATTGTAGTTTGTAATCTAAGTGTTTTCCTTTTTTTCTTGTGTAGGTTTCAGATTGAATAACAGAAGAGCTGAACCAACAGAATATTGAGGCTCTGGTTGCAGAAAACAATTTGGTATGCTCTTGATATGCACTTCCTATGTATAATATTTAAGTCCATTGTTTAATGGGGTCATTACAATGAAAAAATTGGAAAATTTTAGGGCATTTTCCATGTTTGCCTTACCTTTTAATTTCATCAGATCCATTTGATGTGCCTGGCTGTATCACTTTCTTGGAGAACATGGAAATTCACGGCGGAAACTTAATATGTTGCTTTTTGTCATATTAGTAGGGATTAGGGGAAGGGAAGTATTTTGGGTATGAACTAAGCTGTCGAGACATAAATTACTTGAGTTTACAATCACTGAAATATTGATGCAAGGTACATAGTGTTTCAGCAGATCTTGTTAGATAATACTGCCACTTTTCAATTGCATAAATTTGTTCTATAGTGATCCTAATACGATTGCCTCATGTTTGACTAACATTATGAGGACTGTTAAATCTAGATGAATATCCATTCTGCTCAATGTAGATCCTACTATTTTGTTTGAATGTGGAATGCGCACCCTAAATTGATTTCTGGTTTTGCAGAAAATGGAAATCCTTCCAGTTAATGATTTGGATGTTGCATTACACGAATTTGTGAACAAAGATGATAAACCAAGACCTTCAAGATGAAAGTTTTCAATTTCTTTACCAGCTAAAGGTTTTTCTGCTCCCACCCATTGAATTTATACTCATATACGTAGTGAGATGAAATATGAAAGCATTTATGGTTGCTGTTACGTGTTTGTTTAAACTTGCTACTATAACAGCACTTTACATGGATACTTCTAGTGCTGTTTTGCTGGTGACTTGATACTCTTTACTCAAGCATTAGGAGAGAATGAATTTTTTTTTGAACTTTAACTTTGTTTTTCTTAGTTATTTGCTTTATGCTTCACTGTGCTTAGGTAAAAATTGTTAGAATCAGTTAACTTTGCTTAGTAAGTGTTTGGTTTTACCTTTTATTCTAGTCAGAGTTATGAATTTCTTGAAAATTGTGCGAATATCATGAAATTCAAACCTCTATTTAGATTATGGATCCACTTGATTTGCTGCAACAAGATGTGAAACCATTTTATTTAGACTCGCAAGAGCTGTTTGCTGAATTAGTTTTGAACAGACCGCAACTTCCTTAATAATGCGTAGAAAAATAGCTGAAAGAGTTTGCAAGACTTCACAAAGTCTTATATCTGAAAGTTTTGTGTACTTTATCCAATTTGCTTTGTTCCAACTTTATTCCTTTTCTCTGTCTCGTCTTCTACGACCAGTGATTTTAAAATTGACTACAGGCAAGTGTATCACAAGCTCCTTGATAATGAGTTAGTAGTCGTAACCATCATCATCATCATCTTCTTGTATACATGATGTTGCAGCTAGAGAAAACCAACCTTACCTATCAGATCCCAGAATTCAATCAGCTTGTGAGTGAAACGACTCATTTTATCAATTTCCAAACTGTGTATATGACGCTTTGTTCTTAAAGAAAGCTTTGATTATCTCATGTCAGGTGACGGAGGCCATCTACTATTTAGACTTGGGATCTGTTTGTCCAGGAAATGACCCGAAGTAAGGCTGCTCATTTACTTTATGTTTTGTCTCATTTGAGAGTTTCAGTCTTTGTATTACTCGAGCATTTTCTGTCACCAGCATTTCGCTCAGTTTTTACATTTTAGACATTCTAAACTCGTATAGTTTGTTCTCAAGTCCTGAAATACTTTTACCAAGTCCGTTACCACCCTGGTTTCTAACGATTACTTGCTGCTGCAGTATAAGGTTTCAGCATCGGCAATCAAGTTTTAAGGAACTCCAATACATATGTGATGGGGATAGCAATGGAGTTATATACTTTGCAGGCACATCATTTGGTGAACATCAGTGGGTTAATCCAGTCTTGGCGAAGGTAACCTTTTGAACTTTTTTTTCCCCTAATCTGAATCTGTATCTGAACTTAAAAGATGCAACTTGCTAACATGAATTGTATTTTAAATATGGAATTACAGAAAATTATGGTGACACCTAGCACCCCAACTTCAAGATATACCGATCCCAAGGCTTTAGTCTCGAGGACATACCAGGTATGTGGGATATAAATGACAAGCAAATTTCTTAGATTCTTTAATGACAGTAAAAATAAACTTGGCATGCATAGGGAACCTCCTTTGCTGGGTTGCGGGTTGAGGATGGAAAGAAATGTTCATGGTGGATGGTTGACTTAGCAGGCAAAGAAATTTGCTCATCAGAAATGGTGTGGGTTTGATGAGTTGTATGACAAGTATTGTGAAAGGATGTTGTTCTTTGATAAGATGAGTGCTCAGCAATTGCGCGAAGGAGGTAAATTTTGAACAAGTTTGATTTACATTTCTTGATTGTTAGTACCAATTTTGTGAATTTTGATTTGTTTTATGAAATTGTTGAATTACTCCAAAAAAAACTTACTGAGATAATGAGATAGTAGATGTAGACATCAGTGTGCTTTGTGGCATTCCATTAGAATGTTAGTCTAGATGTTAATGAGTTGACATATCCAAACTTAAAGGGCTTGATTGTGATGAGAAATTTCATGGGACAAGTCATAATTTTTGTGCACTTTAGTGAAAATCTAAAGCTTTCACTATAACAATCTTCGCATTGTAATTAAACATAGCCTTAATGAAATGTGTGTTAATTGTTTTGACTACATTGAGATCAATCACGAGACTAGAGTGATTTGTGGCAATGAATCAGAGTTTGGTTGACGAATTAGCTAGTTTATATCAAATCTGGGATGCTTCTCGTATTCATGCTTGCATTTTCATTGCCTCATTAGATGTTTCAAATCTCATCAGATCTAAGGTATTGGCATTGGATGGCTTTTCACTTCCAATTTTGTTATTACAGATGTCAATCAAAAGTTTCGACCGTTTATGTGTTCGATTGGAATTGATCACAATTTTGGGTAATGCTTGAAGTTGATCAATTGTATTTTGCATTTTTTGTCGCATTAAAGATAACGGAAGCGACAAACTTGAATTACATAACTGGCCTATCAGCATTACTTTTAGATCATACTGAGCAGATCCTTCGTGATTAGGCTAAGTATGGGTTGATTGCTGAACATCATTTAATTGTAGCTGAAAAAATGGATCATGCTTTGTCTTGATTGAATTTAGATCATTTGCCCGATTTTTAACTATTATTGAAATAGCAGACTTACTTTCTCCTTCCCCTGTTTTAACTGGGTTTTTTTTTAAGTGATAATAACCCATGCAACTCAATTTCTTGCGCTGCAGGCTCTCTAGTTTCACCCAGTCCATCACCAAGATCTGCATCTAAGAAGTTAGCATTTAGCCTTCGCAGCCTTTCTTTCAAGAAGCGGGAAGATCCTCAAGATGAAGGTGAACTTCTGCAGGAGCAGCAGCAACATGACCCATACCTAGATCTTGAGACTGCATATGTTGCACACCTATGCTTAACTTGGGAAGCGCTTCACTGCCAATACACGAATCTTTGTACAATATTCTTTCAGTGACAGTTGTATATTTAGTTAGCAAACTTTCTTCTTCTGATATTAGGGCATCAATTTTGTATATTTAGTTGGCAAACTTTCTTCTTCTTCTGTTTAACTTTGGCACATTTAAAAAAAAAAAAAAAAAAAAAAATTTGCTATGTATACTTACCATAGCGTTTTTAAAACGCTATGGTAGAGTCTACCATAGCGGTTTTAGAGGCTACTATAGCGTTTTTAAAACGCTATGGCAGAGGCTATCATAGCGGTTTTGAAACGCTATAACAGGGTAACTTTCGAAAAACCGCTATAATAGACCCTGGGTCTATTATAGCGCCGGCAAACATAGCGTTTACTAAAACGCTATGGTATCCTACCATAGCGGTTTTGAACCGCTATTAAAGGGCATTTTTTTTGTAGTGGCTATTGCATTTGATTTCCATTATAAAATAAATAGAAAATGTGCAGGGCTGAGTAAAAGAATCTGTGTTGTAGTTGCTACAGTTTTCTCTTTCCCAAATCCCACTTGTAAAAGTTAATACAAACAACTTCCACGCCATGAGCATGGAAACTACTTTGCTTTCACTCTTACAGATGTAGTCTATCTACAAAATGGCCAAATATTTGAGATTTGGTATTGAAAAAGAGAGGTTTTTGAAGTAAGTTGGAACTGAGAATTCAAGGTAAGTGTCATAGTTCATCACTGATTCTGATCCGGTGCGAAAATGTCTGAAACGTTGCTCAAATCTAATTCATAATGATCCTTAAGGTGTGTTTGTTTGCATGGAATGGAATTCTATACGAGATACGAGAGGAATGAAAAGGAGGGCGAAAGTAAAGGATGAACTTAATTAAAAGATCGATGGAAAATTGAGAGGAGAAAAATAGATAATATTGTTAGCAAAACTGAAAAGTAGAGACCAAGAAAGAATGTAAAGTAAAACCCAAAAAAACTATTTCATGTTGAAAGAAATTCACAACAGAAACCCCATCTAACCACTTTGTATGTGTGTTTTCTGGGATGATAACGCCTCAGATCCAAGGGGCTAACCCTGCCATAATGTTTCCTCAAGATATAAATAAATGCAGCCAAAGAACAATTGCATCTACTGTTGGTATTCAAAGGATAATCCCTGAGGAATCAGAAGTATACCTTGCAGAACGATATAGAGAACATGAAAAAAAAAAATTTAGCAGCAGCAAAGGTGAGCATGTTCTGCCAATATGCACACCCAGTCCTGTTTAGTCTCCATCTCCAGTCAGAATCAACTGCTCCAACCACCATTGCTGTCATCAAAACTATCGTCCAACTATGATGATCCAACCTACAGAAGTTTATCCATTACTGCTCTATGATAAACCATAAAAGAAATTTCTGTTTTACAAAATCTATGTTACACTACAGGAGATCCCAGCACCTCGAATTTTAATAGCCATATGTAAAGCTAATCCACTTCAATGACCGATAATTCTGGGTACAAACCATGGAGCTGGGTTCAGGAACCTTAATCGCTTCATCCCCAAAACCATTACATACAGATCCAAACTCTGAATCATCATCATCACTGTCAATTGCATTGGGAGTCACTCGATTCTGGTAGCATCGGCGTCGAAGAACAAACACATTGAAATAATAGCTCACCAAAATTTTCCTGCTTTTGGTAGGAAAGCGTCTGATTGTATGGTTCCAGAAACCGAAACCCTTGCCCTGAGATGACGGGTTTTGTCTAACTATGGTCTGAAACTTGTCCTCTTCTTCCTTGGTCCAGGAAAGTGAAACTTCCTCACCCATATGATGGAATCTCCAATTGTAGAAAGCCGAGCCCAACTCAAGCTTCAGCTTCATCTTATTTTCAGCAGTATGAAACCTAAGACATTCTACAGAACCCGGGAGTCGACAATTACAGGAATCTTTTCTACCCTTTCCAATCAAACTGCTATCAGTGACAGAGTTTTCTCTTCCTTCATTCAGCGGCCAGTCAGGTGTTCCCGACCATTTTGAGTCAGACTCTACAGCTATCCCAGTCCACTCTGGTACTTCAGCTTGAAAGAGGGAACCAATTGGGACTCGTTTGCGACTAGGATCATCATGAAATGGATTGGTTACTGTATCTGCAGTTACAGACTCAGAACGACTGCGCCGTTGATCATTTTCTTTTCTTCCAAAAGAAGTAGCACTTTTATCCTTGCAGGATGACTCATTCTGCAAATGAAGTTCTTTCTCGGACAGCCTACGGCTACATCTCGATCGCTCAGTAGAGATGTTATCACCAGATACTTCGTCCTCATACATTGAGGGATGCACCTTCTGCCTTTTCTGTAACATGAACGTTCCGTTAAAAAGAAATACTGAGATTGAAGCATTTTTTCAAATGTCTAACAATTGATGTCTGGAAAAGAGTATTATTTTTTTAATAAAAAGAGTCATGTCTTGAACAGTCACATTAATGCAGCAAAAGCCAGACAGTAGTAGAGACTATGAAACTCTATAAAAGAATGAAACTGATGGATTCAGCGGAAGCTTACAAACTAAATCATCGAAACTTGATTAACAAAGTTTCAAAACTCCAATTATATTTCTCAATACGCAAAACTAAACTGATTACAAAGTTCACTTTATGCCTATTTAAACCAAAGCTAAACCTAAATCTAATTCCTAATTGAACTCCTAATCCTTCTTGGGCTTACTATGGAACGATCCAATTATAAAGATAATCCACATTACATAGAAACTGACTGAGAAGAAAATTTATAGTCTCGCAGGAGATGTACTAGCATTGATGCCTGAGTTCTACGGCGGTGTGCTAAATTCTAAGCAACAATATGAAATATGCTACTGTTTGATTCCTTCAGAGAATGTAGCATGTCAGAGATTATATGTGGCAAAACCAAGAAAAAAATTAAAAACGAGACCACACAAAACCCCAACATGAAGCTAATACAAGACGTGTATGTTTGTGTGTGTGTGTGTGGATTGCTGGGGATTTATAGGAGGGCGAGACTTCCTATTAATAAACTTAGTGATTAATAAAATCAAGAAAGACTAGATAATCAAGTCTCTGCGCAATCAGTTCAAACCTCTAACAAGGACTACATCATTAAAAAGAATGATAATGAAGAATAAATAAATAAATAAACTCTGTGTCAGACACGCATTAAGCACTTAGATCATCAATTTTAACAAATATTTTTCGAAAGTTTCAATACCTTTATATATATATAACATGAATCTAAACAGAATCTTAATCTAACTACTGAAATTGAAGCATTTTCTGAAATGCCCAACAATCACGTCGTCTTCAGAGAATTATCTCTTTTGTTAAAAAAAGTCTTGGACAAACCAAGTCTTGCCGTGTTATTTTAATGCAGCAGAAACCATATAATAGTAGACTATAAAAGTACAAATAGACTGAGAAGGATATATATATATATATATATATATATATGGGGTTATTTTGAGATGCTTTTGTAGGGGCCTAGATGGGGTAAAGTTTAGGGCTGATTATTATGAAGCACACTATGGAGAGGATGATCTCCATAGTTTACTAGCATATTTATACAGCCAAGCTGGAGATGTACTGGCACTGAATGCCTGAATTCTCTGGAGGTGTGCTGAATTCCAAGTATGTGTAATCCAATATCAAATATGGTAACGGCTTGATTGCTTTGGGCAATGTAGTACGTCAGTGCTTACATGTGGCTCACCGAGAGAGAGAGAGAGAGAGAGAACATAAAACCCTACATAAGCTAATACAAGACACTTAAAATGTTTTTTCCCAATGAACGAGTGTGTTTTGGGAGGTAAGAACTTTAAACTTGCATTTCACCGAATACATAATTTATTTCCCTTTTGAAGTTGCATGTGAAGCTACTCCCTACCACAAGTTGCAAAGTTATCTTCTTATCACATGACTCACAACTTCTAAATATCACGATAATAGTATAACCTGTCTAACTACTAAACTTTCTATTCATGTACCTAGTAACAAAAATGCTAAAAAGACTAAAAGCATAAGAAAGAATGGGTTCTTCGATTTAGCAAGCGGCTTCTCAATCAATTCAAACCTAACATGTTCATAATCAAAACTATGCAGACATACTTTCTACTGCTCCAATGATCAAGCACCCTACCCTTTCTTGTGAAAAAGTCAAAACTATGCAAATCCAACATAGATAATAAGAGGATCAGTTTACCTGCCATTTTTACGCTTCAAATTATTTACATGCAGTGAGAATCTTGCAATGGCTTGATTTTATTACACGAAAATTATCTCCTTGCACTACGTCCATAAAACAACCAATTAATATCATGATAGATTGTGTAATGCACAGGCCTAGAACTCTCCATGAACACATTCTTGTCTAAAGGAAATCTTTAAGTTACAGCATTACAAACTCTCGTACTTTCCATTTTGCACACCTTTTACATTTCTTATTCCTATATATGCAATGCTCCACATGCTCGCATGATCGCATCACCATCACCCTGTCCCTACGTACCTCCATCAAAACCCAAGTGCTCTCAGAATTCCACTTACCTTCAACACTCAAGTCCATGATCCAATATACTAATATAGGTCCAACTCCTAATGCCCTTGGCTCCTAACTACCCTACTTGGTGACACTGCCATGGAAGTCATCATATGACAATGGTCTCTCATAATCAAGTTGGTAGCATCACACTGTATTTCCTCAAATGCTAATGCTTATCATGCCCTCATGAAAATTCCAATCCAACCATCCTCTCATAATTCATAATAGACATGGTCTCCCATTCCACATACCATCAAGGTCCCTTTACTTGTGCCAAGTGCCAACCACAAACTGCAACCATTCTATCCCGACATGCCAAATGTGAGACCAGCTCTCCAATTCACATGCATTAGAAAATGCCATTGCATTTACCACATATATCTCTAAGACCTTATACCACTCCATTACATACACTCATATTTCACAAGCTCTTTGCCACTTCCTTTTACTATATAAGCTTGCTAGCCGTAGCAGTCAATTGAGCATGCTTTGATTTTATCCATGCTATTATGTACAACATTCATCTCATGTGACTAATACAAATCAGAATGGTGTTTTAAGTGGGAGATAAAAAAGGGTTGAGATTTACCCAAGCATACAGATCTAACGACCCTAGACAATTTCTCATATTTCAATATCTCTTACACTTTCAATTTCTCTCAACTCTTACACTCTTTCATCCCTCCCGCTTTCAATTTCTCATTTTCAAGTATAAGTTTATTTTTATTATTTTTTTTACTAAATAAATAGATTTATACATTGGGTGTTTTGAGTATTTGCCATTTGTGCAATTTCAAATTTGTTGTGCAACTATGAAATACATTTTATATTGTGAAATGAGTGGTTTTGTATTGTAACTTTTATGTTTTTCAAATGATTTCTTAGGCAAAGTGAGTGTGTTCATAGTGACGTAGGCACAAATGGGTTGGCATGTCATAAGTTTTACCCAAAAAAATCATATCATATTAACGGCACGGGGGACACTCTAGTGTGAATACATAAGATACAAATCATATGACCTTCAGTCATTCACTTACACACCTATATCTGCAGTTAAGCCTAATCTTGAAGATATTTCCCTTGAAACATTTAGTCAATGCATATACCACTAGGGTTTTCCTTTCTCTTTTCTTTTTTTTTTATTCTTAACCAAAGATTTGACGAAACAATCAAGATATCTGACGTCTCAAATTCTTTATTTACATAAGTGATATCCTTGACAAGGAGGATGGAATTTCTTTACTTACATTGTGATATCTTAAAATGGGTGTTTACATTTTGCTCTATGGAGGTTTCAAGTCTTGAGCATTACCCTATTGTTCTAATAATAAAATATGTTGTCATTTGAGCTTCAGGAGCTTCTACAAAAGCATGTTTTAAACTAATTTTCAATAGTTTTAGAGGCATAAACAAGGCAGGTTTCCCCCATAAGGTGAGACATAAACCTAAAGAAAGGATCTCGTGTTAAAATAATAAATCACATAGTTTAAATTTAATATGATATATATACATAAATCTTTTGAAAATTTCCCATGATACTATAACCACATAAGTGGATTCTACATGATGATTGTTTTCCTTCTTTGTATGACGGTGAGGACACTGAGTTGATGCTAGCTTAGCCTAGTATGTGTAGCTCCCATTTGTCATATGTTTCTTCTTCCGTTTAAGAGTATTCTAGTTTTCCTCCAGCAACATGCGAGTTTGGTAAGTTTTATAGAGTTGAGGATTATTTTTTTTAGCATCTGATACAAAAATTACATGCACTAAGGTAATATCTTCCTTTCTTGACAGTTTCATTCATGCAAAATAATGACAAGTATTCTTGGAAGCATCCAAACCAGCCCACAGATATGGAAAAATTGCACCAATGCCCTTACTAAGGTTATTTGGATTATTTGGCAATAAGGAAACAAATGAGTATTTGTGAATGTGGTTTCCACATGAGGTCACCTTAGGATAGATGTTTTGATCTTCCTTTGGTACGTGTGTCAAATCATTTTAGCTTCAAAGGGCTGTACTTTCAAGATTTCATTGTAAAATTAGGAAAACAATGTTGTGGTTCATTAACTCCTTGTTATTGTATCCAGTGGTGTTTCTTATATTCTGTTATTATGAATGAATCTTTTTCAAAAACATTTGCCTCCTTTTTGTTCCCAATTACTAGCAAACTTCGAATATTGAAATTGATTCCTTGGTTTAAGACAAGTAAAACAGATTTCTCTTCCTTTCAAATTAACTTCATTGGAAGATTTGATTTGGGAAGATGAATGTGAAGGGTGCTATAAAACCAAAGTGTCAACTGCTGCATTTTATTTATTGATTAAGTTAAGCCGAATTGAACACTTCATTTTAGTCCCCATCTATCAAGGTAACTTCTCAAATCCATGTTGATATTCCACTGATACTTAGATCTTGTTCAGTCCTCCATCATCTAAAACCTTAGATCTATCACACTTCTAAAACTATTATCAAGCCCCTTTATTCAAGTTCCTAGACAAATCTTCACTGATCCATAATTAATCCTAATATCACTTTCCTTTACCATAGTTCCATCACTTGTTTGCTAAAGTGGCCCTAACAACAGATTTCACCTAAACCCCATATATCTAGACTTAACAACTTTCATTTTGCTGTAAATCATTAGATTTGCGAGTTATATAAACCTCATCAATGACACTTAAATCTCTAGATTTAACCCTAATAGAACTCATGGTTAGTTTTATAAATGATTCGTGTAGTTACAATCTTCACCTTTCCGCTGAACCTGGATGTTAATTGCAAAAAGGGCAAGTGTACATTTAATTTAATATGACGAATGTCTATGCAATTACGATGTAGTACTTTGGATATTAAAAGAAGCCAACAAAAAATAAATAGAAAGAGCAGATACCTGCAGGTTGGAATTTTCTCCACTTGAATTAGCCGACCGTTTTTGGAAGAGTGCATTTCGAACTAACAAAGCTAAGCCCAGATGATCCTGCCCTCCCTTTGCTTTCTGCTCCATAAACTTCTGCAATTCTGCATCACAGGGGTTCGTCGCAATCTCCAATACCCAATTCAGCATTTCTGAAAGATTCTCTAGTTTCCTCTTTCTTGATAAAACAGTTTCATTAACTACAACATAGTCCATCATCTCTACATCATTATCATCACGCTTTTGGTCACCAGCCAATTTTGCATCGCTAGTGACTCCATTCATGTTAATGGTGTCTCCTACTATCGACGAAGCTTGACTATCACTCTTCTCTGAACCTCTTCGCCCTTGTTCTATGATTCTACACAACAAACATTTCAACTCTTTCTCCAACTCCATTGGCAAAAAAACCAAATTCCCACCACACTCGGCTAATTCCAAATCCCTTCCTCCTCGGCCCTTAACTCTAAAAAAAGTAAGTATCCATCGATCGAAAGGATCCAAATACTTGAAATAAAACAACTTCACAGACGACCCAACCTCTGAATCCAATCCAGACTCCTCCGCCACCACATTCCACGACCTGCTCTTCGAAACTGAATGAAAACCACCCTTCCCTCTCACAACCATAAATAACTTATACATATCCACCGATCTCCCATCTCCTAACACACAAGGTACAGGCACCATGAAGTCACTCACAGAGATCCTTTCGAGAAACGCATATAGAATCTGATAGAAGTAGGATCGAAGCTTCTTCTCTTTGCTTCCATCACCATCACCACCACTACCACCCATGTTCACAGACACTGCATCAAGATCCAAACACAAGAACCCATTTTTCTGAAGGTTTTTAAGAATCTCAAAATGATCTAAATCAGTCGACCCATTAGCTAGAATGGACCATCCAGCCATATGAGCATCCAATACAATACAAATACAGGACAAAAGTGTTCAAACCCTAACTCAAAAACTATATCAAAAAAATAAAAATCGAAACTTTCTATCTTAAAATCGAACAAAAAGAGATGAAATGAACAAGTGGGTACCGATTGATTTGAAGAGATAGATCAGGTTTTGGCGGGAACCCAATTTTTGCATCCCTCCCTCTCTCTTCGTTTAATTTGCAAAAAACTTTTTTTTTTTTTTGAGATTTTGAAAGAGAGGGATCTGGGAGTAAATTTGGAACAGATACAGACTCTCTCTTCAAAAAATGAGAAAACTTGTTGCGTTGTTTGTGGTATGTAGAGATGGAGAGAGAGAAAAGAGAGAAGACGTACCAGTACATAAAGAGGGGCCTACGACCTTGGCCATGAGCCCGTTTGACACCTCCTCCTGACTTTGTGTTGTGTTAGAGGGGTATTCTGGAGGAAGGACCAAAGCAAGAGAGAAAACACATAACCCTAATTTATAGATGACACAAAAGTATCTTTCTTTAACCCTAGCTATCTCTAAAATGAGATATGATGTTGTGTTTTGTATTGTAAGTTTTGAAATGAAGAGATATTGTATTGAAGGGGGAGGGGTATTTATAGAGTGGTGACAAATTCGATTCCGATGGTTTTGACTCGAGTTTCGATAGAGTGGGTATGAATTTCGAATTTTCCGAGTTGGATTCCGACTCCGTTGTATCTTTTTGATTTTATTGGCGCTTGTTGAGAAAAGCGTGATTTTTCCTAGATCGGAGTACTTACTTGATGCATGTGTGTGTGTGTGTGTTTGGTAATTGATGTAATCAATAATAGCATTAAATTAAAAACGCCTTCATAAACTTTTCAACGATACCAATTTTACCAAAATCTGACTTGTAGATCAAAAGTTATTGCAAAGCGAATAATTTGCAGAAAGAAAGTAGACGAAGTACTTGTGCTATTGAAGGGAACACCACTCGAAAGAGAAAACAAATCCAATTGGGCATGTGTTGGATGATGAGTTTCATGATCCTCACCTTCAAGAAAGGTGTGGCATTCTAACTAAGAGGTTCATTGGATAGGATTAATTGTTGTCGATAAGTACTAGGAATTCAAAACTCCTAACACAATATACTTGGTAAGTTACTTATGACATTTACATGGATCTCGATGATGTAGAACATATCTTATTCGCACGATAAATGCTCTGAGCGAATGGCTCGGCATAGTCAGAGTAAAGTTTATTTCAATTGTAAGCAATTAGGTTCAACTTACCATCAACAATGGTTTCCAAAAGATTAGTTTGGGTTCTTTTTAGGGAAAAAACCACAACCCTAAAATGAAATGGCAATTTTAGGTCAATGATGGTTTACAATTAGATGATGGCTAAACTTACCAACTTTCAGTGAACCTTTACCCTAATTGGAGCAGAGTCCATTTTGGTGTGTTGATTCAAACAAAGTTGAGGCAATGCTCAAACAAAAATTCTAATTGTCAAGGGAAATGGCGAGTAAAAGAGCGAGGGGTGTAGGGGCCGTCCATCCCCCTTGGGGATGCGCGCATTGAAAAGTCAATCACACGTCACGAGGGGATGGATGGTCTCCCCCCTATGGGGTCCCTAGCTGTTTTCCTCACTGTTTCCCTCAACAATTAGACGGGTTCATGCTCAAAAAGCCCCAAACCATGTGAAAAAAGGGAGAGACACATGAAATGGTGGATGAGGATGGGTCCTGCTAAGGTTGGTGGGTTAAAATAATCACCATCTCATTAACTGGAAAGTAATACACACTCAAATAAATAAATAAATAACAATGGTCGAGAGATTCCATGATGCGAATTTGGACACAAATTTTATTCAACCCACATAGAAATTTTAAAATAAAATGACATTTTAAGAATAATATCTTTCAAGGTAAATTAGTTCCAAAAAAAAGTGCATTACTAATAGCTATATCTTTTTATTATCAATCTTTTGAATGTATCATGAAATGAATGGATGCTAATTCTCTAACTTATTTAATATATTTTAACTATATTATCCAAATCGTTTAGTTTTTGGGTATTAGATTTTTAAAATTACTAGGAAATCAGGTTTTTGCAATCAGATTTTACAATCAGAATGACGTGACGTGGTTTTGGAAGAATGATGAGATCTCAAAAAAATTTATACATATTTTGAGGTGATAATTTTTTTTATGATCAGACGACATCATTCAGATTGCAAAACATTAATTCCTAAACAAAGTTCTTTGATTTTTATGGTGAAAACATGACAAATTCACATATTTTAAAGTTCTATAATCTATAAGATTTTTTTTCAAGATTTGTCCAATGAATCCAAACTTGTCACATAAAATAATATCTTCTAGAATTGGGGTTTGATTATTCCCAATTCAATCCCTTTGGATATGAACATTAAGTGATAAAGTAGACCCAAGCTCATCTGTGACCTTTTGTGTGCTGACTCTAAAGATAACTTAATTTTGAAGTTTCCTTTCTTTATCATCAAATTTTTTACAAGTTTATCTCTTCAGGGACAAACTTGTCAACATAAAATAATATTTTGATTTGGGGTTTGATTATTCTTATCTGTGAGGTTAGAAATCACGTTTTGCAATTAGAATAATGTGACATCGTTAGAGAAAGTATTTTACAATCTCAAAATATACATAAACACTTTAAAATTTTTATCATTCTTTCAACATCACTCCACACTGCCATAGTTACAGAAACCTAATTTCCTAGTAATTTTCTTTCACAATTCAATCCCTTTGAATATGAACATTAATTGATGAAGTAGATCCAAGCTCATCTGGTACATTTTTTGTGCTGACTCCAAAGATAACTTAATTTTGAAGTTTCCTTTCTTTATCATCAAAATTTTTACAAGTTTATCTCTTCAGAGACAAGCCTTGTTAAACTTATACTGTACAATTTTACTAATTATTCATGTAAAACCTATAAAAAAAGGATCATGTGGCTTAAAATAACTTTTTTACCTTTTTTTTTCAACAATAATTTGTTTTTATGCAAGTTTATATTTTCATGAGCAAATCAAATACTTGGTGTTTGTAATAGACTCGTAAATGACTATGGTTTTATTGACATTACGAGACCTATGGACACATGATCGAGAAATGTTTGACTTATTGTGCTTATTAACATTGTGGTCAAAGTAAACACGAAAAATAAATATAAATTAAATTCCCTTTGACCAACAAAATTGATATTCGATTTTATGGGTTTGTTTTGTATTTATTTTCATCTTTTCATCAATCAAGAAAATGACTTCCCTTTGACCAAAAATTTAGAAAATACGATCTCGATGCATGGCAAGTTAACAAAATCACACTCTAGGTAGTTCATAGTATTATATTTTTCCTTTATCTTTCCATACGCCCAAGTAATTATTTATATTGAAGCAAGTTTATTTTGGACAAAGTTATTTAAAAAAAAAAAAAAAAAAATTAGACAAACACTTATCATTGGGGATACAATCCTAGAAAGTGTTGCAATATTTTACCAAAAATGTGGTGGTGCCTCTAATAACTATGGGTGCTTTTATCCGTGGCCAAAACCAAAATTTTTGAACTTACCTCCCTCTTTTAATAAATACACATCCTTTAAAAAGATAAGTTATTGCATACACACCATCATATTACTCTCTAATATCAGATTACCCCTTCATCTTCTAACTTAAATTTTGAAAAGGTCAGCTTAAACAGTTTCGTGTGAGACTTTGTTGCTACGGTCAGAATACTCTGTATTTGTTTATATAAATCTGAAAATCTTCACAAATTTCATTCTTTATGCTTATCTTATATTTATATATAATAAAGTTTACTGGCTGCATAAACATTGCGCATCTCGTTCGTGTCCAGCTGTCCAGTAATTTTTGTTCATTTTGGGAGTTGCTTCGTGTACGCAATTCGGCAATTGTTTGGCTCAATGCCCCAAACTTTATTTTTTTAGGTTGAGTCTTTTAAAAATTGTTTGGTGTATAATGTAACCAACTATGTTTTGGTAGCCCTAAAACAAAACTAGTCTATTAACCACTAAAGCAGATTGATTGGTGATATGCAAAATTTCTATTGCAAATTTCTCGATGCATTATTTTTCTTTTTTGGTTTTAAATATAAAATTCTTTATGACATGTTAGTTTTGTCAACCCCTCCTGTATGATTGATGAATTATTGTATTCATGTGAGAATACATGGCAAACAAATAGTCTTTTGATATTTATTTATTGTTTACACAAACTACCATAACGTTTGCGGACCTTTAAAATCATGTTTGCTCTAAAACTACCATAATATTTAGTATCTATTATATCGGGTTGAAAACCAAACTGTAACCGAACTTAATCGACTAAATCGCACCAAAACCAAAATAAAACCGAACATACAACTCACAAGGACACCTGACACTAAGAATACACAACAAATCTCCTTTTAAACAACATGAACAATATATATATATGAAACTTTGGCTGCAACCAACTATTCTAGTGAAAAACCCCACCACGAAGAACCCCCCACAAAAGAAGACACTGCATGCTACACATTGATGGTGTTGTTGAATATCATTTCCTGCATCATTTGAAAAATTAAAAAGATAAGCACCGTCAAGATAAGTGGAGATTTCATAAAACAAAATCTAATAAAAATGCTAAGATTTGTACTGACAGAGTCCTATTAGACATTGTTTTAAAAGACGATTGATGCGAAGTAGCAAAAAATCGCTTCAGTGCATAGGAGTTACATGTTAGCTATAATGCGTACAATGATTGTTATTATTCTTTAACACCTCAACTACTTTTATAATTGATTCATGTTATCTCTTTCATTGATGATTGTTCACAGTTTCTTAAATTTGTGAATATTTTTTCATCACTTTTCTATTCCTTAATACGCATCAACCATTGAGAAAAGCCACTAATCAGCTCAGTAATGGAAAACACTTTTAAAAACATTGCTCCTAGGATTCTTTTGACTCAGAAGTATTAGAATTCAATTTTTTTTGTGAGGGTGATTTTTCATCATTTTGAGTGCTGCAAAAATGATAAACCCAATAAAAAGTGGTTTTTGTCTGCTGAAGAATTATAGACTATTCATTTATACGGTAAATTTTGGGACAAATTTGATGGACCGGGAATTGGAAGTGCTTGGCTTTTTTGTTACGAATAGAATTATAGATTTTTTATACTGAATTTCGAATCTACAATAAATAAGTCGGATTGTTAATGGAAAATTCAGTATAAAAAAGCCTTTCTCTGTATATATACACATCATATGCAACATACCTGATCACAGACAGGACAGGTGTCACTTCTTTCCATCCATTCAAGAATACATGAAAGGTGAAAATGATGATCGCATTTTGTTAAAATTTTTGGATTGTCTGTATCATATTCTGCAAACAGGATATAATGTATCAGAAACTCTGCTAGTAAACCAGCCAGATAGCATAAGATTAGATACCACTGAAATAATAGGTAACTTAACAAGCTTAGCATAGAAATCATGAAAAGCACAAGAGTTAAACCATTTCAGTTCAATCTCTATTTCTATCAATTAATCCATCAGTGACAATGAAAGTGAGAAGACATGAATTAACATTGAATGGAGAACTATACCTTCGAGACATATGGGGCAGTCCTCTTGTTCTATAGTCGGACTAATAGGTTGAATAAATTTTGAAGGTTCAACTTCTGCCTCCTTTGGGGATGGAAGTGAAGTATCTGATTCTGGTTGAGTTTTGCAGTCCGGGTCCTTGGATATAGCTAAACTTTCAAGTGGAGTGACAGCTGTTATATCTTCTGGGGACTGAGAATCTGCTGCTTGTCCTACTGCATCGATCTTGTTTTCCCTCATACCTGGTGGTGTTGGTGGACGCCCCAAATCCACATCATAGGGCATTGGTGCAGGGGGTGCTCGATAAGTATCAGGTGATGATGTATCCAGATTTGTATCCACCAGAAGTCCAGTGGATAGTGTAGAGACTACATTGTGAGAGGATGACAAAGGTTCACGCTCTTCCACAGCTTCGGGACACTGCAAAAGTGCAAATATAATGGAAAATCAAGATGGTTATTTAAAGAAGGAACAAATTTTTACATGTAATCTGTAAGCTCCATAGTTCCATTGGCACCAGCAAGCCAGTAAAATATTTCCATAAAAGAATTTTCATGCTACTTGTGGTTCGCAACAGAGGCATGTTGAAAAGAAGGCTTAGATGACCATCATACACAATTATAACATGCTTAACTGTTGCTCATCACGTATTCACCATAAACATAAAAATAAAAAAATAAAAAACCTTCAATTTTATACCAATAACAAAGCATTTAAAAAACTAAACGCTCCAGCAAGTGATGCAAATCCTTTACCAGATGAAATTCCTGAATGCTCTGAAATCGAATATAGAGTTGAAAAAGTTTCATAAGCAAGTAAAATAATTACTAGAGTGGGAAACTATCCCATGTATAAAAATTAAAAAATAAATAAGATCACTATAAGGAACCCACTCAAGCATCATAGTAGAAGCTTTAAAGATTCCATGACAAAAAGTTTGCTCAAAACATTATGAAAAAGAAAAGCCAAGGAACCAAGAAGCAACCCCCCTCCCTTCCCGTCTCACGTGTTTAGAAGAAAAGACCTCTCACAAACTTGTTCTCCAAAAAAACCCACTCTCCAGAACTTAGGTATGTCTAAGCTGTGTCTCAAATATATTATAAAAAAAAATCACCAGCATGAATTTTCATGTGCCTTATTTGTGTTAATACAATTTTTTTTATGTGCTTTCTTATCTAATCCTCTGTAAGGTTGTTGATTTATTGAGATTCTATTTTAGAAACGCCATTGGAGATGTTTTTTTCTTGGAATTTAATGGTTTTTTCCCCTCTGCATTGGCCACGAGTAATCGTTATTTTTTTAGGGGCACTTTTATTTTTCTTTTGAAGTTAACCATCTTATAAAACTTTTTGAGGTTTCCCCGAGATTCTCTTATAAAGCGAAATGTTACTGTTCATTTTATGAGTAATTGTGTTGACTCGCAACATTTTTTCCACTTTATGAGTTTTTTAATAATAATAATAAAATAATAATTAAAATAATAATAATAATAAAATGTTCCACTGAGAACCCTACAACGTTTTCCAACCGATTCATGCCAACCTGACCAATTGTCTAAAGTTTTAAACGGACACGACAGGGCAACACATCAAACCTTAATATTTTTATTACTTAAATGAACATAAACCAGTTTTAAATGAAATCATCAACCATGAATGTGCAAAGATTGAACGAAAAAAAAAATCATCTTGAAACGTATATAGGCCTAGTTTTACATGAAATTGTCCCTATGGTGTAATTTGTTTGTTAGGTGTGTTTGATTTTTGGAAAATTACTCAATTTTTTTTTTTTTTACTATTTGATTTCACCACGGAAAAAACAATTTCATTATTAGAGAGAACATTTCTATTTTGTGGAGGAATTGTTGAGGAGAAGAAAGGAATTGTTCAACGAGGCTTTGAATGTTCAGGTGTTTGAGTCTCTTGAGGGCATTGAGTCGATGAGAGTCATCGGTGAGTGAAAAGATCGAACGGGGAAAAGTTTTCCGAAGGGGACCTAAACAAAGTTTTTCCGCTTGAAGCGAGACAACTTTTCACCAACGGAAAAGTTTTCATTTTCCATGAAAAAAATCAAACGCCAGAAAATTCAATTTTGGGAAAAAGTTTTCTTTTTCTATGAAACACTCAAAATCAAACACACCCTTAATTGTTTTGGCTATAGAGAAGATAACATTCTGTTCAATAATACCATTATTTCATACCAATAGACCACATGTTACTTTTTGTCAACTTGGAGGGCACAAAACCACAAAGGATTGCACAAAACTCATTTACATGATCCTGATTTTTATAATGGCCCCACTAACCTCCATAGAGTCATTGAAAAAACTAACTTTTGGCGAAAACATTCTCCTTAACCACCATAATCATGCACAAAACAAAGCTATATATTTAATAATTAGGAAAGACAACACAAGGTACTCGAGGACCGGTGACATTTGACATCTCAAACAAAGTTTGTTGTTAACACATTATTCCTGACATTAATCTGCATGTTCCCTAAAAAATTCAGCTCAAACGGTCAACAAAAAGAATGCTTCGTATTATTTTCCTTGTGAAATGTATCTCGTACACACTTACTAATGGTAATCCACACGTTTCTTCTAATTTTCAGCTCAAAGTGATTAGTGAAAGGTATAGTTCAAGTACAAGTTGGTTCTGACTTTGTTCTTCAAGTTGGTCCCTTGGATCCCAATATGTTTTTTTCTTTTTTCTTTTAATATTCTAAAATCCTAATTGAGTTAGGTCCCACAAAGGATTTATGATTTATGAGAATAGTCACAAGGCTAACATCACCTATAAAAACAATCTCAAATATAAGTGTAGAAGTATAACCAATGGAAGAGTAGGTAATAGTTTATATACGTTCCCACCATATTGTACATTTTCATAATATATACAAACTATAAATATTAAGTCATAAAAGAAATTTGAAATATATATATTGATATACTATATGATGGATTAAATACTGTTATTAACTTTTTACTCTCTAGCATGTGGTCTGGTGGGATTAGAAAACAAGCTTATGCATAGTTGTGCACGTAAACATAATCGGGTTATGGATGGAAAGAGAAATTGAATCGAAGAGAAATAGAGAGGTGCCAAAGAGACTATTGTGTTTAGAAACTTTGGGGAGAAAGCAAAAGGTCTGAATTGTTGGGAGAAATTAAGAGTACCACAAGATCATTAGCAAACAAGAAAACTAATAGAGGACAAAGACCACAAATACGACTGACATGGAAAAACCCACAGCTAGCTTGACTGGGAAACTTCCATTACAAAACAATGAAGAATTGCATCATATAGTGTGATACAAATATACAATCCTGGTGAGAGAAACCTATCTACATTTTGCCTATGCTCTTTGTTCTTAAAACCACTTCCAACTCCAAGGCTTAAACAAACATCGAGATCTCAAAATAGAAAACTCTAGGTTGGCAAGAGCCTTAGGTAAAACCCTTATAGCACAATCTCTTTGCCTAAAACATACTTCACCCTGTCACCTAATTTGTTTTTCCACGCTTATTCATAATAAACCGAGCCTCAGAAACCAAGATGACAGAATCAGACGATTATATTACCAAGTAGTAAATCTCCCATCCTAAACTCTATTCTGGTCTCCGACCCACTTGTGCGAGGTCCAAACTGCTTGCAAACCAACTATCCTTCAGGAAGTGCAATGCGCACAGCTCCTTATCGAATTTGGGCCATTCTTTTTAAGCCACTTTTCAAGAAATGACTACCTTGGCAAAAAAACAAATTTGGCCCCATTTTGGTTCGGCATCCACTTGAATTGACATTTCCATGCCACTTTAGCAAAATGATCTTGCTAAAATCTAAAACAGTTTCTTAGCCAATAGCCTGATTATCATGATCACAATCGGCACGTCCAATTGAAACATGACGCATCTCTTCTAGCGAGACTCAATGTCTTTGGAAATCTTAGCAAATTGCAGCCTGTCTTCTAAATTGAAACGCTTATGAAACCGTACCCCTTCACAACCTGCATAAAAAATTCATGCTTCATGTCTACTAAAGTTTACCATAATTGTACAAAAACAATCTAGAAGACAGTTCAAATTCTTGATCAATCTCCATTGCCATTTATCCCGCCTCAGAAAACCTCAATAGATATAAGATCACACACCTCTTCAATCTCCACCTCTTTAAGAACCCTTATCATGTGAATTTTCTGATCCACCCCTTCCCATCTCTTTGACTAAAGTCTTGGACGACCACCACACCATCCTTCCTCAAAACACACTCCAAATTTTTGTTGTGACACACACGTGTTTAATTCCCTATAGGAAACAATGAGATGGGTTGGAAGTGCCTTTTCCACAAGCTTGAGATGTAAAAAGTGGTGGATGGAGGTGCAAAAGATGGTTGGCATTGGAAAGCCACCTACTTTGACTTATTACTCTCCTCCAAATCCATTTTCTAATATGGCCTTATCGTCTTCTAAAATTTCTACCCTTCAAGCCATCCACCTCCATAGGAAAGTCGCATACTTAAACTAAAGAACATATAAGTTATTGTTATCATCCAAACTACTCCAAAGGAAGTTTATAACAATTTGCTAACGCTTGTTTGCCATGGTCGGAGTGAGGGTATATGGAAAATGAGACAGTTTGCCAGAAACACACTCATACAAAATTACCAAATTACCCCACACAAATTTATACTTCCCAAAAATAAGCCCTGGATACAGTGCAGTTGATCCTACTAATGGCTCAGCCCTCGGGAGTTGGGATTTGAAATATAAAACATATCGAAATACAATGTTCTTTATGCAACCAACTATCAAGGACAAAAGCAAAATCTAGATGTATGGTCAACCAATTCTCCCGAGTCCTGATGGTAGAAACTTTCTCCAAGTTTACAATCTTATGCCTTTCTCACAACAGAAAATTGGTGAAATTTTGCCCAAGGTCACAGAATGAAATAACATTTCAACCCCCACCATCCTTAGACTCATAAAATGACCTCTTAGGTTCCTACATTTAACAATATCAATAAAGATATGGTATAGGATGTTGATATGCAATGTAGTCCCGGGTACTAGGCGAGGAAAGGAGCTTGTCCTGGGGGCCTAGCTTGCCTAGGCCTCACTTAGCACCCTGGGCAAAACGCTACAAACCTTTTTTTTTTAAATCAGCAAAACAAAAAAAAACTTTTATTAATAAAAACTCTAGCATCCTGAGAGAAAGTACTAGAGACCAAAAACATACGTCAAATTACATGTATAATGTGTTTCTATTGAGCACTATATCATTACGCAATACAATGCATATTGACTGGGATATTCATGATTGGTTATTTTATACGTGTTAATCTATTTAAAAGTAGTTGAGATGTTTACTATAAGCTATGGCTAATATGTTTATATTGAGTTACTATATTCTATTTAGTTTGTTCTCGTTAATGTGCAAGTGGTAATTGATGTGTTGTGGCTATATGTGTATATACATCTCATCTATGTATTGCATCCCCAATAGGATATTCGTGATAGAGTTAAGTTTAAATGTTAATGATATTTTTCATATTGTGTACGTTTATGCATGCATTTGTCGACATTTATATTGTGAGGAAATGCATTTGGAGTAGGAGTTACATTATAGTATGTTGTTGTTTTAGGGAAATTATTTTAGGCAATTCATCCTATTTGTAAGTGAATTGAGACGTGTAACTGAATTGAGACGTCTATGATATGCCAGGTTTGTTACTTAGGTTGTTCATCTTAGAGTGGCTTTTCTATTATACCAATTAATATCTCTGAATAGTTGAGATGCGTGTTGCACGCAATTGTATTCTGGTTCTTGTTAGTATGTGGTTAGTAATTGTTGTGATGTGTGTGTAATAGGCTATAAGTCATCTCACTTTTTTTGGGTATGTGTTTTTGTTGCCAATTCATTATTTGTATGGGATAAGGTTAGTCTGGTGAAATTGATGTAGTAAACCTCGTGACACATTCGTTTCTTTATTTTTAGCAATTGGATGTTCCATCATTTCCATTTGGAGGTTGGATTTTGCCCTAGGTTTGTGAGGGCCTTGTAGTTGTTAAATGAGTGTTGTTCCTCGCTCTGGCTCCATATCCCTTGGACTTATTTTTTTGTTTCAACTTAGTTGTATAGTTTTCTATACGTTTAAAGTGATATAAGGTGTGGCTAGATCATCCAGATCTAGTTCCTCTAGATTATGTTTGCATCTCTAGATTGTGTTGGCATGTTGGTAATCGTTGTGCGATTTGAATGAGGTCTTTGTATGATATAAAGCATTCTTCGTCTCTTAGGTTTGTGGGTTATTTATAGTCTAGTTTATGTTTGATAGTTCTATGTTTACATTATTGAATGTATAACATGTGTGTATGCCGTTGGTAGAGATGTTTTTTGTCCTTATGGTATTCTATGTCGAATTTTGATCTTGGGGACGAGATCCTTTAAGGTGTATATATTGTAACTTCCCGTTATTTTCCTCCACTTTCTAAATATTTTTCATTCATTCGTGTTCTTGTTTTCACTATTCGAATGTCCAATGTTTTTATTTCATCTTTGGTCGATTTGACACCATTGCTTCATCTAAATTCAAATCTGTCATATGTCAAAAGTAACCAACTAACACACCAAAACCCCATAAAACTCATCCAAATCAGCCCTAATCGAGCTTCGAATCACAACCAAAAAGAACCTCAAAACCAACAAGCAAACCCAAAATGAACAAAATGTCATGTGACGACAAATGAAGATGTCATCACTCACACACACGTATCTTTCACACCGAAACTCTAAATTGTAATATTGTTTGGAGCACTAGAAAATAAACACAAAAAGGTTCCAACCATCTGAGGTATGTTCTCTTATTATTTCTAAAATAATACAAATTTTGTAATGAATTCAGGTCATGAACCGCTTGTTGGCAAATTGACACCACTCGCTATCTAGGCATAACTTACTCTAATATTCGAAGTGTGATAAGTAAAAGCCATTATAAACTAGTGTAAGTCTCAGTGAAAATAAGTCAACAAAGTCAGGTACACACTCAAAATCAGAGCATTTCAGGATGATTTAGATTGTTGACAAAACTTGTAAAGAGTCATAAAACTAGTGTAACTCTCTACAAAAACTTTCAATTTGAAAATTGTAAAGACCAGTAGAAACTAACAAAAAGATGAACTTTCATATTTAAAACACTCATATACAAGTACAAATAGCCATTCAAAAATGTATCCCAAAATTGTACAAAAATTTTATCCAAAAACAGGGCAATTTCAACGTACTTTTTAGCTTGAATACAACTATGGTTTTGATTTCTTCCTCCTTTTCAATGTAATACCGTTATAAACAATCCTCTAAACATGTAATAGGATTTTCAACTCTTCTCTCCATGGAAAATGAACATATAACATCAAAACACTCAAAGAACTCAAATTAACAAGGTTTCCTTAAAGATCAAACCATTAACTACATTTACACATGGGTGGAACCACAATAGAGACAAGGGGGGCAATTGCCCCTCAACTTTGAAAATATTGTTGATACTGCTGATTAATATTACTGATTGCCCCCTAAAAATTATGCATTTCTTCTTTCACTTCCATTTTGCCCCCTCATATTTCCTTAAATGGTTGGTCTATTACTCCACTAACTCACATAATAATTAGTTGCCCCCTTCCATGAGAATTATGGCTTCGTCCTTGCATTTACACTCCCATATTATCAAACATGTCAATTTAATTTTAATTTACCATCGGAGAAGATGCAACACAAAACTCATAATTTCAAGCATGCAATAAAAACTTTGAATAACAATGGAATAAATCCAGAGAAATAAAGAAGAATAATTGAGCATAACATAAGATCACACTCAATCCAGCAGAGACACAACATAAATGCACTTCTTTTGCAACAATTAGCTCCAAAATAAGTTCCCCTTCGAAGTCCCACGTGAAACTCCATCTCAATTGATCTCGATCAACCTTAGAACCCATCGTTCTCTTTTCCGATCATATTGCAACACTCCTTTTACTCTAAAAAAAAGGGGTAAATGAACAAGAAAACCACTTAGAAACTAAGGATTTTTATATAGTTATAACGGACACCATCGTCGACTCGATTACCGATGAATCGCACTTACAAGTCACTACCTTTTGAGGTGTGTGGTGTTGGCAGAGATACTTGTTGTTTATGGTCCTCTATGTCGAATTTTGATCTTGAGGACAATATCCTTTGAGGTGTGTATATAATAAAAACCAATTATTTTCCTCCATTTTCTACATATTTTTAATTCATTCGTATTCTTGTTTTGTCTATTCGAATGTCCAGTATTTGTGTTTCATCTTCGATCGATGACCATTTGTATTGTTGGTTTGTATACCTCGATTCATGAATTGTGGCCAATGAGTTTGGCAAATAGCCAAACCAATTTCTTTTGTGTTGTTTGGTGTTTTGTAAAAGAAGTGCATTTGTGATGTATTTATGCTGGATCAGATGAGTGTGATCCGATGTTAAGTTCAATTCATGAAATTCTTCTTTGATACTCTCTTTTTATGTGGTTTATTCCATTGTTATTCAAAATTTTGTATAGCATGTTTGACATTATGAGTTTTATGCTTCATCTTATCTAATTTAGACTTGCATGTTGGTAAATTAAGATTCAATTGACATGTTTGATGATAGGGTGGATGTAAATGTAGTTAATGGCATGATATTTAAGGAAACCTTGTTAATTTGAGTTCTTTGAGTGTTTTGGTGAGGTAATTTGTTAGTTCCCATGGATGGAAGAGTTAGAAATCATATTTAGAGGATTATTTATAACGTTACTACGTTAAGAGGGAAAGAAATCAAAACTAAAGTCGAATTAAAACTAAAAATTTAGCTGAATATGGCCTTTGGAGACACTTTTGAATAGCCATTCGTGCTTGTATGAGGGTGTTCTATAGAAAGTTATACTCGTTTTATTGACATGGTGTCCTAGTGTCGACAATCTAGACTATCCTGAAATGCGCTGATTTTGGGGCTACACTAACTTGATAGACTTACTTTTATTAGGAGTACTTTATAAGGTTGGATTACTCCTTGAATCTAGTTTATAATGGCTTTGACGGTGTCACATTTCAGTTTTTATAAAATTATGACCTAGATAGCGTGTGGGTATCAATTTGTTGATGAGCGGCACATGATCTGAACTCATTTTAAAGACTGTATTATTTTGGAAATAATTAGGTACATGCCTTATATGGTTAGAAACCTTTGTGAATATAGTTTCTAGTACCCTGAACGGTATTGAATTTGGAGTTTTGATATGAGAGTTATGTTCACTTGAGTGAAGACATGTCAAGTTGTCCTAACAAGACAAATTGTTCATTCGAAATTGTTTGTTTGGCTTTGAGGTTCGTTTGGGTCATGAGTCGAAGCCCGATTAGGGCCTCTTTTGGATGATTTTTTTTAGGCTTTCGATTGAGGATTTAGTGTTATAGTTGGTTAGATTTTGACCTTCGATAGATTTTAAATCGAATAAAACAATGATTAGATTGTTTATGGATACAAAGTGTCTTAGTTGGTTTCATTGATTTATTTGATGCCTCTTTCGGCTCCTCTACTTCTAGTTGGTACACAATATTGGTTGGAATGTTGTTTTGCCAAGTTCATTGAGGTTATAAAAAATAAAGTACGAAAACTCACAACTGACAAATTTGTGGTTTTAGTTTTGCTGGATGTTTGCACAACTAACCATGACGGTTCACTCCTTTTGGACAAGTCCCTGACATGCACAAAAGTGTAACTATGTAGGAATGGTCGGGAGACAATCTTGGGAAATCACACATTTATATACACACTAGCTTCATTGTCCCTTGGATTGGCTTTGGGCCTTTTCTGACAGTTTAGGTTGAGGGCGAAGGTCTGGAGGAGGAGAGACATCCCTGAGATGCCAGTTTGGAAAAATAGGAATTTTAATCTAGTACCAGGATGTATGATAACATCAAACCAATACCCAAATGTGAAAACGACTCATTCTTTCATCTATCATTTACACCTCATCATCCAACGTACTTATTCTCAAATTCTCCCAACTTTTTTTTTTTTTGAATCTACCCAACAAGCAAATAAATTTTACGCACATCGAACAACCAACACCACAACCCCCAAACCACCGCCAATTATTGGTCCCTCCAGAATCTCCATCTCAACCACTTGAAATCCTCAACAAAAGTAAAATCAATTCGAAATTTTAGAAACTTGTGACCAAATTAAACTGTGCAAATTAGCATGGGGCTTCAAGGAAAATTGTTAAAAACAACAAAGATTTTAAGTTCAACCATATGCAAGTGTTAAGGGAAGTCTTTAGAAAGTCAAGCTTAATGCATCTCAACCATGGGGGTAGCCAGAATTATTTGTGGGGTGGGACACCCGTTCGAGTGATTTTTTTTAGCAATTTTCTAAGGAGTGCTTACATGACAGAATTATATAATGTTTTTGTATGTTATTTCTCATTAGCAAGTAAATCAGCAACTTATAATTGTTCAAATTAAACTACCATTTTTTTTTTAATGCCCATTAAGGACTAGATGTATGATATCAAACACATTTTTACGAGTTTATGAAATACTTAAATAACTGTAAAAGATGAAAATATAAAATCTAGAATAAGTCTAAGTTCACAACTAAACAACTTTCATGGACTCATTGTGTTGAAATTTTGGTTTGAATTTAAAAAACAAAGGGAAATAGTTTCTTAACTTTCATATCTCTATATTGTTTAGTCTCATATCCTCTATGTAACTCACTTTGGAGGAGTTAATAAGGATAGTGTTTGGACTTGGGTTTGGACCTCAAGGAGTACCCACTTTAGTAAATGAAGAAGCAGATAGACCAATGTTGGTCCACTCAACACACGCGCGCCGCCACCGTTCGACTAGCCCGCCGAGTTGGGTCGGATTGAAATGAAACCTATTCTTTTTGCTGAAATTTTATTTGGAAAAATAAAATATCTTTCTTTATTTGCTTCAGAGAACAAGACTGAGTCAGAGGAGACCCAGTCTTCTCTCCACACGTTTCTCCGTGATTTTCGCCTCCTTTTAAGACACGTTTTCTCTCGTACAGATTTTTTATCAGCCTATAAATACTTAGTCTCTCTAGTTAAAAAAATATATCGAAAGCATTCATTTTCATTTTCAGAGAGCTTTAGTTTTGTAAACAGCCTATTTCATAGAGTTTTCCAAATAAACAGAGTTCCAGTTGTTTTGTATTTTCGTATTTACTCATTTTTTTCGTGATTCCGAGCAAAAGAAATAGGGTGAATAGATTTTCGTTCGTCAACAGTGCATGTGACTGAACGAGACAGATAAAGAATTCTAAGTTGTTTTATCCTGGGGACAACGGGGCTGTCAGACTGATTGCACAATCTTGGGCAGAGCCGCGAAACGTCTTAAAAATTGTTGAAAATACAATTGCTGCAAATTAAAACAGGAACGAAATTACCGAAATTTTATTGGGTTGAGTCGCAGACTAGGTCACTCTCTTTAAGACGATTCGCGGCTCTGCCCAAAATTGTGCAAGCAGATTGATAGCCCCGTCGTCCCCAGAATAAAATAGCCCAGAACGCAAATCACATGCACTGTTGCCGAAGTCTTTATCCGTCTCGTTCAATCACATGCACTGTTGAAGAACGCAAATCTATTCACCCCATTTCTTTTGCTCAAAATTACGAAAAACAATGAGTAAATACGAAAATACAAAATAATTGGAACACTGTTTTGATAAAACAGAATTCTGGAAAACTCTCTGAAATAGACTGTTTATAAAACTAAAGCTCTTTAAAAATGAAAATGAATGCTTTCAATATATTTTTTAACTGAGAGAGAGTGAGCAAGTATTTATAGGCTGATAAAAAATCTGTTTGAGAGAAAATGTGCCTTAAAAGGCGACGAAATCACAGAGAAACGTGTGAAGAGAAGACTGGGTCTCATCTGACTCAGTCTTGTTCTCTGAAGCAAAAAAAGAAAGATATTTTTCCCAATAAAATTTCAGCAAAAAGAATACGTTTCATCTCAATCCGACCCGACTCGGCTAGGTGGGCCGGTCGAAGGGACAGCGGCAGCACGCGCGTGTAGAGTGGACCAACATTAGTCTATCTCCTCCCTCATTCACTAAAGTGGGTACCCCTTGGGTCCAAACCCAAGTCCAAACACTATCCTTATTAACTCTTCCAAAGTGAGTTATATAGAGGTTATGGGACTAAACAATATAGAGAGATATGAAAATTAATAAACCATTTCCCTTTGTTTTTTAAATTCAAACCAAAATTTCAACAATCCCCCACTTGAATTAAAAAAAACATTTTTTCATCGAGCAATCTATAAAATATAAGATTGTGCATAAACAAAAGTGTCTTTCAATTTGAACTCTTGCGCAGTGTTTATGATTTAGATTATACTAGAGTAACTCGTAGTTTTGAACTCTATCTCTAACAACATTACATGCACAACCTTACCAGGGTGAAGTCTAAAAAGTTCGAGCTTTAAGGCCATGCACGTATATCCCAGTATAGTGAAGGCTCTAGGAATTTTGCCCACAAATTTCATAGGAAGCGGTCATACTTCCACAATCACTTAGGTGAGTCTATCACGAGAATTCATAGCTAGGTACTCCACTTCACATAGAGTATAGATCTCATTAAGAGTTTTAACTCATCCTACTATCGCTTCAGGAACTCATGCTTCAATCTAGGAATGGAATTACTATAAAGTCAGCATGATTCACTTCATATCATTCACGACTTATTATTACCCATCGAACCTATTTCTTGGGATCTCCAGTCTATAGGTCGGGTTACCATCATGAATAACTTATCAATCTAAGGGCATAAGTCTCATTCCTTTCGAGGTTTTAAAAACTTTCTCTCTTGCTAATCCTTTCGTCAAAGGATCAGCCAAATTCTCATTAGTTTGTACATAATCCACTCTAACAGCTCCAGTAGATAGAAACTCTCTAACCGTACTGTGTTTATGACATATTTGTCGTCTCTTGCCGTAATAATAATGGTTATGTATCTTTGCAATAGCCGCGGTACTATCGCAATGGATCAAAACAGTAGGTATCAGTCTTTCCCATAGAGGGATCTTTGCTAGCAGATTTCTTAACCAACCTGTTTCCTCACTAGCTGTGGCCAGTGCTATCATCTCTGACTTCATCGTGGACTGTGTCAGAATAGTCTGCTTCTTTGATTTCCAAAAAACAGCTCCACCAGCTATACTAAAAATATAGCCACTGGTGGCTTTGGAATCATCTGATAGGGTGTTCCAATCAGCATCGCTATATCCTTCAAGGACAGCGGAAAACTTCTGATAGTGCAACCAAGGTTCTTAGTCCTCTTTAGGTACCTCATGACCCTTTCAATAGCATGTCAATGTTTTATACTAAGTCTACTGGTAAATCTGCATAATAGTCCCACAGCATAAGCTATGTCGAGCCTAGTGCAATTAATAGCATATCGTAGGCTACCAATGATGCTCGCATACTCAGGTTGTCTAACACCATTACCGGTGTTCTTGAACAACTTTACACTAGGATCATTAGGAGCACATGCAGGTTTACAGTCAAAGTAATTATATTTCTTTAGGATCTTCTCAATATAATGTGATTGATCCAAAGAAATTCTCTTTTTAGACCTAGTAATCTTAATACCAAGGATTACACTCACTTCTCCAAGGTCTTTCATATCAAAATTCGCACGCAATAAAGATTTCACATTATTCACGACATGAATATTAGCCTATGAATACATACTCATATGCCCTACTAGTAAGCTTGTTCCTTTTTTGATCAAGAATTCTAACATAGGCTAAACAACCCCAAGTTTTGAAATATGACAAGTTTGGTTGTCTATTTTTCAAAATCTTATAAGGAGAAGTTTTATTTTTCGATTTAGGGTCTATTTAGCACATAACAGACGTCAAAATAATCTCTCCCCACCAGTGTGATGCAGCACCGGAGTTAAGTACAATGACAACTACTGATTCAATAAGAGTTATATTTTTCCTTTCAGCTTTGCCATTTATCTCAGGAGAGTACGGTGTAGTTTTTTCATGAATAATTCCATGAGAATTATAAAACTTTATGAAATTACTGCTGTCATATTCAGTGCCTCTATTACTTCTAAACCTCTTTATCTTTCTATTAAACTAACTTTCAACTTTCGTTAAAAATATTTTGAACATGTTAAATGCTTCACTTTTATTTTTCATTAGATAGACGAAGGTATAATCGGAGCAATCATCAATGAACGTTACTCATTGTATTAAAATGGAAAGTTTTTATTTGGTAAAAAGATTATTGAATTAAGTCATTCTTATTGTCTTCTACTATTTCTCTTGGGCCTGTCTACAAAATGAAACAAAATTCTTCTACTATTTCTCTTGGGCCTGCCTACAAAATGAAACAAAATTCAATGGTGCCTACAAAATGAAACAAAATTCAATGGTGCCCCACTAGTACTGAAAAGGTGCCCTAGGTATAGGTTTTATTTCACTTTTTATATATTTTCAAATATGCAAGGTAGTATATACAAGGTAATTTAAAAAGTAAAGATTTTGGAAAGTTGGGGTGGGGCACCAGGATGCCCCTGATCTCAACAAACTTAGCTGAATTGAGAAATCAAGGTCACCAAACAAAAAAATCCAGACACAGTAACTGTAATGAGGTCTGTTAGGGACAAGTCAACCGTGGTGATGATCAACTAATGCGGGAAATGCATGAAAAAAGTGCAACATATTAAAAGAGGAGGGGGATGGGAGATAGCACTCACATAATAGTATACTGGTGCCCCGTTAAGCTGCGCTCTTCTGGAGGCACCACAACAACAGCAACCTCCCATTTCCTTTCTACCAACTCTGTTATCCGCCAGAAGCTGTAAGCAGTTGGTACATTGTTTCCTATATTTTCATATGAGAAAGAAGCATATGAGTAATATGTTTCTTAAGGAATATCAAAGCTATTCCAAGAAGTAACAATATTCCCACGGACATCTAAGAGAGAGATAACTGGTAGCATCACAATACTGCAAACAAGCAGGAGATAAATCGCTTGTAAGTGTTACACTACTACTCAAATGAGACTAAGCTTGCAGAATAAAAGTTGTGATGTAATATGTGGCTAACAAATTATTACACATAAACCTAATTCTTCCATTCATCTGTTCTTGATCTGTAATTTCAATGATAGTAAAGCCACCGATGAAGAAGCAAAATAAACCAGAGAGCTTCAACCATCTTGTTGAGTTTCGTGCACAGTAAACTTGTCGCACATTTTAAAGAATTTAATAATGAATACTCCTACTCGTTTTGGGTAGTCACAATGTCTCAATATTCATGTGATACAAAATTTTGGTGCACGACAAACCGCCGCAGGTAACAATCCTCCCCTTTTTCATTTCTTTTATCATCTTTTTCCTAATAGACCTTTAATTGCAGAAAATGGTGCAAAACCGCGATTTGGAATACAAATCATAAATTACTTGCAATCTGGTCTGATTCACTCAGAATACAATTTAAGCAGACTTGAATCATAATTTAAATCCCAATTCATATGTGACTGGAACAACACTGATTCAAAAGATTACTTTTCAATGTAACATCCCAATATTCCGCTCCTGACACATTTCTTATCAGACTTGATGGTACTTCCAATGAAACCATTATCCAATGCTAAAGAGCCTCTACCATGTGCCTCCAAAAGCATGTTACCATCCATACTCTGTGCAAGTTTACTCATTGAGATGACTTGAAATTATTCAACTTCTAATCCAAAAATAAATAAATAAAAGATAATACCGTGAATGGTAATCTAAGTAGTTCAACTTAAACAAAATAACAAGTACAAACTCAATCAACTAATACCCAAACCAGAATGGACCAACACTAAACTTGTTAACATTCGCCAACCAAACATAACTAGTACTGCTTGTACTTCAACTTTTACCATAACCTACACCAAACCCAATATTATTTGAAGTCAGCAGTTCAACTCCCCTTATCTAATCAAACCACCAACTTGTCGACAAAAAAACAATTCCAATCTTATGCACTTAACACAATTCAATTAGAATACGTAAAATTCGAATAAATTTCAATCGAAAAATAAAAAGAGTAATAAAGGAACGCAACACACAAAATACCTTACCCTACTGAATTATGCGAACACTTAAATTCAATACAATCAGACTCAAAACACACATACCTAATCAACCAAACTCTATCGAATTCAAACCCTACCATATCGAATTCACAACAATCAAGCTGTAACTATCAATTCATCACCAATCAGAAAAGAAAACAAAAAAAAACTCGATTGAATTCATCCTAATAACAACATAAAAGCAATCAGATTACGATACACACGAAACCAAAACGAGAAGTCATCAGCAACAGAACAGTCCTTACAACTGAATCAGCTCTAATTCTAATAACAAGAGAACAGAACAGAACATAAACCCTAAAACAACCAGAAAGAAAGATTCAAGCAAGCAAACAAGCAATCAATCCGTCGAGGAGAAATCGATCGAAGAGAAAGTCTTACCGACTCAGAAACCACCGACTGGGCGATAAGCGAGCTTGATTCGATCTTTTACGGAGAATTATTCTTTCAATTCAATTGGGGAGAGAGAGAGAGAGGCGTGGTTTTTTTTTTTTTTTTTTTTTTTTTTTCGATTTCTCTTCTTCTTCTGTCTGCAGTAGACGAAAGAGAAGAGCTGTTTTTCTTTTTCTTTTCTTTTTCGCAGTAAATAAATACATATAACATTTCATTTTCTTGAGAAAAGAAGTCTACGTGGAAAACCAAGGTCTCACTTATAAATAAATAAATAAATAAATAAAATATTCTTCATTCCAATTAAGGACCAATTGTGAATCATTTTGCGCACCCCACCCAGAGTAGAATCTCACTGTTCCCAGTGCAGTGCAGTCCAGGTGCGCATTTGATTCCATGCTTCTGCTGTCTACTAAGCTATCTGAAGTGGGGACCATTGATCAAATTTTCAACTTTGTCCTCATAATGAGAAATTCTATTCACACACTCGAGAGTTTTTCGATCAATACGAGCCGACATGATTTGAGATGTTGGGTAGGACCATCTAAGACTCTACGAGATGAATAGGGATGGATAAGAATAAAATTATCCCTAGGAATAAAATTAGAGGTGGGCACGATCCGGATCGATTTCAAATTTAGAAGAATTTAACTCAAATTGTTTAAATTTAATGGATATGGTTTTGTTCGGATTCCCTCATTTTGAATGTTGGAACTGAAAATAATTCGAACAATTTAGAACGGTCTGGTTTCAAAAGGTTTCACTGTTTTAACACCCATAAAACCATTGAATTCAGGGTGAGATTAATGAATTATTCTTCCTACATTTTTATTATCAGTTGGGTCTTATAAGCTTTTTATTTATTTTTTAACATGAATAATAACAAGAATAAGAATTGATGAAAATTAAATACGAAGATATTACACTAGAAGGTTTTTTAAATCTCTAAATAATTAAATGGATTAGTTGAGCTCTCAATGACAATCATAAAGCTACCAGTGTTATACAAGCATCTTTGCCTCCATTATCTGCAACAAGAATCCAATCAAACAACAAATAGAGAGAAATTATTTGAACTTTACCACTGGGAATAACGTTTTTGGATAAATAAATCAGGCGAATCTTGACTTAAAGATGGCAACAGAAATACCAAATTGTTTCATTTAGCTTCCATGATTCATAATAAAATAAACTTGATCTTGCGCATTCGCGACAATAACAGTCGTTGGCACTCCACCAACTCGGCAATGTGCATTATCCTTACTGATTACTTCGACTCAATCCTCAAACCCGGACCCTGTCCCGATCTCAAATCCTTGTTCCCCCCAGTGATAACGACATAGTAAAATGAACAACTTCTAGCCATCCCAACAGAGGAGGAATCAAAGACACCATATTCTCCATGGGAAGTCACAAAGCCCTAGGTCCATACAGCTTTCGTGCCTTCTTTTTTCAACATTATTGGGACACGGTCAAGACAGACATTATTGAAGTTGTGAAATACTTTTTTATTACTTGCCACCCTGATCCTAAGCTCAGTGAGATCTTCATAGCGCTCATCCCAAAGGTCACAAACCTCACTACTCTTGACAAATTCCAACCTATTGGCCTTTTGTAATGTCATTTGTAAAATCATTTCCAAAATCATGGCCAACGGGTATTCTCCCAACCATGGAGCTTTCCTTAAAGATCGGTCAATCTCTGACAGTGTCGTTATTGCTCATGAAACTTTATTTCAAATGAAACATTGTTGAAAGAAAAAACAGGGGTGGATGGCAATTAAAATAGATATGGCCAAAGCATATGACATAGTTGAATGATCTTTCCTCTTTGATATCATGAGAATCCTTGGGTTTGATGAAAATTGGATCCAACTGATCTCTCAGTGTGTCCCTACCTCATCCCTCGGGGTTATTCTCAATGGCAACCCCCTCAGAAGCTTTTCTCCATCCCGAGGTCTTCGACAAGGAGACTCATTTTTGTTACTGAGACACTATCTCGAAAGCTGGCAATAGCAGAATTAAACAATGATATCAAAGGAATAATTATTCTTAAAATATCTCCTTCCATCAGCCATCTTTTATATGCAGATGACCTTATGTTGCTCTATCGTGTGTCCTTCAAACGAGCCAACGTTGTTAAATATATCCTCTCCTCTTACTGCACCCCCTCAAGGTAAGCGATAAAATATAATAAATCTTGTCTTTTCAGCTCCAATGTCCACCCTAGACAAAATCTTACAATCCTTGTCTTACAATCTCTTCCTCTCCAAAAGAAAATTGCAGACTTTCAATTATTGATTGACAAAATCAACGCTAAACCGTCTTCCTGGAAGGCCAAAGTTCTTTCCCAAGCAGGACAAACAGTCATGATAAAAGCAGTCATCAATTCAATCCCAATCTACACCATGCAAACCTTCCTTTTACCGTGCTTTATTTCAACCAAGCTTGACACCATAATCAGAAACTTCTGGTGGCAAGGAACAAAAGACAACAAAGCTAAACACCTTTGCCCTTGGACTACATCACCCTTCCTTGCCATTTAGGGGGTCTGAACATTCTGACAGCCTGCACAAAAAAATTTTGCCTTAATGGCAAAAACATCTGGAATGCAATTTCTACACCTTCAAAACCCTCGCATCATGCAACTCAATCAAGAGCCTATATTAGTTCAACAAAAGTCTCTTTCAAATCTCGAGCTTTCCATCCATAGAATATTTTGCTTTGAGAGGAAACCTAACGGTTCTAAAAAAGATTAAGATATTTATCCTCTGGCAGGTCTGATCGGGCACTACCATTGATTTATGGACAGACTGTTGGGTCAAACCTGGTTTCATCTTGGCAGAATGTCGAGAATTAATGACGGTTGACCTAGATACTCTCCCTTCCCAAATCCCCAACCTATGGACCCCCGATCATTATAATATCCCTCAATGGAATTCAAATCTCATTCTATCCATCTTCCCTCAGCCAGTTGCTATAGACATCCTTGACATCACCGTCAGACCCTCCGACGAACTTGATAATCTCATATGGAACTTTGACAACTGAGGAGTTTTCTCAGTCAAAAGTGCAACAAAGGCCTTATCAAACAACTCCTTAGCCTCTTCATCCTCCAACCATGCTGCACCAGGTATGACTCCCAACCTTTTTTAGGAACTTTGGCGGTTGAAAGCACCAACTAGTGCAATTTTCACCTTGTGGAAAGTCACTCAAAATTTGCTCCCAATAATGACCAACCTACAAGAATTCATATGCCGGTGGACAACAGGTGTATCTTTTGTCACAGCCATCAGAAGGATTCCCTACACATATTCTTTATTTGTCCTCTCATCACCCATCTTTGGCAACAATCTCCAATTCCTATCAACTAGCCCACAGTTGCACTTCCTTCCAACACTATCGCGAACATCATCACTTTTATGTGGGAGACAACTAGGGCACACTCTCATATAATGGAGGAGATGTTATCCCAGTTCACAACGGTTATCCAGATAATCTGGCACATGCGAAACAATATCCTTTTCAAGAAATCTTGTTTCACGATCTCACAATTCTTCAATTCTTTCAACACCACTTGGTCAAATTGGAGAAAACAATGGTTCGAAGCCCCACATCACAATCAACATCCACTTGACCCAACCTCACTTCATCAAATTCTTGCTACAGCCGTCACCAATAATCACCCCAATATGCAACACACCAACCTATATCCCACCACTAATATTCTGAGGTCTCTAAACAACACAACTGTCGGCATCCCCTCCCATCGATTGACTTTAATCCAAGCACAATTACAGGCTATCAAGCACCATAAACTTAATAACTCACCCTCCGCCCCCTACCATGGATCAACTTGCCGACACAAGGAATGATTATTGTTACTTATGATGCGAGTTTTTATGCCTCTTCATAGAAAGGAGTTGTCAGTGTTTTAGCAGTGAACGATGGTGGCAAAGTTCTAACTAAGGTGGTTTCGGTGATCTCCGAAAGAGTTTTGGATAACACTATGACAGAGTGTCACGCAATAGAGGTGACACTTTTGTTGATCCAATCACGCCAATGGAGGACAGCCTTCTTGTTGGGTGATTCTGGTTCTTTCGTTTATCTACTCAATGATAAAAACCATGATGATCACACAAACGCGCATTGGATGTGGCACCCTTTGCTTAGTAGTATAAAAAACTTATTTGCTGTCAATTGTAATTGATACTGTAACTATATCCCTCGAGAGCTAAATTGTGAAGCTCACGAGCTTGTTGCACTTGCTGGATGTACACTTAGTTTTATTGATTAATATATATAGCTATAAGCATTATCAAAAAATACAAAATAGAGATATTCTTACTTGAGCAGTAGACATCAACCTTGATCTCACATATTGATAAAGTGGGTAGTAATCACAATACACATCAACCCTCATGATATCCCATTAACCCTCTTGATATCCAAACTAAGAGTAGCACTGAGATCATGAATCAAAGCCTTGATCTCCACCTTGAGCACCAAATCCTCACCCCCCCCCCCCCCCCCCCCCCCATTAACTCCTCCAATCCCCTAATAATGACTTCTGCATGTTCAACATCAAATTCCCCCTTGGATCACAAATGACGCACCAATCGCTGCAATCCAAGCCCCCTTCTTCAAACCCTATCCCACCAACTCATTTCTATACAAACCCTTAAAACACAACCTAAATGGCAATCACTCGTTCACTCTCGAAGAGGAGCCTCATTCCTCACCAAAAGGCTTTGCAATGTAATCTATGTTTCTCAACCAAATAGCCTTTAGAACTTGAAGAATCTCCTGCACAAACTTCTGGTCGTGAACTACACGCTTGAGATCGAGTTGGAGTTTTCGCACTTCGGCTTCCCCAAGTTTGGCGTCCCTCCGTTCTTCTTCCAACTTTTGCAAAAGTTTGAGGGTCTGTTGATTGATGGAGTGGTGGTGGTGGTGGAGGATGAGGGACTCGTTCATGGTTTCTTCCATTCAAAGGTGAGAAATGCGTAGTCGAAATCGGTCCCGCTTTCATCTTCCATGATGAGTTTTTTGTTGTTTTTTCTTCCCTTTCGTTTCTTCTTTTTCCAATTTTGCTATCACTTCTTTCACAGATGCCTTGCGTGTTGAGTAAAACAAGCCTACTTAATTAGCGTGCTTGAGAAAGAGCTCTACACGTTTTGGGTTAGTTAAGGTGTTATCCAAAACGGGTTGGAATCGAACTGTTTGAATTCAAACATTTAGAACCGGACTCGAACTGTTCTACAATGTATCCAAACTGATTATGACCATTTATTAATATACACAACAAAAATCGGACCGTTTGGAACAAAACGAGCCGATTTTGTTTGGATACGCGGTTCCTCGACCTGTTTGCCCACCCCTAAATAAAACTATCCCTCCTTAATCCCTATCCATGCAAAATGGCCCAACGCCATTTCACCAAAAAAATATATAAATATATATAGTTTTTAGGTTGCAATGAATAGTTGCTCTACGTGCTATAAAATTCCGACCATTCACAATCTAATTCACTGCCCACTCTTATAATTTTTTTCTTGTTCTCTTCCAATTTTATTTCACTTATTATTTTGCAATTCTCTCTCAATGGCAGCATCTCAACCAATATCGCAATAGAAATCTAGGGCACTTCGTAAACCCAATTTCATTCAACTTGAAGATGAAGCCCTGTGTAGGGCATGGATAGCATTCGGAGAAGATCCGATTATTGACACCGATCAACGAGGCCAAACGATGTGGGAGTGCATACATAAATCCTTTATTCAAGTTTTGGGTAGAAATCCATTCAGTGCACTTCAACATAAATGGAAAGGTAGTGACTATTTAACAACACATATTATTTTGTCCTATACCACCACTCCCTACTTTTCCCTCCCACACCACAATTAAAAAAGATTAAAAAAAAAAAAAAAAAACAACAACAACAACACACATCTCCTTTTCTCCCTCCCTCTCTGCTCCTCTCTTTTCCATCAAGCACCACCAACATACCTGTCACTGTCGGCCACACCACCAATTAAAAAAAACACTCTACACAATCTATTTTTTCTCCTTTCCACTCCGTCTTCTCTAAAAAACAATAAATAAATAAATAAAAATCCACTTCTCTCCTTCTCTGCTCTTCTATTCTCCAAGCACCACCACCCCATCGGTAGCACCAAAACACCATGCCCGGTCACTGCCGGCAGTGCCAAAACACCATGCCCTGTCACCATCGGCCGCACCACCACGCCCCACCATCGCCTCATTCTTCTTCTTTTTTCTCCATCTCCCTCGCTAAGGACTCCGCGACGATGGGTTACCCACTCGTTGTAGCCTTTGCGAGGCAAAAAAAAAAATTGGTCCTCACAGAGGCTCCTGTGAATGGATAACCCATCCTTGCGAAGACCACTGCACATGGGGGTTATTCATTCGTAGGAGCCTATGTGAGGGAGATGGATGAAGCAAAAATAAAGAAGATAAAAGATAGGAGAATAATTAGGTAGTGGTGGGGCGTGGTGGTGCTAGGAGAAGAGAGTAACAAATAAGGATATATGTGTGCAAATTTTTTTTCTCCAGATAAGACAAAACAAATGGGAGAAGAAAAGAGATTGTGTGGAGTGTTTTTTTAGTTGATGATACTGTTGGTGGTGACGGGGCGGGATGTGGCATGGTGGCGATGTTTGATGGAGGATAGAGGTGCAGAGAGGGAGGGAGAAAAAGAGATGTGTTGTTTTATTTTTATTTTTTCAATTGGTGGTGTGGGAGAGAAAAATAGGGGGCGGTGGTGTGGGACAGTAGAAGATGTGGTGTTAAAAAGTCACTGCCAAATGGAAAATGATTCAATTTAACGAAATTTGACTATATAGAGCGCTAAAACCATGGTAGAAAAACGCAATAATAAGGTAAGTTACTTTTATATTTCAAATTCTTTTAGTTATTTTTTTTTATTGTTTTGAAAATGATGTTTGATTTAGTTTTTCATATTATCTGGTTTGGTTTATGTTGCTTAATTATGCAAATATGCTCTATAGCCAACTGGCGGATTGGACGTTCAAGTTTGAGAGGTATACTCAAAGACACACCTAAGTAACACCAATGAAATAGTGACGCGAGCAATACAATAAAATAAAAAACTAGATAAATGATGGAGGAGATTTTGATGGAAGCCCATTGATTCTATTTATCCTCCTGTTTGGGAGACTCAACATTGGCAAATGTGTATTTGAACGAATACTAAAATCCGATCATACTGGCTTCAATTCAACAACAATACTGAATGGATAGGCAGAACAAGATATTCGAACGATGTCGTGCAAAGACGAGGGCTACTCATTCTAAAGATGACCCTATGAATTGGGAGGAGACGTTGGATCTAGTTATGCATTGTTTTTAGGTTTATTTAATGTATTATGTTTACTTATTGTATCAAGAAATACATGTAATTAATTAAATATTTTTATTTCAAACAAATTTTTTTGTTCCTTTAAAGCAAATACAATAATATAGTAAAAGCAGATATAACAACACTTAATCAAATTAAACAACTATCTGTTTCGAGAAGTTGCCCATAATGTTCAACTAGATCATTTTTCAATTGCCGATTAGCTTCCTTCAAATGCATCCTATGCAAATTCGATAGCGATTGCAACAGGCAACGGTGCGCGTGTCAACGGTACTGGTTCTAATTCATGGGCTAACGATTAAAAGTTTTCGGGATTCGGGTCAACTTCATCTTAAATGACCATGTCGTGCAACAAAATACAAGTTGTCATAATGGCAGATAGATCAGCTCTATTCCAAAGTCGGGCAGGGAATTTGATGATTGCCCACCTAAACTATAACACTCCAAATGCACGCTCAACATCATTTTTAATACCTTTTTTATGTTGAGCGAATAATCATTGTATGTTAGAGATTGTTTGATTGATAGTCTGAATAAGAGCAACCCATTAGGGTATGTCTTGTCTGAGATATAATACTCATGTTGTATTGATGACCATTCACTTGAAAATAAGCATGCGGTGCAGTACCACTGGCTATGTCATCGAATGAGGGCAAAAATCTAAATCATTGATATTATTGTGGGACTTAGCCATACTGAAGAAATTCTGCAAATTCATAGTGAACCCATATGCAACGGCTCCAAAGATAATGATAGGTTTATTCATATGGCCTGTATGAGTCCCATGCCAAGCTATTGAATAGTTTTTCCATTGTCAGTGCATGCAATCCAAACTTCCCACATGCCTGAAAAGGCTTGAGTTTCAGGTTGATGAAGCAACCGTTGAACATCCTATTGAGTTGGCTTTCATAGGTATTGGTCACCAAATATGGCAATCACAGACTTGCAAAAGCAGTTCAACAACGCTAATGCAGTGCTTTCACCGTATGTACAGTAGTCGTCGAGTTGATCGGCTGGACGATTGTACACAAACATATGGATTGCGACTGTCATCTTTTGCAAAGATTGACGACCTTCCCTCCCAACTGCATTGACGCCTTGTTGAAAGTAGGGATGATTTTCCTCCCATGCATTCAAGATGTGGACAAACAGACGATTACTCATTCGACTGCGACGATGAAAACAAGATTTTGGATAAGTTGACTTTGCTGCGAAGTAGTCATTCTAGAGTTGTACATGACCATCTTTTTTGTTACGCTCAATGACTTGTCTTCCTTTACGGGAACTCTTGTGAGAAGAGCCTTGATCTTCTTTATCTTGTTGATATTAGATTGCAGTAATACACGCCGTGATGATGTTTTCACCATATTGAACATGCCTTAGACAAGATTCACCAACGCCTTCTATTAGCTGAAGGCGAAGATTCTTCCCGGTACATGACATTTGTAATTAGCAAAAGGGTGAGTAGAAAAAAATATGAGAGATGCACAAACAAACGTTTGCAAAGAGAAAATGAAAATGTTGAGTTGGTTATCCATCCCCATTGGAGATGGTCTAAGGCTGTGTACAGTTCGATTCTGCTCATTCCAATTTTGACTTAAAAATCGTAAATCGTGACCTAAATGCATATGTTTCTATATGTGTGATATATCTAGTCTCTCATTAATTGGAATAAAGGCACATTAATTATGTCACTCATTCCAATTAGTGAAACATATAACGGATAGACTTATGTATTTCATGCATCTTCTAACAGTTTTAATTTTGATCATTTAATGTCCAAAGTTTAAAACTTCTCGTCCTATTTTCTATGAGGCACGTCGACTATTTTCGATGCTCTTATCAAGTGTCAGACGTTTTTCATCGATCAGATCTCTCCCTTCAACAACTCTTATCAGATACTCAAGTCATGAAACTCACAAATGTACACTTCCCAGACAACTTGTCGCTTCAACGAAGATTTCAGAAACAACCCATGTTGAGGAATCCCATTTAAAACTTACTTTTTGCTCACAAGGTTTGAAAATCTCAGCAAAAACAGGGTCCATTAGAAATGGGAAGCAAATGCATGCCCATATTCTTAAGTTAGCATACAATTATGAACTGTCGTTGCAGAACCAGCTGTTGAACATGTATGTAAAATGCAAAGCATTTGACGATGTGTACAAGGTGTTTGATGAAATGCCTAGTCGCAATGTTGTTTCATGGAATATGGTTATCTCTGGTTTGAATTGGGATTTTCAGAGAATTGAGAATATGGGTCTTTGTTATTTCAAGCAAATGTTGGTTGATATGGTGGAACCCAATTATATTACTTTTATTAGCTTGCTCACTACTTGTATTGAGTTGAACGATATGGAGACCGCAGAACAGCTGCATTGTCATATAGTGAAGTTGAATTTGAGTTCGGATACTATTGTTGGGAGTGCTCTAGCTGATCTCTATGGAAAGTGTGGTTTAGTGGAAGATGCGAGAAGGTTGTTTGATAGAATCCTGGCAAAAGATTTAGTACTGTGGAACGTGATGATGTCTTGCTACACTTTGAATGGGTTGGGAGAAAAGGCTTTAGGAACATTCAATTTATTGAGGTCTGAAGGCTTTCAAGGAGACAACTTTACGTTCAGTAGTTTGCTCTCTTCTTGTGGGACTATCGGTTCGTGTGGTTTGGGTATGCAGATTCATAGTCTTATTGTTCGACTGTGCTTTGATGTTGATATTCTTGTTGCTAGTTCACTTGTTGATATGTATGTAAAGACTGGTAAGATAGAAGAAGCTCGCACAGTTTTTGATGGAATGATCATTCGAAATGTTGTGTCTTGGACAACAATGATAGTTGGGTACGGAAGGTGTGGAGATGGTAAAGAAAGCATAAAACTTCTTAAAGAAATGCTTGAAGGAGCTTTTTACCCAGATGAGCTGACAATGGCTAGCATACTAAGCTCTTGCGCAAATTCAGCATCTTATACAGAAACTATTCAGGTTCATGCTCACACAACAAAGAAAGGGTTTGAAGCTTTTCTATCCATAGGAAATGCACTTATAAATGCATATTCCAAATGTGGGAGTATTGCTTATGCATTTCAATCTTTTAGTTCAATTACAGAACCCAACCTTGTTACATGGACTTCAGTGATTAGTGCTTATGCATTTCATGGTCTTTCCAAACAAGCTGTACATACTTTTGAACAGATGTTATCAGCAGGTATCAGGCCAGATCGAATTGCATTCCTAGGGGTCCTTTCAGCTTGTAGCCATGGGGGACTAGTGGATGATGGTTTTCGATATTTTCATTCAATGGCTAGGGCTCATGATATTGTGCCTGATTTGGAGCACTACACCTGTCTCATCGACATACTTGGAAGAGCTGGTCAGCTGGACGAAGCTTACAAAATTTTGGTGAACATGCATATAGAGCCTAGTGTTAATGCCTGGGGAGCATTTATTGGGGCTTGTAGAGCCCATGGTAGTGTTGAGTTAGCCAAATGGGCTGCAGAGAATCTTTACAAGTTAGACCCAGAGGATCCAGTGAATTACACACTCATGGCTAACATATATGCTTCTGAAGGGGAGTGGATTGATGTGGCAAAATTGCGGAAGATGATGAGGGACAAATGCGATTACAAAGTTCCAGGTTGTAGTTGGATTGAGTTGGGTGGTAAGGTTCACACATTTGTATCTAGTGATAAATTGCATTCCCAAGCTACAGATATGTATGTTCTGTTGGAATTATTGGTTACAGAAATGGATCAGAATTACAAGTAAAAAGATTAGATCCTCAATTTAAAGCAGTTGAGCATGAATGTCTCAGCTCGATGTGGCTTGCAATCTTGTAATGAATCCACAGAGGCATGGTTTGTTCATTTTTCTGCGAGCCCATTGGCGGGACCGAGGCGGGAGGACAACATGAGGGGGAAGCTTACTATTCATTTATGTAGCAAAGAGTGGAACAGGGCAGCGAGCTTGTTCCATGCACGTCAAATTTCTCTTTACGATGGAGATCAGTACAGCTTCTTCATCTGAGGTAAGAAGTAATGAGATCCTCATATTTTATGAGCAATGCATTTTTTTCTCCTATTGTACTAACACCTTGAAGTAACTTATTTTCTAAAAACCTTGAACGCATCCATCAAATCATTATCTCTGACATTGGAATAATATTGAAAAATTACAACCACAGCATGGAACTTTCCTCTTCACTTTTTTTTGCTCTCTCTTTTAAAAAGAAAACACAACCCTTAAAATTTTCAGTCTTAGGTTGTATCAATGAATTAGCAAAAAAACATTAGCATGGTAAAAGTTCATTTTCCAGGAAAAACAAACAAACAGTACAATACCTTTTGAATTAATCAAACTGGTAATAAATATCTGAAAAAGCCTCTTTCTATGCCAACATAACAGGAACTTTCATTATAGTTTGTAAATATTGCCGTATCTTAATTCCTTAAACTTCTAAACTTAAATTTGTTTTTTTAAATAATAAAACAATAATGTAGTGCATTAGATCAAGGAAGACAGTGCACGAGGGAGCGAGAAGCTCACTATTAATGAAAGCAAAGAGAGAAAATAGGATCACAAAAACACTTTGGAGATGGGAAGATCTTTTAAACAGGTCATATTGATGAAACTGAGAACGTTTAATTTGATTTCCAATGTCAGAAGAAGATATTGGAGGCTGTTGTGGTTCTCTCTGGAAACTGAGGCACTTGAAACACAAGGAAGAAGAAGTATCATGTTTGAGTTATGGGACTCCATATATCTCGAGTAAAGATCTTGATTGGCTTGGAGATCATTTGCAAAATCTCTTGCTGATAATAGTGTGATTGCGTCACAGCTTGAAAAGGAAGCTCCGATTCATTAAGAACAATGATGATGATTACAGAGTCCAGATTCAAGTAAGTCTACTTATGCTGAAATGAGCAAATCCTCTCTCTTTCCAAGTTTCTCGTATTTATTGAAGTATATATTCTTGGAACGAAAAATTTAATTATGGAATTTAAAAGTAGTAGCATGGTATAAAGGATAAAAAGGCTTTAAACATTTAGAACCCTCAATATCCAAGAAAAAGGTGTAGTTAGGTTTGAAAAATGATGCACAGACACCAACACACAAACACGAGTGTCATGTCAGACATACACACCGGATAAGCAATTTAAAAAAAAAACTAGGACTTGCCGATACGTCAAACCTTAATTTTTTTATTTTTCATAGTTTGTACAAACATAAACAATAATCAAATAAACATCCTCAAAGCTTATAAGTCATAATTCATAACTCAAAAGTGGGATCATAAGTCTTAAACATCACAAGTCAAGTTAATACACAAATAAGGAACATCAACAAAACTCAAGCATGCGTGATTTCTTCTTACATCTCATCTTGCATTACTAAAAAAAATCTTGATTTTTGATGGTTTGTAAACTCTTTTTTATTTGCACCTATTTAAAATAAAAATTACACATTCATGTTTAGACTGTGTCCGACTCGTTGATCATATGTCCAACATGCGTCAGAGCTGCACTGTAGGTGTGTTGGTCTTGGACACTGGTGCGGCAAGTTTTTCAAGTCGGGTTTGGGTGCCTACCTTTAGGTTATTTTATGTGGAAAGGGGGGGGGGGGGGGGGGGGGGGAGGGGGTTTTAAAGCTTTTGGATGGTGATAAATGAAACAAAACAGAGTTATTCTTTATCAAAATAAATGGAGAGTTAAACTTTCGACTGAGTTGGTTGAAGCAAGGCACCAATCACTAATGAGTTTTGTTGAAAAGATTTTCTTTGTCAACATTTCATCATCATTTCAGTGTGTTGACGTCAAAAAAAGATTTTACATGATTATTGTATGGAGTGTGCAAATTCACATCTTATACTGAAAGTATTTAGGTTGATGCTTGTGCAACAAAGAAAGGGTTGGAGACTTTTTTTTATAAATGCTCACTCTAAGTGTGGAAGTGTCACTTGTCCGATAAGATGCGCGTGTCCGTGTCCATGCATCCTAGATGTTATCAAAAGGCATGGCAAACCGAATCTCATTCCTAGAGTTTTTTTGGCTTCTAGCCATGGTGGACTAGTAGATGAGGGCTTTCAATATTTTATTCAACGACCAGGAATCATCACATTGTGCCTAATTTGGAGCACTGAGTGCCTCATCAGCCTTCTTGGGAAAACTGGTCAGCTACACAAGGGTTATGCAATTTTGGTAAACATGGCTGGCTACAAAACCCAGTCAGTGTTTTGGTAGCATTCACTGGGGCTTATCGATCCCATGGTAATGTGGGGTTGGCCAAATGCACTGCTGATAAATTTTACAAGTTGGACCTAGAGGATCCAGTGAATTATACCTTCATGGTTAACATATATGCTTCTGAAGGGCATTGGATTCGTGTGTGCGTGTATGTGTGCGATTTTTTTTAAAATTCTGTTCCTGATAATGTGATTGTGTCCCAGCTAAAGGAAGATCTGATTCATGAGGAATATGAAGAAGATGATTGCAGCAATTCGGATCATTTTACTAGAAGCAGGTCTACTGATACTGAAAAGATCAAATCCTCTCATCTTTGATGAGAAAGTGACACCAGATAAGTCCCTAGAGAATAAATTCATGTTATCTTACTGTTCTTAATACGATTTTGTTCTTGTCCTGCTTCTTTGAAATTCTTATTATTGTCTATTCGTGGTGTGGAAAAGGAAAACATGGGTTCATTTTACTCAGGCAAGTTTTTCTAAGCCAAAGTCGGCTATGAACTCAAGCTTTTACAATTTTAGACGGCTACTTATTTACTTAGACAAATACAAATCCAATTGTGTCCTAAGCATCTTGCATGAATTGCTAATACAATTTATTCATTCAACAGTGAGTGAATTGAATTGCACTTATTGTCATTTCTTGACAATCCTTCAAGTTTCTCTTATCTTTTGGACCTTGTAGAACCAAATATTTACTCGAATACCGTGTTTATATAGCAGCATGGTATATAAGCTAAAATACACAAACCTTTAATAGTACATTTAGAACCTCAATATCCAACAAAAGGTCTAGCTAGGCTATGTAAACTTTGGGGTGCCATCAAATTAAGTTAATATTTGGGATTGGGAAGCTGATGGTTGGTGAAGAATTAGTGAAATAAAACAGGAATTCTCTTTATCGAAATTTAAATGAAGAATTAGACTTTTGGCTTGGTTGGTTGAAGCAAGCCACCAACCAGTGTTGTCTCTTGTCTATGAAACAAACAAGAGGTATTGCTACAACCTATTATTGCTCTAAAGAGAGACACAGGCTAATAGATACTCTGTCCCCTGCTAAAATCGTGAGGGGAGATGATGAGGCAAGGAGAAGAGAAAAAAGGAAGAAAATGGGGAAGACAAGGAGAAGGGGAAGGGGAAGGGGAGGAGTTTCTGTTAATTTGAAGTTTTACTTGGAGTTATTCATCAAGATAGAGGTTAGTGCCTGGTTTTTTTCCTAAGTAATTAATTAAGAGCCTTGTTTTGAGCCGGGAGAAAGGCTTCCAGTGATCCAATGAAGCAAACGAGGTTAGTAGTACACATCAAGTCATCAATTATGCTTGATTGATTGCATGTGGACTTGTGGAGTTATCATTGATAACAGAAAACTAACTTCCCTGTCCTTTATTTTTCAAGGATTACATTGTGGCAGGATTAGCACAAACATCTACAATCGTAGGTAAATTCATCAGGTATGGGTGTTTTACTAGGTGGTAGGACTCTAATGGTAAGAGGTAAAGGAGCATAACGTCAATGTAAAGGGGGAATTTGTAAGGGAAATCTACAATCGACGTTCCAGAAAGGTATGGGCACACTTCTGAACCCTTTAAGACGATGTCGTTTTTTATTGGATTTTGCTCAAATTACACATTAGGTTCAGAGTTTTGGCATTTTGTCGGTTCACCCATTAGAAATGCACATTTACCTTCTCAATCCATATTAGAGAATCTCCAGTGTGTGATTCAAGAAAGGGGGTTTTGAACTATTTTCATACTGTAATTGGCAAACAAGCTTAAAACAACGGGTAGCTTTGAGAGAGAAATGAAAAAAAAATGGTTAAGTTTTGACCAAATTGGGCTAGGCGTTGTTGTCCCTGAGAGGAGAAGAGAGATGGTGAAAGTAGGAAGAAAAATTTGGTTTATATTGATAGGTATCCTTCAGTAGTAGATAGTGTGGTGTCTAATAGAAAAGTGATGGTATCCTTGTGTCAAAAAGTGAGATGATTTTTGTAAACATGAGTCAAATAGACAAATAATTGTGGATGCTCTTACAATTTTGGATAATCCAGTTGGGATTATCCCTAACAGTTTATACTTTTCATACATTGGTGGGTCACCCTTTCACAGGTCATACTTTTAAATTTACTTACTTCTAAAAATGAAAGGGCTGAATAGATCATGAAAAAATATCAATTGTTTAAAATTATTTGCAGTGCAATTCTTCTGTTTTCAAAACTCCAATTAAAAATCTGAGAACCCTGGTTAGGTATGGTGGTTGGCATATTGGCACAAAAAAATCTCTTCCTTTTGTCAACATGTAGAGATTTTGTTTAGGTGAAGAAAGTAAAGCAAGTTTGGCAGCTTGCAGTGATTTGAAAATTCAAACTATAAGTCTGTATAGGTGCAGTGTGTTGTAGGGACTAGCAGAGAGAATTTTGTTGATGTGTGGGGTTTGCTTTGCTTTGCTTTGTGGGGTTTGCTTTGCTTTGCTTTGGAGCAGAAGTCACCATCAACTCTTTATTGTTATGAGCTGTATGTAACCAGAGGCAGAGCACAGCAGAGAGCATATCTCTCTCTTGTGATAGGATTGGGGGGGGGGGGGGGGGGCGCTCCTGCGCACAAAGCACCTTTGAATTGTTGGTTTGATTTCCTTGGATGATTATCTCAATGGGTTTCTTCAACCAAACCAAAATATCCATCTTTTGCTCCCCTAATCCCAGTCATGAAACTTGAGTGACAGAATCCAAGGATAAGTCATTTTCTTTTGTCTTGTCATGCATGCTCCTTCTAGGGCTGCAAGCGGGTAGATGGGTTGCAAGGCTCACCCAATGTCTTGCCCAACATATGTTGGTGATCTCAATTTTATCCACACCCAGAGAACTATGATTATAGATTAGTACACAAAAAACAACCCATTATTCTGAATCTAAAATGAAAGAACTGTTCTCAAGACAAACATTAAATGGAAGGTCACTTGATCAAGAGTGACAGACACATTTTACACACTACCTGTAGAGCGAGCGATGGAGAGATCAGACATCTCAGAATGTAGAATAATGGAAGCTCTTATAAGTTATAATATACGATTATTAGTGTTTGAAATTTCAACACATTACAAGGTCAGCACTAAATCCCTCCTACTCACAAACTCCAAGGGCTGAAATGAGAGTCAACTATGAAATTAGCCCTCTATTAAATTAGCTTAGACTCATAAGTTAGGTTATATACACACAACGGCCAGTGGGAAGTCTTAGCTAGTTCGGCGTTTGCCTTCGATCTCCTTAATTCTCTTGGCAGTAAATGCTTTGAAGACCTGATACTCATCCACCTCCTGTTGATTCAAAAGAAAAACTATTAGCTGTGGTATTAATGACTTTGCATTAAGAGAGATTAGGGAAGGGAAGAAAAGGGGGATTTACATGTAACAAGAAATGCCTCTCCACAATATCAACCAAATCTTGCTTCGATAGGCCTGGATATGGATGAGAGCCCACCTAAGACGATAAATCACCAAGATAATGTTAGATTTAGAAAGAAAAAAAAATTGGGTAAGGAATAGAATTTTTAGAGTATCACAAGGGATTTACTTGTAACAAACAAAAATGGTGTTTCGTGTTTTTTTATTGAGTTCTGCATTATAGTTTATCATCATCTTGCAAACAAGGGGGCAGAGAACTACGTTTTCAAAATATGAATTTGTATGGGTTTCCAACCCATATTTGAAGGCTATTATGTAACAGTTAGGATTTACGAACTTTAGAAGTGAATGGTACTTACAAGATTGTAGTGTCTGCAATATCTCCACAATGAAGATTCCCCTAATTTTGCAAACCTCACTTTCTGATCACCACAAGTAACAAACATATATATGTAAGAATAAAAGGAATAACTTATGATTGAATCACACTTGTTTTAGAAGATAACATACCAGCTGAGGTTTGTAAACAATAGGTTGGGCTTCTCGATAATGAGCTCTGCTTACTGCTTTTGTAGAAGAAACCCATGGCCTTGCATTGCGAACTCTTGGTTTACTTGGCTTACGAAACTCAACACCAGTTGCTGCCCAGGAAATAACGGAGTGTTAGATAGAGCATTAAAAATGGTATTGCTTACTATTGTCTAGTTAGGAATGGGTCACATTTGCTTAGGATTAATGAACTCACAAAAATCATGATACTTCTCGCCTATGTCAGAGCTGCTGCAAGAGTTATCGAAGTCATGATCCTCATCATCTTCTTCATGCCCTGTGGGTGGTTCCAACACACTCAACGCATTCCTCTGTAGTTTTACTTCCACTCCATTCTTCAAAACCTTGATTACCAATGACACCGAATTAATTGTTTGAAAACAGAACTGATAATCTATTATAAGATTGGAAAAAAAAAAAAAACTACAACAATAAGAAATAAGAAACAGTCAAAAGTTCAATTAGAGTTAGAAAATCGTAACTAGTAACTACACTATTTACACATTCTATTACTTACAGAGTCCAGACTAACAGAGTAACTGCTAGCAGATTTGAAGTTCAAACAAACATCATTTGTTTCCTGGAAACCCTTAAGCCAAACTTGAACACAGCAAGAAAATCGATACCAACATAAGCAAATTTTAACAAATTTCCATGAAATGGCACAAACAATCTAAGAATTTAAGCACTAAACAGATGGAAACATAGACAAACCAATTTAAAATGAACAGAATCACAATTTCATAAACTGGGTTTGCAGTCAATAGAACAGAAGCAAATTAAACTGGCTTACTTCCTTGAAAACTAGAAAACTTTTGAATTCAAACACCAAACAGAACAACACAAAAATGAACTTGGATTCTAGTTAATAAAACAGTAATCAATTCAAACAAAAATTAAACTTTGATCCTAAACACCAACTAGCTTTTGAATCAAAACATTGTACAAAGCTAACAACACATAGAGTTGAATGAGTTCATTGATTGGGATTCCTCAATTGATGAAAAGCTGTAAAAAACTTACTAGCCAGTGCCAACCACCAAGACCAACAGCCTTCTTGACAACACCTTGAAGACCCACAAGAACTGATTTAGTCCTGTTGTTTCCTGTCACAATAACTTTTGTGTGCCTTGGAAGAACAGAGAGCTCTTCATCCCCACTTTCCTCCCTAAATGGAGATAGCAATCTAGAAGAGCACATCCCACTCGCCAACATTTTTGCAATCTTCTATAGCTATGGAAAACCAAGCAAACTAAACAAATCTCCAAACTGTCAAAACTCAGAACAATTGAACCAATGCAGCAAATTCGACCTCCATGATCACAAATCTCAAATTTTTTATAAAACCCCAAACTATAAATCAATCAAAACTCTGTGCTCTCCAATTGAACAACCTGTAAGAGAACTCCAATTGATGTAAACAAGAGAAATCAATCAATGAACTTACAGTTACCCACTGAAGAATCTGAAAGGAATTAGATTTTACCTGGTTGAGTAAGAACAAGTACGAGCTACACAGTAAAGCAACTAAGGAAATCTTCAATGCAAGAAGCAGGAGATGAGCCTGCTTGAATTCTAAAACTTCTGAATCACGGACTCTGATTGGTGGTATTAAATGATAGACGTCATAAAGATTGATGTAACCCTTTTCTGCAAATTAGCTTTTAATGTATCAAATTATAGAGTTTGAGTCATCAATAAAGCTACAATCAAAGTTTTCTGAAAACCAATCATGAATGCAGAAGAAAACCCATTCAATCTATCTATGAATTAAATGATCTCCAATCCTCTCACTAAGTCATCAAATTACACTGAACTCATTGAATCAACACTAAAAAGATACCACCTTTAACAATAAAATCTCTCAAATTGAAACACCCCAAGTATTTGAAATCAAATTTGACTGAAACCCCATTGAAAGAACACTGAAAATGAACTACCTTTGAACACTAAAAGCTTAAAATTCAAACAAACAAGCATTTGAAATCACAATACACAAAAAACCCATTAAGGAAATCATGAAAATTAACAACCTTTAACAGTAAAAACTTATCAAAATTGAAAGTTGAAACATAAATACCTGTTTGAAAAGGTTGGGGGGATTTGAAATCAAAATGCAATGGATTGAAGAGAGAGAAAAGGGGGGGTTTTGCATGCGAAAGGGCTCTGCTTTTTAGAGTAAATTCTGCTCTTTTTAGGGAGAAAGTAAAGAGAAATGGAAATGTTTTTTGTCTCTCTGATCTTAGAGAGAGTGAGTGAGTGAAGAACAGAAGAAGAAAGGCACACTAAATGCTTACCAACTGCCCAATGAAACGACTTGCCTTGGCCGTACGGTCATGCATAGTTAGGAGCTGTGGTGACCAGATGACCGGGTATAGCCGGTTATGTTTAGCCCTTTTATTCCCGCCCGAGGTTGGTTGGGGACTTGTTTTTGGCTTTGGCTTTGGCTTTGGCTTTGGCTTTGGCTTTGGCTTTGGCTTTGGCTTTGGCTTTGGCTTGATAGAATTAGTCCACTTTGTACATTGCATTTTGACCCGAACCCGCCAATAAACCCTGAATTAGCCTGTTTAATCTTTGGGTCATTTGCTTTTTACGGAATATCTTCGTAATTAATCATTATTTTTATTTCAGTTTTTTTCAGGACTAGCGGTTAATATGTGTTAATCTTTTATTTTCAAAATAGACGACTTAAAATACCATTTTGAATGTTTTGTATCTCGAACATCTCATCTCAAAGAATATTGGAGATTTCAATTGAACGATAAACGTATTTTGAGAACAATCTAAATATTTACTAAAAAAAAGTGTCAAATGATTCAGATGCAAACATAACCCATTTTGTAAACTAGTATAAAATATCACCGAAACAGATCGACACAATCCAACCCGAAATCTAAACGATGACCCAATTGTTTGAATTTCTTGGCTATATGAACGACTAAATAGTGAAGCTTCAAGCCAAGCCAATATAAACATTTTTCACAAATTAAAAAAAAAATAGACACAAAGACACGTGTGGGGGAGAAGAAAAGAAAAGAGTTTTTGGATCTTATCTAAAGAAAACGTAGTATTGTACCCTGAAACCCAAACCGTTTAATGAGTGAATTTGAAATATGGTTTGAAATCCGCTACGGCCTGACGCAGCTGTAACGCACTGACCCACTGTTGTTTTCAAAATCAAAATACCCCGCTTTCAAAATTTGGATCCAAAGTGTGTGGGGGCCCACATCATTGCCTATTTTTAGCCTCCACTTCACAATTTACTTTTGGGTACCATAACTTGGGGCCCTTTTAATGGAAAACTCTTGACTTTTTTTTTTTTTTTTTTTGGTTAATTTTTTCAGCTCCCTCCCACGCTTTCCAAATGCTTCACAGTCTACTCAACACTCTGTGAGTGTATATTATTGGCACCTTTCTTTCTCTCTCTCTTTTGTGTAGTCTATAGCTATAATATGCCTTTTTTGGTATGAATGTATATATTTGGCAATTCTCTTGGTCTCTCTTTAGTGTAGTCTATAGAGGTGGGCAGTGATCGGGATGGACCTAATTAATATACCATTACATTTCTTTGTAGGATCGAAACAAGATAGACTTGATTTTGACCTCGTCCCATTTCAAACGGATTTCGAATGGGACGGGACGGAACGAGCATATTTTAATTTGTAAGTAGAGAAAATGTATAAAATACTATCCAAAACTACTGTGTGAAAGGAAAACGATTAAGCCCATGTGCTTATGAACAACGACAAGTTTCTCTGGTTGATGTCAAGTCTGTAATATAAGTTAAATAAATTTGATGTAAGTATTTATAAATATCAATTTTATGAATTCAAGATCAGAGTAGGATGAAATCTTACGTGACGGATGGGCAAGATTGAAATCTTCATCCCGATCCTATTCTACTCTAGATCGGAACGAGATGGGATTGGAATGAGATTGATCAATTCCAATAAATTTCAAAAAAAAAATCGAGCCAAGCCGGGACAAAATCGAGATGAAATGGAGATTGCGGGATGGGATGCCCACCCCCTAGTCTATAATATGCCAATTTTTGAACTTTTGTCATTTTGGTTAATTTGAAATTAGCAAGTACAAGATTGGGATTAAGGAATCAATTTATTGGCCAGTTCTGGTTAGATTAGGCTAAAGTATTGTGCAAATCTCTTCCAGATTTCACTTTTGGTTGATTGATTTTGCTTTATAGATTCGTTTGGTTCAGTTTAAGGATATGAAATTTTTAGTTAAGTTTAGCTTTCGATTTTTACTGAAAACTACTTTAAACCGAAAGACCCCTTGTGGTGATTATGAACAAATTATTTTATATTTTTATGTTTTCTATAGTTCATTAAATTTAAACAACTTCACATTAGTAGTTTACTATAAAAATAGCAATTTTATGTTTTGGTTTTTAGGGTTATTAACTTATCGTGTACTAACATGCTTCTACGACAGCGTAGTCGTAGTCATGGTCTTATGCTGTGGTCCGCGATAATATGAATCTTGAGGTCCATCTGTGATTGCATCTCATTTTCAATGATAAAGTTTTGAAAACTTTATTTCTACATATTTCATCTCTTATTTTTTTGAGTTATTGTCCTTGACCAAGTAAATTATTTGAGACATCTGAGTAAGTATGATGTTTGATAGGTTATGGGATCATATAAAAACCCAGCTCACTTTTTAAAAAAAATTATGATGTTTTTTCATTGGCTGCCCAACTAAATTATTTCACCAATATTAAGTTCTTTCTGACCAACATTGCATTTTCTCCTCACCAAGTAAAATTGAACGATAAAACAAAGATTCGACGTAAAAGTAATAAAATCTTTCTATATATATAATTGAAACAAGAAAGATTTGCAAACACAAAAATTGTGTAAGACCGGGCCTCAATTTCAACACACACGCTTGCGCCCCAATCTGGCAGGCAAGATCGAGATGTTGTGAGAAGAAAAGAAGACCAAGTAAACAATGTGATTTACCTGCTCATCTTATTCCTCCCCAAAGCCCAATTCACCACTCTTATTCCTCTCCAAAATCTTAGGGTGTGTTTGGTTGCATGAAATTCTATGTTATGGAAATCCATAAAGAGACCATACATTTTAGGCTTAATTGATGTATCATTTTCACATCTACCATTTGATTTTGTGATCAATGGTGGGAATCACACTCCTTGATCCCCTAAGGCGTGTGATTCTCAGGGTGTGTTTGGTTGCATGAAATCTTATGTCATAGGAATCTACGAGGGAACCCACATATTTTAGGCTAATTTGAAGAATCACTCCACATCCACCATTTTATTTTGTGATCAATAGTGGGAATACAAGTCCCATGAACATGAGAATCACATGCCTTGGGGGACCAAGGAGTGTGATTTTCATGTTTATAGAACTTTCATTCCCACCATTGATCATAAAATCAAAAAGTGAATGTGGAGTGATACATTAATTTAGCTTAAAATGTAGGGTCCTCTTATGGATTCTCATGGCATAGGATTCCATCCAACCAAACACACCCTCATATTCATGTGACTTTCATTCTCACAATTGATCACAAAATCAAATTGTAGATGTGGAGTGATACTTCAAATTAGCCTAAAATATAGAAGTTCCTTCATAAATTCTCATAACATAAAATTTCATCCAACCAAACACACCCTTAGATTGTAAGCTTGAAGCTCACACATCAGTGGCTTAGAGTTTATGAAAACGAAAAAATACATGTCATTACAGTTGATTTTACATAAAAAAATGTGGACATGGATGACTTTGAAACAGGGACTAGTAATTTCTGACAAGGTTTTATGCTTGAAGCGAGACCTTTGAAAACGGCTTATTGAGTTCATTTCAATTTTTAAACTTCTACTATACCTTTTACTACAATTCCGAAGGGTTTAAGTCATTTGAGTATGAAAGATTAAGTAGAAAATCTAAGAAATAGGCTCACCTGACCTGTGCAAGGACGAGTTTGCTTAAAGCGCTTTGTTATGTGAAAAAACCCTATACAAAAATTAGTATATTGCACAATAACAAATTCTAAATGAGAATTCTCTCTTATATGTATTTTTGTAAAGAAAAAAAATCAGAATATAATATGAATCAAGTTCTTAGCAGACACATACAACGGGCGCAAAATGGAGATCTAGAAACCAAAATAAAGCAACTAGACTGAACATTAATAATTTCTAACCCTTAGCTATAAACAAATTACCTAACAACCCACAATATCCACCAAGTGCAAAATCGAAAATATTACAAAATCAAATTTTTGCAATCAGGGGAACTCTGGAGTGATTTTGAAATAATGATGAAATTTTCAAAGTGTTTACCAAAATTAGGGGGTATTAAAAAAGTAGTGAATTTTAATGAATTTGTTAAAATTGTGGATTTTGAAGGATTTGTGAGTAAAAAGTATATATAACAAGAGTTATTCCAAATCCAACTTCCCCCCTCATATTTCAACGGATTAAATTGGCTATTGTTAAATAACACCACCATTTTCGCTAAAGAACACCATCATCCAATTTTTTTTGTGATCTGCTCAAAGAAACCACCACCTTCCCTTCTATTCTCTATTCACAAGAGTAGCACCACCTCACTCCACAACTTTCGTCCACACCACCATGCCCTACCACCGCTGGCTGCACTAAAGGAAGATAATTGCATATATTCTATCACAGATTTGCAGAGATTTGCATATATTCTATCACACCCCCGCAGTCAAAGCGGGAGGTTGTCGTACGCTGAGACAGTCCCGAAAATCCTCAAACAGAACCAAAGGAAAACCTTTTGTAAAAATATCGGCAATCTGATATCGCGACGGGACATGTAGGACGCGTACATGTCCACGAGCTACCTTCTCGCGAACAAAAAGAATATCCATCTCGATATGCTTAGTACGCTGATGTTGAACCGGATTTCCCGAGAGATATATCGCACTAATATTATCACAATAGACCAATGTAGCTTTCTGAATAGGACAATGAAGCTCCAGGAGAAGGTTTCGTAACCAACAAGACTCAGAGACCACATTGGCAACCCCACGGTACTCGGCTTTTGCACTAGAGCGAGACAAAGTAGCCTACCGTTTAGATGACCAAGAGATCAAATTAGCACCAAGAAAAACACAATAACCAGATTCGAGCGTCTGGTATCGGGACATCCACCACAATCGTCATCTGTATAAGACAGGAGAGTGGTTGTCGAAGAGGGATATAGATGCAGGCCATGATCCATAGTGCCCTTAATGTAGCACACAATGCGCTTGAGAGCATGCATGTGTTCCTCCATCGGGTTATGCATGAATAAACAGATCTGTTGTACAACATATGATATGTCGGGCCTCGTGAAAGTGAGATACTGCAGGGCTCCGGCAAGGCTGCGATAATGTGATGGATCATCGTAAGGTGTGCTAGAGGTAGCACGCAGCTTCGGTTTAGTATCAACCGGTGTGGGAGATGGCTTACGAGACGACATGTCAGCTCGTTCTATAATTTCTTCGGCATACTTTCTCTGAGATAAAAATAGACCACCTGTATGACGAGTTACCGCTATACCCAAGAAGTAACTTAAAGGCCCCAAGTCTTTCATAGTGAATTCTGAGGCAAGAAGTGTCATGATAGACCGACGAAGAGCATCTAAGGAAGCAGTTAAGATAATATCGTCCACATACAGAAGAATGTAAGCCATATCAGCACCGTGACGGTAGATGAAGAGGGAATGATCAGACTTGCTGTGAGAGAACCCAATAGTAGAAACATAATCAGCAAATCGCTTGTACCAAGCCCGAGGAGCTTGCTCGAGCCCATACAAAGATTTCTTCAGTAAACAGACATAATCTGGATATGTCGGGTCTCTAAAACCCATGGGCTGATGCATGTATACAGTTTCTTTGAGTTCGCAATACAAGAACGCATTTTTCACGTCAAGTTGGTGAATGGGCCATGCTTTAGAGAGAGCCAAACAAAGCACAGTTCGAATAGTAGCCGGTTTGACAACCGGACTAAAAGTCTCGCCACAATCCATGCCAACTTGTTGAGTTTTGCCATCACCTACAAGACGGGCTTTATGCCTCTCAAAAGAACCATCAGATTTAACCTTGTGCGTAAAAATTCACATAGACCGAATTACATTAACATCAGGCGGACGGGGCACCAACTCCCACGTCTTATTTTTAATAAGAGCAGAATATTCATCATCCATAGCCATTTTCCAATTCAGGTCACAAAGGGCCGACACGGGGTTACGAAGTAGAGGAGACTTGGTAACGTGGGTATGGAGGCCGTACTTTTTGTTTGGTTTAAATATCCCACATTGACTGCGAGTAACGGGCCTTTGGGCTGGAATTGGATTAGGCGGAATTGGAGAATGGGTAGTGGGCTGACTCGTGTGTGGGCCTGATGAACGTGGACCAGCAGTAGGAGAAGACACGAAGACTGGCTGGGTGTGCACTGGGCTGCCAACAAATGGGCCTAGCGAACTGGGCTGAAGAGGAGGTTGGGCCGGATTGTGTGGTGGAGTCTGGGGAGGAGAGCCCAAGGTAGGTTGTATTTGTGTTGGGCCTGTTTGTGAGGTCAGATGATGGACCAAATAAAGAGACAACCCGTCACCCAAAAAATCATACGTTGGAGACTTAGGAGTATGCAGCTTAGCAAACAGAAAAGTTGTTTCATCAAATATGACATGGCGACTAAGGATGATTCTATGGGACGATAAATCATAACACTTGTAACCACGATGATGTGATGGGTAACCCAAAAAGACACATGGAGTTGACCGAGCTTGGAGCTTGTTTATAGTGGGAAAGGGAAAAAAAGGGTAGCATAAGCAACCGAACACTCGAAAATGAGAATAAGATGGGTCTTTTTGATAGAGAATTTTGAGAGGGAATTGATAGGCCAATTGTTTACTTGGAAGAATGTTTAGAAGGTATGTTGCCATTTGCAATACATGATGCCAAAAGGAAGGTGGTACGGAAGCATGGGCAAGTAGAGTACGAACCATGTTGTTAATTGTCCGAATTTTTCTTTCGGATTTGCCATTTTGTGAAGAAGTATATGGGCAAGAAAGGCGAAAAGACAGTCCATGAACTTTACAAAATTCCCAAAACGGCTTATTATCAAATTCCCTACCATTATCACATTGAAAATTTTTAATTTTTCGTTCAAATTGAGTACGAATGAAAGCCCGAAAAGCAAGAAATGTGGAATAAACTTGAGATTTCTTGGATAAGGGAAACGTCCACAAAAAATTCGAGTAATCATCCAACAAAAGAACATAATAACGGTGACCCGAAGAGCTCAAAACGGGAGATGTCCAAAGATCACTATGGATAATATCAAATGGCATAAAAGTGCATGAATTAGAAGCAACAAAAGGCAATTTAACATGTTTTCCAAGTGGGCAAGAGTGACAAACAGGAGAACCACTAGTTTTATTACACTCAATAAACTTATTTAGCCGAAAGGAGTCAAAAACATGTTTTTCCGGATGACCCAACCGTTCATGCCATAAAGATGGTGCTAAAGCTGCAAATGTTGATGGTGAGGTGGTTTGAATTGTGGAAATGGAGGTGGTGATGGGATAAAGCTCGCCCCGTCTATCACATCTCATTAGACGCATCCCCGTCTGAAAATCCTTCACAGAAAACCCAAAAGGATCAAACTCAACAGAAACCGAGTTATCAGTAGTAAATTTCCGAACAGAGACTAAGTTTTTAATAAGTTGAGGCGCATGAAGGACATTTTTTTAAAGATAATGGCGGGTTCGGGGGAGACAAGTTTGTGTGACTATAACCATGAATTGGAATTGAATGACCATTTCCGACAATTATATCACGATTATTGCTCATATTAAAATAAGACGAGAGATTACCTTGCGCGGATGCCATATGAGAGGTGGCGCCGGTATCCATGTACCAGTTTGCATCCAGAGGATTGAGCCCAAGTGTGTGCATCGCGGCCTCGATGTCTGTGGGTGTGGGCTGTGCTGCTGCAGAATACGCCTGCTGTGGGCATGGTCCAAGAACCCCGGCCTTCCTGTGCGGTGTGGTGGGCCTAACCCATGGAGTAGTGGGGTAAGGGCAAGGGGGAACTGCCCACGACATGAAAGGCCAAGGCCACTACTGCTGCTGACTGGTCCATGGCTGCCACTGGTGCTGCTGACTGGTCCGCTGCTGCCACTGCCGGTCCGGCCACCGCCGCCCTTGCCACTGCCGCCGCGGCCACCATAGCGATTTCTACTACCATTGTTGCGATTATGTCCCTTTTTACCACCATTATGGCGGTTATGAGAGAAGTTATCCGAAAAGGGGGGAGTGTCTTCCGACTCCCTAGACGAGGCAGCCACCATAGCAATACCAGACCCGGTGGCGTCTTTCCTTGCAAAACCCGTTTCTTCAAGGGTTAGCATAGATCGGGCTTGGTAGAAGGGTGGGAGAGGATTGCTTTGGCGAATAAGAATTCCAACACCGCTATAAGCATCGGTGAACCCCGCCACCATCTGAAGAACAAGCCGGCTGTTAGAGACCGGCGCTCCGACATTATTGAGTTGATCCGATAAAACCTTGAGCCTTTGACAATACGCCGAGGCATTTGGAAAATCCTCCATGTTTGTGTGTGAGAATTCTTGCTCAAGTGTTACGGCACGATAATTATGGTTGTCTTGGAAAATATCACGCAGTCTATTCCAAGCCTCCATTGCCATTGAGTCGGGTTCAAGAATGGTGTGCAGTAGATCATTAGAAATCGTAGCATAGATCCACTGAAGAACCGTAGCATCTAGGGTCAACCACAACTCCTTTTCTTCATCGGTATCCGGCACTTTTTCGTTGCCTTTTTTCGGTGGAATAATGTGATCGAGGACCCTATGAGAGCGTGCGTGAATTTTGAAGAGCTCCGCCCATGTCGCATATTGGACATTTTCCATCTCAAGAGTAATTGAGACGTGGTTCTTGATGTTTGAAACAGCAAGAGCAGGGTGAAAAGAAGACTTTGTGGCAGACATGATGGCTGCTAGGAAGAAGAGGAGGGTTGACGTGGGAGAGTTGGGTGGAGATACACTAGGGCGAAAATCCACTAGGGGATGGCGGAAGATCGTGAACAGGAGAGGAAGAAGGTGCCCTAGGCTCTGATACCATAAAGGAAGATAATTCTCTGTCCCCTTTTCATTCATTGTTGTCAGTTTATATACAGGTTTACAAACAAGATCCTAGGCTATAATTAAAGAAACTAATTATACACCTACTAAATAATAACAGACTAATTATATACCTACCAAATAATAACAGATTTGCAGAGATTTGCATATATTCTATCATGCACCACCACCCGCACTTCCTCTTTTCTTTTGTTCTTGTTCTTTATTATTATTATTATTCTCTTTCTCTTTCTCTTTTTTTTTTGTCCTCTCTTCATCTTTTTTTTTTTTCTCTTTCTGAACATTTGGTAAGATTATCTGTATCCAATGAACATTTTGGTATGATTATCTGTATCCAATAAACATTCGGTTTGCTAAAATAAGCTTTGAATTTCTCCAAGTTTGATGCATGGTAATCGTTTACAGAATTCATTTGTAAAAGTTTTGATTACATTTTGCTTGTTGTATATACTTATAAAGTAGAATTTGATGTTATTCCATTGCTACATTTTGCTTTAGAGCCAAAAATAATAATAATCAACAATTGTTATTTATATACACATCTGTATTTTGTTTTTGCTTGCACATACAAGTTTAAGGTGTTCCCAAAAAAAGTATTAAGTGAAGATCCTCAAAAGAAATTATTTGCATTATTTATTCTTTTCAAAAGAAAAATAATTATTTGTATTACTTTTGGACCATATTCAATGTATTTGATTTTTTTTTAATTTGAAATAAAATTCATGTAGCATACAAACGATTGTTTTATTGATATTTGAGGGATGTTTTATGATTTGTGTTGACATGGATAACAATGTAGGTGGCGTTATTTCATAACTTCCTATGATTAATAGCATATTCATAAGAATTTACAGAAATTTATAAGAATCAATAAAAATCCATAACAATCCTTTATAAAATTCAGAAAATCCAATAATAAAAATCCATCAAAATCCAGTGAATTCAGTAAAATCCACAAAATCCAATCACTTAACAAACTTCAGTGGATTCTGTAAACTCCTTTGAAATATTTTAAAATCAGTTAATAATTATTTAGACACGATGCATCAACATTACTTGGTTATACTTGATGAACATAGTTTCAACTTTCAATAATAAATCATAAAATAACATTTACTTTACGATATTGATGTATGATTAGTATGAGAGAAATGAACATAGTTTCAATAATAAATCATAACTTTACTATATTGATATAACTTTACTATATTGATTTATTATTAGTCTAAGAGAGAGAGAGAAAGTGAATTTGATGAAAAAAATAGGAAATAATGATCTATGGGCTTGGGCTATTTTTTTTAACCGAGTCCAATGTTGGGTCGGAAAGTTAAGCATTGGAATCTCTATGGGTGGGTAATGTCGATTCGGTTCGGTTTTTAGACCTGAACCAATTTTATTCGATTTTCTTAAAACCTAAATCGAATCGAATTTTTTATTTGTAAACCGATGAAATTGGTTGGACCGAAATTTCAACCAATTTCAGATCGATTCGGTTCAGTTGGGCCGAAAGATATTGAAGCAACAAGCAAGAGATCAAAATAGAGAAATTGAACCACAAAAAATAGATCGAACCACAACAAGATGAATCCAACAACAAATAAGATAGATGAATTGACAAAAGATAAGAAGAAGAAAAAGAAATCGAACATTCAAACTGCAATTACCCTTGATGATGATCGCTTAGAGAGTGTTCAGATCGAAAGATAATGTAAATCTTTAGTGCAACAAGGTAAATATTTGCATTTGAGAGTGAAAGCGATAAACTGAGAGAGAAAGGTTGTGCGTGTTTTTATTTTTGTGAGTGATTCAGTGCAATAGGGTGTATCGCAGGATATTTGTTGCGCCAATAAGGTATTGACACCTACCTATTTTTGTATTTATTTATATATATCTAATTAATTGGTCAGTTCAGAATAGTAGACTGATTCTGAACCGTTTATAATCGGTTTCGATTTGGTTTATATTATTTTATTTTCATTCATATTTTGGTTCGGTTTCCGAATCAAAATTGAAAATCAGTTCGGTCGGTTAAGCGCATTTAAATTGATTTTTGCCCACCCTAGAGGTTTCAAATATTTTGATATTTTCTTAAAATTATATATATTCTGGATTTGTGATTTCATCCGCCACAATCATACCACTAAGTTGGTACTATATTAACTATTAGAATTTGAATTTAATAAGGAAAATAGAGCTATAGATGTTGACAACAACATAATGATATACTTTAATTACATGCATGTGTTTCTTAAATAGGCCTCAAGCATGTATTATTATTATTTTTAGTCAAACAAGAAGATTTTGATTGAAAAGGAAAAGAGAACAATAAACATAAATGGACAATCATAAAGCAAGAAAAGACACGACAAATACCTAACACACCAACTCCTTGAAAAAGAAAAAGAAAAACACCAAAACCAGACTAGAACAAGCACCATCCAACAACCCTGAAAGAAGAGCAGCGAAAATTAAAGCCTCGCGAAGAAAAACCTAAACACTCGAGCAAGACAAACTTCCACCAAAAGCAAAAACAAACCGCAAAAATGCGAGAAATAAACTCTTCCTAAAAATAGAGCTTGCACCATGTCCAAAACCACCACAAAAAAAATTCAGACAAGAAAAATCCAAAAACCACCACTCACCATGAAAAAGGCGAGAAAGTAACTCATCCTGAAATGTGCTGCACATATTCGGCAAAACATTATTAACCAATAATCATTGGTCGTGAAAATGCGCTGCACGTATTCTTAAATAAGTCATTAGTAGAAAATCCATTAACGGAGTGCCAACATCGATTAATGATTAAGCTATTTAAGATAATAATTTACCTTGTTGATTCTCTCTTGCATTTTATAGAACAATATTCAATACTCTAGCAGAGGTATGTTCCTAATAACACCCATTCCATTTATTTTTAAAGAAAAAAAACCCAATAAAGTCTAACTTAACAAAATATAAAAATCAATAATTCTTCCATATTATCAATTTAATTGATCTACCAATATTCACAAGAAGACTTCAAAGTTTACCAAGTTTGGTTTTTCAATCACTGTTTAGGTTGGTAGTTCTTGATGTTTTTTTTTTTTTTTTGGATAAAGGGTAGTTCTTGATGTTACCTTCCTTATAATGGGGTATATCTTCTTTCACTCTTCATCATTAACTAGTTGAATCAAAGGGTTACAACACTTGAAAGTTAACCTAAATAAGATGATTAGAACAATTATTTTATGTTTTAAAAACTATTTTATAGGAATTGATAGCCAATTAGAAACATGAAAGCTCTTTGCAAGCCTAATTCTATCAACAAAATCGAATTCCATTCCATTCCATTCCCTAATTTTAATATTAAGTGTTGCTTGGTTGGATGGTTAAAGTTGTGGTTGTTTAAATCCCACGACATCAAAGGAGGCTTTTTACAATTTCGAGATACACAAATACTTTAGTAATTTCATAATTCTTTCAAGATCACGCCACATTATCCTGATTGCAAAACATGATTTCATAGTATTTTTGTAAAAACCTACATTAAAAGTGAATCAATACAAGCAAATAGGTATCACAAATTCCTTATCAAATCATATCATAGACAAATCGCAAAAATTAATCCAAGCCTTTTACGGGTTGCTCTTGATAGGAATGGTGGGTGAGAATAGTGAGTGGTTCAAAACATTTTTAACGTTTGTGATGACCACACCCGTCTCTTTCCCTCCACACTGAGACCAAACCAACGGCTTGGATTTCTTTTGACTTTAATTCAGTTGATGATACAGGTTAACCTACCGCAACGCTACCAGCGCACTTTAGCATTTCAACTACTCATATTCATATTCAAAGCTCTCTATATTTCTTCTTCAATAATGGAAGTGTAATCTCCTTCTTCTTCATTGCTATTGGCTTCGATGAAAAGTCCGGGATCTAATTGGAGCAGCGGGAGCCGGAAGCCAAGCTCCGAGGAATGGAGAAGGACACCTGACCAATGGGATTACTCTACGAGCACCACCGCGTCTTCAAGCAGCTTTCCGTCCCGGAAAGCTGCATTCAGGAGGAATCCGGTAAAGTTTGCAGCGAAGTCGGTTGCGGGTGTGATCGGGTCGTGCTTTACTCCGCCTGAGACGACTAAGTCTTCTTCGGAAATAGTAGATTTTGACGAATTCAAAGCTCCTTCCGGTAAGTTGTTGTCTTGATCATGAATGAAGTTTAGGTTATGGTCTAGTGGTTAGGTCTGTGTAGGTTTATTCTTCACGTCCTAGGTTTGAGACCTGCCGGCGGCGTAGTTATTTTATTATGGTGTTGACCTGTAAGTCGCATCTTGTTGATAGGTTATCGGATCATATAAAACCCCAACTGGCTTTCAAAAAAAAAAGTTTAGGTTTGATTTTTGTGATCTTGTTGGGAAGAAAAAAAAATTGGATCCACATGAAATTGCAAATAAATCAGAACTGATCTTACCAAACCAAGATCTATGAGACAAAACCCATTTATGATATTTTAGCTTAAATTGTAACAAAAGAGTTAACATCTAGAGCTAAATTGTTCAATCCATGTCCAATAAGCTTAGTCTACTTGGTTTACACCAGCGCGTGGAATGTTGGTTTGAGTTGAGTGTGCAAATTTAGTCCCAAATCAAGTAACGAGCTTCATCAAGTGGTTTGGGGGGGGGGGGGGGGGGGGGGGGGGGGGGGTGGGCTTCGCCTCTCTTCGCCCCCGAACACAACGGGGAACCCACTTCATATACAATACACCGGCTGTCTGTGCAAAGCTAGGCAAATAATCAACACCATAACAATTAAGCAATTAATGGGTATAAAAATTCCCAGTTCTTCTACCTGTTGCCATGCTTTCTTTGGACCCAGCATAATAAAGTTTGCTGCAACTTGTGTTGAGTAGATAGCAATAAATAAAATGGGGTTGGGTTAAATTGGTGAGGAGTCATATCTTATCCCTGTTGCTCCATAATTCAATTGAGTGCTTCTTCCACCATACTCTTTTACTTTTAGGATGATCCATCCTCATCCACCTCTAATTCCTCATCGTCAACAATCGCAATTAGTACCAGTCACTTGTGTTATGATAGTGACTATTAATACACTCTAAATACACCGGTGTTCGATTTAGGCTTTAACCAAGGATGCACGGACTCAGACTCGGACACGGATACGACACAGCGACTCGGCAATTTTCAAAAAATAGGACTCGACGACACGGTCAAACTTAATTTTTTAATATATTTTTTTTGTAACTCATAAGAACATAAAATCATAAATAAATTAATAATACTATTAAACAATCCAAACATATCAATAAAACATTCAAATTCATTCATTCAAAATTACAAATGCATCATAAAGTCAAGCTGAACTGCTCAAGTCATACTCATAAAGGCTAAAACATAAGCAATATAATTTCATTAACTTGATAATGTAAATAAAATGTAAATTGATAATTTCAAAAACTCACCAGCGAGGCGGCTACATTTCTTCTTCTTCATTAACTGGCGGTTCAATTGTTGCATTTTCTTCATTCAACAGCCCAACCTCTAGCTCAGGTTCATCAAGTGAAAGGCTGACAATCTCAAGCATTCCAGTAGCATCCAAATCCAACGAATCAATAGTATCTCCTGCGATATCCCACATCCTTGTCTCACCTTCTTTGTACTCTTGTTTTCTTCTTGACAAAAGACGAAGGTTGGAATGCACATACACTAAATCTTCAGCTCGTTGTGGGGTCAATTTGTTCATTTTTAATGAGTGGATGTTGTTATACGTGCTCCAATTCCTCTCACAACATGAGGAAAAACAAGGTTGCCCAAGTAACTTCAAAGCAATATTCAGAAGTAATGGTGCACAGGTACCATGAGAAACCCACCACACATCAGGTTCTAGGTATGCTCTATTCTGTAGAACATCACCTTCTGCAAACTGTTTAGTACCCATTGAAAACCTAGCATACTCTGTAATAACCAATCTTTTTTCTTCAATATTAGGAAAGTATCTCTTGAAAAACTTATCTCTCTCCTTTGTAATCTTAGGATCTCTGTGTGGCAAAATACGATTAGGATCATCTTCAAGCCATTCTCTGCTATAATACCTATATATAAGCAATGTCAATCACAAATTAATATATAAACATTAAGTGCATAACTCATGAATTCTAGTCTTCTAGTCAAGACTCAAGAATAAGTAGAATAAAAAGTTAAAAACAATGTAATTATTTACCTTGGATTCAAGGAATGTGCTAAGCAATGCAGTGGTGTGTTGTTTTTCTCCCATCGATCTACCAATATCTGATGCACCACTGAAAAAAACTCCGACTCCTCAATATTTTCCTTTCCTTCATGGCTGTAAATAACTTGTTTCCCTTTCTCAATCATAACATCTCACATCTCATACACCAAGTGAAGACAAGACTTATCTGTATCAGCCCTTCGCAACATTGAATAAATAGGCTCTGTGAAACGAAGTACATAGTCCACTTTGTCCCACCACAAGTCATCCAATAGTTTTCCTTTCACAATCCGTGCTTTCTCAACATCATCTTCCCTATAGGAATCCCACTGATCTCCAATCACCATACTCTGGATACTACTTTTAATGTCTTTCAACCTCTTCAGCATAATTATGCTTGAAGCAAAGCGTGTCTCTGCTATGGAAAGCAACTTCAATCTCGAATGCTCATTAAACATATGCAACCTCATGGAATGGTTTATGATAAAGTTCTTGATCAGCACCCCATCCCCAACAACATCAATAATCCAACTACACAAACTGTAGGCCTTTTCATTTGCAGGCGTGTTCTTTGGAGCGCATATGTTCTTCAAGGCAAGGTTGAGAGTGTAGACTACACAAGGTGTCCAAAAAACCTCAGGATACTGACTCTCAACAAGTAAACCTGCAGCCTTACAAACTGGAGCATTGTCGGTTATAACTTGAACCACATTACGTGGCCCAACGTCACGTACGACTTCCTTGATCAAATCAGCAATAAAGAACTTGTCTTTGTATTCCCCTTCACAGTTCACAGCCTTCAAGAATATTGGACCACCCTCACTAATCACTATGAAAGTAATTGATGCAGCTGATGCCTGCAATCGTTGGAGCAAAAAATAATGTCTTGATAAGAAGTTAAGATAGTTTCGGGATTCAATCAACCGAAGGCAGCGGATGCCACTCACGCTACTAATCGCGGATGCCACTCGACGCGACCAAGCCACAAGCTTGATTAAAAAGGAAGAAATACTTAACTCTAGGCAAAGTATTCTTGCAAGCAATACTGTTTCTTAAGCAAAGTCTGACTTTCTTCTTCCATTCATCATGTTTAAATAGCTTTTACAAGAAAATGAAAAGACAAAATAATTCAATACAATTTCCCAGATTTACCATTTCTTCTTCCTAGATTTATAAAACTTAAGAAACAATATTTTCCAAGACTTCATTAATATGCTCCTGCATCATTCTCCTCTGCTTGAAAAGAACTTGACTGAGAATTCGAAGTCAATTCCGCCCACAGTGATTCATCAATCTTCTTGAGTTCTTGAGTTGAAATCCATGCATCTTCAGAACTAGGCTTGCCAATCCAATAGACCAAATATTGAGAGTAAGTTCCACGCCTTGTTGTAATGGTGCGCACATCCAGAATATCAATAGTTTCGCGAGAAGCATTGGTGGTTGTGGCCGCAATGTCATTAGGTTCAATTGATATAGGACCTTTATCTCCATAATATGGATACAAATCACTTATATTGAAAGTTGGACTAATTGACAACCCTGGCGGTAACTCCACACGATAAGCATTTACTCCAAGTTTCTTGAGAATTTGACAAGGTCCAAATTTCCTTTGCTTTAATTTGTTGTAAGTTCCAGCAGGAAACCTCTCTTTTCTAAGATAAACCATCACCAAATCTCCTTCTTGAAATTCTTTATGTCTCCTATGAGCATCAACAACACTCTTGTAACACTGGGAAGCTTGATTCAAGTGTTCACGAACTTGTTCATGAATGTTCTTGATATGGGCAGCAAGCTCCTCCGCATCCATGCTTACTCTAGCTTGAGTAGAAATTGGCACTAAGTCTAAAACTTGATAAGGATTACGCCCATAAATAATCTCAAAGGGCGTTTTCTTAGTTGAGCGGTTGCAAGAGCCATTATAAGCAAATTCAGCTTGAGGAATAATGAATTCCCACTTCTTAGGATGCGCTCCAACCAAACTTCGCAATAAATTGCCAAGGGATCTGTTTACTACCTCCGTTTGGCCATCTGTTTGAGGATGATAAGCGCTAGAGAATTGTAAACGTGTTCCCAAAAGCCTCCAAAGTGTCTTCCAAAAATAGCTCATGAATCGTACATCACGATCCGAAGTAATGGACTTTGGAACTCCATGCAAACGAATCACTTCTTTGAAAAATAAAGTAGCCACATCTGAAGCATTATTGGAGTTCTTGCACGGAAGAAAATGTGCCATCTTAGAAAATCGATCAACAACAACTAAGATGCCATCATACCCATGTTGTGTTTTTGGCAATCCAAGGACAAAATCCATAGAAACATCCTCCCAAGGACCATTAGGAATAGGTAGAGGCTGGTACAAACCAGAATTTTGCACTCCTCCTTTGGCCCTTTGACAAACATAACACCTTTGCACATAACGAGTAACATCACGCTTCAACGTATGCCAAAAGTACCGCTCCCTTACAAGTGCCTCAGTCTTGTCTCTTCCAAAATGACCAGCAAGTCCCCCTCCATGTAATTCTGTGATAACAAAATCTCTAAGTGTGCCCTCTGGAAGACAAAGTTGGTTTCCTTTGAAGAGATAGCCATTCATGAGCAAGTAATCATTATTTTTCCCATCACTCAGCTCTTCCATAACCTTGGAAAAGAATGGATCAGCTGCATAGTTTTATGGGAGTAAATCAAAACCCACCACTTCATAGGAAAGAGTGGTCAATAAGCTGTACTTTCGACTCAATGCATCAGCCACCTTATTAGAAGTTCCTGATTTATGATTCAACACAAAGCTGAATTTTTCCAAGTAAGAGACCCATCTGGCATGACGAGAATTCAGCTTTCTTTGGGATTTAAGAAACCGCAAGGCTTCATGATCAGAATAAAGAACAAATTCCACGCCAATAAGGTAATCTTCCCAATGTCGCAAAGCTTGAACCACTGCGTAAAGCTCTTTGTCGTAGGTTGAATAATTCAATCTGGCATCATTTAGCTTCTCGCTGAAATAAGCAATTGGTCTTCCTTCCTGCATTAGAACAGCCCCAATTCCAACATTAGAAGCATTACATTCAACTTGGAAAATTTTGGCAAAATCTGGCAAGGCCAAAACGGGAGCTTCAACAAGCTTTTTCTTCAAGAGTTGGAACTCTTCTCCGCTTCATGTGTCCATACAAATTCCTTTTTTATAACATCCATCATAGGAGCTGCAATGGTGCTGAAAATTTTAATAAATCGCCGATAAAAAGACGCCAATCCATGGAAACTTCGAACATCCGTAAGGCTTTTAGGTGTTGGCCAATTCACGATAGCTTTGACCTTCTCATTATCCACTTCCAAGCCTCTAGCTGTCACAACATAGCCTAAGAATACCACTTTGTCAGCCATAAAAGAACACTTCTTGAGATTAATAAACAGTTGGTTGTCATGGAGCACTTTGAAAACTTGATCCAAATGCTCTAAGTGCTGAATTTTGTTTTGGCTATAAACCAAGATATCATCAAAATAAACCACAATAAATTTTCCCATAAAACTCCTCAAAACTTCAGTCATAAGCCTCATGAAAGTGCTAGGAGCATTAGAAAGACCAAACGGCATAACAAGCCATTCAAACAACCCATCCTTGGTCTTGAAAGCCGTTTTCCATTCATCGCCGCTACGAATACGAATTTGATGATAACCACTCCTTAGATCAATCTTAGAAAATATCTTTGCCCCATCAAGCATATCAAACATGTCATCAAGACGGGGAATAGGGAATCTATATTTCACCGTAATTTTATTCACAGCCCTACTGTCAACACACATCCTCCAAGTTCCATCTTTTTTAGGAGTCAAAAGGGCAGGAACAGCACAAGGACTAAGTGATTCTCTAATCAGCCCTTTATTAAGTAAATCATCAACTTGTCTTTTTAATTCAGCATGTTCTTTAGGTGACATTCTATAATGAGGTAAGTTAGGAAGGCTTGCACCTGGATCAAAATCAATTTGATGTTGAATATTGCGAAGAGGCGGTAGTCCCTCCGGTAGTTCGTTTGGAGCCAATCCTTCAAATCTGTCCAGCAGTTCTTGAACTTCTTCAGGAATCCTTTCTACATTTTCAAGAATCTTCTCAACAGCCATCAACATGAACCCTACTTCGCTGTCCTTGCAAGAGCGCTCAAACTCCTTGCGAGATAGTAAAATAATTTGGTCGTCATTGTGCACTGTACTAGGAACATTCTTCAAGGGCTGCAACAAATACTTTACTCCATTCTTGACAAGAGAGTAAATATTTTTCTTCCCATCATGTTGGACATTTCGATCAAATTGCCAAGGCCTACCAAGAAGTAAGTGACAAGCATCCATGGGAAGAACATCGAAATAAATCTCATCTTCATACCTTCCGATAGAGAATTTGATTTTGCATCTTTGAGACACCAGCACCTCCCCACCTTTTTTGAACCACGACACCTTGTAAGGCTTGGGATGGCGTACGCATGGTAGCTTCAATTTGTCTACCATAAGCTTGGACACCATATTTTCTACACTTCCCGAATCGATCATCAAAATGCACTTCTTTTCATGGGACAAGCAATAAGTTCTGAAAATGTTATTTCGCAGCCATTGATCATCTTCTTGGATTGTCATAATCCGTTGAATAACAAGGCTTTTAGCTGCAAACTCTGGTTCACAACGTTCTCCCTCCAAGTCCTCATCTGGATCTTCATAAAAAATGGGCTTATCTTCGCCTAGTTCGTCATCCCCTTCAACAAGATTAATCTCGGCTTTCTTCTTAGGACATTCATAAGAACGATGCCCTGATTCTCCGCACCTAAAGCATGTAAAAGTTGAAGATTGAACAACCTTTCCCTTGTCTTTACCACTTCCTGCAGTGCGAACGTTTTGCTCAGTGCTAGAGGTTGAAGTTTTCTTCCCGTAAGACAACATCTTTTCCTGTGGAGTCTTGGAGCTCTCCGCCTTCTTAAACGAACTCCATTTTATTTTCTCCTCAGCCTTAAGCGCCTTTTGATATGCTTCTTCAAAAGAATGAATAGAGTGCATTATGAGTTCTCCACGCAAGCTATATTTCTGTCCGCTTACATACCGCGCCACCAATTGATCATCTGTCTCATTTAAATTAACCCGACTCATTAACTTATAGTAAATCTCTGTATACTCCTCCACGGACTGATCACTACGCTGGTGCAATTGATGAAATTTTTGGTAGAGAGTTTGAGGATAATCCAGAGGAAGAAATTTCTCATCCAGCTTCAACTTCATCTCTGCCCATGTGTTAATTCTTGGAACGCCCCTTCGATCACGGCTATGTTGATATTGTTGCCACCAAACAAGAGCATGACCCTTCAATTTTGTAGCCACGAACCGTACCTTATATTCATTGGAAAGATCTTTCCATTCAAAGAAGGCTTCCAACGATGATACCCAATCAAAATATTCGTCGGGATTAAGTTTCCCTTCGAAATCTGGTACATTAACTTGAATACTACGATCCGTTCCTTCAAGAGCTCTCATTAATCTATTCATGACAAATGGATTTTCATCTGCAGCATTGGACCTTCCAGCAAAATTTGAAGAACCTGATTCCTCATCAGAAAATCCACTTCTAGAGCTTCGAGGATTACCCCTCCTACTACGAGTTGGAGATTGTGGAAGTCTTTGGAGAATCTCGTTCATCATTTGCTGTAGATTTTGGTTAGATTGACGCAACTCAGCAAGATCAGCTTGCACGTTAACCTGTTCAACGCTCCTTCTTCTCCCTCGAACCATTGTTGCTAGGAAACAACAATAACTAATGCTCTGATACCAATTTGATGCAGCTGATGCCTGCAATCGTTGGAGCAAGAAATAATGTCTTGATAAGAAGTTAAGATAGTTTCGGGATTCAATCAACCGAAGGCAGCGGATGCCACTCACGCTACTAATCGCGGATGCCACTCGACGCGACCAAGCCACAAGCTTGATTAAAAAGGAAGAAATACTTAACTCTAGGCAAAGTATTCTTGCAAGCAATACTGTTTCTTAAGCAAAGTCTGACTTTCTTCTTCCATTCATCACGTTTAAATAGCTTTTACAAGAAAATGAAAAAACAGAAAATAATTCAATACAATTTCCCAGATTTACCATTTCTTCTTCCTAGATTTATAAACTTAAGAAACAATATTTTCCAAGACTTCATTAATATGCTCCTGCATCAGTAATGAGAGGCCTCCTTCGAGAATCAGTCCACCCATCACAAACAATGGTTGCCCCTTTAGTAACCCATGTGAACTTTGTTGCCTCCAACAACCTCTGAATGTTGCCCCTTTCGTTTTGAAGCAATGTCGTCCTCAATGCATTATACCCAGGGATCTTGTAACTACTAATGGACTTTGCTTTATTCGTTGCATAGGTGAAAGCCTCCTGAAAATACGGATTCCTTGCAAGGTTGAATGACAATGCAGTTGAGTAGAACGCCCTTGCAATCAAAGCATCCAACTCTTGTCGCTCACTCGTATTGAAAACATTTGCAATAAGATTATTAGTGACTCTCCTCTTCCTTTGTTCATTGTATGGAACTGAAGGAGTGACTCTCCTCTTCCTTTGTTCATTGTATGGAACTGAAGGACCAACCACCCCCCCCCCCCCCCCCCCCCCCCCCCCACTACTTGAACTCAGGTGCGGGTGACTACTTGAGCCCACTAAAGGAGGTAAAGGAACACTTCGCGCCCTTGAACTTTCTGTTCTCAATGCAGCTTCATCAACAAATTGTTGCACCTGCTAAGTTGTATGGGGGAGATTTTGGCACAAATAGTTATCCCACGGCCTGTTATCTTCAACAAGTGGTCCTTCAATCTAGTAAGAGATCTCGTATACTCTTTCTGACAAAAGTTACACCGCCATCTAAGGTTTCCCCCACCTTCACTTGGTCTTCTTATTATTGTCACATGCATCCAAAGATTATCTCCAGTTACTTGGCTTAAAACCAGTTTTAGTTTCTTCTTTAGTTTTCAGCCAATAGGTGCAAGCTCAAATATGGGGTATTTGAAGTATTTCATGTATGCTTTCATATATATGCCAGTGCGAGCAAAAAACAGAGAAAGAAAAGAGAAAAAACAACAAAAAAAGGAAAAAATAGCAAAAAACAGAGAAAATAGCAGAAATCGCAGAAAAAAAACAAACGAAATCGATCGATCCTGTCGATCGATCTCAGGAATCGGAGGAAAAAAAAGCAAAAAACAGAGAAAATAGCAGGAAAAAATAACGAAATCGATCGATCGAAGGTACCTAGTGTTGATGAGGACGCCATAGATCCTGTCGATCGATCTATCCCTCTCTGTCGAAATCGATCTCTTCGTGTCTGTTGAAATCGATCGAAATACCTCCGTCTCTGTGGTTCGATCAATCGATCGATCGATTCTCTGTTTTCTCCCCTCTTTTCTCTTCTCTGTTCTCTCTGTTCTCTGTGTTGTCTCTGTTAGGGTTTGTGGGAGGAAGGATCAAAGGGAGAAAGAATTAGAAAATCTGATTTATTTGCAAAATTTACAAAAACCGTGTCCGGACCATATCCAGGCCGTGTCCAAACCAGTCAACAAATTTTGACCGTTGACCCCTTGTCCAGCGCGTGTCGGGCGCGAATCCGTGTCCGACACGCATTTGACGCGTGATACGGAGGTTTTCCGGAGAGTCAGTGCATCCTTGGCTTTAACTTTTATTGACTCAAATACTGTTCCCATTGCTCCTCAATTGATGGCTATTCCCAAACTTTCATATAATCTTTTTTTTTTTTTTTTCCTTGAGCTAATCATCTCAGTCTTTATTGACTAGACGTTATTCAAAATTCATCAAAACGGAAACTTGTATTCAATTCAATGACACCCTTACTAGCAAATGTGATTCTCCTTGATGGATATAACACATAGGAGATTTTAGAATGGAGCTGTCACGGTTTACTAAATAACTTGAGTCTCCAAAAGTTAGAAAACTAGGGTATCCTAGTTCTAACGGGTTTAGTGGTTTAGTCCGTGATGACTTTATTCTCAGTTTCTCACCACATTTGCCCGTAAGTACTTTCCATATGCTCATCCCTTCCAACTGACACTAACAACAAAAATGTTAGAAGACCTGAACCATCAAAGTGTTGGATTATTGTTAAACAAGCAGAAAGGATTTTTTCTGAAATATTGATGAAGACATCATGATCTGTTCTCTCTTTCTATGCAATACAATACAGATAACAGAATGAAGAAGTCGATGAAATGATTAAACTTGGCAATTTATGCTCTTTTTATGTCTTGTGTGTATGCCTGTTAGTTATGTCGGATACTACGAGTATGGATAGTGATAGAAGGCGTAGTTCCCAAAAAGGGAGATATTCCAGCTCCTACAATTCAACCCAGACAGCAGTGGAACCAGGGAGTATGAAGTTCACAATGACAGAGATCTACCAGGCCACCAGGAACTTCTCCCCATCGTTAAAGATAGGACAGGGTGGGTTTGGTACAGTCTACAAGGGGACACTCCAAGATGGGACCGTCGTTGCAGTTAAACGTGCAAAGAAGGTTAGAGGAGATTGTTGGACGTTTTCTTCTTTAATTTGGTCCTATGACCTGTAACTTACTAAAGTCTTACCTGACTCACTTTCACCCTTCCTGCAGAACATGTACGACAAGCATTCGGGTATGGAATTCCAAAGTGAGATACAAACGTTATCACGAATCGAGCATCTAAATTTAGTCCGCTATTTTGGATATTTGGAGCATGAAGATGAAAAGATTGTCGTTATAGAATATGTTCCTAATGGTACCCTGAGAGAACACTTGGATTGTGAGTTATTCCGAACTTTTCTCTTTATCTGGCCATTTATGCTTTTGGTGCAGAAACTGAAGCATCACTAATGGATCAAATGCAGGTTTGAACGGAAACATTTTGGACCTTGCTGCAAGGCTGGATATTGCAATTGATGTTGCTCATGCAGTTACCTATCTACATGTGTATACAGGTATCAGTTTGAAAGCAAGTTAAAGTTATTTGGAGCTGTCGTCTCTCTGTGAATTCTTTGATTAGTGAAACTGATAAATCTGGAGTTTGGCTGCAGATCATCCTATAATCCACAGAGACATCAAGTCTTCAAACATCCTTCTCAACGAACACCTTCGTGCCAAGGTAACGGACTTTGGGTTTGCGCGTTTGGCTGCTGACAGTGACTCAGGTGCCACTCATGTTTCAACTCAAGTTAAAGGAACAGCTGGATACTTGGATCCTGAATACCTACGAACCTATCAACTGACTGATAAGAGTGATGTTTACTCCTTTGGCGTGTTGCTGGTGGAACTAGTATCAGGCAGACGGCCTATCGAGCCTAAAAAGGACGCCAATGAAAAGATAACTACGAGATGGGTATGGCTGAATTTAATTTAAATTTGATTGATATAGGAGAAGATAGGATTTACTTTTCCCTAAATGTATGAATAATATGAATGCAAATTTATGAGAATGCAGGCAATGAAGAAATTCACTGATGGAGATGCAATCCTAACACTGGACCCTAGATTATCAAGGAATCCAGCAACCAACCTAGCACTAGAAAAAATTCTAGAGCTATCGTTGCAATGCTTGGCTCCAACAAGACAGGGTCGACCAAGCATGCAGAGGTGCGCAGAAATCCTGTGGAGCATCCGTAAGGATTACAGAGACCTCTCAGCTTCAGATTTTCGCTCTTTCTCCTCCCATTCCCAAAGATCTACCTCAATTCCAGAAGAATCAATAAACAGCTTCCCTTGATGCAGAGTTTACAGTTGTATTCTGAAGACACTGATCCAATTCAGTTTTTCATGACTAAATAGTCATGGATCAAGGGCGAGACTTCAATCTTTCCTGGTTTCGTACAGGTCTTGTAGAGGATTACCTGTGATTGAAAATTTGGAGTGTAATTTTTTGTATTCATCAATTTGGTCATTTGTATCATAGTTCTGGCACACATAGAGAATGGATTAAGGCAAAACTATTGTTTCAAAAATAGCAATGCAAGCATGGATACTACAATCATAGGATTCATTCCACAGTTAAAAAATATAGATTGCATCACTGAATATGTTCTATGGAATATGGTTTACGAGTGTTACATATAGAAACCAAAGTTTCCGGTACCTCCAATTCATCTTGCTGGCGGCAGTTTCTATCTGGTATAGTGCTTTTCTCGGCAGTATTCTTGATTAGAAAATCCCGTATATGATACCACAGGCATTGGCTGAGATCTCTTTATGCAAAATGGAAGTATAGGGTTCTTTGTGTTGGCTGTAGATGAAGGAATTCAATAGACTATTAGATGTGTCTTCTTTCTTTTTTCTTAATCATGTGTGTATAGGAGGGGAAGAACCAATTGCTTGAATTGAACAAATGTGATGAAGTTGAATATAAGTGAACCATGCAGTATTTCGAAAACCAGGAAGTTATGCAATGGTATGATATTTTTAGGTAGTTGAAGATTTGCTTAGAATTAAACAAAAGAGTCACCATGATCTATGCGTTAAATTTAGAAAAAGAATATAAAACATACAACCCTCACTAAATATGCGGATTGAATCAGTATGGCATCTAAACATTCAAGTTTGAGTTGCTAAGTTTGAAATGTCGATCCAGAGCTCATGCTGAGAACGGAAGTTCGGTCTGATTAGAGCTTAGATAGTGACGGAGCAACAAACACCAGACCAGCTGCCAAAAGTTACCATGCAACATTTCTTAGATATCAAATAATAACATTATAGAACAATTCAATGTAATGGTAATAAATTATCCATAGTTTTCTGAACGAAATTCAATACCTTCTCCACTGGAATTAATTGACCTTCAAGAACAGAACGGTGCAGATATTTGATGCAACGATTGGTGTTAAGTGTAATTAGAACATCAGTTTGTATCAGCTTGTCTGTTATTACTTTGCCAGCTAGTCACTACATTAGTTTGTTAGCCTATCTGTTAGTTTGTTATTACTTTGACAGCTAGGCATTACCGTGTACATAGCATTGCTATGGTGCCTATATAAAGGATGTAATATGTAAATTTACAATCAATAATAACATAGAAAAGTTTACGCAGTTGTTTGGTTTTTCAACATGGTATCATAGCACTCTCTGTTTCCATTTTCTTTTTTTGTTTGTATGTTCATTTCTCTACTTGTTTTCAAGCTTTCATAGCTATATCCATGGCGGATTCATCATCTTCTAATGCTGCAATACTCACAACTTCATCAACTCTAGAGTCTAAACCAGTTGTTTTTACGCATGTTCTGTCCGTCAAGCTTGATGAGCACAACTACTTGTTGTGGAAACAACAAGTGTTGGCAACAATTCGAGGTCACAAACTTCATAAATTTCTTGACAAAGATTCATCTCCACCACAGTTTCTATCGGTTGAAGATTAATCAAATGGAGCTGTCAATCCAGAGTTCATCCACTGGGAGCAACATGATCAACTTCTTTTCTCATGGCTTCTTTCCTCTATGTCTCAACCATTGCTAATAAGGTTAGTAGGATGTGAAACTTCTGGTCATGTTTGGAATATACTTGAAACCTACTTCAACTCTCAAACCGTAGCAAAAATATCCCAATTCAGAACTACTTTGCAGAATTTCAAGAAAGGTGACATTTCTATCAATGATTACCTATTGAAATTGAAGTCTATTGTTGATCAACTAGCTTCAGTAGGACATCCACTGTCCCCAAGAGACCATATTAATGCAATATTTGATGGCTTACCTCAAGCATATGATACATTCATAGTGTCAGTCAGTTCAAGATCTGATAGCTATAGCATTGCTGAAGTTGAGTCTCTGTTGCTTGCTCAAGAGACCAGAATTGAACGTCACTTTAAAGACCTTGATATTTCTAGTTCCATCAATGTTGCTCACACCTCATATAAGCCATATCCAAGATCTTTTGTTTCCAATTCACCTAGAGGTGCAAGGCATTCATTCACTTCACAACCTCAATCAACAAGAGGAGGAGGAAGGTTTGGATCAGGCCGTGGTTTTAAGCAGTCATGTTATCAATCTGGGAATGGTAAACCTCAATGTCAAATATGTGGCAAGCTTGGTCACCTTGCTTTCAAATGTTACCACAGGTTTGATAACAATGTGTCAAGTTCTTGGAACTCTGGTCAGTCATCAAGCACACCATCTCAGTTAGCTCATTTAGCTCCTCGTCATGTCTACTCTGCTACTTCTAGTCAGTATACTCATCCAAACTGGGGAGCTGATTCTCAAACAAGTGGTGCTTCTTCATCAACTGACTATAGATGGTATCCTGACTCTGGAGCAACGGATCATTGTACCCCTTTTGCTCAGAATTTGGCTTCCTCAGTGCCGTATCATGGTAATGAACATCTTCATGTTGGTGATGGTTCTGCCCTGCCAATTCAGAATATTGGTCAGTCACTCTTACACACTTCCAATTTTTCCAGACCTATGCTTCTTAAAAACATACTTCAAGTGCCTAAATTAACCAAAAATCTCCTTAGTGTTTCAAAATTTGCTAGAGATAATGGAGTGTTTTTTGAGTTTCATCCTGCTTTTTGTTTTGTCAAGGATCAAATCACCAGTCAAGTCCTCCTGGAAGGGAAGCTTAGCAAGGGTCTCTATGTGTTTCCTCCACTGTCCCTTGCTAAACAAACTGCAAGCTTTGCTGGTGACAATCATTCAGTTTCAGTAGGAAATGCCTTGTCTTCGTTGGCTTCAGTCCATACTGCTACAACCAAATCCCCTTCTACTTTGCAACTTTGGCATGCTCGACTAGGACACCCTTCTTTACCACTTGTGATCAAGATCCTTAACAACTGTAATATTTCAGTTTCAAATAAAAACAATGTTGATCTGTGTGCCTCATGTTGTTTAGGGAAAATTCATAAATTTCCCTTTCATAGTTCTTCTACTTTGTATAATAAACCATTGGAGTTAATACATACTGACCTTTGGGGACCTTCATCTTGTTTTTCTTCTTCTGGCTATAGGTACTATATTCACTTTATAGATGCTTATATCAAGTTCACTTGGGTTTATTTGTTAAAGAACAAGTCTGATGTTTTTCATACTTTCACTAAGTTTAAAGCACATGTTGAGTTAGAGTTTGGACTCCCCATCAAGTGTATTCAGTCTGATTGGGGAGGGGAGTTTAGGTCTTTTTCACAGTTTCTAGCTGACCATGGTATTAAACACAGGTTGGCTTGTCCTACTACTCATCAGCAGAATGGGGTAGCTGAGAGGAAGCACAGACATATTATTGAATCAGCACTGACCCTTCTTGCTCATGCTTCTTTTCCCCTGAAATTCTGGGATGAGGCAGTCAGAACTTCAGTTTACTTACTTAATCGAGTACCTTCCTCTACTTTACATGGTTCTTCTCCTTTTGAGACACTTTATCACAAGCTTCCTGATTATCATAGTCTCAAAACATTTGGTTGTTCTTGCTTTCCAAATACTAGACCATATAACTCACACAAATTGCAATTCATGTCTGTTGAGTGTACGTTTCTTGGTTATAGTTTGCAACATAAAGGATATAAATGCTTAGCTTCAAATGGTCGGATTTATATCTCAAGAGATGTTCTCTTTAATGAGACCTCTTTTCCATATTCCAAATTATGTTCCAATTCATCTCTGTCTTCTAATATTAGCAACAACATATGCAATGACATACCTACCAGCACCATTGCTCATCCTTGTTCACTCTTCCCTTCCTTGTCTGTCCATAGTAGAAATTTAAGTACTCATCCTGCTGTTGTCCCTACAAGTCCTACTACTCCCACTGCTATTACCACTGATGTTATATGTCATCATGTTCCTACAATTGCTGCTACAAATGATGCTAGATGTGGTGTTCCAAATGGGGCTATGACTGAGGAAATAAATGGCACTGCAATTGCTACTGATGGTGCTGCTAATGCTACTGATGGTACTACTGCTGATGGCACTGCAGTTGCTACTGATGGTGCTGCTAATGCTACTGCTGGTGCTACTGATGGTGCTACTACTAAAATTACTACTCGGACTGGTGCTCAGACTCAGATTGATGCTCAAACTCGTATTCAGACTCTTCCTGGTTCTAGACACCCAATGGTAACTAGATAAAAAGTAGGGGTATACAAGCCTAAATTGTACATAGCTCAAGCTGAACCAGCTAGTTTGAAGGAGGCCTTAGACACTCCACACTGGTTTTCTGCTATGCAAGATGAATACTTGGCCCTAATAAGAAACAATACATGGTCCTCATTGATCTTCCACAGGATAGATCGGTAGTAGGGTGCAAATGGCTCTTTAAGATCAAGGAGAATGCGGATGGATCAGTACACAGATATAAGGCCAGGCTGGTAGCTAGAGGGTTTCAACAGATAGCTGGCTTTGACTATGCTGAGACCTTCAGTCCGGTTGTTAAACCTACTACTATCAGAATCATACTTTCATTAACTGTTTCATATGGATGGTCAGTGTCTCAATTAGATGTCAATAACGTTTTCCTGAATGGGGATCTCCAAGAAGAGGTATACTTAATGCAACCTCCTGGTTTCATTGATCCTTCACGTCCTAATGCAGTGTGCAAACTCAACAAGGCCTTGTATGGATTGAAGCAAGCTCCTCGAGCCTGGTTTGATAAACTAAAACATACCCTTCGCATGCTTGGTTTTGCATCTACCAAGTCTGATTCTTCTCTCTTCATTCGACATTCTCTTTATCCCATATTTCTTCTGGTGTATGTAAATGATATTCTTGTCACTGGGGCCAATCCACATGATGTATCACAGTTGATTCAGCAACTAAATAACCAGTTCTCCTTGAAAGATTTGGGTCATGTTCACTACTTTCTTGGCATTCAAGTTCAACATACTGCTTCAGGCTTGTTCCTATCTCAGTCTAAGTACATAAATGATCTCCTATGTCAAGCCAAGATGCAGTTTGCCAACGGATTACCTACTCCTATGAGTGGTGGGGAGAAACTATATAATACTGGCAGTGATCCAGTTCCTAATGTTCAGCTTTATAGGAGCTTAGTTAGTGCATTACAATATGTTACGATCACAAGACCAGAAATTGCGTACTTTGTCAACAGAGTCTGCCAATTCATGCAGAACCCTATTGAATCACATTGGAGAGTAGTCAAAAGAATACTACGCTATCTTAAGGCAACTAATCATTTTGGACTACACATAGTTCCCATTCAGTCTTTCAAACTGACTGGATACTGTGATGCCGATTGGGCATCTGATCCCAATGATAGAAGGTCTACGTCTGGCTATTGTGTCTACTTAGGTGCTAACATTATATCTTGGTCATCAAAGAAACAAAGTACTGTCTCTAGAAGTAGCACTGAAGCAGAGTATAGATGTCTTGCGGCACTTACTGTTGAACTTAGGAGTGGGCAATGTCGGTTCAGTTCGGTTTTGAGCCCCAAACCGATTTCATTCGGTTTGCCCAAAACCCAAACCGAATTCGAATTTTGTATTTGTAAACCGATGAATTCGGTTGAATCGAATTTCGGATCGGTTCGGTTCGGTTGGGCCGAAATTTCGGGCTCAAGCACTTGAAAGAATTTCATTAAAATATGGCCAATTTTTTTACAGGCCCAATTTTTTTACAGACCCAATTTTTAGCCTAAAATTTAAAACTTTGAGAGAAGGGGGCGATTCAGTGCAACAGGGTGTAGTGCAGTGCATTTGTTGCACTAATCAAGTATTGACACCTACCTGTTATTTAGTTATTTATATATATCTAATTAATCGGTCGGTTCGGTTATAAATCGGTCGGTTCAAAGCCGTAAACCGATTTTGAACCGTTTATAATCGGTTCGGTTCGGTTTAAATTATTTTCTTTCTATTCATATTTCGGTTCGGTTATCAAACCGAATTTGAAAATCGGTTCGGTCGGTTAACCAAATTTAAATCGGTTTTTGCTCACCCCTAGTTGAACTCACTTGGTTGCAGTCTCTATTTTCTGAACTTAAAATCAGTTGTAACACTCCCATTGTCTGGTGTGACAACAAAAGCACTGTCATGCTTAGTGCAAATCCAGTCCTGCATTCTCGGACCAAGCACATCGAGATAGATACTTATTTTGTGCGTGAGAAAGTTGCTCGAAAGCTCATTCATGTGTATCATATTTCAGCCACTGATCAAATTGCAGATATCCTTACTAAAGCTCTTGGTAGATCCAGGTTCCTATTACTAAGAGACAAACTAAGTGTAGTAGATGCCTCTACACTTAGTTTGAGATGCCTCTACACTTAGTTTGAGGGGGAATGTTAAGTGTAATTAGAACATCAGTTTGTATCAGCTTGTTTGTTATTACTTTGCCAGCTAGTCACTACATTAGTTTGTTAGCCTATCTGTTAGTTTGTTATTACTTTGACAGCTAGGCATTACCTTGTACATAGCATTGCTATGGTGCCTATATAAAGGATGTAATCCTTACATTTACAATCAATAATAACATAGAAAAGTTTACTCAGTTGTTTGTTTTTTCAACAATTGGCAAAGCAAATCCATGAGATTCCTTTGTATGAGGATCTGTAACCAAATGGCATTCTGTAACCTGGGATAAAAACCTGTTAGCATGGTCAATATTTATAACATGGTGGTAAGAAATGAGACATTTTTGTAGTCTAAGACCTAAACAGTAAGTTGTAGCCTAGATGACTGGCTTTGCAAGCCTCATTGAAATGTCTAAACGAGTGAGCGATAAGGCAACCATAAGAAAATATCACATTCTTACATTAAGTTCAAAGACTAATTTGAATGTGGATGGCTACAATGGCTTGTACTTATTCCGGTTTTCAGCATATGTACATGGAATGACTCCTCCACCTCTGTAACACCCATACTTTTTCAATGACAATATAAATTTATGTGCCCAAAGTTCATTTAAAATTTTATTTTAAAATCTTAGTTCATTGGCCAAATAGTATTTTTTTTGCAACTTACTTAACTCTCTTACCTTTCGAATCTGGAGACGAGATTCCTTTTAAGGTGTATATATTGTAACACCCGTGCTTTTTCAATGACCTTAATAAATATTTTTTGTACAAAAATAAAAGAAAATGTAATTACCTCATTTCCTAGAACTGCCTAAGTATATTTATCTCAATGTTTGAAGTTCTATAAAATGCATCTTTTATTGATGTCAACCAAACTTTATTTGCACATTAATAATGCATGGTTTACAAAATTATTATTCTAGTGATAGCCAAATATTTGGTGGCTAAATAGTGCATTTTTACTATTTCATGTAATATTTTATTAATTATATATGATTGGTTTAAATAAATATATAAAAAAATGTGTGCAAATATAAATATTTACTTAAACCCTAATTGTGATGGGTTTATTCTCATCTATAGACTTAATTTTGAGTGGCGGCTAGAAGGGGTTTAAATATAACTACCGAAGTGGGATGTCTTTGGGTTTAAATATTCTTTTTTGCCGTACGGTGCTTGGAGTGAAAAAAAAGAAGAGAAAAATGGGAGAAAAAAAAAAGAAAAAAAAAAAAGAGAAATAGAAATGATGAAGAAAAAGACAAAAGAGAGGAAGGGAATGAGAAATTGAAGAAGATAAAATGAAGAGGAAAAATAGATGAAGAAAATAGAGAAGAGAAAATAAGACGAGAGAAAGAAAGAAAGAGAAGGGGATGTGACATGTGCTTGTGTGGGTGATGTGCACGTGTTTTTGCTCAAGAAATTGATTGGGTATTCACATTTTTGTTGTGATTTTCGACTTTGCGGGATTTTAGATTAATGTGGCTTTTGTGATATTCATTAAGTGATCAAATATGTGAGATTTTCTTCAATCTCTATCTATTTGTATGTGGTATTTTAGTGTTTTTTTTGTTGCATTTGACATCTTCTGAAGTCTACTGGTGTGCTCTTGCACTCGTTATTCATGAATGTGTTTGTGTGTTGTGTTTGATATTTTTGCTATAAATAAAATGGCTATGGTGATAGGCTTGTTCATACAATATATTTTTTATTCAAGAAAATTTCTACATACCTTATAGCTTTTCATAATCATTCTTGCTTGTTGACATTCTTTTTGTTTTGATTCCTCACAATTACAATTACATTGAGTTCTTGTTCCTAATTGTGACATAGCATGAAAAGAAGCGTCTTTTTATAATAAGGTATAATTTGATTGTCGGCTTATGTAATGAACTATGTCAGTCATGCATATTCGTAGGCTGTAACATACATTAGCAAGGACTTGGATTAGGCCTAGTGTTTTTTTCAATGACCTTAATAAATATTTTTGTACAAAAATAAAATAAAATGTAATTACCTAATTTCCTAGAACTGTCTAAGTATATTTATCTCAATGTTTGAAGTTCGATAAAATGCATCTTTTATTGATGTCAACCAAATTTTATTTGCACATTAATAATGCATGGTATACAAAATTAGTATTCTAGTGATAGCCAAATATTTGGTGGCTAAATAGTGCATTTTTATTATTTAATGTAATATTTTATTAGTTATATATGATTAGTTTAAATATATATATATAAAATGGGTGTAAATATAAATATTTACTTAAACTCTTGCGATGGGTTTATACTCATCTATGGACCTAATTTGGAGTGGCAGTTAGAAGGGGTGCAAATATAACTACCTACTTAAAACCCTAAGTGGGATGTCTTTGAGTTTAAGTATTATTTTTTTGTCGTACGGTGCTTAGAGTGAAGAAAAAAAAGAAAGGGGAAAGAAAAGAAAAGGAAAGAGAAAGAAAAAAAAAATAGAGATGGTGATGAAGAAGAAGACAAAAGAGAGGAAGGGAATGAGAAATTGAAGAAGGGAAAATGAAGAGAAAAAAAAAAGGAAGGAAAAATAGATGAAGAAAAGAGAGAAGAGAAAATAATAAGATAGAAAAAAATAAAGAAAGAAATAAAGAAAGAAAGAGAAAGAGATGTGACATGGGTTTGTGTGGGTGATGTGCACGTGTTTTTACTCGAGAAATTGATTGTGTATTCACATTTTGTTGTGATTTTCAACTTTGCGAGATTTTAAATCAATGCGGCTTTTGTGATATTCATTACGTGATCAAATAGGTGAGTTTTTCTTCAATCTCTATCTATTTGTATTTGGTATTTTAGTGTTTTTTTTTTTGTGCGTTTAACTTCTTCTGAAGTCCATTGATGTGCTATTGCACTTGTTATTCATGTATGTGTTTGTGTGTTGTGTTTGATACTCTTGCTATAAATAGAATGGCTATGGTGATAGGCTTGTTGATACAATATATTTTATATTCAAGAAAATATCTACTTAGCTTATAGCTTTTCACAATCATTCTTGCTTGTTGACATTATTTTTGTTTCAATTCCTCACAATTACAATTCCATTGAGTTCTTGTGCCTAGTTGTGACATAGCACGAAAAGAAACGTCTTTTATAATAAGGTATAATTTGATTGTCGGCTCATGTGATGAACTATGTCAGTCATGCACATTCGTAGGCTGTAACATACATTAGGAAGGACTTGGATTAGGCCTATCAGTATTTTTGGCTTATAGGATCGATCCAATATGAAAAAGTTTGCTTACATAGTCCAAAACTACTCTCTAAATTCCTTTTATCATCTTAGAAGATCATCTCTTTATGGTTTTCAACCTTGAGGGCATGTTTGTTTCGTTTTTTATTTTCTCTTGCATTAGAAACTGAAATCTGTTTGATAATTGGACTGATCTTGGATAGTTTTTCCTGGAGTTATTAAAGTCATGCGGATAGTTAGGTTGAGCCCAGAGCGAACAATATTGTATCATATGGATCGGATTATGACAACTTCCGTGACCTTGACAAAGATCTTGACATACTGGGCGAAAGGAGATGGAAAACGTGACATCGACCTGATAGTATGAATATTTGCTTGTCATCAATAGAATCACATATGTAGAATTACCCAAGTCCTGTATGGTCATGAGATGATCATTTTTTCCAGCGAAACGGATAGTCATGAAACAGCTCACTAGCCTTATCTTGAATGACAGATCCAAGAAAAGGAAAGTTGAAAATTCAAAACAACCAATTCACAGCATCAGTTTGATCCAAGTAAACTGGACTTTGAAGATAATTACATTTTGAAGGTAAAACATCCATATGAATACCAGACACCTATGTTCTGAAGTATTTTGCTTGGGCCAAGGGCAAGACTTAAAACATATCTATTTTCTTTTCCTTGTTAGAGCATCCACAATCATCAAACAAGAATTCTCGAATTTGAGAATTGCAAGAGACATATATGGTTATCACGCGATGAGTATGTATTGTCCTGTCAATGACATGACGACTCAATAGTTAGAACTTGACGGACAATACCACTAGTTATTTCTATGAAAGAATTGAATGATCTGAATTCTCTCCATCTACTCTCATTTATTTTCACTTCTCTTCATTGAATTCTCCCCAACTACTATTCTTCCTCTATTTACAACTTCTCTTCTCCATTTTTCCATCTTTACTTTCCTTCTCACCTTAGTGATCCAGATGCTGCTTATTGCACCATGTTGTTGTTGGAGTAAGTACCATATATCAGTCTTCCGCTTTCTCTCTTGTATAATAGAGATCACTTCTTACAATGTAAATGATGAGTTCTGTCAATAGTGTTATGGTCAAGTGGTTAGGGCTGTGTGGGTTTATCTCCCATATCCTAGATTATGGGTTTATCCCCCATCTCTACTCCACCATGCTCTCTTTGTATACATGGACGAAACCTCAGTGACATCTGGGTGAGTGACTTTTTACTCTCTTTACATCCTGTATTTTTCTCGAAGCACTATACATGATTCACAATATATTGACATTTTTTTTGTAATTTGTTGGACTTTTTAATTTACCATACAAGCCACAATTCTTCTAGTTTTTTTCTTTGAAAAATACACGATTTAGTAAGCACATATATATGCACCCTTTGAACTGATAGATTTGTTGGCGCATGATTCACGATACATTATGACAATTTTTATTTATTTATTTTAATTTATTGGACTTTTTAATTTACCATACTAACAACAGCAACAACAATTCTTCTATTTTTTTTTTCCTTAAAAACACGTTTAGAAATCACAAATAATTGGCCATAACGTAGCTCGTCATTCAGCAGGACAATTTTCAACGGGAAATGTGATTTACCATATCAAGCTGATTGTCCTTCAGTTCATTTCCATGCCTGATCTGATCTTGTGAATGCGATGTCAAATCTTATGCCAAGTCTTCCTTCTTCCGGAAAGATGGAAATTGTGGCAGATTACATTGGGCTACTTATCCATATTTCATCAGAATACCATCCTCAAACAGCGCCATCAGTGTATGAAACAGCACCATCAGTGTACGAAAAATTGGCAAAAGGGACGATGGATTGTCCTTCAGTTAATTTCCGTGCCTGATCTGATCTTGTGAATGCGATGTCAAATCTTAGAGCTACTTATCCATGCTTCACCAGGACACGATCCTCAACCAGTGCCATCAGTGTATGAAAAATTGGCAAAAGACGATGGATTGCGAGGTCTTGTAAGAGTTTGAGCTCTCTCACTTTGTAATTCCCCGTCTTTTTTGTTAGTAAGTGTAATTATAAATGACATTATGACAGACTAGCACTTGAATGGCAAAGATACAAAGCATCGCTTATAACCGTAATTACTGTAGTGAAATTCTGAAATGCTCTAACGATTAATTTATGAATATAAATATGTAGTTTTTTTTTTTTTTTAACTTCGTTTGTTAATAATTTTATCCGCATCACCTATTCTTTGGACAGGACTAATTTACCATTATCTTCTATCTTCTTCTTGTGTCTGCTTACGCCGTAACATTGTTTTTAACATCTCATCGCCTCTAACTACAACCCGATGGACGCCCTTCTTACACTACAAACTTTCGTGAGAGTTAGGGAAAAAAAAGCTGCAAAACTTGTTTATTCTTCAACCAATTTTTATCTCAGTTCATTCACCTCTAGAAAAAGAATTTTGGCGCGCTAACTCGTAAGTTGGTGCGGCCTGGACCTCCCCAGTATCTGTATTTACAGTTCTGACTTTCGAGCAGAGGAAAAAGAAGGACGACGTATATATGGATACATGCCAGGTACTGCAAAAACACATTACTAAAGTGAAATATGAGAAGAAAAAGGGAACAGATTAGAGATGAGAAAGTTGAGTCTAACCATCATACCTGTGCCAAATCCAGTAGCTTGCACTAGTTTCCACAGTCCAGCTTATTGCAGCCAAGGCGAAGAAAACAAAACCCAGGATTACGAAGATCCAACGCAAACGATTACGTAATGTTTTTAGAAGATTGTAAAACCAATGTCTAACAATATCCCATCTGCAATCAACATGGCTAATTTCAGCTTTCTTTGAAAATATAACAGATATCGAACGTTTGTTTCCTCTGATGAACAAAATGACAAAATGAATTCAACAAACAAATCACACACGAACGATCAAAAGTCATCCTCATTGAACAATGTGATTTCATGGAAATTACTTTCATATACATGTGCAAATAAGTATAAAAAACGTTGAAATTGAGAAAAAAAAAAAAAGATTCAGAGTCGTTGACTTGTAATCTCTTCTATACCAATCATCAAGTCCGATTGGAGTGTAGAGCAAAATTTAAATTTAATACAGTAGATTTCGTGATTTTTTTAAGAGGATTTTTTTTTTTTTTTTTTTTTAATAAGAATACTAGGCTTTTTATTACTTGGAAAATCTTTTACATCAGACGGGAGAACATGAGCTGCCCGATTAAGAGAACCAAAGGACTTACATCATAACAAACCCAAAATAAATAGAGACCAAACCTCTAGTTCAATGTCTATACTTGCTGTTACTTTTCTTCATTCTAGCTGATCGACGAGGATATACTTTGATGTCTCTGAAGTCCGTCGCATGAAATCTTTTCGATATTCGAATTTGGTCTGTCTTTAAACCTGACACTACTCTTGACAAATCTTCTTCTTCTGAACTATCCGAAATGTCGGTATCGGTCTCCAAGTCGGTTTCGCTGTTAGCTTTGCGAACCAAAAAGTTGATATGATTTATATTCGATGCTTCAAGTACTATTGCATCCACTAAAGCTTCGTCATCTTGTACAATACCCGCATCTGCTGGAAACCCAACCTTCCGGTCATGCACCTTGTCACCACTTTGAACGCGATTCTGAGCACCAACTTGAGCTCCACTGCCATAGCCATATACAAACCCACTGTCAACATCCTCAGCTGTTGCGTCCTTCTTTGTTGGCTCGGAGTCGCTGCCTGACATCATTGCATTTATCTGGAGAGAAGCATTCCCACTGCTCGTTTTTTTCTCTGGGCTAGAGATCCTGACATCCCCGCCTACAGCCTTGGTCGAAACCCCCTGCGCCATCCCTGATTCCAACTGGTGAACATGCTCATAAGCTCTCTGCTGCGGCCTTACAGTTGGCGACGCTGCACTTTGAATAGAAGGATTGTCCTTAGTTTCCGGATTTATCTCATCTTCGTGTATGGGTAACTTTTGTTGTTGTCCAAGAACATTATCAATTTCTGAGGTTGTATATCCCGCCTCTAGTAGGCATTCCTCCGTAGACTCATGCTGGACCCCGATTTTAGCATGCTCTAATTTGTGACCCGCTATTTGTAATTCCGCTGGAGGACCTTCATCTTGCTCAATATTCTCCATCAATGCCTCAAATGTGTTGGACAAACCCACCTTAACCGGGTCAATGGCCACCTGCTTTCTATTCCCGACTCCGTCCGAAATCTCCTCGCCTTTGCTATTTTTTGTTCCACTCACACCCACTTCCGAGTTCGAAAAATTTCCTTTTCTGATCACTGGAACATATTGTTGCCTGGTATTGTTACTTTCGGTCTTTGATTTGGCTATCTTCTCAACATTACCTAGTTCTGAAACCCGGCCACCGCCCTTAATGCCTAGCTTCTTGCGACAAACACTTTCCTCATGCCCGAGCAAGGAACAAAAGTCACAATATTTGAAACCTGGGTACTCAATCTTCTGCCAGAAACCTCTATTATTGGCCCTATCAATCCATACTTTGTTTGGTAATTTGTCCGCCAAAGTCATCTCAACACACACGCGGGCAAAGCCCGGGCGCGATAAACATCTAGTATGATCATCCATTCTCAAAAAAACACCAAAAGAATTGACAATTGCTTTTAAAATAGGGGGATGAAAAAGATGTAAAGGTAAGTTAGGCAACTCTACCCACAGTGGCACCGATATCGGATCCTCCTTCAGACTAAAGCCATCATGCCAACGAAATGCTTTGAAACGAACGCCACGAATCAGAAAGGAATCCCGCGACAAAACTTTCTTTGCTTCCTCCTCCGATTGAAGACGAACCAACACATGCCGTTGATTGAGTAAGCCGAGCGAAAAATCTCCCAAAATTCCCCAAGTTCTGTGGATCGAATCACGGATGTCTTCCAATGTTGGGCGATAACTAGAGAATTTTAAAACGATCACATGTTTTTCCATAAAAGCCTCCCCACGGAACTCATCTGTTGCCGTAATGCCAATTGCGGGAGCTCCCTCTTTACGGAATCTAGTGCCTTCAATCGGAGTCTCCACAACGTCAGCCACCAAAATTTTTCCCAAAATCTGGGCGAAAGAGGGCCTAGAATCCCCATGCCCGGTCCCGTGGGGGGAGGGGTGGAGACTGGGGCCGTGCACATCACATCCAGATGTCAGTCCGGCTAGCGGATGGCTGCTGTCCTGTCAGATCAGCCCGTACCCGTCTCCCGTCGCCAAAGCCGGCGGCCAGGCAGAGAGAAAGGTGAAAGAAGGGGATAGTCGGTCTGTCGCGCGGCCGTGAGCGGCGGTCGGTCGAAACAGGCGGCCGGTCTCGCGGCCTTGAAATATCTGAAAGGCGACGGTTGTTTCCCCTCGCGGCGGCTGTTCAGGATCTTGCCGGCCTTGAAGCAGATCGATCTCGCGTTCGTGAAGAAACGCGGACGGTCGATCTCGCAGCCTGGAGTGATGGCGGCGTCAGCTCCTCAGATCTCGTTCGCTAGCTGCACCTCAGATCTCGTTCGCGAACTGCTCCTCAGATCTCGTTCGCGAGCTGCTCCTCAGCTCTCTTTCGCAAGCTGCTCCTCAGATCTCGTGGTGGCGGCGGCTGCTCCTCAGATCTCGTGGTGGCGGCAGCTCTGTAGCTCTTCTTTTTTTTTTTTTTTTTTTTTTTTAAGAGGATTGAGAAACCACAATGAACAATAATATAAAGTTAGCAAATGCTGAGAATTCAAAAAGTTTGCTATGATTTCATAAAGATACGGGTATATCTCATTCTAACAAGAATTCATGTCCCATCAATTCAAATCATAGAATGGACAAAGTGACAATTTGCGTACCTTTCAATGATATTTAGACGTAACCTTGTTGTGCAAGAGATAGACCTAATGTAACTGTAAGTTGAGGACTCCATTATCAAGCCAATAACTAGCCCCACAATTCCAATAGCTATGACATAAACAACATTTGAGGATCTGCAAAGTTGCATATAATTTGTAAACCTCACGCACTTACTAATGAGAATCAAATATTCGATCATACAGATTTATACTTCCACTTACTTGGTAGGTCCATTTGCAGCCATGAGACCAGTAAGGATTGCTACAACAGTGTGCATTGTTCTTTTCATACCTTCATCAACAGTAGTTAAGAAGATGAAAGTGCTCACCACAGCCATGAAAGAAAGCCAAAAGTCCATGAACTACCAAAGAATTGAATAATTATTACCACTACAATATAAAATACAAAATGCAATAGCAAAGAGATGCCAAAACAGATAATTATTACCCCTCAGCGTGCAAATATATAAATACTCAGATTACCAGAATGGATATAGATTTAAAACAGTCATGATGAAGATTATTCGCATTTACGCATGTTTGTTTCCTGTACAAATACTGTTGGAAGAAACCGTTTACTTGGTAAATTTCAGGTTGACACATTTTAATTGCAAATTGACTAGTGTAAACCGTCTTCCGATAAAAATAGTTTCGATTCTATGCACACAAATAATTTGCATACAGACTACACATGCACACCGATGCCATGACGGCAAGTGCCATCATAATGCATCAACTCCACCAACACAATCACACACACTATCTGTTTACTAATATTGTCAAACACTGTAAATAGAGTTAGTCTATTATTCAGCAAAGCTTTGCATACGCGAATTGTGGAACTTTTATCAACTACTTCTGGGCTTCCCTCCACCTTGTTCCTTTTTATTTTACATTGGTTCAGTAACACTGTATGTTTATAGCTCAGCAAAGTGCCGTATCTATTTCCATTGTTCTTCAACATCAATTTACTAACTAGTAGATCACTAATTGATGGACGAAAAGAAAATTTAATGAGAGACAGCATGCAGTTAACTATGACGTAAAACTGGTGAAATACCAGAAAATCAACAAAAAAACAAACATTCCACAGCAACTCATGTACCTGTAACACTTTAAAAGACAGAATACACCATGTCCCTACATCACAAGCATGATACAATCCACTTGCGATTCCACTGGAAGTGAATAAGACCCATTCTGCAAATGCCTGGAAATCAATAAAAAAATTATAGTAGGCATTATGGCTTGCGGAGCTATGCTATATATTGGACTATTCAAACTCATGAAGATAAGTCAGATGAAACTAAGGGTATGTTTGATAGCATGGAATCTCAGTCCATAGAATATAACACCTCTCAAGGGCTTTAGTAAGAGAGTAAGGATGATCATACCTTAGATTTTTACTACATATAAGAATCACATTCCCAACTTTCTCATGAAATAGGGGAATTCGATTCTTTTAGGTGAAGCAAGGAGTATGATTCCCACAGCATGTGAACCATGCGAACTGGAGTGTCATCCAACCTCACTTTCTCTCATCCTTTCCTATCTCCTATCTAGTCCTCCTTCATTCCCTTCCCATGGAATGAGATTCCATTCAACCAAGCATACCTTATTGTTAATGGCTGTTCTGGGAAATGAAGTACAACAAATGCAATGGCTGATGGATACAGACAAAGATTTTACATAATGACCAGGCAGTTGAACCTCACCTTTTGGTGAAGAGCGTAAAATGCAGGAAGAATAGCAGCAGCGTTTGATGCTATGAGAGCAATTGACTGCTTCCTGTGCCCTGCATATTTTTCATAGGGCGTGAATTAGATGGTCAAACTCATGTAAGGTGCAAGTGTAAAACAAGTCTCGAAATGTGAATACATGTTGAAGTCACATGACAAATTGATGAAATCCACCGGAAAACACAAATCCAACCTAGCTGCTTTCCTCCACATCTAGGTTAACAATAAGCTTCTTGAAGTGGAATATCTTAAGCAAATTGGATGCATCCTTGTGCTAACAACTTAAATGAGATTACCTTTGGGCGATATTATTTCAACGCTGCAGTCGAAGCCTCCATGGGTTCGATCACAAGAGCAATAGCTATGAAAGGTAAAGTAGCATTATTAGGGCTGGTGAGTTTTGTAATTCGCGGATTGGCATCAATGGATAACTCAAGAAATATGATAGAAAACAAGGATTAGTATGTATAAACCTGTATACTGTTAATCCACTTGCATCCACGCTATCTTCACATTTCCCATGAGATAAGCATCCGTTAGGACATCTCTCACTGGCAATAACCATGGTTGTATGATGCTTGAAAGAATCACTGGCGTGAATGGGATGCCTCAATCCAAAAAACCAAGTTCCTTCTTTAGCATATAATATATCAAAACTGACCTGTTCTGCACTTGAATCATACAATCTGAAAAGTACAGAACTGTTGGTACTGCTTGTTCTGTTGGCATAATAGTAGTCTGAGGTATCAAGAGAAGGCAATCCACCAAATCTGGCATATATTTCATAATCAAGTTTCGCATCTGATTTAAGTTGAACATGTAAATTTTTTCCTGCTGCACCAGGAGGAATAACGAGCATAAAGTACGTCCATGCAAACCCTGATGTGTTCCCAAGTGAGGAATTGCTTAAAAGGGGTTCCAGAGGGAAACCGAAAGAATCCTGAGAAATCTTTCCACTAATTGGCAAATAGTGAGACTCGGTTGGATTTTTATTCGGAATCATCTACAAACAACCCAATGTTATCTGATAAATAAAAGCTTAAGAAAGATATTAACTTTATACAAGCATCAAAACAAGAGAATATATTAGAAAGATAAGCTCGGGAAAGACTATATAGTTAATGTCAGTGGACTTCTAAAGCTTGATAATATATACTAGAATACTACGTGTTTAGTACCAAGTCCAATGAGCTTCACATAGAGCCTCTGGATTAATCAGACATATTGAAAGCCTCATCTTCTATTTAACTTTTGTGCAACAATTTATTACAGAAATCTTAGATCATGCCCTTCCTATATTTTTTTTTTTGGCTTAGGAGATCCACATTGATAAGATGTGTCAGGTCATCCAATCAACTTAGGGCCTAAGGAGACCAAGTTTCTGAGTTGGACTAGATATAACATTATCAGTTACTATTTTTTTTACATCATCACATTATTAGGGCTGCTATACAACCAGCACAAAAAAATGCAATTTGAAACAAAGAAGAACAAGAGAATAAAAAGAATGCTCATACAAAAAATATATCAGAACTCCTACCTGAAGCATATAACTTTCCCACGTACAATTCGGTCCAGCTTTCCCCAGAGGACATTCTAGTACTTCCCAGTCGAGGGAATAACAAAGACTTTTATTCTTGTCTTGTGTGACTCCATCTGCTCTCATCTGATTAACAGGTAAGACAGAAAAGTACCAGCGACCGACCTTAGGAGATTGGATAACCAATGTGGTGTTATTAATATCACTAGAATATTCATGAAAAGTGCTCGATGGTATTGCACCATGCCGAGCATAAAGGACTGCACTAGCATTCGACGTGCTATTTGCAGAGCTGTTGAATCGGACATTTGTTGCCATGATCGTCAGCTGTTGCACTGTCCCAAGTATGTCCAAAGAGTAGCCTCTTAATGCACTATATCCATGGCATGCATCATCTGAATTTCTACATGTTGTAACAATGTCTGCAGTCTGGTTAGCATCTGAGAAATTCCTGGAGTCCTTATAGACGTCAGATTGAGCACAGAAAAGAGGCACAATTGTCTCATTGCAGTATGGACCCCACAATGTCGAGGTTGTGCATCCATCTACCCTTACGTCAGCACTGACGGAGAATTCTGAGCCTCGAACAATCTGCATCATGTACATATAGATATAAATTCATAGTAGAAAGCATAGTGATAACTGAAGTTGGCATAAACTTCTCATGTCACGATGGAACTCTAACTAACAACAAAGTAAAGCGACAAAACCTGGTATTATTGCAAGGACATTATAGTATTTAATGAGTTTTAGAGAGTTTCTGCTAAAACCTTAAATCTTCTCAAAATTACAGAAAACATAAGCATCTAACAGGTGAAGCTCATGATTGCAGAAAAAGATATAGATTAACCAGTGGGTTACATCTTCACAAATGAACACGACTTGCAAGGTCTATCCAACCAAATATGTCTTTCTAATGCCATAATATCAATCTTTCTTATTCTAAATATACATTTGATTACAGAAATATCAGTAGAACAAAAATCAGATTTTTTGTGCACGTGCGAATTAATCGTACAATTCGTTCCTTGTATCGACTGCAGAGTAAGTACATGACTACAACCTCAGATAAGATATTGAAACCAAAGCTAATACTCATCAAGTATTACCATCCTCCCCTGTGTTCTTGCTAATCCAATGCCATTAAATAATCCAACGTACCAGACTCCTGGGGGTATCTGCACAAGGACATTTTAGCCATTACATCCAGGAAACGGTAGTCCTGGTGTTATAAATGTCATCAAATCAAACCTGTTAATCATGTATTTGAGCAACAGTATAAATTTACATAAGAGGATAGGACCAAGTATTATTGGGCTTTTAACCATGTACATGCTTCTATGAGAAGGTGATATGTATATATTGTAATTCTCAAGAGCTGATATTTCAAACTTCGTCTCATTTCAAATTTACATTCCAGCTACATCTGATTGGCATTCTCTTAAGAATCCACGTTTGTCTTTAGAATCTGATTGGCATTCTCTTAAGAATCCACATTCGTCTCTTAAGAATCTGATTGACATTTCAACCTTTATCTCATTCCAAAATTTACACTCCAGCTACATCTGATTGGCATTAACAAGCAAGCATGATTTAAGCACTTTTATTGCTGCAACATATTTTCATGATATTGTCAGATTGCAACAATGGTTTTAACGAGAACCTGCTCAGTTGTCAAAACCAGCTTTATAATGTTTTGTAAAGGATGGCACACCACGCGCTGAAGATCTTGAATATTTCCAAAAGACTCATTAGTCGCACCACTTAAAACTGCCAGAAAAGATAGGTGTTCTTAGGCAGTTATAAATCAATGTATAATTGGACTACCTGAAAATTACCATTGATGCAAGAAAATGTAAAAATTCATATTGTTCATCTATGAAAAATCAAGTAACTATTAGGTCCAAAACAAGACGTGTAAAATATTTGAATCTCCAGGCTGATCTTTAGATTCAATGAATATCACATTACACAAAGCCCTACCACAACAAGGCTTCGTATGGATAAACCTACGTCACAATGACACTTCATTTAAACAAAAAAGTTATGTTTGTCGGATACACGTTTCACACTCAAACTACCGGACACACGTTAGACACTCATTACTTAAACCATCGACATTTTTACATATCTTACAAATGTTGTAATTTTTCATAAATGTTAGAAGTACATTAGGGAAAGTCAAAAGTACACATCTAGCTACACTGACTTACAAATAAAAAATATGACTTGTAACATCAAGTTTATAGCTGAAAGTACAAATTATAACATAATGTACAGGCGTGTCCCTGTATTAGTGGTATTTTAGACAACATATCCGACACCTCGTATCAGCGTTGGTGTTGTTGTTACATAGGATGAAACACATTGTTTATACCAAAAAGAAAAGATATGACTTGCTTCTCCTCAATGCTTAAGTGCCATGAGAACCCAATTAACCTAAGCTACAATCATTATCTTTCATAGTGAATTTTTATTGTTTTTCATGAGAGGTCCACAAAGATTAGGATTGTTCAACTCTTGAAAGGGATGAAGAGGTTGTGCTCACTTGTATGGGACTACAACAACATGGTGAACCCAAGGACCTATGATGAAAAGTGGAATGAATTAGCCATTGTTGGTGCACAAAATGAACTTTGTTCCTTCACGAATCAATTCACGGTCCAAATAATGGTTGTTCTCAGGAGCACATACTCATACACACACTCTTTGGCCTGGAACACGGAGACAAGGCTGTAGGGGAATGAATCTTGTATATGAGATGTGTTGGGTTGGCAAGATGCATATGAGCTCACAAACTCTACTGATGTGTCATTCCTGAACTTACTAGTTACATTCCCATGAACAAAGTGCTGAAATTCCCTTGGCCAATAGACACTTTCAGATAGAAACTGCTAGGAATTCATATTGAAGCATTTACGTGCAGAAGCCCATTTCCAGATTCAATATTGGCAAAAATCTGGAAATGGGTTTATATTAGCACCTAGCCAATTCAACCGGGCTCCACAGATGTGAAATTTTAGGTGTTTACCCACTCAGGTAAGACAATTCTTTCACTCCTTTCAACACATGATAAAGATCTACACGCTAGAGGGTCTGACATCTATCATCAACAATAAAGAAACAAAGCCGGGTTTTTCCCAACCACTTGGCTAATGCGACGGTCTTGAAGAGCGTTTCCTACTATTTTATGCATTGTAGTAAATTAACTCGTTTCTCCAAATCTGTCTATCATTGGGGATTCTTGGGTTTTTCCTAAATCTTCTATGGAGGTTTTTGGCTCTTAGAGAGTGAGGCCTTCTCTAAAGGCTTTCAAAGCGTCCTCCTATGCAATTTATTGGGTAATTTGGAATGCAAGAAATGCCACCATATGCAAAGGGAAGGAAGTGAGTTTTAGAACCTTGTTGATGGATGTTATTGCTTGTATATGGAGTTGGGCCTGTAAAACTAGTTTCAAAGGAGTGGATTTCATTATCTCTTTATAAATTGTGTGAATTTTATGAATCTCTAAATATCTTGGAGATTCTTTGTAAAGTTGTAATTTATGTCTACGAATAAATTCTTCAACCTTTCTCAGGAAAAAAAAAAAAAAAAAAAGAGAGAGAGAGAGAGAGAGAGTTTCACAAAGACTGTTTAAATGCAAGCTATCAACTCCAGGGACTTAGGATGGTTTCATCCTTTTTGAAAATAAATCCTCCCATGCTACACCTCCCTAGAGTATTACAACTTCTACCTTTTGTGCGAGTTAAATATTAGCAAAAGCTGGAAACATCAAGAGTTGAGATTACAATTCTAGGGAAAGCAAGAAACTTTACGCTCTGGGGAATTGTAGATTTCAAGAGATTGTAACTCAAAGTACAAGGTTATCCAAACTCCAGGAAGTTTGTACTGTTGCTTCCAAACCATCTCTAAATGGTGTTGTCGAAGTTCAATGATACGAGCAAATGAAGATACTGCAACAACCCTAAACAAGAAGACGTGTTGTAGATCGCAACATGTGGTGTGTTGGGTTAAATGGTCATGCTTTTATCATATGGAGTTAACTGTATAAACTCAGATTATCCTATATCCAATATTAAATAACAAGGCATTTAAATAAGAGGAAAATGGAGCACAATTGAATCTTGAACATTGGACAAAAAGCTTTAGTGACCTTTGAATGACCCAACATGTAAAACTGCAGCCAATTTTTACATTAAAAAGGGTGGAATCGAGAATGTACCTAAGTTACTTAAAGAAGTGTTTGAAACATCTGGGAGAGGAGGGCTGCCATTTCTAAAACATATTGTTGGCAGTGACTTTTTAGGAACCTTTCCTGCATTCGCTATATCCTGCACACAAAGTTGACTATAAGCAAAGGGGGCAGTAATCAGATTGACTCAACGCATGTGATGGTTGTACCTCACATCAAAAGGAAAACCATCCAAGTCTATCTTTAGCTCTAATATAGTCTATAAGACTATATAGAATCTAAACTATCCAAGTCATTGTAAATCAGAAAACAGGCAGCTCTGCATTGTTAAATACTACAAACATAAAGACATTCACCAAAAAGAAGGAATTTTAAGATCAAATAAACTTGGGATATCCATGAAAATCTTACTGATTTTATCAGGAACGGAAAGCATACTCACAATGTCCACATCTGAACTTATATTCAAGAATAATGAAGAGAACTCAGGCGGTATATTAACTGAAACAAAGAATAAACCAAAATCAGTACAGTACTCGCAAACATATGGTAACACTGTAAGGTACATCACATATTCTAATTATCGCCTAAATCATGAATGTGAAGTCTCATTCAGCTGTCAAACTTTTCCTTCCCATCCAGACAAATGATTGTGAAAAGGGCATTCTTCAGATCTTTCTCTTAGATATTTTGGGTTATGAAATCAATTACTCTGTCAATAAACCTTACATAGAAATTTGACCAAGCCCGAAACCGGAAAATTTACTAGAGGACACACAATCTTAAGCAAAAAAAAATCAATTTCTACAACAACGAATTAATTAAAACAACTACAAGCACTCAAAATTCCCTATAAAACTAGAAAGTGAGAACTTTTTATGAGGAACCATGTAAACGAGAATCCAATCCACTCACTATATCAATACAGCTAACTAATTGACAAAGTTTAAATTTTTCGTAGATGACCCATTCAGTGAAACACCCCTCACTCTTTGGAGAAAGAAGAAACAAAAAAACCCACAACAATCATTGGGCCAAAAATAAATTAAAAATAAACTGCATGACCAGAAAATACTCAACCCAAGCTAGCATTATTGTGCATACACCTTAACAACTCTAAAATCATGAATCTTCAGCACATTTTATAAATTTTCTAGTTGAAGTGATATTTTGACATATATTGATCTGCCAAACTGTTAAATTACCATTTCTGAGCAAAAAGTTCATGAGACAACATTTGCAATCTCAAGTAAAAATAGGACAACAACCGACTAATTGAATCACCCGGAACTATTCACAATTCTAGAAAAAAAAAATGATGAACAAAATAACAAAATCTCAAAAAAATAACGCATAAACTAGTAACCCCTTTCACCCACATAATCAATTCAGCCAGTTTCATGATAAAGTTCCAATTTTGAAGCTGACCCGTTGATCATAACACCCCTCTTTCTTCAATAAACACCCATAAAGTTAATCAATTCTTAAATTTCAAATTTTGAGCAGAACCCATTGATCAAAACAACTCCAATCTTCATAATCAACCCACAAAATCAAATCAGCATAAAAATATAAACTAAAATTCACAAAAGAGCTATCTTGGCTTGGGTACCTCTGATATAACGCCAATCATAGGGCCTGAGCTTGGTCACTGGGTAGTGGAAGCTGGAAATTGTGAAGGAATAGAAGAAAGGTAGCCATGAGAGGAAGAGCAAGACACAGACATGATGATACAAAGCAGAACCCATGATTCCTTTAAACCACCAAAGATGATCAAAGAATAGACTCTCCTTCTCTATGAACCAAACAGGGGATTGGGTTCTACAGAGAAGAAGACGACTAAGAACCAGAGTCCACGATTAGGTAATTTTCTATAATAAAAAGTAGAAGACAATGGTCTTAGAAGAAACGTCTGAAAAAAAATAAGGGAAGGCAAGAGAGAATGAAATGAAATATTTGAGTTGAATCTTCAATGGGGACATCAAATTTGATCAATAAATATGTCAATTATGTGATACAAAATAAAAGGGGGGTAGGTTGGTTGTTTAGAATTTCTTGATTATGAAGTAATAATTTGTAATAAAATATTTAATTAACTTTATTTTAATCTATAAAATCCATGGTAAAGAGAATTAAGGAAATAGGATTTGTAATTTGGGACATTTATAAATGTTAGAGATTGAGTAGAAATATACAATTTAAGTGAGTAGAAAATATTATAAGGAGATTATTAGGAGTATATATTTTAGGTCAACATATATGTATGTCTCTTCATAAAACACGAAGAGTAATTGATCAAAAATATAGATAAAGGTTATTTACCTTTTGGATTGATCAGCCAAAAATAGAGATATAGATAAGGGTTATTCACCTTTTGGATTCATTCACATGAAATTGAAAATTCTAGGGAGCGAGCACCCATCCCACTCGAGATAAGCGCTCTCTGGAAGGGCTCACATAAAATAGAGATGTAAGTATGAAAAAATCTTATTGTATCAAAGCGCATTGCATTGTATGAAGGTATGAAATTTTGATTTTTTTTTTTTTTCTTGGAAAATTTTCTATTTGTCCGCATTTCTTGAAATAATATGTGACTTCCTTATTAGATTATTGTGCATGCCATCTGAAATCAAAAATAATATTTTACAAGTGATAGGTGAGATGACAATGGACACAAGTACATGACTCAGCACACTTAATGATATGTTGAATAGCAATTTATGATAAACTTTTGGGAAGTACGAATTTGGTTCTGTAGCTAATTCGATTTATCACTCTGAATTGACATATTTTGTGACCAAAATGTCCATCACTGAGCACCATTATTATAGATAAGTACACGAGTAATGGGGCTTTCATCATGCCTCAAGATGTGTACTTATCTATAATTATATATTGATGAAATTCTTGAGCAAAAATGTGCTCATCACGTGATCAGCATTTTGATCACAAAGTATATGACCCTACCAAAATATGTCAATCCAAAGAGATAATTAGTCATCTTTGTGAGGTTACCCCTAATTGCGAATTAGAACATGAGGTAACTCTAAAAATTCCCCAACAATTAATGACTATAACAATGTGTAAACAAATCAAGTTTTATTTGAATTTTGCCTATTTGCTAATATAAAAATGATAATAATAATGACAAATAAATAAATATTCCAATAGTTGGCAATAAATATTTTTTTTAAATCTAAAATTGCTTATATTTGATGATAAGGTTGAATATTTATTGGATGGTTTCTTTTGGCAATTTAACCATGTTAGTATCCACAAATTTGCTAATGGACTTATGCCTGAAGATTACAGTATTTGATAATGTATTCAAGAAGTTGATGGTGACCATATAATAATTTTCTTACCAACAAAATTTATTTGGGTTATTTATATTTTGCCCCTTATTATAAATGTCTTATTAAAATTTACCCTTAATTATTAATCGTATTGCATTTACCCCCTAAGACTAGCAGTCAACGTGTCTTGATCGTCTATTTTCAAAACAAATTACCAAAATATCCTTGAGAAATAAAATGTTGAGATTGAATCTTTCGTATCTCGAACATCTCATTTCGAGGGAAAACCTAAGGCCCAACTGAAATCGTAATCGTATCTAGATAAAAGTCCAACAGTTGATTATTATTTTTTAAATTGCATCTTAAACAACTCATCTCGAGGATAATCTAACGGTCCAAATTAATTGTGTGCGTGTTTCAAAGTAAATCTAACTATTCAACATGCATCTTGAGAAAAATCAGACGGTATGAATTTAAGTGTGTGCGTAACTTGATAAAATCTAGTGTGACCTTGTATTAGCTATTTATTATAAGGGGGTATATTGTAAATTACCAAAAAAAAACTTCCACTTCTTCTTATTCCTCTGTTTTATAGCTCCGCCATCATCGATAGAGGAGGAAGAAGATGATGAATGAGGAGGGGCTGTGAAATGGAGGAGGGATGAGGAGGAAAGAGGAAACGAGAGATGGGGAGGGATTGTGAAACGGAGGAAGAAGGAGGAAAAAGGTGGACGAGGAAATAAGAAGTGGAGGAATGAGGAAGAAGATAGAGGATGAAGGAGAAGGTGGTTCAATGGAAATCAGTGTTTCAATGGAAACTACAATTGAGTATTAACATTGCATAATGTAAGAGATTAAAAAAGTCAGTAGCATCAAATGGAAATCAGTGCTTCGTCCTCCCTCCTCCCTTTTATTTCTCAAATTAAGCTTGAGTTGCAGGTCATTTTCATCATCATCTCAAGTTTGCTCTGATTTAGGGGGCAAAATTATATTCAAATTTATTTTATGGGGTTAAGTTACTGCTAGTAATTTATTATATGGGGGCATTTTAAACAAATGTCAGATTTTTCTCAAGATGCATGCACGAATAAATCTAAACCGTCAGATATTCCTCGAGGCGAGTGTTAAAGTGTCGATTATTATCGAGATGCGTGATGAATAATTGATTTACCTTGAAATGTGCACACAATTAAAATTGGGCCGTTGGATTCAACTAGATGCATAAGATTAAATCTGAACCATTAGATTATCCTCGAGATGAGCTGTTTAAGATGCAACTAATGGATTTTTCTCGATATACGATTACGATTTCAGTTGGGTCTTAAGATTTTTCTTGATATGAGATGTTCGAGATCGAAAGATTCAATGTCACATTTTGATTTCTCAGGGTATTTTGATAATCTGCTTTGAAAATAGACGGTCAAGACACATTTCTCAGGGTATAAGTGGGTTTTGAGTAATTTCTCCATCAAAAAACAAAACCAAATAATGTCACACATTAATTGATAGTGCATGTCATCTCAAATCCAAAGAATAGTTTATGATGGAAACATGAGATGACAATAGACATGATTCAACTCACATAGAAATGTATACAAAAAAATGAAAATTATGATATAAGAATATGTGCTTTGTACTTAGGTGTTACTTTGGTTTTGGTACTAATCTAGAAAGTTCACCTTATAGTTTTGTATTAGGGTTCAAAGTCGAATATCTAATTCACTTTTTCTGTTTTTTTCTTTTTCGTTTTGTCGCTAAAAAATCTTTTATCTATAATTAAAAAACTTAATGCACACGATACAAATGCCCGTTACGTGTTCAATTTTTTTTTCACTCTAAAGTTTGAAAAATGTTAGACATGGTTTGAAATTAAATTCGTTTTGAATAATTTCTTTGGACAAGCATGTTGATAATTTCACAATCAACAAATCATGCACAAAACATAGCATAAGTTCTTTTTCTCTATGGGCTTTTATTCAAATTTACACATGGCTTGAGAATGGATGTACGTGGGCTTAGTTTGTATTCATTGGGTAATAGTTAACATTTTAGTCCAAATTAGTATGGATCAACCAATTTGAGTGCAACTCTTCTAGTGGATGAATTGAAATCCGTATTTAGACTCTGTGTTGTTACCAAACTTTAGCACAGTGTCAATCTCAATTGCCACCGATTTGCCGAGCTAATGGTCCAAGCAAGAACATATTAACAGTAGCAATTTTTATAGGCTAGATGACCATGTCTGACAAGGCTTTACTGCACTTTTCACAATCTTGCCTTATTTGCAGAGGAAGGGGATGGTTGAACCCACGCTTGCGTAGTGTGATTTTTTGTGTCCATTTGTCGAGTTTTGGTTTTGTCAGAGTCTTCGACACCCCTGCGTCTTTGGTAAGCAATTTTTCAGACATTCGTCGAGTTGTCCCTTACCTTTTTGTTGTTGCCAATCAGGTTTCTCACTGTCGAGACTATTTTGCA